>JALJCO010009116.1:0-634485 GCA_023101725.1 Atherinomorus stipes
ACTTATCCTCCCATGTTTTTTGAATGATGGCAAAACTTAAATCTAAGTTTTCCGTTCAAAAGGTCCTTCTTGGTATCCATTTCTGCAACTTCAATGCTTTTGTCCTACTTCCTGAAACTACTTCCTGGGACAGGGAGGTCACAGGCCATACGTGCGTTAAAAAATTAATGTCTTTAAAACATATTTGTGCTCATGCATTATTAACACGTTGACTTTGACAGCCTTAAATCTATTAAAACATCACTTTGCACCTAACTAGAGAGTACAGTTGTTAAACAGTAAACCCTCTCATGTCCTAGCTGTTTGGAAAAGTTTTCCATGTTAGAAAACATTTTACCTTCTTGCCTATCATCAGATGAGATGATAGGCTTTACTACTAAGATAAAAAAAAAAAAATCCAAGCTACTGATAAACTTTTTTTAAGAGAGCAGTGAAGGTAAGGTGGGTTCACCTTTTTCAAAGCAAAAATGAAAACTTACTACTGCAACTACTGTTGGAAGTGACAGCCGAAACATCTCATGAGTCTGAGTCGTCCTTGTCCATCTGCAGGGGTTTGCCTGACCCGCTGGGAGTCTGAGTTCAGCACCAGCGCCATCAACCACAACACCGATGGCTCCACCGACTACGGCATCTTCCAGATCAACAGCCGCTGGTGGTGCGACAACGGCCAAACCAAGACATCTAATGCGTGCAACATCAGATGCAGCGGTCGGTGATTCACCACCTTGACTTTAAATCTTCCTCATGTTTTATTTCTTCCCCTGTTTTCATGCAGGTTTGTGTTTCTATTCCCCTGTGACCCAATCTGCCATCAAGCCTTCCAGCTGTCTCAGAGTCGATATAGTGTCTTTAATGTTACCAGCCATTGTTGCGTTGCAAAGCATCATAATGCTAATCCTAATTACTCCACTGTCTGCTGTAATATCACTTTATTCATCCACACAGCTCCAAATGGATTTGGGTTTTTCTGCGGAGTATGAATGTAGACAGGTGTTTACTATTCTGTAGCTCTATAATTATATTATTTAGACTTATATCTGTGGAAATGGAACATATAAATATAACTCTTTCACTTAGTTTGTGGAATATAGTTACTTGGGCCTGTTTTTTGTTTTTATGGTTTTGCAGAAGATTGCAGTAACTCGTAGTCTTCGACAAGTCCACCATTTATTTCCATGAAGGTTTTACCTTCCTTATAATAAAAACTAAATTAAATTAGCTAATTTATATGATGGATATGCTCCTTTATGTTGTTGTGGCCTTTAGAAGGAACTGCAAGCGCATGTACAAAATCTTGTTTCTCTTCTTGATTGCAGACCTTCTGACAGATAACGTCGCCGTGGCAATCAACTGTGCCAAACGTGTTGTTCGGGACCCAAATGGCATGGAAGCCTGGTAAGGCTGAATCTAACATACAGTTCCTGAGACTAACTCAGCATTTCTCAGTCCTGTTTGGATCTTTGTCTTGCCTCGGCATAACTGGCTAGTTGTGGCTCATTAACCTGTTAAGCAGGTCTGATTGTTTGGATTAGGTGTGTTGAAGCAGGGAAACATTGAAAACCCCGTTTCCACCAGTGGGTCTGGGTCCAGTTGGGACGGGTCAGTACACATTTTTTGGAGTTTCTGCTGGCAAAAACTAGGATGGGTACGCTTTTATCTGATCCAAACCATCAGTCAGTCATCAGTCATTTTCTGTACCGCTTATCCAGTTCAGGGTCGCGGGGGTTGCTGGAGTCTATCCCAGCTATTATCAGGCGAGAGGCGGGGTACACCCTGGACAGGTCGCCAGTCTGTCACAGGGCAAACACAGAGAGACAGACAACCATTCACACTCACATTCATTCCTAGTGGCAATTTAGAGTGATCTATTAACCTAACATGCATGTCTTTGAATGGTGGGAGGAAGCCGGAGTACCCGGAGAGAACCCACGCATACACGGGGAGAACATGCAAACTCCACACTGTTGGAATTGTTCGAATTTAGGGATTGAGGTAATCCAAACTGTCCTACTTTTTAAAGCCCTACGGTAAATACAGATACTTACGATTTCATCTGTATCCGCAGGTTGTTTTGTCCTTCAGTATGTCCATTGTGGAAGAGCTTACAAATCCGGAGTGCTCTGGACAAAATGGAGCAATACCACCAGAAATCGTGGCAACAGTATAGAGTCAGAGTTAATCCATTCATGAAAATCGATGAAGAAGAGTAGGAGGAGCGCATTTAAAATGTCAAAAGTTTAAATTACTTTGACCACTTTTAAAGAAATAGTAAACCCACAGAATGATGGTCTACTCACCCTCATGCTGAGCAAGACTCTGAAGCACTTTTTTAATATCTCAAATGCAGCCGGAGATCGGACAGGTTTTCATTTCCCCCAACTTTAATATAATAGAGTTCATTGGCATCCGATCCAAAGGTCCATAAAAGTCCACAAAAACTTGTCAATATTCCTCCATACTGCTCATCCAATGTAATCCAAGTGTCCTGAGTGGATAGCGTCCATAATTTACTGGAAACCACATCATTTAGTATATTTTAAAAGCTTAAACAGTGCTACATGTAGCTGCCACGAAGTGCATCCATGAGAGTTCACAACACTATGGAGGCCAGGGCGTTCAGCACCTACAATGCCGATAATGCATGCGTAGAAGAAGAAAATTTGCCGTTTACATTGTGCTAAGAGCAAACGAGCTGTGGACAAACCAGGACAAACACAAGAGGGGTTGGCTGTTGATTTCAAACAAAGAAAGAAAGAAAAAGAAAACACGCGATCTCGTCTGCCATGGTTTCTGTAGTGTCGTGAACTCGCATGGACGCGCTTCACGGCAGCTACATGTAGCACTCTTTAAGCTATTAAAATATACTAAAAGATGTCGCTTGGAGTAAATTATGGTCACTACCCGCACAGGACACTTGGATTTGATTGGACGAGCAGTATGGAGGAATATTGACAAGATTTGTTGACTTTTATGGACCTTTTTGGATCGGGCGCCGGTGAACTCCATTATATTAAAGTTGGGGGAAAACGAAAACCTGTCCAATCTCCGGCTGCATTTGAGAAATTAAAAAAGTTCTCCAGTCTTGCTCAGCATGAGGATGAGTAGAAAATAAAGGCACATTATTCTGTGGGTGTACTATTCCTTAAAGTGGTTGGACATGTAACCATCATCTGCACTTATTTTTTTCCGCCTTTTCTGAAGTAGACGCAGCAAAACTACCCTCCTCTACCGACGCCATGTTGGCGAATGTCAAAGGCGGTAAATTTCGGTGCAACACTGCCCCCTAGAGTGTATACGGGGCAACATTCATAACAACGCTGGAGGATTTTGTCTGTATCGAGACGTATGAAGCTACCGTTTGGGTACTATTCTTACCAATCAATTCCAAAAAGGTGGAGTTTGACACAACACAATCAACTGATTGCTTAAAAGAGTCGTCACTTCCTGTGCAACTCTGCACTAAGAACAAAGCTGCAAAAGCACCATATTTAATGGTTGATTTTTGTTATTCAAAGCCACATGACAAGAAGAAACCATACAAACCGTTGAATGTCAACCGTTGTCATCCTTTGTTTTTGTGTCACGTTCTTCATTATAATTTAGTGCCGGCGTTGCACCGCGATGGCATCACACTGTTTAATAGCTGATGGTTTATCCGGTCGATATGCCGCCTACCAGGATTTACCGAACCATTCTTTACCTAACCAACCCGTCCCGACCTGGACCTGCTGGTGGAAATTGGGCTTAAGAACCAGGGTTGGGAGAGCTTACTTTACCTGCCCTTACCTCCAAAAAGGTGGAAGATGAATGGCATTAATGTGTTTTGGTTTCAGGGTGGCCTGGCGTCGTCATTGCAAGAACCAGGATTTGAGTTCCTATCTAGCCGGATGTCGTCTTTAATCATCATAACAAACCAGGATCGTTTCACTGATGATGTGAAATTCTCCTCAATAAAGTCAAAAGTTAAACAAGTGAACATCTTTGTGTTGAGTTTGTGTTTACAAGATTTAACACACACACACAAAAAATACCCATCCATGAGATGAACAATCATTTTGACTATACGCTTATAATTGTGCTTATTTTGAAAGGCCTACTAAAATTTGAAATTCTTTTAAAAATGTTGAATTCAGATATTTTGTATTGTGCGTATGGGCCAGTTTTTTATTTGTTCAGGTTTTGTTATTTTATTTTAATGTAGAGTAAAAGGCTCATCCAGGGAGATGAGGTTTAGCTTTAGCTTTAATTAAACACTGTTTCACTAGCAAGGACCACACCACAACAAAATGAGTGAAGATGATGACGATTTATTGAACGAATGAAAGAATGTGATCTGATGATGAGTGGGAGGAAGACCTAGGATGGGGGTGTAGTCTTTCGGTAGTGAGTCCAGCTTAGGGAACCCCACCTGAAAGAAGAGAAGGAAGCAGACAAGGAACAAGTAAAGTAAGAATGGTGAAAACAGTCAGATGATGGGAGAGAAGAAGGACAGTAGGAAGGAGAAGGGAAAAGGGAAGGGGCGGAAGGGGTAGCAGAAGGAGGAAGGTCCAACGAAGCAGGTGGATGAGGCAAAAGGGAATGTAGAAAGGAAATATACAGAGAGCAAAGGGAGGGAAAAGGAGGGTTTTGCGAGAACGAGACAAACGAAGCTGAGGAGGTGAGCGAGTATTTAAGGCTGCTTTGTGATTAGTGAGATTGGAAGCAGGTGTGGTTGAGGCGTGGTCCTGCTCTTTAACCTCTGTTAATGAATTAAGTTCATTTCCGTGGCGTCAGCTGCAAATTCTTTGAGACAAAATTGCAATGTTCATGTCAAAAACATAAAAAATAAAGATAAGTCTGACCTAAAAGATGAAAAGGCAAAGTTCTAGTCCATCCTCCGTCATCTGAACACTCTCCGTATGTTCAGACATGTGGGTCATCATGGGGCAGGAAATCTACTGTATAAAAGCTCACAGTTTTACACTCACCAATGTTTCTGACTTTTATCGTCCCTTGAGCACAAACTAAACTGATCAAACAATGACAATAAACCTTGTACAGATTATTTCACCACATCCTCCTCTTCATTGTTTTGCTAAGTTTTACTTATATTTGCCCAGACGTTTAGCTAGCTTAAATCCACATATAGCACCAAAGACTGTACATAATATGGTTGTAGTATCTGCTCTCGTCTGAATAGAGGAAAATGAAGCCAGTTGGGCATGTTCCACCGTCGCCATTTTGCTGTGTTGTATGTGTCGTTAATCCCAGAAAACAGTAAAATAGGCAAAGTGTGGCCTCAGGGCAATGATTGACAGCTGACGTACTCTGGGCTAAACACTACCCGAGTTAACTCGAAACTAACAGGAGCTAACGAAGATTGGCCTCCTATGTGGCGGGATAAAGGTACGACACACTTAGGGCGGATTCAGAAAGCATGGTCCGGAAGACTCAGTCTGTTTAGGGACTCGGCTCAGCTGGGGGTGGGGGTGGTCTTCCGGACCGAGATCGCGTTCACGTTGCACCATAGCCAAACGAGCCAAACCTTTTGAATAACGTTCCCAATTTCTCCAGAGGTGGTGCATTCAGATTCACTGTAGGCGAGGACAAGAGATACAACAAACAAGAAGGTTGTCACAACTTCCGTTTCCTCCACAAAACGACATTATTTTTGTACGTACTTACGAGGAGCTGGGATAAACTTTCATCAGACCAAATATCGATTAAAGCTTTTATTTCCCAGTCACTCCATGTCTGACCATGAGCCATAAGTACTGCAGTCCCACACTTGTGTTGGTTGTCGTAGCGTTTACCCACAATGCCAATGCAATTTGTAGTCCACTTCCCGTATTTGGTTCACTTGAAACGGACCGAGACCTGCGTTTGTAGGTGGACCGAGTTCGCTTGTTTGTTCCAGATCAGAGTCCATTTGCGCATTCACAGCTTCCCCAAACGAAGCGGACTTTCCGAGCAAACGGACTCTGATTCGAATCAAAAAAGCTTTGTGAATGCGCCCTTACTGTGCGTTGAGACCAAGAGCGACTAAAGCTGTGAAATCGCCGAAAGTCATTCGCTTTTAATGGACGGGAGCGACAAGAGCGAATAAAGCGACAGAAGCGACGAGCTACAAAAGTTGAGCGATTAGAGCGACTAAACAAAGTTAAAAATAGTTTAACTTTATGCAAATTGGCTATGACACGTTTCGGCTGTAAAACCCTGACAACCAATTGGAATGTAGACATTGTTCACTTCCGGGAGTCCCTGGAAACGAACTCTGAACTCTGGTGCCGTATTTTGGTTCCGAGTCAAAATGACAACAGAAACGCTGATAACTGCCGTCGCTGGCCACCGAGTATTGTATGACCTGACACTTTACACCTTTTGGGATCTCCAAAAGAAGGCTCTGGCCTGGGAAGAGGTATCACGTGCCGTTGGTTTGTCCGGTAAGTTGATAAAATTATTTTTTAAAATAGGCGCGAAACTTGTCTGCTAATCGAGCGTCTAACATGCTATGTGAATGGGACGATATCATTTATATATATCGAAAGTACTATGTTATAATAATAATAATAATAATAAAAATAATAATAATAATAATTGACAGGGATAAAAATACGTATTTCCCTTTTGTCCCTCGTCTTGACATTTAGTTTGAGAGTGAGAGATGAATGAGTGAAGATCTGCAGATGCAGATCAGTGAAGATGATGTACTTAACTAAGCTACAACATTATTTTGTTTTGGTGTGTAATTTAATCAGTTATGTCCAGACCGTTGTTTTTCAGTAGGAGACGGATTTCTGGTTAATCGCAGGCTACAACTTGTCAAAGCACAAAGCAGCAATCACGAAAAGCATCACTGCAAAAGCTCTGCTAAAGGTAAAAAGCATACGGTCCTTTTAAAAGGATATGCAAAATTGAACGTGATGTCATAACCGACTTGAGCGACAAAAGTGAACAGATTTTTTTGTAACAGCTATTTTTATGAGCGACAAAAGCTATTTTACAGTTTAGTCGCTCTTAGTCTGAACGCACACTTAGACTTGCTATTAGCTGACTAAAAAGTACTGTTGTACTACTCAGCTACACCCTTACCGAGAGCAAACAAGTTGCTAAGTAGGAGCCACCGGTCGGCGGGCTGACATCAGGGGTCCGTTACATGGAGAAGGTTCAACAAACTCTGAGTGTAACCCTGAACTCTGAGTTGATCTACTCTGAGATACGAAACTGAGTTTTCAGTCCCAGAACACGTGCGCTACCATGGTAAAATGCCAGCATCAATGGAGCACCAATTTGACTTGTCACCATGGCAACGTAGATGCGAGGGCGGGGGTGCATTCCCCATTGAATAGAACTAACTTCTTTTATTTTTCTTTTTTTAAAAAAAAAAAAAAAAAACTTGCAGACTTTATTATTATTAACAAATTGTCCAATTTTCATCTGTACAGAGCAACTTAAGGAAAAAAACCCAACAAAAACTCAGACAATCCAGAGCTCCGGGGATTTAAACAGCTCGACACAAACATTCTCACCATCGGACAATAACGACGACACAGACGCAGTCAGAGCTCAAGTCAGCTTCCGGAGTCCAGAAACTGCCACGCACACAGCCAGACACACGTACTGGAAGCTGCAGGGCATTCTGGGATGCTATGTACAGAACGATCCCGCAGCTGGACAGTAATTAGGCACACTTAGTAAAAACCAAAAACACACACTCTGATTTACAAGCAGGGGGGCAGAGCTCGCCACAGCAAGCCTCGACAGTTAGAAAAGTTACAGGTTGTATTTTACAGCATCACTCAGTATGGTACACATGTACACGCCGCGCAGGGGGCGTGTACACTGCCTGTGCAGTTGAATGGTTTGTGCACCTGCCTCCCACTCAGGAGGCTGATGTTGAAATCTACCTCTGTACTTTTATCGCAGCCTTTTTATTTAACTTGAGAGCTCTTGTTGGCAGCATTAAGATGATATATAACCATCGCATTTCTCAAATGCCCTGCATCTCCAATGAAAGAAAAAAAATCTATTTGCGAAAGAACGCAGGGCGATAAACAATAGCCCATCTGCTTTGAGGGGAAAGCGTATGGCACATGAAAACAGTCCCACCTGGGATTGAACCACAGCTTTCCGCATGACAGACATGCACCTTGACCATTTACCCAGAGACAACTGTAAGGTCAAATAATCAGGTCAAACCATTTCTTGGAAACAGAGAGACAGGACCTCCAACTGTCACATGCAGCTGGTGATGTCACAAGTGCAGACGGATCAACTTGTGTATGTGGATGATTTGCTGTGATGTGTAACTGTAAAATCAGAAATGACGGCTGTCTGGAAATAAAAGAACTTCTATCCGTGGTCTGATAATGATCTCTGAATGTTTAACTCTCCACGCCGTCATGCAGCATCTTCGTCCTTGAAATCCTTATCGAAAGAACACGTCTGTAACCTTGCGACTGATTTATTTTTAACATGTTTTATTTGAGACGGCAGCAGCCAAAACTCACCGCTGACTGAATGAATGAATGAGGAAATGAAACGGCGAGTGTGGCTGAAAGTGGACGGAGACAGAGAGAAACTCAAGGTTCCTCCAAATTAACCTGCTCCCGACCAGGTGAGTTTCAGAGAGTCTGTTACCATGGTAACTGACCGAGGGTTTAAGTTCCCCCTGTTCGTGAAACAGGCTAGTTACTCCCTCTTTCCCTGGCTTGAGTTACCTACCTTTCTGTTACGAAAAACTCAGTTTCCCAAATTTCAGGGTTAAACAACTCAGGGTTTTCATTAAACCTGCTTCGTGCAACAGATCCCTGGTCTGCCGCATGTCAATCAAAAGGACAAGCCCTTAATTATGTGTGATTTCAAGATTAGATAACATCTAAACGGATGACTTATAAAAAAAATTCACCCCCTCATTGACACAAAGGTAAACTTGACCTATTAAACCTAAAATGATTTTTTGAACCAGGCTGTAAACATGTTTTTTATTTCAGCTGTGAAGTTGGCATTTTTAACATGGGAGTCTAAGGAGATTTGCTCTGTTTTGCAGCTCCTCGTGGATGAAGGAAGAACTACAAATATTTACTTCTTCCGGGCAGCTTCATATTTGGCCACTGGAGGTTGCTGCTTGTGTAGCACTGAACTTATCAAGTTTTTCCTGATTGTTACCACAGTTTCACTTCCAACATTTTTTACTTTACCTTGTAATTTTCTTTTTTTCACAAACTAAATTGTAAAAATAATACAATTAAAGTTCATACAAAATATTTCACCGTATCACCCTCATCACGACTGCTCAATTTAGCTAACATTTGCTAAGAGGTTGAGCAAGCATAGTGGAGGATGTCAATAATCTTGTGCATGACTGTATATATATTATACACATAAACACAGTAGGGCTGGGCGATAATGGCCAAAAATAAATATCACGATATATTGAGCCTCCGTAACAACAAATGGACGATAAACCTGCTATAAACCAGCCAAAACAAACAAAAACTATTTCTCATTTTATTAAAACAGATATTCTGCCTTAACTGGAGCTTGATGTGACTTCTTGTTTGGCAGGTAGATTAACAGGTTCCTCAATAAACACCCAGTAGATGTTTTGTACATATCAGAAGTACTGTGAAACTGACATACAAATATACAAATTAATGAATGAATTACTAACTATCACATTGATTAACTGAAATGAGTTAGATTCTTATTTACATATGAGCAAATATTACTTTGTGTCCATGAAAACCAGTGCTGAATCTCCCATTAAATGCACACACACGACTATCGATTAGCATGAATGCTAACTTAACATTGAAAAACCCATAGACAGGCTAACGCAATTAGCATCACTACCGTTGTCAAACGTTTATCACTTCACACTGACATCAAATAAACGTCACTGATCATTTACAGACATATGTTGTACAGAAAACATGCAAAAGATGATGAAAAACACAAAAACTCCAGTGCAGGAATGTCACGTTACAAGAAACTACGGCAAGTTTGAGAGAACAAAAACTTCATGTGCAGCAATTCCACTGCCGTCTTTCTTAAAGGGGCCACAGCACCGAACATACCAACATGGGAAAAAATTACGTCGGTTATCGCTGTAAATGTCGGTGTCGGTAAATTTTCGGTTTATTGCCCGGCCCTTTATGCACAGTCCTGGGCAAGATCTCTGACACCCTCCAAATAAAGTAGGAAAAAAATAATTTGTCAGTGAAGTAAGTTGAAACTGACAAAACTAATAATAAATAAAAATTCTGTGAATCATAATACTAAATTTGAATTGTAGTTCAAAAGAAATATTAAAAACAAACAAAAATTAAAACAAGCAAACAAACATGGTGGGACTCCGAAGCTGAACTTTTATTAAGCAACATTCTGAGGCAATCACTGCAATCAGGTGTTTTCTGGTATGTTCAAAAAGACTTTTACACCTGTTGACAGGTATTTTGTTCCACATTTCACAGGAAAGGTGCTCTAATGTGTCTGGGCCAGTTGTGTTTGTTTTGTGTTTTTAAATCATGCCAGGAGTTCACTAAGTTCACTAAGTAACTTTAAATATCATACAAACAGAAAATGTAAGGAGTACGAAAGAGAGCAACGTGAACAAGTCAAGCCAAGCAGAGATCAATCACTGTCTGTGTGTGCGTGAGAGCGCAGTACAGCTCTCTGCAGAGATGTGTGTCTGTAGGAGGCGGGTGCTGTGTGTGACTGGCCAATCACAGAGCGTGCAGACAGACCAAATAAGGATTCTCCTTCAGCACGAACACGGATATTGATGAGTTTTACTCGTATCATGCTCGTATTTGTCAAAAATGCTTTATCTGTACCGGATACTCGTCTGAAACGAGTATCCGGCTCATCCCTAATTGGTATATCAGATATCGGTAAAATATCGTACATCCCTATATATTTATAAATCCGCTTCTCTAAATGGGGGGGGAAAGGTGAGGCCATTTCCTCTTTAAAATGTTCAGTTTATAGAGACACAGGTGACTTATTAGGGGGATTGACAACCACTGGAATGGGGCTTAAATCACTTTTCAACCAAACAAAGCAGAAAGCAGACCTCCATTTAGTTTAATGACATTGTGTAATTTTGGTTCTCTAGATAAAGAGGAATCTGGGTTTTCATCAGACTGGGGCAGCAGAGGGAACATAAGCTGCTGCTGCTCATTTACTTTCCCATTAAGTACTGTTTGGCTGTTTGTTTTGATGGAACCAATCAGATGTGACATCAAGAAATAACCGGGACAAAATATAATTACACAAACACACACACCCACTCTCATGTTTGTTCTGATTTAATGGATTCTTTAACCCTTAACCCTACCCTTAAAGCCGCTCTAATGAATTTCCTTTATTAACAATGGATCAAAAGACTTTGTACGCGAAAAGAAGTGATCATGGTGACAAGGACACAGATAATTATTCTGTGTAAAAGAGCACAGGATATTTTTTTCATACTTTTTTTCAATATCTCCTTCAACATTTAAGCCTTTTAAGGGTAATGTGGACATTTGGATTTAATGAAATAAGCACAATAGTAGCAAAGATGTACATTAATTTGGAGAAGACGAGAACTTAAAGTTCTGAGGAAAAAAGTCAGAATTCTGACTTTTTTCAGAAGTTGGGAAAAAAAAAACCTTGTAAAAATGTTTTTTAAATGTTTTTCGGGGAAAAAAAGTCAGAATTCTGTGAATGAAGTCAGAATTCTGACTTTTTTCAGAAATTGAAAAAAAAACTCCTGAAAATCTTTTTTTTAAATGTTTTTTGGGGGAAAGTCAGAGTTCTGACTGTTTTTAGCAATTGAAAAAAAAAATTTCCTGAAAATTATTTTGAGAAATAATTTCTGGAGTTTTTTTTCTTTTCAATTTCTGAATAAAGTCAGAATTTTGACTTCTTTCTGAAATAATAATAAAAAAAAATCTCCTGATTTTTTTTTTTTTTTTTATGTTTTAGGGGAAAAAGTTGAAAAAAAAAACTCCCAGAATTTTTTCTCTGTTTTTTTTGGGGGGGGGGGGAAGTTAAAATTCTGAGATTAAATCAGAATTATTATTTTTTTTTCCAGGAATTGGGGGGGAAAAAAACTCCTGAATTTTCTTCTTTTTATGTTTTGGAACTAAATGTCAGAATTCTGACTTTTATCTGAGAATTTCTTTTTTGTTAAAGGAGCTGTATCATGCTTTTCAAATGTTCCAAAAGTCAAATACAGGCATTTATAAGCTAGATATGTTCCCATCGTTACTATAGAAACTAATTTGGTGTTAAATATTAGTTTTTTGATGCATCTAATTTCCAACACGGAAGTAAGATGGCTGACTGTCCTGAACCGCGGAGCTCTCGACCAATTGCAGCATGTTTTACGCCCATTTCATGACGTCGCCCCGGAAGAGACACTTATTCTGAAGGGTCACAGAATTGTCTGTAGCACCGGCACCGGCAGCTCTCATGTGGATGTTAGTAGTAAAGATTGATGGATAATTACTCCGATCGACGGGATAAAACGGAGCAGCCTGTTATGGAGCTGTATGCGCTCGACCCAGAGTCTGATATGGAGTTTGAAGTATACGCAGTACCACAGAAGTACCACAGAGACCCCTGACAAGCAAGTAATTTAGCGAACAAATCATAGCCTAACAGTTAGCATTGAGCTGAGAGATGTGTTGACTCACCAGTGTTGTTGTCTGTCCATGCGCGTTTTTATAGTAGGAACTGCGTCAGGTTTCAGAAGTAATCCCAGAGAAAAAAACACTTTACTGCCTGAGATTCATGAAGTTGTCAGGAGTGAAGTTCACACACAAAGTTGAGGTTTTTTTCCCCTGCTCCTGAAGTTATAATCCAACCACTTCTGGCAAGTCGATTCATACAACAAATAAACTCCCACGCTGAACATAACCACGCTGAACGTAACTGCATTTTCCCCAACTTGCTGTCCTCTAGAGCTTAAAAAAAGAGAAAAAAAAAGGAAAAAAAATTCTCCTGAACTCTGGATCAAACGTCTGTTTGCTGATGGCTGCTTTGTCTCTGAGGAAATCTTCCTGCAGGTGTTAGTTTCTTCCTCAGAGAGTGTGTATAGGATTCTCTGAGTTTCTGTTCAACAGAGGGCGTCTTGCTACGATGTAGCGCATGCGTGTTTGTCACTTCGTGATTGGTGCCACGTTCTTACGTAACGGGGTGGGTAGTCAGTCGTTTGCAGGGAGGTAGCGCTTGGTTTAAATATTCATGTAGATGAATATTGCATATTTACTCAAATATGCATGAATGAAGAAAAATGACGATTTAAATCATTTCTTGATAAGGAAATGACACACTGACATGCTGAAAAGCTCTTAAAAGTCCATTTTTCATGATAGGACTCCTTTGAGTGGCCCTCGTCATCCTCAGCATTTATTAAATAAATTGGTGAGCACGACACTGAAAAAGTCCATCACGCTGCATTGCAGTCACATCATACAGAAACCATTACATCAGATTATAAATACAAAACATTCCAGCTTTACAGGGAAGGCAAGGAAATATGCAACCCTATTTCTGAGAAGGTTGTGACTCAGCATCCGGACTCTTCTCCTGTTTCCAGCTCTGCTGCTGTGATGGATCCAGTATGTGGTCCAGGTGTTGCTGAAACTTGTAAGGCTTCCCTGACAGAGACGTTGTCTGGATGGAACAGGTGTTGCTCTAAAAACCTCCGTGTACTTTCCAGCATTGATGGAGCTTCACAGATGTGGAAGCTTCCTTCGCCATAGACACCAATGCGACCCCATCCCATCAGAGATGCAGCTTTTCAACTGTCCACTGATAACAAGCTGGAAGCTCCTCGTCTTTAGTCTGCAGGACACGGCCTCCATGCTTTCCAGAAACATCCTCACATTTTCAGCCATCTGACCTCAGGACAGTTTCCACTTTGCTTCAGAGCATTTTAATGAGCTTTGGTCCAGAGAAGACGGATGGTGGTGATTCTGGATCCTGTTCACATACGGCTTCTTCTTAATTTTCTTTTTAATTAATTTTTTTTTTTTTAATTAATTTGACTCCTCTCAAATTCCAGCTTCCCTCAGGGATGACTATTTTTCATTTAATATTGTGCTGCCTGAAGCTCAAAAATCCCAACCATCCAGCTTTGACCGTCAGCTTTGTCCCATGCACACAGAGATTCCTCCATAATCTTCTGATGATATTCTACATGGAGGATCTTTAAAGTCAGAGGAACATTTTTCTGAACTTATTCCTCAACTTTTAGAGCCAGTTTGTCTTAGATTGGTGAACCTGTGTCCATCTTCCCATCTTAGAAACTCCTCTCTGAAATGCTCCTTTGTCAAATAACTGATCTGTTCCCAGTTAAGCCAGTTCGTTGTCAAAGTCTCCTCCAGTTGTTACTTTTCCACCTTTTTGTTGCTCCTGTTCCAACTTTTTACAGATGTGTTGCTGCATCAGATTTATTATCAGCTCATGTTTTCCATGAAATGGTAAAATGTCTGTTTCATCATCTGATATGTTGTTTATGTTCTACTGGGAATAAAACTGAGGTTTTTGGGTTTTACTGCAGTGATCAATACTAGAAAACATGCATAAAATGAAAGAATTGCAACAGTTGTAGCTTTGATGTTGGAGTCTGAACAGCAGGAGCCTGGATCTGGTCTCAGATCTGCACCCTGACACAATCCTGCCTGGAAGGCCGAAACACAATTAACTCAAACAAGGCAATTATGCGTTGTTTCCATTATCTGCAATGAATTCTAGCTCAGGTGCAGTTGCAAAAGCAGTGACTGCTGATAGAAACTGGATGCAGCCGAAGCTTGATCGAGTGTCATCACTGATACTGAATAAATGGATTAGTTCAGGTTTTTAATTATTTAAAAGGAATTACAGAAACCTTTTGCCTTTGTGGAGAACTTTTATCCACTGAAACTGTCTGATAGTCTTGTATAGACTGAAAAAAAGATCAACTTAAAAAAATACTGTAATTCGTTTTATTGAAATTTATTAATTTTTCTCAAATTAAATCTATGATGTGGTTGAAAGCATAAATTATAATTTACTGGAAATATATATTTTACCTTAAAGTGCTAATGACACGACCTTAACTTCAAGTAACTTTGCCATACAACAACACACCAAGACAAAATAAGTAGTTCTGTGCATTTAGAAGTTAATCAGACATGTATTTATGTAAAGATCCAACTTTTAGGAGGCTCAGCTAAACGCTAATAGCTTTTCAGTCGCAAAACGAGCCGCCATGATATGACGTCAGCGAGATACGGAGTTGCGGTCCTCCCATTGAGTTACATTTATAATCTAAGCCATGAAAAACATGAAAGATGCTCCAGAACAACGAGTTGGAACTGGATCGTGTGGTGGGATCATCAGCTAGTTCAGAAGAGTGATGATGATGCTGAGGAATTTGGGGAAATCACATTTTACAAGCTAGAACCGGAGTAGAACTGTAGCCAGCTGCTTACAGTCTGTTTCCAGCCTCAGGTCCACTGGTTCAGCTAAAAGCCTGCAAGACCAAACCGAGGGAACCAGAACTGTAAGGAGCGACCCAGAACAGCACAAGCAAGACCCACAACTGATGAGGACAGTGCTTTCCACAAGCGCCGGCTGCCGGCTATATAGTCGACTACTCAACTAAGTCCAGCCGGCTCCTGGTCGGGATTTCGCGCCATGGCGCGTGACGTTTACGCGCTCTGTGGCGCATGCAGCCAAAATGCAGCTTCCACATTCAGGCTTCCCCACCGTAGTTTCCCTCATAGCTACTTCGGTGAGTCCCGCTGTGAAACCGTTCTTTTCTCCACCAGAATGCTGAGGAGCATCTGTGGTGAAATTATCTCCAACTCATTAGTTTCACTTTCAAACTCTGCTGCTCCGTCGCAGAGTAAACTATCAATCCATTCATCCGCTTTCCGAAACCAGTGGTATCGTGGGGCTCTTGTCTCGTGCCTTGTATATTTACTCGTATGTTTATTCGTATATTTATTCCTATATTTCTGCAGGCTTTGTATTATAAGGTGACCAAACGTCCTCTTTTACCCGGACATGTCGTCCCTTTGAAAGGTAGAAAATGCGCCGTGTTTTTTAAAATCATCTGGGAAGGAGCCGCAGCGCAGATAAGCGTCACCTGTTAGCGACTGCCCGGGACAACGGGAACACACTATAACCGTGTTACTGCGAAATACAGAGTTTGCACCAAACTCTCGAATTGAAAGGTTTTCCCATGAAGGATGCGAAGCTACTCAGACTTTCCTGAAGAGATCACATCTTCATCACCTCCACTATTTTGCAAAAACACCGTCAGACAAGGTGAAGTCGAGGTTCATGTTCTGACTGATGCTTTGATGGTTTCAGGAAGAATAAAATCCAGAAACATAAATGTAAATGAAAATAAATCCCGTTTTCATCTTGATGGTGAGGCATGAGAAGCTGAGTGCATGATGGGAAGCAGGAGCTGGAAGTTCTCATCAGTTCTGCATAAACAGACTTCTTTTTTCCTTTATGTCTGGTTAGGGCTGTGTTCAAAAAATCGATTTTCCGATTCTGAATCGATTCACATATTAATTTCCAAAGATCGATTCTTATGTCCAAAGATCGATTTTTCTTATCATTTTTTAAAATGACCATTTAATGTACTGCGCCCGGTTAAGTGCAGTGGCTCAGCTGCTCCGCTAGGGGAGATAGTGAGCTGGACAGAGTGTAGGACTACTAAAGCTAGTGCAGTGCCAGAAGAAGACTAAGTGGGGCTGGTACCTGTGGCTGGTACAGGTAGTTTCTGAAAATTCAGTTTAAACAGAGGAAACATCTGCCTGTAAGTACTTTAATAAAGACAGTTAATTTTCATGATCGAGGTGAAATTGATACTTTCTATTTTGTATGTTATCTTTGAAGTTACGACGTAGATGCTAATTCTGTTAGCATGTCAATGGCATTTTCCATAAATAGTTAGCATCGAGCTAGAGGGTTAGTCGCTAGTCGTTTTAAATTTTAAATGCTGACTTGCTGTGTATTTTGCCTCACTGAATCATAATTTTGTGAATTTTTATCATTTATTTCCTGTTATTTGAACTACTGTTGTGAATGTAGTCTTTTTTTAAAATTGGAGGGTGTGAATAATTTTGTGGATGACTGTATGTGGGGAGAGAGTTTGGTTTGGTTTGGTCCTTACAGCCACCATTAACTACATTACTTCATTCATTCATTCTAGAATATTAATATAATACTAGCATTAATATGTTGCATAACTACAGAGTTATGGAATTCGGGTAGGCTAAAGGCTAAAATTTATGTCAATACCAGCAAACCAAATTGAGATCGAATCGAAATCGGATTGGATCAGACAGATCAAAAATAATCGAGTCAAAACCATAAGAATCGGAATCGAATCGATTCTTGAAATCTGAATCGATACCCAGCCCTTTGTCTGGTGTTTCTATGTTTATTATATTATTACATGCTGAAGAGAAAAACACCAGCAGAAAGACACAATATTTTTTCACTTGGCCCTAAACTTTGGTCCCCCAAAACGCCAAAATATTGTCTTATGTAGACAACATAACCACAGTTCCTCAAAATTATTCATACCCTCCAATGAAAGTAGGGAAAAAAATCAGCTGTAAGTGAAAAAAGATGAAATTGACAAAAGTAATAATAAATAAAAATTTTTATGAAAATCATGAGATTGATTTTGAATCGTGGTTCAACAGAAATATTAAAACCAAAAACACAAAATTAAAACAAGTAAACAAGCATGGTGGGGCTCCAAAGCTAAAATTTTATTGAGCAACACTTTGAGGCAATCACTGCAATCAGGTGTTTTCTGTAATGTTCAAAAAGATTTCTGCACCTGTTGACAGCTGTGTTGGTCCACTGTCCATTGGAAAGGTGCTCTAATGTGTCTGGGATTATTTTGTTTGTTTGTTTAATGATTATTTTCAACTACAATTCAAAAGCAATGTTCACTAAATTATAATTTTGTAAATTTTTAGTAATCATTAGTTTCTTGTTGAATTAATATTGTGAATTTAGCCTTTTCTGTAATTGGAGGGTATAAATAATTTCAAGGATGACTGTGTGTGTGTGTGTGTCTGTACACACACACACACACACACACACATATATACACTGCCCGGCCAAAAAAAAAAAAGTCGCCAACAAAAAAAAAGGTCAAACATTTAACATTTCGTTGGACCGCCTTTAGCTTTGATTGCGGCAGCATTCGCTGTGTTTCCAGAAGCTTCTGCAATGTCACCAGATTTATTTGCATCCTGTTGCATCAATTTTTCACCAAGATCTTGATGATGATTGTAGAGTCTGACCACAGCACATCCCAAAGATTCTCAATGGGGTTCAGGTCTGGACTCTGTAGTGGCCAATCCATGTGTGAAAATGATGTCAGATGATCCCTGAACCATCTTTCACAATCTGAGCCCGATAAATTCTGGCACGGTCATCTTGGAATATGGCCGTGCCATCAGGAAAGAAACATCCATTGGTGGAATAACCTGGTCATTCAGTATATTCAGGTATCAGCTGACCTCATTATCTGAGCTCATACTGTTGCTGAACCTGGACCTGAGCAACTGTAGCAACCCCAGATCATCACACTGCCCCCACAGGCTCATACAGCAGGCACTAGGCATGATGCTGCATCACTTCATCTGCCTTTCCGGACACATTTCGTCCTGGAAGACGATGGTCCACTATCCTTCCAGTTTTTCATAATGCTTTGGACTGTTCTGAACCCAGTTTTAGTAGTTTCTGCATCTCCTTAGATGTTTTCACCTCTTGATGCCAATGATTTGACCCTTCTCAGACAGACTAACATCTTTTCCACGACCACAGATGTGTCTTTCCACATGGTTGTTTAGGAAATGAGAAGCAAATCATTGCACCAGTTGGGGTTAAATAACTTGTTGCCAGCTGAAAGATAATCGCCCATGCAGTAATTATCCAATAGGAGGCTCGTACCTATTTGCTTAGTTAAATCCAGGTGGCGACCTTTTTTTTTGGCCAGGCAGTGTATATATATATATGTGTGTATATATATATATATATATATATATATATATATATATATATATATATATGGCTGGCTACTTGGTATCTCTGGAAAGCCCTGTAAGGAGCTGCAGCGGTTTGACATAGAGTCAGGCATGACAGAGACGAGGCACTCGTTTGCTGCGTTAGCTTGTGAATAAAGGCTAGCCGCAAGCTAGCCACGTTAAATAATTAGCCTTTAAAAAAAATTAGAAGAAAACAACTTACATGGTTCATGGCTAAGCGGCTGATAGCCACTTGTTATCTCCTGGACGGACTAGACTTGTGGGGGCCCTGCACCTGTCACGAGTTGACTGGCCGCGGAGGTCGGATACTGGGCAATATCGGCAAATCTTTTGAGTTTTTTCATATGCTTTACTTTGTCTTGAAATGTTTTGGGAGTGAACGTAACATTATTGACCAGATCAAAGGAACGCGGGTCACAGCAAGCTTACCTTCTCCATCGCTACCAGTGTCAAGCTGGCAACAACTAACGTGCTGTGTGGCGCCTCAGGGGAAAGTGGACAGCTGTGAGCAGGGGCAGCAAAGATGAAACACTATTGGTTCGTCAGAGACTCTATACTCCAGCTCTCTACAATGATTGGTTACAAACACTTCACCACGCTGCTGTAGTTGTGAACACGACATGCGCATATTTCCTACAGAATTCACGTATCAGCAGCTTTTTGCGTAGTTCTGAAAGGCAAGCGGTACCAGCGTGTTTAGAGGTCAAATTGCATACCTTTTACGCAAATTGCGTACATGTTGGCAGATCTGCATGAGGGAGGGCCTTGATAGTAGGGCTGGACAAAAATATCGATACACTGCTAGGTGGCTGCAGTTTGTAACAGCTCTCTCTTAGCTTTGAGGTTTTTTTTTCAAATATAGTTGTCTTTTTTATTGACATTACTTGTCAGATTAAGTTTTTCTGTGAAGATTTTTTATGCTGGTTTGAAAGTTGTGTAAATCGGGAGATTTTTCTTCATATATTTAGCTTTTTTTTCACTACTTGTTATGATGTGTACTATCCATGGCAAACGAAAAATTGCTTACCACGGGGATCAACTGTTAAAACTCTCCCAAATGAAGATTATTAGCGAAATAACACATCAAATCCAAGTGGAGTTAAAGAGAAAGAGAAGAGGATGCAGGGCAGGGGTAAGGCAGAGAGAAAAACGGTGGAGATTTAAACCGTTTCTTCCAACTGTTATGCGTAACGTAAGATTGATAGCTAACAAGACGGACGAGCAGTGCTAACAAGGTCTCAGAAAGAGTACAGAGAATGCAGTATTATGTGGTTTACCGAGACATGGCTGCACGAACACATCCCAGACTGTAATGCGCCTGTACATGGCTTCAAGACGGTCCGTGCAGACCGAAATAAACAGCTCAGCAGGAAGCTAAAGGGAGGCGGAGTTGCAGTGCTGGTCAATCAGCGTTGGTGCCATCCAGGACACGTCACTGTCAAGGAGAAGATCTGCATAAGAGACATCGAACTGTTAGCTCTGAGTTTTCGTCCATATTATTTGCCCAGAGAGTTTGCCTGTGTTATTCTGATAGCGGTTCTGGTTCTGGTACCGCACCAGAGACAGTCTGTGATGTCATCAGCTCCATCGTGGCTAAACTACAAACACAGCATCCAAACTCATTCATGGCGATCTCTGGAGACTTCAACATCTCCCTCTCTGCTACGTTACCAACTTTCCAGCAGTTTGTCAGCTGCTCCACCAGAGAAAATAAGATGTTGGACTTATTTTATGCAAATACAAAGAATGCATACAGCTCCTCTGCCCTGCCTCTTTTAGGAAGATCAGATCATAATCTGGTTC
This sequence comes from Atherinomorus stipes, assembly GCA_023101725.1. Classification (NCBI taxonomy): domain Eukaryota; kingdom Metazoa; phylum Chordata; class Actinopteri; order Atheriniformes; family Atherinidae; genus Atherinomorus; species Atherinomorus stipes. The sequence goes on from JALJCO010009116.1 coordinate 20,847, forward strand.
TTCTCACCTCCACCTACAAGCCCATCGTTCAGCAGCAACCAGTCATTAGGAGGACGATTAAAACCTGGTCTACTGAGGCTGAAGATGCTCTGAGAGGGTGCTTTGAGGCCACAGACTGGAATGTCCTCTGTGAACCTCATGGAGATGACATCAACACCATGACTGAGTGTGTGACAGATTACATAAACTTCTGTGTGGACAGCATCGTTCCAACAAGAACAGTGAGGTGCTTCCCCAATAACAAACCCTGGATCACCAGTGACCTGGAAAAACTGCTGAACATAAAAAAGAAAGCTTTCAGGGATGGAGACAGGGAGTTACTGAAGACCACACAAAAACAACTGAAAACACAGACTAAGAAATGCAAGGAGGACTACGGGAAGAAGTTGGAGAGCAGCTCCAGCACAACAACGTGAGGGATGTGTGGTCGGGAATGAAGAAGATCACTGGCTTTAAGTTAAAGTGGGATCAGACTGATGGAGGTCTGGACAGAGCTAACGAACTGAACCTGTTCTTCAATAGGTTCAGTTCCCCCCTGCCGACAACCCAACGCACCACACACCCTCCATGAGCCCATAGCTTTCCTGTCCCACCTCCACTCTGTCACCCTGCACCTCAGTCATGGACCTGAACACAGCCTCATCTCCCTCCACATCAGGACATCCTGAGACCTCTTTTGCCTCCACCTCCAGCTTGACTGTCTCCTGTGACCAGGTCAAGAAACAACTAGAGAAACTGAACCGGAACAAGGCTGCAGGTCCAGATGGTGTCAGTCCCAGAGTTCTCAAGACCTGCTCAGAACAACTATGTCCGGTTCTCCAGCACCTTTTTAACACCAGCCTGAGACAGAACAAAGTTCCTGTGCTGTGGAAAACGTCCTGTCTTGTTCCAGTCTCTAAAAACCACAACCAGCTGAACCAAATGACTACAGACCAGTTGCCCTGACATCTCACATCATGAAAGTCCTGGAGAGACTCTTACTGGCTCACCTAAACAGGCTAGTGAATACCTTTCAGGACCCATTGCAGTTCGCATATCGTAATGGGTTTGGGGTTGAAGACGCCATCATCTTCCTGCTTCAGAGAGCCCAATCCCATCTGGACTAGTCAGGCAGCACTTTGAGGGTCATGTTCTTTGATTTTTCAAGTGCCTTTAATACTATTCAGCCTGCTTTGCTATGTCAGAAGCTCCATAACTTCCAGGTGGATCCCTCCACAACCACCTGGATTTATGACTACCTAACAAACAGACCACAATTTGTGAGACTGAAAGGTTGTGTGTCTGAGATGGTGATCAGCAGCACTGGAGCACCACAAGGAACTGTACTCTCACCATTCCTCTTTGAACTGTACACCTCAGACTTCCAGTACAACTCTGAGTCCTGTCATCTGCAGAAATACTCTGATGACTCTGCAGTTGTGGGGTGATGGACAAGAAGCCGAGTACAAGGAACTGGTCAACCAGTTTGTGAAATGGTGCGGTAACAATCAGCTCATCTTAAAAGCCAGCAAGACTAAAGAGATGATTGTTGACTTCAGGAGGAGCAAGAATAAGCAGCATAGTCCATAGTCCTGGAAGAGGAGGTGGAGGTGGTGGAGAACTACAAATACCTTGGAGTTCAGCTGGACAACAGACTCGATTGGAAATGCAACAGTGACTACATCTACAAGAAAGGTCAGAGCAGACTCTACTTCTTAAGGAAGCTGAGATCATTCAACGTCTGCACCAAGATGTTGCAGATCTTCTACAAGTCTGTTGTGGAAAGTGCAATTAGCTTTGCAGCCATCTGCTGGGGAAGCAGCATCAGAACCAGAGACTTCAAGAAACTAAACAAGCTGATCAAGAAAGCTGGTTCTGTGCTGGGGATAACTCTGGAGCCGCTGGAGCTGATCGTTCAAAAAAGAATGCTGCACAAGCTGATGAAGATGATGGAGGACTCTTCCCACCCTCTCCACAAAACGGTGAAGAATCAAGTGTGTTCAGTGGAAGACTGCGTCAAGTTCGCTGTAGGACGGAGAGATACAGAAATTCATTCCTACCAGAACAAACCTGACTGACTGACTTATTATTGTTATACCTATTATTTCATATAAATGTTATATTGTTAAAAAAAAACAAAAAAAGAAACAAAAAAATAGAAAAGAAAAGAGTGAGCTTTTTGCAATGTTGAATTTCTCTTCTGGGATAAATAAAGTATTTTTCATTTCATATTCATTTAATTTAATAATACACTCATAGCTCTGCTGCTTATCTCTCCCATCTTGTGGGCAATGATTTCTGGGACAGGCGAGGCCACGGAGGATACATCCCTAGTATCCTTTGTTTCAGGCTAAACGGAGCGCGGGTTTGGATTTGCAGACTCCTTCAGAGGCTTCTAAACGGGACAGTTCTTGACGCGCCGCTGAGACATAAGCAGCTGATGAATCTGCACTTTGAAGTGCGTTAACTTCAGAATTTTGAAAACAGTTTTGAAAATAGCTCCGCCCCCTTTGTTATTCATGCACCCTGAAGCTGAAGCAACTTAATAAATTTACTTTGTGTGAAAGTAAAAACTTATTTCAGATTAGAGTGTGATTTTTAAGTTGATTTGAGTCAAAAACATATGATTTCATCATCAGACCAAAATAATTAAGTTAAAACAATGTAAATAAGTTCTTCATATCAACTACAGCACAGATATTCTTTTTACAATGTAATTTCCAGAGCATAGAAAGCCCACCAAAGTGACACTTCCATCCATAATTTTCTCCCTCTGCTTGGAAACAACTTCTATAATTGCTTCATTTTATCCTGTTTATGTGAATGAGGAGTCAGCAGGAGGTCAGCCAGCTCAGCAAGGAGAAGCCAAAGGTGCAGCTCTGCCAGCTCCAATGTTGCTTAGGCCCCAAACGCATCAGAGAACACAGCAACATTAGTATGAATCAGACACAATCTTTTGTGGTGGAAACTGGAAAACTTCTGGCTGAGCCCTCTGTTAACAAATGTGCCTCTGAAACCTCAAACTTGTCCCTTTATATCTCACTTTTATCTACATTTGATGATTTAACTCAATTAAATAAGAGGGGATCCTGAGAGAGCTTATTCCTAACCACTTGCTGTTTTTCCTTCTCATTTAAAAGCCATTGTAGCCAAATGGGAGCAAACGTCTGCAGCAAGACTCCCTCATGTGAAATCCAAGCAGCAGCCGACTGACAATGCTCATTGTTTTAGAGTAAATGTTCAAGGTGAATACAATATGTGAGCTTTGTGATGACCAAACGAAGCGTCGTTCCCTGCAGGAGCCCCGTGTCTCCGGCTGAATTGTGATGCAGAGCACGGAGAGAGCTGCTATAACAGGAATCCCTGGACGAGAGAGGGAGAGAGAAAGAAAGAGAGGAGCATCTGGCACTGAAGCAGGATTTTAAATGTGTGTCTGCAGTGATCAGAAACTGGCATCACGGAGCCATTAGCAGATGCAAATGAGGGCAGAGCTGGCAGCCTGGTTCGTCTCACCCTGTCTTTAACATACAAACACAATCGCACAAACAGAGTCCAACATCTGGACAAGAAACAACTAGAGCCGTTTTTCTGACGACAGACTGAAGACTTGACTTGTCTTAGAAGAGATTCACGAGACTGGTGCATGACAAAACTTCACAAGATCATAAAAAACTAGTTTCATGGAGATATCGTGGTTAGTCGTGAACATGAGCATTAGAAGCCAGTATTTCACATACAGATATGTCTATGTGTTAATGAAAGTTAATGCTGCATCTGTATGGAGGACCAAGACTGTCAAAATTACAGATAAATGCAGAAACATAAAAATAACTCAGTTGACAAAGTGGGTCATTCAAATGCACATATACTGATAACTCCTAGAAACAAAGTCCAGGTTGAAAAAGAAGAAAGTTATCCTTTAAAGCAGATCTCAGTAACTTTTTCCCCTCAATAAATGATTTTCAGAATCCTTGTTGGGCTAAACAAAGTGTTTAAGGAGTGATTTGATGTTTCCTAGTGTCCCCCTGGTGTCTCTGGCCTGAAAGCGGCACTTGCAAGTCTGCCTGAGCAGACCCGACACAGATCTTGCGACAACAGAAACCGCTGTACAGCACTCAGGTCCCCTATCTACCGAGTTGCTTTCAGCGCTGGTTTGCGCCAGAACCAGACTAAAAACCATTTTTTTAGCTTCCCACCACCGAAACACCGGTTCCTGGCCCTCAAAACCAACTCTTTGCTGAACCAGAGTGAAGAGCTGGTTCACATAGCTTGCGCTGCCTGGACGGCGGGTGGAGCAGCACCAAGCCTCACGTCCAAATAGACTCAATAATCACTTGTCATGTCCACAAAAAGTAAATAAAAGTTTGTATTCTTACCTGCAATCCGCCAACAACAGAGAAAAATATAATCCACGGTAAATTTATCTGCAAAACGCGGGTAAAACGTCCCGCTGCAGGAGAGACGGGACTCTGCTTTGAGCAGAGGGAGACAAGCTGCTGCTAACAACGCAGCAAAGTAGCATCAACAAGCTAGTAACAGCTTAGAAATATATCCAGGGATCAAAATGGAGGAAAGACAGGTAGAGAAGACGTCTGTGTGCTGTGGGGGTGTAGGGGGAGTACGAACTTTACGACAGTGAAAGGACGCCACTAGGGGGAGGCCCAAGCTGAAGTTACTGAGTTCTGTTTTAAGACTCGACTTATAGACAAGTTTGACGGACATTTCCGTTTTACTTCCACAGTCAATCAGTTTCTGCCAATTGTTCCGGTCGATAATATCTGCATTCATTTACACTGAATAATGATGTCTCTAAAATGGTAACATTCTCATTTATTTCTTATAAAAGAACATGTTTTATTACTTCCTCACCTGCTACGACACTGAACTGGGAGGATAATATGATGAAATGATCTGATGTTACAACTAGCAATATATTTTTTGAGTCCTATGGTGATAAACAGGAACGCCACAAACTTACATAGTGATGCAGTCGGCTGTGTGTTGATAGCGACACACACACGGCAGTTATTTAGGGGGGAGGAATAAAAAAAGGGGAAAAAGGGGAAGGGAAGGGTGAAGAAGAACATAAATAAGGAAAGGAACGGAGGGAGAGGTGGGAGGTAAGATAATATGTTTTGATTGATAAGTAAATTTTTTTAAAAAAAGAGATACTAATATTTCTTTTTTTTTAAATCTAAATATATTTATTTTTAAAAACGTTATTAGCCTCTTTTTCTTTTTAAACGATGATAAAGGAAAAAACAAAAAAATAGTGTCCACAAAGACAAATGTTCAACACCGAGCCAGTGTCTGGATGATTCCTGTCAGAAGGCTTGAGTGGTGGTTACGGTGGATTTTGCTAGAGTTCAGGAGAATGGAGAGTTTGAGGCAGCGGGCTGTACCCGGTGGTCGGTCACGTAGCTGCGTGGCTGCCGTCCTATGGTGAGTTCGCTGTTTATAACGTTCATATTTAATTGTTTTCACAAGCTGCTGCAGCAACGTACGGCACAAAATGTCCAAGATGCTTTTTGGGTTTAACAATATCCACTTTTCAGTCATCGAGTTCGGGAGCTCTTCCCATGTGTGTTGTTGATTTGTGTATGTCCTAAGTGTAAGATATCCTGTAACCGTGGTAACCGGAAGCCCTTGGCAGAAACGAACAGACATGGCGGCTCCCATGGTTTCAGCCGTGAAACTTGTCTATTAGTTTATTTGAAGACGAGGGACCAAGGCCCAATCCCAATTCTCTTTTTACCCCTACCCGTTCCCCCTTCCCCTTGGGCCTTGCAGTTAAAACGAAGCTTAAAGGGGTAGGGGTGAAAGTCAACCCCTACAAATTGGGACATCCCTTCAACAATCATACATCATCAGTGATCCTGCTGGCTTGTATGTAAGCAGATGTGCGCTGAGCTGTCGGTGCAAATCTGGAGAAATCAGTCGTCTACAGCTGTGGACTAACGTTAACAAGCAAATTCGATTTGTGCATGACATCCCTGCTTGTGTTATATCCCTCTATGTAAATGAAGACCAGCAGCGATGCTGCCGAATTTTTAACTGATCATCTATCACTGTAAATTATCAGGGCTGCAGAGCACCGCTGGTTTTCAGCCTGGTAGCGTTTATATAACTGAAGCGTCAATGTAGTAGCTACTCGCAATTTTTTTTCATGTGCATTTTGCAAAGAAAATGACCGTTAAACATTTAAACAGCATTAAACTAGACTATACAACTGTTTTCACACTTTTTAAACTTTATTTATAGAGAAATATTTATATTTGTGGATGTTTTTGGACTCAGTAGCAGCCATCTTGCCAGTGATTTTCATACCCCTTCGTTTAAAGTGTGCTCCTGAAAAATCTTTGTTTGAAGGTGTATATGGCCCTACCCCTCCATCCTAACAGGTATTGGGACACCCCTACCCCTACACATAACGCGCAAAACAGAGGGGTAGGGCCAAGGGGTAAAATGGGAAATGGAAACTAGCTTTGCTATAATCCTGCATATTTTATTTTATTTTTATTTTATTTTATTTACACATTCTTAAAGAAAACTTCAGAAACATAAAAGAAACAAATATATCACATGTGCAGGTGAGGTAGAAACCCATTACAGGCTTATTAAAAAACCCCACCTAGGAAAATCAAAACAAAATTAAAATAGTAACGCATATAAAAACAATGCAGTGTGAAACATAAACAAAATATAATCTACCTAATTAAAATTATATACAAACATTAAAAAATATGGAATTTTGGAACAGCACACGTTGAAAAACATAAATCAAGCTTCTACAAAACCAAATCTCTTCAACATCAAAGCTTCTTTGAGTTTCAATTTATATCTAGATAAAGACAAAGAATCAGTTAATAAATATAAATTTGTATTCCATAATTGGACTCCGCGGTATTTTAATGAAAATTGTCCTGTATTTACATTTTCTTTGTACATTAACATGCACTGTCCCTTTTGAAAGGGCCCATTTTATGCATATTGCTTTTCCAAGTGCTTGAAATGGTCTTCTGGGGTGTTTTAACTTACAAAGAGACTAAAAATGCCCATAAAAAACAACTTCATAGTTATTAAGAGTCTTTAAAACTTTTAAATGAAGCATTTTTCTGATCGGCCTGACAACAGCATTTCATTCATACATCACTTGCTGGTCACTGCAGTCTGGAACAACGTCCACTTCCATACCTGATTAACTAGCGCCGCTCCGCTTCTGAGAGTGAGACGGTCTGTAACTGAGGACAGATTTGATCAAACTATGGCTCCTAAATTACATTAAGATATTTAAACAATTGTTTCAGATGTGGGGAAATGCACATAATGTGGGCCCTTTAAAAATTTCAAACTTATCTTTTGGTATTGGCTAGAATTTATTGTGAAAATGTCAAAGATTTTCTGTGGTATTTTGAACATATAAAACAAGTAAGAAACCATTTGAGTGGGGCCTGATTATGGGAAAAAAATCATTGTCACGCTTATTTTGGCCAATACTGAAATCATGATCGTTCAAACGATTAGTTTCTAGTTACACGATGCATTAATTTAGCATTTCTTTCTAAGGTTTATAGCACTGAAAATAAATATAGGCTGCAAATATGTACCTTACAGCTGTATCAAAATTTATCCAAAATAAACTATGTATCCAGCTGTTCTGCAATTTCTCTATATTTGAAAAGAAATAAATATAATTATTCAAACAAAAAACATCCCAAAATAAACTTTGTTGAGCTTTAGTGTAATGCTAGAACATTACAAATCTAACATTTTTGTAAATGACACCCAAACGAAGATGACCACCCAAAATACGTGCTGGACTCCAGCCAGCTGAACAAAGTGCAGTAGTATATTTGTCCAATCAGAACCCCTCCCACCCCCCAGATTTGATGTAGAACTGAATAAAGGTAATTAAATGTGTTCTCCCTGTAAACCTCAATTCGGAATCACTATTTCCATGTAGACGAGAGGTAATGGAAGTCTTGTTTGCTTGTGTTTCATGACAGTTTTAACTTCATGATTTGTGTAACGCCTGCATGTGCAGATCTGACAGGCAGAGCATTTGTGGAAGACTGAGTGAGTCCTGCTTTTTCCTCGTGTTTTCCTCAAGATGCCCTCAATCTGCTTCATGTCCGCTATCATGTCTGGATGTTTTGAAAGAAAAGTGATGGGCGAAAGACTCCCAATGATTTCCCCGAAGAGAAAACTGTGGCGGAAAACAGGGGGGAAGAGGGATATAGACAGCAGAGAGAGAGGTAAAGTGCTGAAAGAAAGATGTAAGCTGAAAGAGGTGCAAATAAAAGCAGTGCAATCCCACCTCTGCAGCTCTGTTGGAAAGAAGCTGGAGTGCACGGTCGCCTGCTGACCTCTGCTTCTGTGCAGTCTAAAGAATTTTCCTCTTTTAATAATGCAGGTTTTTCCATCTTCTAAAGAAATCGTTCATTCAGATTTGCATTTATCACTTTAAAAATACCCTGATGGACCAGAGACCTGTCCAGGATGTACCCCCTCTGCCCCGGTAGGTGCTGGGATGGATGGATGGATGGATAGACTGGTCAATACATTGGCCGGCCAATATTTGCATTTTTCCTGGTATCGGCATCAGCCAATACGTTGGGTGTGATGGCTTTACAAACATTTTTTATACATATATACAAGTTAGATGCTTCTATTTGATATTTGTTTTTTTTATGCATTTATTTGAGGTGCTTTGTTCTAGTTTATATTGAAAGAGGTGTAAAATTACTTGTCATTGTATCATTCATTACACTTATTTGGGAGTCTAATGCAGTATCGGCCCAAAATATCGGCAGGTTGTATTTGCCAGTGGATGAGTTTGATGAGAAAATATTGGTATCGGTCCCAAAAATCGGCTGATCCGTACCTAAGAAGACGTTTACTCAGATTCACAGCTGTATTGGTAGACGACTGAATTGTTTGTCTCCTCTAGACTAGTGAAACCGGTTCAATTGGAAGGACGTGTTTGGTGGTTCAGTAACTGACTGAACGTCCGTGTGCAGACGGAGAAGAGAGGAAGAAAAATTGACATAATGCCAAAATAACCAATGAAAATGAATTCTAATTACGTGTGCTGATACCTTTCTGTCCTCATTTTTAAGTGATATCCTCATTATAAATGATCAGATGGTGAGATTCAGCTCATATAAAACAGCTTTATTTAAATCCTACTGCAATTCATTGTACACTTTGGTTATAAAGTCAGCCTAAATGCATCTCTGGCTGCTCTGTCTCAGTACAGTCTGTTTTGTGGTGTCTGATATGAAGCTCTGAAGGCTACACATGAAGAACAGATGTCACATTCCCATCACAGCATGTCATTTGCACTAAGAAATAAACATAAATTGAGCTAGTGTTCAGTGCATAAAGTTAAGCACGCTGCAAGGTCTTTATTTTTCTTTAAAAAAAAAACATCTCAATGAAAAATGGCAACTCTAAAACGGCAGCTAGTGTCTTGTTCTTGACATGAAGTTGCCCTTAGATCTGCAGCTTCAGTGAAGCTGAGCAACCATGTTGTAGAATCAGCTGCTTTATGTTCAGTTTGCATCAAGTTAGCAACAAATCAACACATAAAGGCTGTGTCCAAATCTAAGGGCTACGTCCTTCCGAGGCTGGGTTTGAGACTGCTTACATCACAGCGGCACCAAGGCTGTCCAGATTTGAACTAGTACCTCTGACTGCAGTATGCAGATTAGGGTGGGGCTCAATGTGGGTGGACTCAAATGTTTACCCCCAACGTTTATTCCCTCCCACTGGTGTGAAGGTGTGCATTATGACTGACAGAGAAGAAGAAGGAGCAGTGGAGAGAAAAAGTAGCTGGCAGAATGGAGGTTGGGAAGGTTTTTCATTCTGTTTTAACGTGCTACTTTGCAATATTTGTTACAGACAAGGAAGGATGTAACATCATTTTATTTTAAAGTTGTCTTCTGGTTTTTTATTTTCTGTGTTCTCTTTTTTGAATGCTTCTGCTGTTTCTGTTTAAAACCTTTGGTTTTTGTTCAGCTGTTTTGTATACTAGAGAGAGGCTTGTGGTCCAACGGCAGCTTTTCCGGGTCCTTCTCATGAATTTCCGTTGATTGGGCCGCCATAGTGTATGAAGGAAGCTCCGTCCGTTTTTTTCGCTATAGACAGGAAATAGAGCCGACAAACAAGTTTGCCGTGCAACAAACAGTTGCTAATGCCTCAACCCGGCTACAGTCGTGCCGCTTCCTCTAGTGTGTAGTGGAGGGTTACCGCCTCCAATGGAAGATAGAAACCACGGAAGAGAAATTGAAATATGAGAGGAAGGGGGGCCGGTCGGTCTCCCTGGGTCTGTGATGGGAGCACGCGACTGGGGGGACGCACGCACGGATGTGGTAAACAAGGGGAAACCCCGTATTTCAGAAGGAGCAAGTTAAACGGGTTTTCAGGGAAGGAGGCCTTTAAAATAAGTTATTCTTGTGTGTATCCGCATTCTACACCTTAATGGAGGGCTTTGCTATAATGGCTGGACTGCTAATCGCATACCTACCATTACTGTTGCAGCGAACATGTTATATATCTGGACTTAAAATCCCATTTTCTGAGTTTTAGATTAAAGGAGCTGTATCATGCTTTTCAAACGTTCCAGTCAAATACAGGCATTTCTAAGCTAAATATGTTCCCATCACCACTATAGAAACTAATTTGGTGTTAAATATGAGTTTTTTATGCATCTAATTTCCAACATCGAAGCAAGATGGCTGACTGTACTGAACCACAGAGCTCTCGACCAATTGCAACATGTTTAACGCCCCGGAAGAGACACTGATTCTGAAGGGTCACAGAATTGTTCTTAACACCTGCAGCTTCGGCACTCACATGGACGTTATTTGTAAACATTGATGGACAATCGGACTCCGATCGACGGGATCAAACGGAGCAGCCTGTCATGGAGCTGTATGCGCTCCACCCAGAGTCTGATATGGAGTTTGAAGTACACGCAGTACCACAGAAGTACTATAGAGACCCTGACAAGTAAGTAAATTAGCAAACATAATACGTTAACAGTTAGCTTTGAGCCGAGAGATGTGTTTCACTCACCGGTGTTGTCTGTCCATGCGCATTTTTTATGGTGCAACTGCGTCATATTTCAGAAGTAATCCCCGAGAAAAAAACACTTTACTGCCCGAGATTCATTGTTGTCAGGAGTGAAGTTCACACACAAAGTTGAGGGTTTTTTTTTCTGCTCCTGAAATTATAATCCAACCACTTCTGGCAAGTAGATTCGTCCAGTACAACAAATAAACTTCCACCCTGAACGCAACCACATTTTCCCCAACTTGCCATCCTCTAGAGCTTAAAGGGATATTGTGTAAGTTCTCCTGTGTTTTATTCACAAAAACTGATTATTTGGTTCAAAAGTGTTTTTTCATTAATCAGTAATCACTCCCATCAACAAACTGAAGTGCTCCTCTAAGTTCTAAATTTGCCGTTCATATCATTCATTTACACATCGAGCGGGTCGGCTCGGTGAAGGCTGCCATGTCGTATCGCCATGTTTTTGCGTTCGGGAGAAGCGTGACAGTAGGAAAACACAGAAACTCACCGGACACACCGGAGTTTTCAGCTCAGTTCGAGGTAATGCCTTTGAAAAGTCACTGCGCTGCAGTGGGGGGAGACTAGCGTCTCACTGACGCTGGGTTCACGTGCAGTCGGGCAGACGGCCGTTGGTAACAAACCAGATGTCATTTTAATCAATGAAACCGAGCAAAAGACGGTAAAACATGGGTCAGGGAAAACAATACGACATCGCCATGACAACCGAACAAATGTGGACTGATGTCACTGTAACCGACGGACCACGTCTTCACATAGAGGCCGGTGATAACTTTACATGCAGCGGATGTTGTCGGTCTGCCCGGTTTCACGCGAATGCAGCATGAAAAGTACGAGGGAGCTGCTCCCGATTACACAGTGTCCCTTTAAAAAAAAAAAAAACTTTTCTTCTGAATCTGGAGCAAACGTCTGTTAGCTGATGGCTGTTTGTCTCTGAGGAAATCTTCCTGCAGGCTGTTAGTTTCTCCCTCAGAGAGTGTGTATAGGTGAGGATTCTCTAAGAGTTTCTGTTGAACAAAGAGGGCGTCTTGCTACGATGCTGCGCATGCGTGTTTGTTGCTTCATGACTGGTGCCACCTCGTTGCGTATACCGGTGTCAGTCAGTTATGTTAAGAAAGCTACAGCTTGGCCTGAATATTCATATATATTACTCAAATATGCACAAATGGAGAAAAAAATGATTAAAATGAAGTTTTATGAGGAAATAACAGTAACTTGCTGAAAAGCTCTTAAAAGTCCATTTTTCATGATACAGCTCCTTTAATATCTACATCCAGCACTATGTACTGTTGAGGGGGAAATATTAGGCCTATACCTTTGGAGGCGGGAGTTTATTTGCTACATGCTAAATAGCAAGAATAAGGAAAATATACTTTTTGGAAGAAAATATACTTTTCGGGGGGATACATTACGTTCTTTTGATCGTTGTTACATGCTACAGGTAAGAATAATGTAAAGCCAATTTAACTTACTAGTAAATGCTGTGATTTAAGCAGATTTGAAAAGGTGTCATTCATTAGCATTTTACAATCTGAAAGCCTACATATGAGTAATCTGCAGGAAAGATTAATTGATGTAGCTCTTCCTTGTTAAGATAGGCATCCAGAAACCCCCACACAGCACCCATAGGCCCCCACTCCGCATCCAGAGACCACAACACAGCATTACCTGTGTTATTAATTTTACCATTTTGAAACATCAAGTCTGCATCCTTGGGTCCACTGTGCCGCCAACCCACCTTAAATCCTAACAAGTAGTGAGGCACGTTATATATAGTGTCAGTGGCATGAATATCACTTAAGTCTCTGTTTTAATGTAGCAAATATAACTGAATGCAAAAAAAATGTATCATGTCTATATCGTTTGTCACACTCAGAAAATGTTATGGTAGAATTTAAAACAATAAAAATGAAGGCAGCATGGATAAAATAATGGGCTTACAGTAAAAAAGAAGACATTTGAGAAGTTGAAAATAGAAATGTCTGTCTTTCAAATGCACGAACCTTTTTCATAGCTGTTCTGCTGTTAGAGGCCCAATATTAAATGTTGATTTCACTTCACTGTTCCAGTTCATCTGACCCGAGCATGGTTTCAAGTTCAGTATGAGCTGAACCTCATAAAAAAAAGTTGTGTGTGAAGTTGTGAGGGCATGATGGAAATGTATTGCCATTATTCTAGTTTCATTATTTTAAGGCAAAAATTTAGAAACAATACTATGTAATTTTACTATTATTATGTAAGCTAGTATTTACATTTGAGATATAAAAAGAAACATGTTTTACCAAAGATCTACATTTTGGCACCAGACCTGATCCTGATATGAATAATAATGAATGGGGTGGAACGCACCGGAATTGAAAAATTTTCAATAGATATGATGATTAAAGAAGAGTATGATGTGGACAGGAGATTATAAAACACAAACGATAGAAAATGGCTAAAACCAGGCTTCTACACCCATGAAGAAACAGAAAACATCCTACAGTACAAAACAATCAGAATCATCTACCTTGTTGTAGGAGCTAAAAAGATTATAGGACCTGAGGTCTGAGGTCCCTAGTTACTAAATGTCCGAATGCGCATTAAAGCGGCCTGGTTCCCAAAAGAGTTACAGGAACTCCAAAAGGTTCCTAAAGTTGGAAAGTGATCCAGAACACACAAAAATAAGGGCGGGGGTCTGCACTCTCAGAGTGCTTTTCTAGTTTTATTTAAATTTTCGGTAAAATCAGACGGCATTTTTCACTGTGGTCTATTATATTTGCTGCCGCAGCATCTAAAAATCAGCTGATTGCTTCGCTGTCATTTGACTCCTGCCGCGGCTCGCAGCTGCCTGCTTGGTGACTTATTTGTGGAGAGATCTGATTCCTGTAGTACACCTGATCTGAAAGAGTGCAGGATGATGAGTCGAGCTGAGTATGTGCTAATTGGGGAGGGATGGTTCTGCTAGGTGGCACCCTCCTGGATGGATTTTCATAAGAAAGGCTGAGTTAATTCAGCTACCGAACATGTTCAGCAGATGGTAGATCTAGGAGGCTACCAGCAGTTTTCAGGGAAACAGGACTGGTGTTCATGTCATCTTCACACTCTGTTATGAGACCTAGGTGAACCAGACATGTTTTCTTGGACCTTTTCAGTCAGGTTTTCGATTCTTCCAATGTAATGTTTTCCATTTAACAAGAACACGCCTCACCGGATGTGCTAAGCCAATGCGGAAATGCCTCTGTTGAAAAAGTAGACTGGGCTGAATAAGATGAATATCTGTCATCCATCACATTTACCTTGTTAGAAAGAAGAAAGCCAACTGCAGGTCCTGTTTTATTCCCAGAGTGGATCAGAGTTCCCCCCCAATTAAAAAAAAGAAGAAAAAAAAGCTGCTCGGGTGTTTACTCACGTCTCACTCCGGCGCCGGTCTGACTCCAGTTTGGTTCTCTTTTCTTTTCTTTGTCTTCCTGGAGTCTGGGTTGGGGTTTGAGAGGCACCTGCTCTCCATCTTTTAGCAGCAGTCATCAGTGCTGTCTTGACATGCGCTAATGGAGGCGGAAAACACAACACCGGCTGCAGCGCAGCCAGACGAACAAGAACGCGCAGCTGGTCTCCCCCACATGCGCCCCCTTGAGGATTTGTACCTGAAATTCTCACATTGAGCATTCAGAAATAATATTAGAGGCCACTACAGTAAAGAAAAATCAGCTCATTCTACACATCAGGCAATTGTATGAGCAGGTGGAGGAAAGAAAATAACAGTATTCAACATTTAAATTTGCACAATGCACCTTTAAAAGAGTTGCAAAATTAGTTTTCATTGTATCCTTCAGTTTATTAATTTGGGAGTCAAATCCAGTCTCGGACCCCAATATCTGCAGGTTGTTATCAGCTGAAGCTGAAGCTGATGAGAAAATATCTTTTTTGGTATCGCCCCCCCCCCCCCCCCCAAAAAAAAAAATCTGTATCGGTTGATTCCTAATTTCGAAGACGGTGAGTTTCCGCTGCTCTCTGGGCCTCAGACAGGAAGAAGACGCTGGTCTGATCTATGGTGATGAAAACTGCTTCAGTTTCTGTCTGCATGGACCGAGGATGCCCTTTTCCTTCCCGATGGGGCTTTACATGAGGAAATTGCAGTAATGTAGGTTGCCATGGAAACGGGATGCCAGTGAAGTGGGTGAAGTTCTTGAGCTTGCTGAACAACATCCGATCATCCTGAATGTCAGGAAAGTGTTCTTTCTCACTGTACATGTTTTGATGATAGAATTGCAGTTTTACTGCATATTAAGGTAGTTTTGTTTTACTTAATTAATTAATTTATTTTGGTAGGCAGTAGTTGCCCAGTACATTCAACCATTTCATGTTAAAACCTTCTGACATGGCAGATAATTGCTCACATCTACTTAAAGCACCACAAATAGCTAAATTTTTTCCCTGACATTAAGCTGTAGAGAGTCACTGGTGTTACGGCTGCTTTTCACTCCAACGCTGTCGTCACAGTCAAAGTCATCCTCTTGGAATTACAAAGAGCCTGTTGGTTAATAAGTTAATTAAAACATCAATTAGATGTCTGACCTTCATTTTCCGCTCCTCGTCCTGCGGCTGAGCACCGCTCAGAGCTGAAAGACAGCAGACGAGTCCGTTTGAACGCCGTTCAGCCTCCAGACTCGTGCTGCTTTGTGAACAGAAGAAATCAAAGCTTTCAGGACCTGCTGGAGGATTTAAAATTAAATAGCACCTGCCTTGAAACGCTCAATAAGCAGAGCTGTTGATGTGTTTGTGGGCTGAAAGACATGAAGCGAATGAACTGAATCACGTCGTGTTCAGATAATGTTAACAAATCTAAATTTTAGTTACATTTTTTTCCTGCGACCCTAAATGGGAAAAAGATGATTAAAAAGTAATTAAATTGTGTTAATTTAGGTATAAACTAGATTTACTATGGATATGTGAAACAAGACAATTACAGCTGAGCAATAATTTATATTTTTTTTAATTTATAGTCTTTGTATTATTTATTTATTTATTGTGATGGATAGTTTACTCTTTAGGTGACCTACAGAAGGTTTCCAGCATTTATATCCTGTTCAGGTGGTTCACAATCCAGCAATAAATGTAGTGTTTATTCAGAGTTTCTATCTGGTAAATCCCCAATGATCCATGATAACACCATTATTTATCCCATTTTCATCATAAAAAGATCACTACAAGGGAGTAAGTTTGATTTTCAGATTGGTGGGGACACAGAAGTGCTCCAAGACGGCACTATTGAAAGTTAAAGTTTTTTTTTTTTTGCATTAGCAATTATAATTTCACGTTATGCAGATGTTAGCGGTTTAAGTAACAAATAAAAGATAAGGAGGCAACTTCGAAGAGTTCTCACTACCACTCTCCTTGCTGCCTCTCCAGGTGGATCAGTTTCCTTAGGAATCCACCACAATCTAAATTTGACAACTGTATAACAACTGCTGTAAACACACAAGTAATATATGATGAGGCCTCTTAGAACACCAGACTTGATATAAGGCTCTGATTTTAAAGTGAACTGTTGTTATTCAGATCATCATCATCATACTATCATTTTTTTAACTGTTATGTTATATTCTGTGTATGAAGGCTTGTTTTATTTTAATGTTTTAACTGTTTTTATCATGTAAACCACCTTATGTTGCCGTTGGCATGAAAAGCGCTTTCTAAATACATTTAATTTGATCAGTCACAGTGCTGCTGAATCTCATGACTAACACATCCAGCATTATTTAACCTCACCTGTGAATTTCCAGCCTCTTTTTTTTTTTATATAACTTTATTACGAACATAATTATAAAAACATAAAGGATAAAGGATAAAAGATGAATCAAAAGGTACAAAGGATCAACAAACAACAGAGCATTGAAAAGAGAGAAAAATAAAAATAAAGACAACACAAACAGCTTAATGGTATCAACAAAGTAGAAAGACAGAAGGATTTGTCTGCTGTTTTTTTTTCTCTCTCTCTCTCTTCTCCCATTTCCCTCATATATCTCACCTAATTACCATTAACCATTTAGTCCGAAATGGAGCAGGCAGAAGTAAAAACTTTTCGAGGCCTGCTCCCTTTAACTAAGTAATCTTTTCTAAATTGAAAGATATACAGTATTCACTGTACTACAAAACAATATAAGAAGTAAAACAACAACAAAACAACATTAAAAAAGAACAACAAAACAACAAAAAACACAATGTAGTCCTATGCCTATCAATAACAAGAACAGGCAAACATTCATGTTCTGCAAAGAGTAAAGAACATGATTACATAGATAAAAACCAAAACAGAAGACTGGATGAAACATTATATTTCCGTCTTATACCTGTGAAGTTTATCATTTCTGAATAGTTTCTTAAACTTATGAAAGTTTAATTGTTAAGATAGGCATCCAGAAACAAAGTTTTTCAGCTTCTCTTCCTCCAGCTTCTCCTTCTCTCCTATCTCCTCCTGCCTCTCCCCCTTCATCTGATCCTGCCTCTCTTCCTTTACATCCTCTGGTCTCTCCATTTTCTCCAGCCTCTCTGCTGTCTGTCATCTTACAAAAATATGTTGATGCTAGAATGATCAAAGAGTTTGATGGTAAAGTTTTGCCTGAGCAAAATAGGGCTTTTACTTTCACACTATTATTATGTGTAATTTAATCCCCCCAAAATATTGACACATAAAATCACATGAATATCGAGAATATAGATGTCTATATAGAGGTTTCATTGTATTTCCACTACCAATTTTATTTATGTGTTTTTCAACAGTTGCTCTTTTCTACACGAATACATAAAAATAAGAATGAAAACATTTTTTAAAAAGTGTATCTCTGGCATACTCTCTTTTAATTCAATATCTGTATTGTTGAGCCGCTTCCTGAAAGTAACTTACACTTTGACTCCTAAAGAAGTCTCTAATATCCTGTTTTCTTTCCTTTGACATCCTTCAAATCATATATCACACAGATGCACGCAAACAGACGCAACACAAAATGTAAATGACACCAGTAGAATTCATCTAGCTGACATGACCCAGGCAGAAAAAATGCCAAACGTGTTGTCAACTTAAGCCTAATTTATAGTCGTCCGTAAAGTGCTCTACATAGGTTACGGAGAGCCCTCTACGTCAACGAAAGCCTCCCCGTCATCTCTGGCTGCACAAAATATTTTTTCAAGTGTCCGCCAACCAAACGCAAGGCCCTCACTCAACTTAGACTCAACCCCAACATCATCGTCAAACCCACAGGTAAGGGCTCTAATGGGCCTTTTCCATTGCAGCTGCACAGGGCACGGTACGGCACAGTACACCACCACATGCTAAAGACGACCAGGACGGTTTTTGTTTCCACACAGGAGAAGCAGTCGTCTACTACCTGGAAGTGGGTGGAGTAGGCGCAGTCGAGACTGCCGTGATGTCATTGCCGTGCCACGCGGTGGTCAGTAAAGTAAAATCAACAATGGAGGTATTGGATGATATCGAGGTGGATGTCCCTTTTAATGAATGGTCAGTGCCCATGACTCTCACCCGGGAGTGTGGGGATCGACTCCCGCCTGGGCCCTCACTTGCCACATTCTGGCGTTGTTGGCAGTATCCATGTGATCCTGGTAAACAGTCCATGGATAGTCTACGAAATTTGTGCCAGCCTGCATGAAGCACGAGGACGTGCTTGTGGAAAGAGGGGGAGCGATGTGACAGTGTGGGGTCCTGCCCCAGGGATGTCCCTTTGGCTGGCTGGTGCAGACCAAACAAGCGGACTCTGGTCCGCATGAAAACGTGGGTCTTGGTTCACTTGCAAACGGCTTATCGGACTATCCAGCATAGACATCCAGCGCACCTAATGGAAGTGACGTTTGTCGACCACAATAAAGCAAAGAAGAAGCAGGAGGAAGAGGGGTAGATCATCGTTTGGGTCAGGGGGAAAACAAAGCAAACAGTGCGTGTTCGAAGAAGCTGAAGTCAAAACAACAATGATAAACAACTGGAAAATGTGTAGACAGAGATGAATAATAACAAGCAGGAAGATTTCCACTTTAATCACGGAGTCCCTTTTTCTTCCTGCTTTTTCATCATCATCAGTAAATGTATTTGGGAGCATCGCATTCCCCCCACACAACCCCTTTTCCCCCTGCCTTCCCTTCAGCTGGACGAAGAATAAAATATTTATTTTTATTATTATGGATTTTATTGTGGGGTTTTAACATGTTTTTAGCCCTTTTATCCTTCAGCACTTACAGTATCAGGGTTTACTGTGCTTGATTTAATTTATAACACCTTGACTTCTTAGCATTTACTTCCTTTTCACCTTCTTTGTTTGGCTTGTTTATTATTGATTATGTCCTCCATTTATTATCTTTCCGGCTTTTAAGTACTACCATTCTCCTACCCCGAATCGCGCTTGTGCGCAATCCTCCCCACACAGCCAAATGGCTTACCTAGTTAAAGCAACCTTTACCGATCTTGCATTTCAGAAAGCACAGCAAGATAATTTGAATATAAACAGTCCCGCCTCACTTCTAAGACACACCCCCTTATTCCCTCTGCCTCCCAATGCAGAATCAAAGGTCTGACAGGCAGGTCCGTTGGACAATCCTAGAGGTGCACCCCACTTCAAGGATTGGTTGGAGTTTTCATTGAATATTTAGAGATTGGAATAATATTCTATATTGATTAATGGTGGGTCTGTCTTGTATTTCAGAGTTCCATTACCTCATTCATGGCATTTTACCCTGTTAGAAAAATAGTGTAAGAATGCAACATCGGTAAGGGTTGCTTTAAATATTTGTCTTGCAACCCATAGCTTATGGGTTCAATCCCATATCTGGACAACCCCTTGCCACTCCACAACTTATTTTTTTATTCATTTTTTTTTTCATTTATTTAATTTAATTTTTTTTGTTTTTTTCACCATTTATCTTTTATTTTTATTTCTTATTACTCCCTCAAATTTAATTTTTAATCTAATTATTTATTTTTTACTTCCCTTAATTCAGCCCCCTGCCGTCAATCTTGCCACAACCAAATGGCTTTTTTAGTTAAACATCCATCTTGCAGTCTGTAGTTTATAGGCTCATTCCCAGCTCTGGACAACCCCCATGCCACTCCTCAACTTTATTTATTTGTTTTCATGTTTTGTTTATTAACCCCCCCTTAATTCAGCCCCCTGCCACTATCCTCACACCTCAGTCTAAGGTGTACAGTGTGAAGAGGAAAGCTGAGACAACCTTTCTGTCTCACAAACTGGTGTGCTTGTTGTCATAAGTGTTTTAAAAAGTATTTATTTAACTCTTGTTAAAACAAACAATATAATATAAATTTAAAATGCTTGAATGAAAAGGTGCAGAAAATCTTAATCTTCCACTCTCACACAAATAACTAAAATAATAATCAATAAAATGTATGTAACTAATAAAAGTAAGTACATTTTATTTATTATAATTATTTGTGTTCAGGTGATTGTGGATGTATCCATTTGGAATTTATGGAGCTTTTCACATAAAGCAACTGAATCGCATTAAAAGCAGTTGAGAAATTGATTTAAGTTAATGAAAAATATACTTTATTAATTCCAGAGGGAGACTTCAAATTGATCTTGACCGTAGAGCAAGAAGAAGACTGAGCAAGCACGGCCTGTCTGGAAGGGTTCCCAGAGGAAATACTCTGTAGTCTGGAAAGAGCAGGGCAACAGTTCAGTATTTTTAGCAGGCTGAAGAGCAACACTGCTGCTGGAGCCAAAGCAGGAAGAAAGATAGCAATAGTAGAAAAAAGTGGATTGAACGAATCACTCTGAACAATATCACTACCACATAATGAAAGCAGGGTGTTGTAGATTTGGTGATGTACAGCTGTACTGCGTTGGCCATTAGAGGTGCTTTCTGTACAAGAATAACAGCAAACAGAGGAGCAGCTGAAAGCTGCCATAAAGGATGAATGCTACCCTTCCTTGCACAAAGCTAACGTTTATTTTCAGGGGGGAAACTTTGGACTCTACCTTTAAGGTTGCTTTAATGTATTACAGTTTTTTTTATAAATGTGAAAAAAATCACTAGTTTTGTAATGTTAAATACATCTGCTCAGGTCTGTAAAGTAAGCTTAATGTTAAAGTTGTACTTCCGTGGTCATTTCATTAATATTTCTGTGTTCTCCATTATTATTGAATGCATTCTGCATCGTTTCTGTTTAAAAAAACCTTCTGGTATCTTTGTATCCAGCTGTATTTGTATACTAGAAGAGAGGCTTGTGGTCCAACGGCAGGCTTTTCCGGGTCCTTCTCATGAATTTCCGTCTGATTGGCTGCCTCCCATCAGTGTATGAAGGAAGCTCCGCCCTCCGCTTTTATTTCGCTATAGACAGGAAATAGAGCCGACAAACAAGTTTGTTCCGCCATGCTAACAAACAGTTAGCTAATTAGCTTCTCAACTCCGAAGCTACAGTCGTGCCGTCTTTACTTCTAGTGTGTAGTGGAGGGTTACCTGCCTTCCAATGGACAGATAGAAACCCCACGTGGGATACGCTATTTGCAATGTGACGTAGAAGTGCAAGGCTGTTCCCGATTCGCTCTTTTCTTCGTATTGTTTCTCTGATGAGAAAGCACAGCCGACTGGGGGGAACGCAACGCTAGCAAGTCAGCATGTGTAAGTAAACAAGGGGAAACCCTCCGTATTTCAGAAGGAGCAAGTTAAACAGGTTTTCAGTGGAAGGAGGCCTTTAAGCTTGAGTTGAAGGCGTCTTACTTTCATTTTTACATTTTTCGGCCCGAAAAATAATCCAATTGCCCAGGAAAGGGAAATTAGTGTGCCGAGACAGCATTGGGAACTCTTCCGGGAACAGCCGTGATGTCATTTTACTGCACCGTGGACAACTATTGGTGACGCATGAGGATTTCAAAGGGTTGTCCCATTTCTTAAGGGGAATAATTCAATCCCTAGGGACAAGGGGATGGGCTAGGGGTAGGGATGAAAATAGGAATTGGAATTGGGCCAAAATGTTCTCATGAAATGTTTCTAAATAACCCAGACAGTTAACTTATCCAAGTTTTAAGAATATTTTATCAGATGGGAACATCTTTTGGTGGAATTTGCTGAGCCCACTTGATGAGAAACCTACAAAATAAAGCATCATTTTCCAAATTATTTCTCTGGTGATTTTGATTAGTTAAATTATGTGAATTAAAAATTTACATGTTTCTACATCTTTAAAAACCCAACAAGTTCTAGGGAAGTCTTTGTTTTAGGCCAAGTCAAAGGCACTGTCTTGAGTTTGCCATTCATGGGGGCATAAAAGTGTCTCAGACTAGCGATACTCAACCATTTTTCAAAGTACCCTTTGTGAAATATGTTTTCAGCCAAGTAGCCCCCATGTACTGCAAAGTATTTTTGGTTGGAAAAATAGATTTAAAAAAGATAAATACTGCACTGTGTCATTTGTGTCTGGTTTATTAACCTGGAACCGTGCAAAATAATGATAATTTTGCCTTCTTTGGCCCTTAGCCCTCTTTCTTTCAATGCTATGATTCACAACCATGACCTCATTGTTTACATCATCAAAGTGACAGTGACTGGAATTTGATGTCATTTGGCTTGTAACAGTTTGGGTGAAACCATGCCAGTATGTGGAAGATAGATTTTTTTTTTTATGAAATAGTATGAAACTAGGTTTAAAGCCAGTTTATGAGTGTACACTTACATTTATTGAAATATTTATGAGATACATTTTATTGAAGGATATTTTTTCATTCATTAAAAAACATGGATATTAAAGGATTTCAAGTACCCCCTGGAATGCCTCGAAGTACCCCCAGGGGTATGAGTACCCCCATTTGAGAAACTATGCCATCAGCAGTCCTGGAAGGCAAGAGTTTTTTGTTTTAACCCTCATTATATACAATTACTTCCAATATGATCTAAATGAGCAAAATTTTATAATTTAAATATTCTGTTCAGGGACTGAAATCAAGGATTTTTGTCTGTACTAAATACAGGATTATACACTGCCTGGCCAAAAGAATGTCATACAATATTTTGTTGGACCGCCTTTAGCTGTGGCATTGTTTCGATAAGCTTCTGCAATGTCACAAGATTTATTTCCATCCCGTGTTGCATTAATTTTTCACCAAGATCTTGCATTGATGATGGTAGAGTCTGACCACAGCCTTCTCCAGCACATCCCAAAGATTCTCAATAGGGTTCAGGTCTGGAAAATGACCTTCTTCCATTGCTCCAGAATCCAATCTTTACGCTCCGTAGAAAACTGAAGCCTTTTTTTCCAGTTAGCCTCACTGATTAGTGGTTTTCTTAAGGCTACACAGCTGTTCAGTCCCAATCCCTTAAGTTCCCCTTTGCATTGTGTGTGTGGAAATGCTCTTACTTTCACTATTACGGTGTCTTCAGACTAAACACGATTTGGGCGTCAAAAACACGCCTGACGCCCAAAGTTGGACGCTGTGTCATTAAAAAGTCAGACGCTTGATTTCCAGCGTCTTGATGCCTCTGACAAACATTGAGGGATGTCCAGCCGAGGAGCTCGACGCGCTTCGGGAGGAGCCTCTCCTTTTTTCCCTGTCACCGGTCTGTTTGCATCATGGCAGATGCAGTAGAGAGCGCGGCTCGGCTTTATGTGATAAACAAAGCTAGGGAACATCGCCGTCATGCATCTCTGCTCTGTGTCTGACTCACCAGATAATTCCAGGTGTCCTGAGTGTGATGAGTTTCACTGTTTACTCCAGGAGCTACGCTGGCGAGGAGAGCTTCCAGCTTTCTGATCCGGTCCAGTTTAAAGTCCCGCTGTCCCGATGCAGGGCAGCGTTATAAGCGTTATGTCCTCCTCTGTCTTCAGAGAGAGAGCGATTCCCCTGGTTCTTCTGGGTGTTTCCCGTCCTGTCATAAAATGTGTGTCTGAGTCATGACAGTAAGTCGCTCTGATTGGATGCCAAAGTTCAGATTTTCCAACTCTGGCATCTGCCACCCTTGACACGTAACGTGCGTCCAACGCTGAAAATCTCAAAACTTGACACATGTAACGCCCCGCAGGGTTTTCGACGCCTCCTGTGGCCATTAACTTTGCATGTAAACCTGAGGCCCTTGACGCACAGTTAAACATAGTCCTGAGTTCTACTGTTGTTTTTCTTTGATTTGATCTCACCAAACGTTTAAGTGATTGGCGATCACGATGATTCAGGATTTTTTTCCAGCCACATTTCTTCCTGGAAGACGATGGTCCACTAACCTTCCAGTTTTTAATAATGCGCTGGACAGTTCTGAACCCAAGTTTAGTAGTTTCTGCATCTCCTTAGATGTTTTCTCTGCTTGGTGCTGCCAATGATCTGACCCTTCTCAGACAGACGAACATCTTTTACACGACCACGGGATGTGTCTTTCCACATCAGTGTTTCTCAGTCCTGGTCCTCAGGGACCCCTGCCCTGCTGGTTTTCAAAATATTCCTATGCAACACATCTGACTCAGATGACAGGCTCGTGAGCAGCTTGCAAAGAACTTGATGAGCAGTTGAGTTAATCTGAATCAGGTGTGGTGGAGTTGGAAACCTGGAATACATGCAGGGCAGGGTCCCTGAGGACCAGGATTGGGAAACCCTGTTCTACATGGTTGTTTAGGAAATAAGAAGCAACTGATCGCAGCAACAGTTGGGATTAAATAACTTGTTGCCAACTGAAAGATAATCACCCATGCAGTAATTATCCAATAGGAGGCTCGTACCTATTTGTTCAGTTAAATCCAGGTGGTGACTATTTGTTTTGGCCAGGCAGTGTATCTACTAATGACTTTGCAATGTTACGAGCTGAGACAGTAGTAAAAGTCCAGAGCTGAACCTTCAGTTCCTTCACTCACTCACTAATCCTGCTTTTGTGAACTGTGTGAGGTTAAAAAGGAAAGAGGTGACTCATCTGGTGAGCCTGAAGCATCAAACTTATCTTCATGAAACTTTAACTTTACAGACTTTGGAAAAAGTCAGCATGAGCTTAAAGGCTCAGATACACATGCACTGTGTATGCTTGCACGGGATTGTGTGTGTGCTTGCATATGTGATAGCCTTTTGGTGGAAATCAATAGGGTAAACGCCAACATGGCACCACACTCATCCTCTCTCTCTTTCTTTCTAACTCATGCTCGGACGCCCCGACAGCTCCCCATTAGTAAGACTGACACTGACAGACAGAGAGGGAGTGAAACTGTGAAACACTCTTTATGTGTGTGTGTGTGTGGGTGTGTGTGTGGAGCTTGTTCTTGCTGACAGGCCCACCTGGTGTGAAGTGCTGGCCTTCACACACACATCCCTTGTGTAAAACAAGGTATTGCACTGCAGAACATCCTGACGTGTGCTTGGCTGGCACATGTTCTCATGCACCAACAATGGAAATGAGCTGTTTAGTATAATTTTGATATTTTTCTGGAAAGCGTGAGATGAGAATATTGGACTCAGACATTTCATGCATCTACTGTAGCATCCTCCACAATAATGGGTCATTTTTAAAAAAAAGAAATCCGTGAATAATGACTTCTTCCATTTGTATAGAGGGAATTATCTTCCAACTGTATCGTGGCGTAAAAACAAAGCAGCACACAGATGTCTAACTTTCCTTGCTGCTCTGCTCAGATGTTCACACATGATTAGGGATGATAATTGATAAGAAATTATCGATGTCAATGCCATTATTGATGCAGCTTATCGATTCGATTCCTTATCGATTTTCTTATCAATGTCTGATACTTTGTTGTATATGAAAAGAAACAATGTATAGCTTGTAACAAAAGATTACTTTTATTCAATGTGCTCTACATTTGAGTATCAGCAGATACTCAATGTCACAGAAAAACAGGGGGAAACTAACAAAACATCTAGAACAAAAAGAAGCTTTATCTGGAAATAAGTGCAGCCACTGAACTCTGATGTGGTGTTTCATGTGTGTTTCACCCCTTCCCACACAAGAATGACCTCTGAACTCTGAAAAATTTACAAGAAAATCAACAATTTTTTTTTCAAGAAAATTAGCATGTCTGCCTTCTCTGGATCAAGTCTGCTCCTCTGAATGTCATCCTCAAAATGATTAAAACCGTCCAATTAAAAAAGAAAAAAATAAAAATCTGTCAGTAAAGTAACTTAAAACTGACAAAAGTAATAACAAATAAAAATTCCATGAAAATCCTGACATTGATTTTGAATTGTGGTTCAACAGAAATATATATATATATATATATATATATATATATATATATATATATATATATATATATATAAAGCAAACAAGCATGATGGGGCTCTGAAGCTAAAATTTTGTTGAGCAACATTCTGAGGCAATCATTGCAATCAGGTGTTTTCTCTAATGTTAAAGAAGACTTATTTACCTGTTGACAGGTATTTTAGTCCAAATTTCACAGGAAAGGTGCTTTAATGTGTCCTGGACAGTTTTGTTTCTTTATCATCATCATCATCATTATTTTCAACCACAATTCCTAAGCAATATTTCGTTTCACTAAATTACAACTTTGTAAATTGTTATTTATTACTAGTTTATTTATTTTCTTGTTATTTGAATTACTATTGTTCACTTAGCCTTTTCTTTAATTGGAAAGTATGAATAATTTTGAGGACGACTGTTAAGCATTCAATCCAAATAACTTAACCTTAAGTTCATAAAGCCTGATAGTGACATTTAATGTCAGAAAAATGCTAATTAACCTACTTGTATTCGTCTGTGTTTACCAAACTGAAAGGGAGAAGACATTTAACCATCATTCGCGTTAGGAGGCGAGTGATGATGTTTGTCTCATCCTCACTCATTTTGCTGCGCTCAGCGTTGAACTTTGCTATGGAGAAAGGGTTAGGCGCAGAGCCAGCTCTGCTGCCACTGCCTTTGTCACTCTGGCTGCTGCTGTCATCATCTGAAACAGCATCGTTCTTACTTCATTTTGCATCTTGTAAGCACCAACGTTAACTTGCATCAATAACGTTAGCTACTGCTTCTAGACAGACCAACACAATCTGGAGTGGTGTACAACGCTACGTTATCCGACACAAATAAAAAGGCTTACGTTAATGGAGTACCGTAGATAACTACGGAGCAAGCTCGTTAGCCAAGTTAAATAGAGCTACCTGCTGTACCTGATGGAAAATGCCATGGAAGTCATTCGGCAAACAATAGCTATTAAGTAACAAACCAACCTGAAAGTGAAAGCGTGTCGCCTGATCCTGTACGAGCTGTGACACTGCTGGAAGCTGAAGGGGGACGTTTTGACTGTCGCTCGCCTTGTTTCCACGTCTCGAAGACACGACAGGCGTCTCGCACATTGAGGTTGTGAACTGCATCTGTTGGTTGTATTGCCTCCCTTACAGGAGAGCACAGCATCACAGTGGTTGCATACAGCCTTTTCTTCATCTTTTTTTGAGAAGTGAAGCCGTGCCCTCCACCGCTTCTTCCGCTCCATCTTGTCTTTGGGAATTCGCCGACAGAAATTGCGGAAATCATGTCAAGGCATCGATAATGGGAACCGGGTCTCAAAACGGGGTTCGATTCCGGGAAATTGATCCATTTTTTATCGATGGCCCCGAGGAACCGGTTTTCGATTATCATGCCTACTCATGATCCTGCACAGAAACTGACGATGATGATGAGAAGATAGGCTGCTATTAATTCAAACTGCCAGTCGTCGTGAAATGAAGTTATCATGACTGGAGTTGCCACAGATTACTTCTTTAAAAAGTTAATTACTTAACTGATTACTTAAGTTTCAAATTAACTAATTACTAGTTACTTTATTAGTTAAATAAAAATGACAAAAAATGCACATTATATATACAATATATATAAATAAATGGGTGTGTGTATGCATGCATGAATGTGTTTAGTTTAATTTTTGTGATACATCATCAGTGTCCTCATTTTGTTTATTTTAGTTATTCTTACATTGATCTCCTTCCATCATTTTTAATATTGTAATGTTCTTATTGTTCTTATTACTTTTACTTTCATTGTGTTGATTTGTGAAAGTACTATGGATGGAAATTAATTTTGCTATAATCCTGTGTATTATCATTTTATGTTCATTAATATGCACAGTCTCTTTTCAAATACATAAGCTCAAACTAAAAAATGACAGTCGTTTCTTTGGTAAATAGCTGAATAAAAGTTCTCTGTATTAAAGCAGCGGCTGGCTTTACAAAGCATAAAACAGTGTTTATGTTTAGAGGGAAATGAGTAGAGGAGTGGGTAAAGGTGACTGTCACGTCCATATCAGTCCAGGAGGTCAGAATACAGTTTGAAAATATATTTTACTATCAAAAATGACCAAAAATAAACAAACATATACTGAAACACAGCCACTTGGACAAATCTGTCATCTGATCACTGGTCTGGAAAAACTTACAGAGTAATGGTGTTTTTCATCGATACCGATATAGATACTTTTTGTTCCTTAAAAGAAAATTATATGATTCTACAGTTTGCATTATTATCTTGAATTCAGGGGCTATATTAGACATACTGTAAGTAAAACTTGAACAGAATACTTGAAAGAAATTATTTTAAAACAATGATAAATTATATTGATTGGTAAATTAAACAAAATAAGATTAAAAACTTCTTTCAATTATGAAATAACTTAAGTACAGATTGAGATTATTTAAATTTATTCAGTGAAAAATGTTCAAATGTAAAATGCAAAATGCAATCATAACATTACAAATTTACCACAGCGTAATGTGCAATAGCATTAAAGGACTGAAACATACAAAAACATCATCATTCATCAACAAATTGCATGTTTTATATCTGTACAGTGGCATCACGATACTCAAAAAAGTATCGATTATATTTTGTCTGGCTGATATCGAAGTATCGACTCTAGGGTATTGATATGCCCATCCCTGCACGGAAGTAACTTAATTTTAAAAGTAACTAATCTCATTACAGGAAAAAATTGCAGTTAGTTAGGATGTGTTTTACTTAAAGACACACAACGTAACTTTTAGACCTTAAAAATCTGTGTTTCTGACTCGTTTTGATGTCACACCAACATTCATTATGCGCATTTTCGAGCCGTCAGTGCCCAGAGGCGTCCCGGGGCTCAGAAACAGCACTATGTAAGATTCCCATCCGGGACGCGACCGTGACGTTGCAGCCGACTATTGGTTGCAGCACCGCGTCACTCACTAGCAACCGGATGTAAACCAGGTATCAACGTCGCGGCTGTTTTGAATGCGCATCATGTCGAATTCGGTAAAGAAACGCAAGGAAACATCATCGGAGGAAGAGAGGAAAAGAAACAGAGGAAGGGACAGAACAAGAGTCAAGATAAGACTGTCTTTTACTGGCTGGAGTGAGCTTACAGTACAGGTACGAACAAGATGGATGCTAGTTTAGCTGCCGATAGGGGGCGCATCACTGAGAAAACTGCTGAAAGTTCCGTTGTGTGTCTTTAAAGTAATCAGATTTGTGTAATCGGATTATTAAGTAATCAGTTACTGGGATTACTGATCATGACATCCCTTGTCATGTCTACATACACACACACACACACACCTACACTCCTACCCTACAAACAGGGGACTATCGTGCTAACCTGCCAAGAGGGAACTTCTGTTTCTGGTCATTTTGAAAAAACAAAAACCCAAAATAACATTTACTTTTAAGCTGTGTTACCATAATATAACTAAAAATTTGACTTTTAATTTTTTAAAAAGAAATTGCCAAGAGGGGACCTGGATCTCTGAGTGTCGTCTACATATCAAAGTGGGGACTACCTCCAACAAAAGGAAAATGCATGACAATGACATTCCAATGGGTGAGAGGCCTGCAGCCTGTCAGACACAGGATGAAATAATGTTTAAAGATGCATTTCATCAGTTCAACAAAATATTTAAATCTTGATGTGACAAAGCCTAAAGTGATCTAAAAACATAAAATTGTATTTGTTTTTTTCTCTCTGAGAAAATTTCCATCTGCATTTTTATATGTTTATTATTTGCCACTAGATCATGTAAAGGCTCTCTAGCAAAATGTTTTTTTTTTCCCTCTAAAAAGACACAGACCAAAAAATTTTACAAAATAATAAAACTGAGAAAACACTAATATTTTTCTATCAGACAAGGTCCCCACTTGGTTCTTATAAAATGACAGGGGTCCACTGTTGGCTGGTTCAGAATGACACAAGTCCCCTCTAAGATTGCACACACACACTCCCCATTAGGTGAATATAAAATAAATTAAGAAAATTGATTGTTTTTAATACAAGTAAATGATACATGAGTGCTGGGCGGTCAGGTCCAGCAACACCTCCTCTGCTGGCATAAACACTATCAGAAGCACTAACTTACATTTACAACCTAAATTCCAATTTCATTTACTGCAACTGTATTAATTTATTCCCAACAATCCATTTTCTTCATTTCTTAACGTTTCTCTTGGCTGCGGTGCTTCCATTACATGTAAGTGGTTGCAAGATTTTTTTGTCCAATCAGATTTCAGCCTGTGTGTTGCCATCTAACCTGCCCAGGGCCTTCAGAATCAGTAGCACTGGAGGATGTAACATTAACAATATTAGAAATGGACTTTTTCTTTAATAATCAAATTTCAAATTTGCCTCACGTGGCCAGCTAGAAGGTATGTACATCAGCATTTTCCGTCCTCTGATTGGTTAGTTAGAGCTAAACATTTACAGCCAAGTTCAGCTAGCATAACATGTATTACAGTGACCTGCACTCATCATTACACTTGAGTTAAAGCGTAATGCCACAGATCCACAAAGCAGCTGCACGAGGAGGAGAGATGGACTTGGTCTCGGACTAAAAATATTTTCAAGGCGAACTTTTCCAGAAAAGCTTAACATTATGTCAAGAGGCCGGCCAACTTTGAAGCTGCCATAGAGAAGGATTTAATTCAATTCAATTGACCTTTATTTGTATAGCCTCAATTCATGACAATGTCACCTCGGAGTGCCTAACAGATAAATTCAAGTCAGATTGATAATAGCCTAGCTATAGAAACCAACAGATTGGATCAAATCTTGACTTTACCCGGTTCAACATAACATGAAGTAATACTTTTCTGTCAGACAAGGTCCCCACTTGGTTCATATATAATGACAGGGGTCCACTGTTGGCTGGCACAGAATGACATACACACATACACAATTCAGATTGGGTGAACCTGCCCGAGGCCTTCAGAATCAGTAGCGCTGGCAGATGTGACATTAACTCATTCACTGCCACTGACGTCTATAGTCGTATACAGCGGGGAAAAAAAGTATTGAACACATCAACATTTTTCTTCGAAAATATATTTCTAGTAGAGCTATTGACATCAACACAATCTGGTGACAATCTGGCGACATCTGGTGAAAATTTCAATACTTTTTTCCACCTCTGTATACAGCTATAGACGTCAATGGCAGTGAATGAGTTAACAATATTAGAAATAGACATTTTCTTTAATTAATTAAATTTCAAATTTGCCTCACGTGGTCAGCCAGAAGGTATGTACATCAGCATTTTCCGTGCTCTGATTGGTTAGTTAGAGCTAAACATTTACAGCCAAGTTCAGCTAGCATAACATGTATTACAGTGATCTGCACTCATCATTACACTTGAGTTACAGCTTAATGCCACAGATCCACAAAGCAGCTGCACGAGGAGGAGAGATGGACTTGGTCTAAGACTAAAAATATTTTCAAGGCGAACTTTTCCAGAAAAGCTTAACATTATGTCAAGAGGCCGGCCAACTCCAAAGCTGCCATAGAGAAGGACTTAATTCAATTCAATTGACCTTTATTTGTATAGCCTCAATTCATGACAATGTCACCTCGGAGTGCCTAACAGATAAATTCAAGTCAGATTGATAATAGCCTAGCTATAGAAACCAACAGATTGGATCAAATCTTGACTTTAGCGGGTTCAACATAACATGAAGTAATACTTTTCTGTCAGACAAGGTCCCCACTTGGTTCATATGTAACGACAGGGGTCCACTGTTGGCTGGCACAGAATGACATAAGTCCCCACGAAGATGGTGCAGGGTGACATGCACACATACACAATTCAGATTGGGTGAATAAAGAAGTTAAACTAACATATTTTTAAAGACAAATTCCTATTCTTTTTTTTTTTTTTAAATAATATGCACAACAACTTATACTGGAAAGACACCAGTTGATTGGAAGGTAAGACACAGCCACATATATTTTAATAAGTATACTCCAACGCACTTCTTTGACACACACACACAAACAGCTCCAAACCTCACTGATTTAAAAATGGATACTGTGAAACCAAAAAGGGTTCTGGGACATAATGTGCCATATGTGGTTGCAGAAACTTGTGGAAACAAATACATATGTGCATTGTAAAGTACAATGTACTCAATGTACTCAGACCTAAACTTTGAAAAACACATCAAAGCGATCACTAAATCAGCCTACTATCACCTGAAGAACATCTCAAGGATCAAAGATCTGATGTCTCAGGAAAATCTGGAAAAACTAGTCCATCATCATCTTCAGGTGGCTTGACTACTGTAACAGCGTTTTTACTGGTCTACCTAAAAAACCAGTTAAACAGCTGCAGCTCATTCAGAACTCTGCTGCCCGAGTTCTCACAAAGACCAGAAAAGTGGACCACATCAGTCCAGTTCTCAGGTCTTTGCACTGGCTGCCGGTCCATCAGAGAATAGACTTTAAAGTTCTGCTGCTGGTCTATAAAGCTCTGAATGGTTTAGGCCCAAAATACATCAGTGACCTCTTGACCCAGTATGAACCTACTAGACCCCTCAGGTCACCTGGATCCGGTCTTTTATCAGTTCCAGAGTCAGAACCAGACCTGGATCAGCTGCATTCAGCTTCTATGCTCCACATGTCTGGAACAAACTCCCAGAACATCTCAGATCAGCTGAAACACTTAGTTTATTTAAATCCAGGCTGAAGACTATAAATAAAGAAGAATAAAGAAGTTAAACTAACATATTTTTAAAGACAAATTCCTATTCTTTTTTTTTTTTTTTAAAATAATATGCACAACAACTTATACTGGAAAGACACCAGTTGATTGGAAGGTATGACACAGCCACATATATTTTAATAAGTATACTCCAACGCACTTCTTTGACACACACACACAAACAGCTCCAAACCTCACTGATTTAAAAATGGATACTGTGAAACCAAAAAGGGTTCTGGGACATAATGTGCCATATGTGGTTGCAGAAACTTGTGGAAACAAATACATATGTACGTTGTAAAGTAAGTGAACTTACCATAGGACGGCAGCTGGAGGCTGCAGGACCGACCAGGTCCAGCTTTACAGGTGCAGTCTCCACCTCTCCATCCTCCATAACCATCACCCACAACAATGCTTTTGACAGGAATCATTCAGACAGTGGCTGGTGGAACATCCACCTTCATGGACACTAAACTGACGTTTTTGTCTCGGCTATCAACACACAGCCGACTGTGTCATGATGTGAGTCTATGGTGCTCCTGTTTACCACCATGGACTCAACAAAGTAGGAAAATATGTTGCTGGTTGTAACTTTAGTCCATTTCATCATATTATCCTCCCAGTTCAATGTCGTAGCAGAGTGAGGAAGAAATAAAACACCTTCTTTTATATGAAATACATGAGAATGTTCCCATTTTAAAGACATCACTATTGAATGTAAATGAACTCAGATCTTACTAGAACAGAAGTGCTGAGCAGAAAGTGATCAACTGCAGAAGTAAACCGGAAATGTATGTGAAACTCGTCTATAGGATTTAGGGATGTCCCGATCTGATCACGTGATTGGAAATCTGGCCCGATCACGTGGTTTCAGACTTGATCAGAATCGGCTGTTACATCCTGATCAGGTATCGGATCAGTGTTTCCTTTACATTGACACGGCAGTGAGCGGCCATGGCCGACGTTGCTTCTCTCTTTGGCCAGAGATGCCCCAATGGCAGCATCTCTGTTTCCTCTGCATGGTTTTCCTTTATTTACAGTTTTATGAGCAGCGGTTGGTTTGATTCTGCCTCATATGAGCCGCCAGAGTCCTGCAGCAGCTCAGAGCTGTATGATGCAACATCACCGGGCAGCACAGGGTTAAATGTAATGCAGCAGCAGCTGTTCATCCAGATGCTAAAGTGAAGGAGACTGTAGCGCTGAACTGAGCCGAGCTCAGAAAGTTTGATCCATTCGTCAAAGCATACAACGATAAATTCATCATAATATGTAACACACCGTTCATATTTGGCGAAGCAAGGTGACAATGTGCAGGTTTAGCGTTACTGGTACAGCATGTGCACCAGTGCTGGTTTAACATTACTGGTAAAGCACGTGCACCAGTGCTGGTTTAACATTACTGGTAAAGCACGTGCACCAGTGCTGGTTTAACGTTACTGGTAAAGCACGTGCACCAGTGCTGGTTTAACGTTACTGGTACAGCACATGCACCAGTCCAGGTTTAGCGTTACTGGTACAGCGTGTGCACCAGTTCTACAAGGCTGCTGCTGCTGTGTGACGTGACCTGCGACAGGCTCAGAATGACAAAAAAAAAAAGAAAATGAATGCTGGTTAAACTTTGTTTGCCGTTACTTAGTGGGTAAAATCGAAGTACACATCACATTATTGTTGTTTCACAGTTTATTTAAAATCTACTGTGTTGGTTTTATTTGCTGTCCAGCAGAGAAAGAACCTAACGTTCCCATTATTCAGAGAAATGGAGAAATAACTAAAAACTTTCCTTTGAGATTTAGCCCACATACAATTGATCACAAATGACCAATTCCTCATTAATTTGGTGTTAGTTGGTGTATAAATGTATGCTTAATATTTTGTTTTAAAAATGTGATTGAAAGAATGTAATTGATTAGAGGAGGTGTCATAATAAGGTCAAATACGAATAAATCAAAGGAAAAATATAACAAATGTGATGCCCCCTGACTCCCCAATTCCACCTTCAAGCTATGATTTAAATTAAATAGTATTCAGAATCAGATCAGGCTGGTGTGTTGATGACCCCCCTCTCCGACCAGTGGTATCACCACGGTTACAGCATGCTGTAGGGAAACACTGTATCTGTCTTTTTATGTTCAATTTTTATTTTATTATAGAAGTATTGGATCAGGATTTGGTATCGGTTGATCCTCATAATCTTAACTTGAAAGTCTGTCAGTCTTGACAGTCAGAGTCTGTCAACTTTCCACAACAGACTTGTAGAAGATCTGCAACATCTTGGTGCAGACGTTGAATGATCTCAGCTTCCTTAAGAAGTAGAGTCTGCTCTGACCTTTCTTGTAGATGTAGTCAGTGTTGCATTTCCTGGTCCTGGTTCTGGTTCTGGTCCTGGTTCTGGTCTGTAGAGTCTGCTCTGACCTTTCTTGTAGATGTAGTCAGTGTTGCATTTCCAGTCTAGTCTGTTGTCCAGCTGAACTCCAGGTATTTGTAGTTCTCCACCACCTCCACCTCCTCTTCCAGGATGTAGACAGGACTATGCTGCTTATTCTTGCTCCTCCTGAAGTCAACAATCATCTCTTTAGTCTTGCTGGTATTTAAGATGAGCTGATTGTTACTGCACCATTTCACAAACTGACTGACCAGTTCCCTGTACTCGGCTTCTTGTCCATCACTGATACACCCCACAACTGCAGAGTCATCAGAGTATTTCTGCAGATGACAGGATCAGAGTTGTACTGGAAGTCTGAGGTGTACAGTGTAAAGAGGAATGGTGAGAGTACAGTTCCTTGTGGTGCTCCAGTGCTGCTGATCACCATCTCAGACACAAACTAATCTAATTTAAGACAAATTTATGAATTAAATCTAAATTGAAAATGTAAAAGCCTGAAAAGTCTTTATCTTCCCTTTACACACCAGTTGTGTGTCCCTTTCTGAGTTCAGGTGAAATCACAAATTCTGTTATGTTACATTTGAAGGAGATTTGGATTCAGGTGCAAATTACTAAAGTTATCGCAGTACAAACAATCTTATTCCCTTTTTTTGGACTAAGATGCTCTACAATTTGTACTGGAAAGACACCAGTTGATTGGAAGGTATGGCACAACCACACATATTTTAATAAGTATACTCCTACCCACTCCTTTGAATATTTCTCATGAATTGTATTACTGTTACATTTATTTGTACTTAATAACGTACAATAAACAATGAATGAATATGTACACTGTAATCTTTATAATGGCAGTTTAAATATGTCTGCTAAGGATTGAAAAGAGCCTGGAAGATCTTTTACCAACTGCTCAGCGACCACTTTCTCCACAACCTTTGAGAAGACAGGAAGTATACTTATTGGTCTATAATTGCTGATGACTTGTCTCCTGTTTTGTAGATTGGAGTTACAATAGCCAGTTTCAAGATACTGAGTAATGTCCTGGAATGATCTGTTAATTATTATGGTAATTGGCACCGTTAAGTACTTATTATATATGTTATTTGGGAAATATTGTATCAAGTCCATGGACATGCTTGGCTCTGGAATTTGACATGGACAAAAGAATTTAATCTCGAACTCATTTATAGGTTCGAGATGGACGAAAGTTTCCTCACGTGTTAAAGTTTGATGACAGTGTTTGATTTTTAAAGTCTGACCTGATTTTAAGACATTGTTGATGACATACTCATTAAAGGGACTAGAGGCAGGAATTAAAAAAACAAACATGCTTGTCCATTTTTTTAAATACTAATGGGAGATGAGGCGCTAAATACCAAAAATAACGTTTCCACCACGTTTCTCTCCGTTGCCTTGAACAAGCTGTGTGCTGCAAAATGCTGCAATTCAGTGTCTGAATTTCCCGCGCTGCCCTGCGGACGTGACGTCAAATGACCTACATCCGCAGTTTTGAGACAGGAACAAGACGGTTGCGGTAAATTTAAACACTGTAAGCGATAGTTATGGATTCTTCTGCCGTCAGCAAACGATCCAGATCTACTGAAAGACACTAAAACGTGGAACTATGAAGAAAAACTGTAGTAAACAACATTATAGCTTCAGTTTGTGCTCCGTGACGGCTTGGCTGGTGGCTGCGGTTATCTGAAGCACCAGTCGCGGCAGTCGCAAGTTTAGCTTCTTAATCTTGCCGTCCCTTTAAAATGTTCTGCTATGACCAAACTATCACTTTGATGTTTTCCATTTATATTTAGTTGTATGACATCATTGGCTGATCGTCTCTTACCTAAAAGTTTATCTACATCTTACCTTAATACTCTATTGTTTCCTTTTGCTTCTTTAATAATTGTTAGAAAAAAATTGTTTTAGCTGCCTTAAGTTGTGACATGACCATATTCCTGTAATTTTTGGATATGAGACAGTCTGCGGGGAGACCAGACTTTTAGGATTTTTTGAGGAGAGTTCATTTTCTTTAACAGAAGCCAAAAAGATTAATCAAACCAATTAATTTGGTTTTAATTTAATTCATTTTCAAACTATGCTGCTTTGTTTCTGGGCATGAAAGGTACCAGTTTTCTATGTGTTTATTTTTATTTTGTGAGTCAGGTAATCTTCGTGCAATTAAAGATAACCTATGATCGGATAAACCAGTAATTAGATTATAGATTTTTGGTATATGATCTGGTTTATGTGTAAATATTAGATCCAATAAGGTTTGAGATGAGCTACTTGTTCTTTTTGGGCTGTTTATTAATTGTATCAACTGAAACTTAGTTGTAAGATCCTTTAGTTTTTTTTTTTCCTTTGAGTTTTGTCAAGCCAGTTTAAATCGAAGTGCCCCATTAAGATTAATTCTTTGCTGACATACTTTTTGAGCACCTCTAATAGGTGATAAAAGAATACATCTTTGGCAGTGGGTGGTCTATAAAGTGACCAAACAGAAAAAGACATTTCAGCAGACAAAATGATTTTGACTCCCAACGAAGGGGCCGGTAACCTGCATGTTTTCATGGTCTACCTGCAGAAACCCCATTGAGTCAGACTCAGAGTTGGTTGACGCTTATCCATCGATTTGACTTAGGTGTGTTACAGCAGGGAAACCATGAAAAAGCGCAGGACACCAGCCCTGGAGGACCTGGATTGAGGATCCCTGCAGTCTAGGCCTTCTTTCACATAAATCATGACTCTCTACCGTCAGCCCTATCTTGCCTATATACATTATAACCTGCAATATTAAATATTCCCACAGGTTCTGTTGGAGACAACCACATTTTTTTAAAAACATAAAAAACCAAGATATGTGTGTTGGAATTTGACGACAATTGCTCTGATTTAGATAAAGGCCTAATGCTTCTTATTTTTAAATGGCCACCAAATAAACCCTTACGCTTCACCTTCCGTTCCTATAAGACTTTTGCATGGTTTACTGTCTGGAATATTTTTGTTGCTTGTTGGTTTCCCAGTGTGCATGATTTCATAATATTTTCCTATTTCTTAACAGTCTGACTGCCTGGAAGGATCTAGCCTGGTGGTAGCTGTGCTGGAGCCTGTGTCTGATGATGCCTTCTCCTCTTTAATGGTGGAGGTAGCCAGCAGCAGATGTAATCCAGATAGGCGTGGGGGAGGCCCAGCCAGTGGTGGGGAGGGCCCAGTTAGTCTGGGAGGAGGCCCAGCTGGCAGTGAAGGAGGCCTTGCTATTGTAGCAGTGAAGGAACCCCAGGTAGCAGTTGGGGAGGCCTGGCTAGCAGTGGAGGAAACCCAGGTAGCAGTGGGGGAGGCCTGGTTAGCAGTGAAGGAAACCCAGGTCGCAGTGGGGGAGGTCTGGTTAGCAGTGAAGGAAACCCAGGTAGCAGTTGGGGAGGCCTGGCTAGTAGTGGGCCACTTTTGGTTAGCAGTGGAGGAAACCCAGGTAGCAGTGGGGGAGGCCTGGTTAGCAGTGAAGGAAACCCAGGTAGCAGTGGGGAAGGCCTGGCTAGCAGTGAAGGAAACCCAGGTAGCAGTTGGGGAGGCCTGGCTAGTAGTGGGCCACTTTTGGTTAGCAGTGGAGGAGACCCAGCTAGCAGAGGGGCAAGCTTGGCTAGCAGTGTAGGAGGCCTGTAGCAGTGAGGGAGCCTGGCTAGCAGTGAAGGAAACCCAGGTAGCAGTTGGGGAGGCCTGGCTAGCAGTGAAGGAAACCCAAGTAGCAGTTGGGGAGGCCTGGCTAGTAGTGGGCCACTTTTGGTTAGCAGTGGAGGAGACCCAGCTAGCAGAGGGGCAAGCTTGGCTAGCAGTGTAGGAGGCCTGTAGCAGTGAGGCAGGCCTGGTTAGCAATGGAGGAGGCCCAGGTAACAGTGGAGGAGGTCTGGCTCGCAATGGAGGAGGCCCGTCAGTAATGGGGGAAACCTGGCTAACACTAGAAAAAGCTTAAACTGCAGTGGAGGGAATCTAATAAGCTCTGTGCATCATAAGCCCCGTTTCCACCAGCGGGTCTGGGTTGGGTCAGGCCGGATCGGTCAACGTTTTTTTTCATCTCCACAGATAAAAACTGGGACGGGTACCCTTATATCCGACCCGACCCGGCCTACTTTTTTGGCACCCTTCGGTAGGGGTACTGATCTAACCGATCCAGACCAAAGAGGTGGAGCTAACACATAGCAATACATTGATTTGTTGAAAAATCTCACTTCCCTCGTGACCAAGTGTAAAAACAAAGCCGGGGTGACTCCTTTTGTTTCTGTCATGTGTGGCGCGGTGTTTTGGTTAAACGGCGTTGCACAGCGATGATGTCACGCGATCACGTAGCAGCGCTGTCCAGCGCCTCCAGAGTGGGTACAGGTTGCTGTGGGGACGCAGCGTGAAATCAACACATCCGTACCAAAACCCACCCGATCCGGCCTGGCCCGACCTGACCCGACCCAGACCCGCGGGTGGAAATGGGGCTTTAGTTGGCATTAGGTGTTGTCCAGGTAGTAGCTGCAATCCCTTTGCTAGTACTTGAGATCCAGCTAGCTGACAGTGTGTTGAAGTTTGCTGTGACTGTATAGCATCAATGTGTTTCAGTGACACAGGACCAGGCTTTATCTCAACATCACCAGCCAGGAGCAATATCATCATGAAGTGCACAATTCTTGAGCAAGATTTAGATTTGGATGATTGTCCATTTTTACGTGGAGGTGGCCTTGCATGTCCATCATCCTGCACTGTTGTGAGGGGAAGTTCTGACACAGCTTGGCTGAGCAGAGGGTCTGATTTTCTACATTTTGTTGAGGACTAACTGAGCACACCAGCAAGTATAGATACGAAAGCAAGTAACAAATAGATTGATAGC
Organism: Atherinomorus stipes; assembly: GCA_023101725.1. Taxonomy (NCBI): domain Eukaryota; kingdom Metazoa; phylum Chordata; class Actinopteri; order Atheriniformes; family Atherinidae; genus Atherinomorus; species Atherinomorus stipes. The sequence continues at coordinate 61,099 of JALJCO010009116.1, forward strand.
ATATGATCTTTTAAAGCTTTTTGTGGTTTTAAAAAGCTTTTGGGGGAAACACATAGGATCTGCCAAACTGTGTGTCTGCACCACGGCAGCCATCTTGCCATCCTGAAGGCCTTCCTCTTGTGGTTGAGAGCTTTCAGGTCGCATGTGATCCAGGATTTATTGTAAGCAGTAAACCGTCTCAGCTGGCAGCGTGGATGTCTGCAGAATTTGACATATTCTGTGATACAGTCAGTCATGCTGCAAAGATCTTCCCGTGTGGATCACACTTCCCAGTCTGTAGCCTCAAAGCAGTCTGCAGTGCCTCTTTGGCCTTCTGATTCCACCTCCTAACTGTCCTTGTAGATGCAGGCTGCCATCCAACATGAACAACATACTTTGGTGTCTGGAGGACCAGGCTGTGATCTGACCCACCAAGTGGGGGGAGGGGCGGTGGCTCTGCATGCGTCCTTAGCATTTGCATACAGGAGGTCCAGTGTTCGGTTGGCTCTGGTAGGGCAGCTAACTGGTAAAAGATTGGTCAGGTTTCTCCAGTGTAACATTGCTAAAGTCCCCAGTGATGGTGATGAATGCATTAGGGCAGGGTTTCCCAATCCTGGTCCTCGGGGACCCCTGCCCTGCTTGTATTCCAGGTTTCCAACTCCACCACATCTGATTCAGATCATGTGAACTGATCATCAAGTTCTTTGCAAGCTGCTAATGAGCCTTTCATCTGAGTCAGATGTGTTGAAGTAGAAACATTTTGAAAACCAGCAGGACAGGGGTCCTCGAGGACCAGGATTGGGAAACACTGCATTAGGGTGCTGGGTTTATAGCTGTGATACAGTGGAGTGGATGGTGTCATGCACTGCCTCTGCGTTGGCTGATGGGAGATGTAAACCGCTACAACAATGGCGGACTGAGGGATGTAACATCAGCACACTCCCACCACAACCAGTTCAATACTTGCCAGGTGAATCTCTGGCTGGACTGCCTGGGTTTGCTACAGGATGTTCTGCATGACCATGAGGTGATGTCTAGTGTGGGTGGGCGATAGCTGCTGGTGGGATGTGAGGGGGCCAGCTGTGGGCATGCTGGAGGTGGTCGGCATTTTATCCACTGGTGGCTTATGCGGTTGTGGCACCATTGCTCTAGAGAAAGTTGCCATCATGTCCTGGAACATTTGGGAGTTTGAACGTTGCTGTTCCTGCATCATCTTGAGTAATTCCTGCTGCAGTTTCGTAATATTCTCAGATATAGTTTTCTCCTCCTCTGTACGTTTTGGGTCTGTCTGGTCAACTTTTCCTGTGTAAAATGTAGGGATGTAACGATAACCGGTAAAATGGTTAATCGTGATAAAATTTCCAACAATTCGTAATACCGCTTCAAAATTTAATTATCGTGAAAACCATGACTGATTACTGCACTTTGAAAAACTCCCAGTGATACTGCTTATTGGCTAGAAAAGCAGCAGCAGTCCCAGTTTGCGGTGTTTAATTTATGAAAACATGGCAGAAGGCGACGAAGGCACCCACGTGTACAGTAATTTTGAGATTTTTCCCCCTTCAAAAAGGACAAAGTAGGCATTTAGACCCATTTTGGATATATTTAAAGATGCTGGGGGGTATTTCTATAATACCATGATTAAAATGATAACCGTGATCATTTTGGTCACAATAACCGTGATATGAAATTTTCATATCATTGCATCCCTAGTAAAATGTGGTTCTCCAGAAGACTTGCAGAAACATCACTGCTGCTTTTTCTTTGCATGCTTGTGCTCCAGGAATTGCCCACTGGAGGTTTCAGATCAGGTTCAGGTCCAGGCTCAAGCTGGTGGAGCCTTTGTCCTCTCTCATTAACATAACGATGGTGTCGTTCACACCTGAGTTAGGATGTCAGCTCAGAGCTAATCCAGCCACCCAGAGTCTCTCGGGGGAGGGGGTTGAGTGGGGCTGTGTTCTTCCTGAAGTCCACAATCATCTCCACTGTCTTCAGTGTTGAGCTTCAGGTTGTTCAGCCCGCACCAGGACACCAGGAGCTCTGTCTCCCAACTGTTGGAGGACTCATCTCTGTCAGAGATTAGACCAATGAGGGTGGTGTCACCCACAAACTTCAGGAGTTTGACAGACTGGTGACTGGAGCTGCAGCTGTCGCTGTACAGGGAGAAGAGCAGAGGGGAAAGAACACAGCCCTGAGATGATCCAGTGCTGATGGTCCAGATGTTTCTATCCCAGCTTCACTTGCTGCCTCCCTTCAGACAGAAAGTCTGTGATCCACCTGCAGGTGGAGTCCAGCACATTCAGCTGGGAGAGCCTGATCTGCTGGAGAGATGGATGTTGGTACTGAAGGCAGAGCTGAAGTCCACAAAGTTTGACCTGACGAAGATCCAGTGGGATCGAAACGTTGGAATTAATGCAGCTGGGAATAAATGTGCAGTCCTTTTTCACTTTCCATGCAACCATAGCAAGACAGAAGAAGCTGAACACACTGGGACATGAGAAAAAGACAACCTGAGTAACATCACAAACAACAGAGGAACACATTCAGAGATGGGGGGCATTCCCCATCTATAGCCTCATTTTAAAAACTCCCTCCATGTTGTTGGGTCAAAGAATGATCAGTGATGAATGCACGGCCGTTTGTGCAATCTAAACTATCCTGGTTGAGATTTGGTTTGAAGAAGAACTAGACCACATCAGTATTTTTTACATCTCTATACCAACACATTCAGTGCAAAAGAAAAAAATATTTACTTTGTACGACTAAAACTTCAGACTTATTGAAAGTCATTTTGTATTATTGAAGGTGACAATTACTTTTCACTTTTTGTACTTAAGTACATTTCAAAACATTTTTACTTTTACTTAAGTGAAACAGTTTGACCGAGTATCTGTACTTTTACTTTAGTAGGAAATGTGAGTACTTTTGACACCTGGTTTCCAGATGATTTTTTTCATTCAATCCCTATAAGACATTTAAACCACCATCATAAAGATTACTGTGTACTTATTCATTAATCGTTTGTGTGTTATTAAGTACAAATAAATATGACAGTAATACAACTAAAAAAATGTTCAAAGGAGTGGGTAGGGGTATAAACTTAGTAATATACAGCATGTGTGGTTGTGCCATACCTTCCAATAAACTGGTGTCTTTCCAGTACAAATTGTAAAGCATCTTAGTCCAAAAACAGGGAATAAGATTGTTTGTACTGCAATAAATTGAGTAATTTGTGCACCTGAATCCAAATCTCCCTCAAATGTAACATAACAGAATTTGTGATTTCACCTGAACTCAGAAAGGGACACACAACTGGTGTGTAAAGGGAAGATAAAGACTTTTCAGGCAGTGTGAAAGTCGTCCTACGCTATCTTTGTGGGGACTTGTGTCATTCTATACCAGCCAATAGTGGACCTCTGTCGTTCCACATGGACGTGGACCTTTTTCCTGTAATGCAAATCAACAAAATAAAATACATTCCTATAGACGAGTTTCACAGACATTTCTGGTTTACTTCTGCAGTCAATCACTTTCTGCTCAGCACTTCTGTTCTAGTAAGATCTGAGTTCATTTCAATCAATAGTGACGTCTTTAAAATGGGAACATTCTCATGTATTTCGTATAAAAGAAGGTGTTTTATTTCTTCCTCACTCTGCTACGACATTGAACTGGGAGGATAATTTTTTTTTTTTGTTATACTTGTATGATCCCCGAGGGGAAATTAGGGCTCTGCATTTCACCCATCTCTGTACTGAGTATCAGAGAGCAGTGGGCTGCTACTTAAAGCGCCCGGGGAGCAGTTGGTGGGTTAAGGACCTTGGTCAGGGGTCCACAGTGTTTAACCTAGGAGTCGTGTCGGGGACTCGAACCCGGGTCCTCCGCGCCAAGGCCCACGACGCTACCACTAGGCCACCCACTCCCCCTTATATGATGAAATGGACTAAAGTTACAACCAGCAACATATTTTCCTACTTTGTTGAGTCCATGGTGGTAAACAGGAGCACCATAGACTCACATCATGACACAGTCGGCTGTGTGTTGATAGCCGAGACAAAAACGTCAGTTTAGTGTCCATGAAGGTGGATGTTCCACCAGCCACTGTCTGAATGATTCCTGTCAAAAGCATTGTTGTGGGTGATGGTTATGGAGGATGGAGAGGTGGAGACTGCACCTGTAAAGCTGGACCTGGTCGGTCCTGCAGCCTCCAGCTGCCGTCCTATGGTAAGTTCACTTACTTTACAACGTACATATTTATTTGTTTCCACAAGTTTCTGCAACCACATATGGCACATTATGTCCCAGAACCCTTTTTGGTTTCACAGTATCCATTTTTAAATCAGTGAGGTTTGGAGCTGTTTGTGTGTGTGTGTCAAAGAAGTGCGTTGGAGTATACTTATTAAAATATATGTGGCTGTGTCATACCTTCCAATCAACTGGTGTCTTTCCAGTATAAGTTGTTGTGCATATTATTTAAAAAAAAAAAAAAGAATAGGGATTTGTCTTTAAAAATATGTTAGTTTAACTTCTTTATTCACCCAATCTGAATTGTGTATGTGTGCATGTCACCCTGCACCATCTTTGTGGGGACTTATGTCATTCTGTGCCAGCCAACAGTGGACCCCTGTCGTTACATATGAACCAAGTGGGGACCTTGTCTGACAGAAAAGTATTACTTCATGTTATGTTAAACCGGGTAAAGTCAGGATTTGATCCAATCTGTTGGTTTCTATAGCTAGGCTATTATCAATCTGACTTGAATTTATCTGTTAGGCACTCCGAGGTGACATTGTCATGAATTGAGGCTATACAAATAAAGGTCAATTGAATTGAATTAAGTCCTTCTCTATGGCAGCTTTGGAGTTGGCCGGCCTCTTGACATAATGTTAAGCTTTTCTGGAAAAGTTCGCCTTGAAAATATTTTTAGTCTTAGACTAAGTCCATCTCTCCTCCTCGTGCAGCTGCTTTGTGGATCTGTGGCATTACGCTTTAACTCAAGTGTAATGATGAGTGCAGATCACTGTAATACATGTTATGCTAGCTGAACTTGGCTGTAAATGTTTAGCTCTAACTAACCAATCAGAGCACGGAAAATGCTGATGTACATACCTTCTGGCTGACCACGTGAGGCAAATTTGAAATTTAATTAATTAAAGAAAATGTCTATTTCTAATATTGTTAATGTTACATCTGCCAGCGCTACTGATTCTGAAGGCCTCAAGCAGGTTCACCCAATCTGAATTGTGTATGTGTGTATGTCATTCTGTGCCAGCCAACAGTGGACCCCTGTCATTACATATGAACCAAGTGGGGACCTTGTCTGACAGAAAAGTATTACTTCATGTTATGTCACTTTTATCATTTTGTCCTTTTTTTGCTGTGTCCCTTTCGAGGAAAAAAATGAGGGAAAAAAGTGAGATCGGGAGCTCTTTGTGTGTGTGTTGTTAATCTGTGTATGTCCTCAGTGTAAAATATCTGGTAACTACAGTAATCAGAACATGGCTACTCCCATGGTTCTGGCTGTGAAACTTGTCTGTAAATGTATTTTGAGGCAAAACAAAAAAAGAAAGTAAATTGACTGCAAAAAAAAATAACGTGTAAAAAAAGTAGACTTTTGGTTATTTGTTTCACACAGAATCATAATGTATATTAGTGGCCATAGAGGAAATGTTTTCCTATAATACAAATTACTAAATGAAATACACTCCTTTAAATAAAGATGAAGGACAAATGTTAATTTTAAAATTGACTGAAACATTTTTTTGAAGTAGTCAAGTTTGGGAACTTCAGAAAAAGGATAAATTGGTTTTAATTGATTAATCAAAGTACAGAGAAAGAAAGCACCTTATTTATGATAATTTTATTTAAAATTGTATTTAGATTTTTTTCAAGTACTATATTTAAGATACCTTCTTAAACTAAGCTTTTATATTTTGTTACAAATAAACTGGTCAAGACACTGGCTTGCTCACTAGATAGCCTGTCTGTCAGTCTGTCAGCCACCCTACAGTCTGAAAGGCCCTATTGGCATGCTAATTGGGGTGTGTAAAAAGCGACGTGTGTGAATGGGTCGTTGAAATTTCTTCCCCAGCCGGCAGTGGTGCTGCTGAACACTGCCTCACACACACACACACATCCAGGTCCCCTGTTGGCAAAAGTTAAAAAAATTCTCCAGATGGTTTATAACATGTTTTTGACATGATTTAAAGCATGTCCAAGAGGGGACCTAAAAAATGTCCCCTGTTGGTTCAATGGTCCCCTGTTGGTGAATGTGTAACGACACAACAGTCCACACTTGGATAGGTACACAAGTGCACATACACTCACAGTGTTTATATAAAGTGTGACTGAAGAGTTTTTTTCCAAAACGAGTTAACCACCATTTAGAAAAAACAGATTTAACTGCTTCTGCACAGAAACGCTTCATTCATTTTTTGAATATTTTCACCAAATCACACTTACATGATGTAGAGGGTTTTAATTATGTCAAATGGAGATAGGAGGTTTGTACTCAACAGCGACGAAAAGCAGTTAACTCTGTTTTTTCTAAATGGTGGTTAACTCGTTTTGGAAAAGAACTCTTTATATATATATATATGTATATACTACAAGCTTTGTGTTTCTATTCAATATTTGTTTTCAAGTGTACTGTTTCTTTTTTATATAATCATCTGAACTGGGATGTTCAAAGAATTATAAAATTACTTTTCGCTGAATCCTTCATTATATTAATTTCGTAGTCAAATGCAGTATCGGCCACAAATATCGGCAGGTTTTTATGACCATCAGCTGATAAGAAAATATTGGTATTGGCCCTAAAAAAATCTGTACATTTTCTCTTCATTTTGCAGTAATAAATACCTTAATGTTGACATCTCAGGCCAGATACATAGAAATGAGAGAAAGAAAGAGGCATCAACCACAGACGATTTATTTCACAGATTTTGCCTTCTAGCTAAGTCTCCGTTTAACTCTTGGGACCAGCTTTCTGAACAAATGAACATTGATCACAGTGCATAAATGCAGCAGGTAAATAAAACAGCATTGCTTACGAGACTTGTGTAAGCATTTCCTGGCTCAGGACTCTTTCTTTTTCTGTCACAGTTCAAAGAACTTCACCTCTCCCCCAAAATCAGCCCCATTGTTATTTCCTCCCAGCAGGATGAGAACTGCGGCTAACTACTCCTGAAATATTAATCTTCTCTCTATCATAATTGCTGTTCTTGACAAATATAAAGGGTGGTGGGGAATAGGGGCAGCGCTGCTCCCCGAGGCAGTCTGTGTGTCTGTGGGAGTGTTAATCTGGAAGAAGTTAGAAATGTAATTATAGACATTGTGAAAGTGAGGTTTAAGCTACCTAAAAGGTCAGAACAGCTGCTGTAGAACTTAAAAGTAATACTCAGCAATCACAGAACAAACAAAGCATGTATTAATGCACCAACTGAATAAATAAATAAATAGATACAGCCCTGCTACTTCTGTTGCTTATCACTGGTTCTTCTTCTCGAATAGTAAAAATCATTTTTCTTTAACTTGATGCCTTTGGGAACCACTAAATGTAAATTATCAGACATTAGAGACACTTCCCCTGATTACAGTGTCATTTCAGAAATGCTGCATTAACCTTTGTAGGTCAATAGGGACTTCATAGTCTAAAAAAAACATAGACTTCCTGTAATTTCTGGCCACCATTTCTGTTGTGTTTACCCCCAAAGTAGGATTTTTACTCAAATAAAAACATTTCTCCTGAGGACTTTTGAAATCCCAGTTTGAAAATTTCTCAGAGATCAGCGCGACGCTGGGGACACATTTATAACTTTCAGGCCATTAGAGGACAAAAAAAGTTCCTCTCCCAAAACCAGCTGAAAAAAAGAGACACAAATGGCTCAAGCATCTTCACAATTAATCAGAAAATACCAAATGTGTAAGTATTAAAGTTATTTTGACCCAATAAACACCAAATAAATGACATGATGTCACTGTCATGAAAAATATACATAATTTTTCATAATACATGTTAGGGGATTTATTTTAAGATCAGAATACATGTTTTTACAACTTTTTACTACAGTTGAGACTGAAATAAATAAATGAATAAAACTTAACTCCAAACCTGTATTTTATGGGGAAACTAGAAAAGCACTCGGAGAGTGCAGACCTCCATCAAGCAGCTCAACTCCCTTATTTTTGTGTGTTCTGGATAATGGTATCTGGAATTTTCTCTCAGAACTCATTGAGATCCTTTCTTGTAATTTTTTACCAAACACTCGGGCCATTTGTATGGAGTTACATGGAAAAATTCCAAAATTTGGCCTTTTAGGGTGTTGATGTAAGATTGTTTAGGTGTTTGTAAGGAGGTTTGATGTTCACCATGGGGTGTTGGTCAGAGCACACAGGACTCACTTGTACAGTTAACTGTCGTTACCGGTCACTCTTAATCACAACAGCACATTGCAACAAACAACAGGCTTATGGGTGAGGAAATCCAGGCTAGTTAAGGTCAATGTTGGATGGAAGTGAGTGTGGTCTATAAGACACAGAATTTACAAAGCCATGAGGAACATGCATTTGGCAAATAAACACATTCAAGGTATTAATTATTACTAATAAATCCCTTCCAGTTAGGACTAAACATGCACATGTTTTCAAGGCTAACAGAGTAACTGGGATGTAATAGGTCAGCTAGCTTAATAGCATAAAAAGGCACATGGTGAATGGAGGAAACTTCTGAATAAGCAAATCAGCTACATAACATTAAAGGCTAAACAAACATCCTGTTCAGGCACAAACACTACCAGTTACTTACAGTTCTTCACATACTCACACAGTTCACCATATTCAAGAAGTCTGTCCAACTGTCTTCTCTCCTCATGCTCACTGCTGCTCAGAAGGTGCATTTCTGCATCCTGACATCATGTGCTCAGTAGCACAGCTGCACACTTCTGCCACAAGGGGGCACTCACGCCTCATCAACAGCCTTTCCAACATGGCCGATCTCATAATGATAAAGAATCCTTCAAAACAGTCCTGGATGCAGAAGGTGATCCAGATCACCACCAAAATTGAATGGGTTTGTCCTTGGACTGAGACACACGGCTGGTAAAAAAAAAAAAGTTAAGGTCAATCTGCCCAGAACTTTTTCCGTAAAGTTGCTGTCAGACAGACAAACCAACACTACCAATAACATTAACTCCTTAGCAGAGGTAAAAAGCCCTTACATTTTTTTTTTTAAAAAAAATTCTCATCAAAACAGTGACATTGCATGATTAAATTGGTATTTAAAGGGTTAAAGCAACTTGAATAGTTTCACGTCTGGTATTTTTTCATTAAAGTGAAACTAACAGATTTTTAAAGAAAAAGAGGAAAAAGGTGTGTTAAAAGTTTATTGTCTATTGTTTATGATCCCCATTAGCTACAGCATAGCTGCAGCTATTCTTCCTGGGGTCCACCAACATCTTTAAATAATACATTGAAAAAGAGATATAAAAAATATGCAGAAAAAATACTCAATCTGCCCCCAAAACACCACAAAAGTGGGTTAGATGATGTTTTCCAGGATTATTTATTACCATATTACTCAAAATCTCCTCCACACCCCGACTGCAGCCAAATAATTAAATGCTCTGACACACAAACACACACACAAAAAAAACACATTTTGGTCACCTGTGGAATGGACAGGACTGAAAAAACACCGGCCAATCATTTTAACCAGCCTGTCTAGACGATTGGCTAGCACTGACCAATCAGAATTCCACTTACCTAATTTTTAAAATAGTTTTTCTTGAAAGTGTTTTTTCAATAAAATATCCTGGAAATACTGATGAGAACCAAATGTTCTTCCCATGATCTCTTTTCCAGCAAAGAAAGTAACCAACTAACTGGTCTCTAAGCAGAGTTGTTTACGTCATCCAATCACCTCCACGTTCTGGTTTTCCTCCTACACCTCTCACTTCATTTAAGTTTTTCTCTTCATTCAGCTTCACGGCAGTAACATGTTAAAGTAAACATGCAGCCAGTGGATGGATTATGCATGATGGAATAATCTTCATGGAAATGCAGTGATTGGCTTCATTCATCACAGTGATGAAGGTTCAGCTCCTTAGAAGAGACACTTCTTCCAGCTCTATAATGACTCTTCATGTAGCATCATTCAGAACATCTATTTTAGCCTAATTTAACAGTCATAAATGGCTTGTATTGGTACCACGGCAGGAATTTCACAGCGGCCACTACAGCCATGGCCGTTGTTTCCCCTCTCTTTGGCCACGTACCCATTGAAAACTTGTATGTCTCACAGCCACAGTGGATGTGATGCTTTGACAGGCGCATCTTTTTCCCTCTGCATGATTTTCTAGTCATTTATGGTTTTATGATGGTGGTAGGTTTGATTCTGCCTCGTATGAACCACTGGAGTCCTGCACACAGCACAGTGCTGTATGATACATCATCACTGGTCAAACAGGAGATAAATCTCACGCATGCAGCAGCCTGCTTAGCTTCTGTGAAGAGGGCGGCTGTAGAGCTGAACTTGGTCCATTTGTGCAAGTGTGGCAAGGTACACAACGAGTGCCTGGGCGGGATTCGATCCCACAGAGTCAGTCAAAGGGCTATCCCCTTGGCCAAGTAGCCAGGGCGCATGATCACTCGAAAGCATAGTGACAGGATCGTTTACCAGCGTCACATGGATCCAGCCGACAGCGCCAGAATGCGGCAAGGTACATACAGCGCACAGAATTAAAAACTGTCCGTTGGGGCCCCAAGTTGTTGCAGGTGCACTTGATATTAAGGGTTCGTGAGAGTAAAGGATGAACGTATGTGTGAATGGTACGTGCATCTTCCCCCAGGTCCTTCGGCTCGCCATCTGGGAGCTCCTTGGAAGTTGCTGTCCACTCAAAAAAACCTGACCGTCACTGTTCAAAGACAGGCGCACATTGACTCTGGTGCTGCCACAGCCCAAAAGATGGATGGTGAGAAGCTAGCCAACGTAACTCGTCTCCTGACGTCAGGTTGCTTGCCTCTTTGACGTTTACAGCTGTCAATGATCTTGTTTGACTCCTTTTTTCAGTTTCTCACTGAATATTTTCCTCTTTGCCCGTTCTCTCTGTGCTCTTGCGTCCAATCTCTGAGAAGTGGAAGTGAAAGAGCGCCTAAATCTTCTTACTTCTGAGCTGATGGCTGAATGTGGACTGTGCAGTCTGTGATTGGCTGCTGAGGGATACTTACCCCCATGTGAGATTAAATGCTGGGTGATGCCTTTGAGTGTAGGATGATATTTCAATTCTCACTAATGTAATATAATAAAACAAAGAAAATAATGCCCCCCCCCCTTTTTTTTTTATTCAGTTCTCTTTAGTCAAATGTTTCTTTCACCCTGGCTACAGAAGCCTCATAAGACAATGAGACAACTTCCGTGAGATCGACGCCATATCTTTAGACATGTAAGACTTGTTTGAGACGGTCAGCAAACGCTCCATCTGCTGGCTGTGGATGTGGATGTCATGGGTGCTGCCAGAGACTGGACTTCGGTTTTATCTCCAAGCAAGTTTTTATTGTTTTAACCACTACCTGCTGGCAATGGCTTCTCTTCCCCCCCCCCTACTCTAGCAGTCCCTGGTATTGTCAAAGAACCGCCCGTGACATGCACTGTACACTCTCAGAAACAAAGGTACGACACAGGAACATTTCTGTACCCGTAGGTACATTTTTTACAAATGTTCTCTCAAAAGTACAATACTGGTCTTTATGAGCTCTGAAGTGTACCTTTAAACTATGAAAAAGGGTCCAAAGTAATATAAAGTACAAATTTGTACCATTTCAACCGTAAGGGTACCTGCAGCATTTAAAAATGTGTGTAGCTTGTACAATAACTATAATTAGCAGTACTTTAAACAGTAATATAATTATAGTTATTATGTTATGATTTTTATAATAATCATAGTAATTATATTACATGTGTTTGGCCTAATATTCATATAATTCATTTATTATTAGCATCTTTGATTGTTGTCATGATCTCTATTTTATTGACTCTTATTCACCATATTTCATTGGTTTGATTGTACTTTAACTGGTGCAGTTTGATAAAGTACAAAAGTGGACAAAGACCCAAGGGTACAGAAATGCCTTTCAAAAAGGAACACCCCAGTGACAAGCATTTATACTTGTAAGTACAAACTGGTACCTCTATTTTTTAGTGTGCAGCTGAGGGAAGCGCTGTCTCTGACTCGTTATATAATAAAAGATACATTCAACCTTGTATTAGTGTTTCAGCTGTGGGTAATATCTTGGAGTTATCATCTGGGATGAATAAAATATTTTCAATTTAATTTCCAAGTGATTGGAACCTGTTACATGCATTCACATAATGAAGATGGAGATGCACTTTTGCAGGAAACTAGACCTATGCTCAAAATAAATGTCTAAATAAATGTAAATCCTGAATGTTTACTTATCTTCATTATTTTTTTGTTGGAAGACACTTTGTGTTAGCTTAAAGCCTCCAAGTTTACATAATTTCATTAACTCAAGTGTTTTCGGAGACTTTTTTTAAGAGATGCCTCGATCCATTTTTTTTAATCCTATGTGGTACGTTAGCGGGCTGAGCGTATCAGCCAATACCCGATACTGATCCAATACTCCAATACTGTTGAATGAATGAACTCCATGCCATGTGAGTGAAAGCATCAGGCTTGACATAAACATTTAGCCTTGTTTGAAAAAAAAGATAAATAAAACTAAGTTAATCTGTGTTAATTGATTAACGAATAAAGTGTAATTTTATAACAATGTTAATTAAAACCTAAATGATTGGATCAGAATGATGGATTGGCCGCATTCATCTCATTTCTGATATGTATATCTACATGTATAAATTGCTGTTCGTCAATTCATGGGGAGATAATTGATAATTAAAATGGAATTGAACTGAAAAAGTGAATTGTATTGTAATCGATGCACCGAAAAAATTATTGATGGATTAACCGTTTACCCCAGTCCTAATTATGGCACTTTCTCTGGGTGAATCTGGCCTGTATTCCCCTCCATGTCGTCTGAGAGTCTATGCTCTTTCTTCTTACACATAGTGGTAGAATCCCAGTAACATGGGATTGGTGTGTCCATCAAACGAAAGTCCTGCCTCCATCCTGCCTTGCAGCAACGGCTGAAATTTGTCTCTCTGACTGGAGTCAAGTCTTTTCGTTTACTTCACAGACCCCTCACTAATTCACCCATAGCTTGTAAAATTTCCTTTTACCTGCCAAATTGAATTTTAACCCACAGTTGGTGGGTTGGCTTATGTTAATTTAGAGCCCTGGCTACCAGCCTGAATTTTGTTCTCCATTGTGTGTGGATTTCCTCCCCCGGCAGCTATTTTGATCATTTGTGTTTGTGTTTAGTGATCAACAGGTTCTGCAACATTTCTCCATTTATTGCCAAGATCAGACCACACTGATTTATTGCAAGCATGCACAACAAAATCCAACATTTCCTACTTGTTCTGAAAAAGATGACTGCTGGTATTTACATCACATTTGCCTTATTAGTTCTGAGTTTGGCAAACATGTTGAACATCTTATGTTTTTGTTTGTTTTTGGCCACAAGGTCACTCTATGGATTTCCCTCCCATTGTGGGTTAGGGAGGCTTCCTCGCTGTCACTTTTTAAAAAAAAATATATAATTTGTTTTATTTTGGTCTTTATGTTTATTGGTTTATTGTTATTACTATGTGTCTTAATTGGTGTGATTTTATGGATTCTATTCTGAATGTCATGTGTATTCTGTCGTTCAGCACTTTGTTTCTGTGGTGAAAGTCCTCTAGAAAGTTGAATTCTGTGAAACTGATGGGGGTTACCTCAGGTTCCAGGGTGAACATAAGGGTGAAGTCGTATAAAAGTGGGGCAAGGATTTTATGAAAAAATGTAGATTTGACAACTGGCACAATGAGGGCCCAGCCAGGATTCGATCCCACAGACTCCCGGGTGAGAGTCATGCGCACTCAGTCAGCCAAAGGGATATCCACTCTTTACACAAGCATGTCCTTGTGCTACATGCAGGCTGCCACCAATTTTGGATCCATAAACTGTTTACCCGCGTCACATGGATCCTGCCCACAACGCCAGAATGTGGCAAGGTACCCAAGGAGGGCCCGGGCGGGATTCTATCTCACAGACTCCCGGGTGTCATGTGCGGATACCAGTCAGCCAAAGGGATACTTCTGTGGCCAGGTAGCCAGGACGCACGATCACTCAGAGTATAGTGACAGGACTAGGGCTGTAACGATACCCGTATCGAAATCGCGACACTCAGAGCCGCGATCCTGTCTCGCGGTGGGAGAAGGCAGGATCGCGACACCCTCCAAGCCCAGTTCAGATGCTCTAAAACTCCTCAGATCACAGAAAACTATTTGACTTTTTCCCATCAGGCTACAGGCTATTGTAGCATTCAGTCGCTAACCAGACAACACGTCTGTCTTAAAGGCACCAGGTAAAGTGTTACGTTTGTTTCCTGTAACTTGTCAGTTTTCCATCGGTACCTGGGATGAGCCACTCGCGCGCATCCAGCTCGGGAGTGTGTGATGAGGAGCGATGGCAGGTCTGCAGACACTGAGACCAGTGAAAGGACAGGAGGAGCGGACCCTGCTGGTGTTCGGCAGGCCAGACGCACGTAGGATGTCAAGCTGGACCGAGCGCGTGGACAGCCGGTGGTGGACGCGTCGCGGGATGGTGGGGAAGCCCCCGCTGCTCCGCTGCTGGTTTAGGTGTTTTTATTTGCTCTGACTTGTGATGGTTAATCAGCGGCAGTCCTGTCCTGACCAGCCCCAGCTTGGAGTGCTGAGTCCCGGCCGGTCCCTCACCGAAGGGTCGCTCCATCCTCCGAGCGCGAGGAGGAGGACCAGTGTCGGTATGTGAGGGACTTCTCGTGAAAGCCGCCAAGACTACCAACAGGATACCGCGCGTGTGCGCGCTGCGTGTGTGAAGAAATAAACCAATAAAAAAAATTTAATTAATCAATTAATTAATCTTCGATCCAGCCTTAACAAATAAGATCAATAGTGGCGGATCCCTGCGGAGCAGTGAAAGCATCCAGACCTCCTTCCCTTTGATTTAACTTTGAACAGCTGATTTTCAGCATGTTGGAGTTTCCAGCGATGCAACTGAAAATAAGTTGTTCCAGCCAACGGGAAAGTGAGGTCTGAATGCTTTCCTCCTCTCTGAGACGCGCTGGTATGTCATCATTTTGTCGGGTTAACATCAGCTCATGCTCGACCATCATAACGCCACCATCTCCCGACATCTTCCCGTTTAAATTCTCCTCTGCAGGGATCAGAGAGCAGCCTCTCACCCGACATGTGGACATGATGCTGTTCCTGAAGAACTCTAGTTTTAAATCCACAGGTTTGATGTAGAAAGCTGTCAAGGATTTATTTGTTATTTAACTTCAATTTTGATTAACAGCACAGTTCAATTATTTTTATTTTTCAAAAGCATTATTTTATTAGAAAAAGAGAAATGTTTTATCTTTGGTTATTAATTCAATCATTTTGATTATTATCTTCAGCTATGTTCCGTCCATTTGTTACATTAAGTTAAATGTTATAAATGCCATTTAAATAAAATACTTATAATAAAAAAAAATTTAAGTAAAAAAAAAAACAAAACACATTTTTTTAAATTAGAAAAAAAAATGTTTAAATCGTTATGTGTATCGAATCGTGGGTCAAAAATCGTGATACGAATCGAATCGTGAGTTGGTGTATCGTTACAGCCCTAGACAGGACCCCACACTATCACATAGAGAAAAGTGTGTTGTGAACTTTTGGTTGGGATCTTAAGGAGCTGAGTCAAATCACATCAGAGTTTGCAGTGGTCATTTGGTTAAAGGGTTAGAAATCACTTTCCGTCAGCTGGTTAGAGTTAGTTAACAGTCTCTGTCAGCTGATAATTGGGGCTACATTAAAACTCATGGGCCAATCTAAGCTGTAGCTGTTGCCCGTTTTACAGATTGAGATATGGTTGATGAGAAAGAAGCCAAGAACACAGCAAAAACTCAAATCTTACCAAGTATATCTTTCTCATTTCTAATCAAAATATCACATTCAAAATAAGACAAAATTACTTAAAGAGAAACTTTTCAGTAAGATATATGATCTTGTTTTAAGGCAATGCCTCTTATTTCAAGAAATCTTATCAGGAAAATTTTGCTTGTTCCATTGGCAGCATTTTTTTGCTCATTACAAGTAAAAAAGCTTGGCCACTTTTAAGAAAAAAAAAAATTGTAACAAGCAATATTTTCTTGATAAGATTTCTTGAAGTAAGATGCATTGCCTTAAATCAAGTTCCTATACTGAAATGTTTCACATCAGGTAATTTTGTCTTATTTTGAGTGTGATGAGATATTTCGACTAGAAGTTAGAAAAATATACTTGGTAATATTTGAGTTTTTGCAGGAAACACATTATTTGAACTCACTTGAACTTGAGCTCATGCTTAAGTTTCATCCTTATCTTTCAGATGAAGATGACAGACCGGGGACCTGCAAAGAATCTAGACCAGGCGGGCAAGCAACTCCGGTCCTTGACGGCTGGCATCCTGCAGGTACTGGGAGTTTCCCTGCTGCAACAAACCTGACTACAGCTGTGCTTTAAAGTTTACATACCCTCCCCCCCCCCCCAATAAAGATGGAAAAAAAATCAGCTGCCAGTGAAATAAGTTGAAATTGACAAAAGTAATAAATAAAAAAAATTATTAGAATCATGACATTGATTTTGAATTGTGATTCAACAGAAATTTTTAAAACAAAAAATAAAATAAGTAAACAAGCATGGTGGGGCTCCTGAATTAAAATTTTGTTGAGCAACACATTGTGACATTCACTGCAATCAGGTGTTTTCTGTGACGTCCAATTAGACATCTGCACCTGTTGACAGGTATGCTGGTCCACTGTTTATGAGCAAGGTGCTCTAATTAATCTGGAACAGCTTCGTCTGTTTATAATTTTTCTAAATATTTTTTTCAACCACAATTAAAAATCAGTATTTTCTCGAGGACTGGACTTGGGCAACCCTGCTTTAGGTCATCTGAACAGCTGGAAAGAGAGGGAGTTGGGAAGGATGAGTTAGGTTGCCAGAGATGTACAGCTGGGTGTCATCTTCATAGCAGTGAAAATTAACGCTGTGATTCCGGAAGATATTGGACTTTCTGGACTTTCTTTTGTCCCCTGAGGAATTTATCACTTTGTTGAGCTTCATTTGCACAGAGAATCTGAACACCATTGCCCTTTGAAGTGCATGTCTACAAAAACTAGGCCAGGCCCTTTGATTAATGCAGTGTTTCTCAGGTCCGGTCCTCGGGACCCATTGCCTTGCATATCTTTTGAGGCAACCCTACTTTCACACTCCTGAATCAAATGAATGGCTTGCTGACAGGCATGCAAAGAATTTGATGAGATGTGCTGGAGAACAAACACATCCCAAGCCCGGCATACATCGTGCGATTTTTGTCCGTTTGAGCCGATTTTCCAGTCGTGCGACAAGTTTGGCGATCGGGCCGACTCTTGGCCAAATCATGTGTTGTGCATTGTGCAGTATACAAGGGGGTGATGAGAGGCGATTGGCACCTCACAATGAGCCCTTCATAAAGAAAGAACGCAAATCGCCAAGGCAGCGCAGTTTTTTTGATAATAGAATAATGTTGCTTCTGCTGTTGTTGTCGTCTTCTTCTCCATTTTCTTCTTCTTCTTCTACTACTAGCTGTATTTATTGCGTTACATGTCGGGATTGTTCAAGACCCCAACGTCAAATCGCATCCAAGCATTGGTTTGTACAGTATGAGGACAGACATCGCAAGCTGTGAACTTTTGAACTGCGACTGATTCGCACAATTCGAGTTGGAGCTGCGAGCAACGATTGAAAAATAAAAAAATAAAAATTGCACAGTGTATTCCAGGCTTAAGACATGCAGGGCAGTGGGTCCTAAGGACCAGAATTGAGAAACACTGCATTAATGACACCACCGGTGCCATCAGATGAGTGTTGCAGACAGGTAATTAAGTGGTTGTGGTTCTGGGGATATTAAAGAACAGTCCATGACTATCAGGCAGCTGTTCAAGATGCCTAATCTCAGTTCTTTTCTGACATTATCTCCACCAGCTGCAACCAACTGAGGGCTTTATTTCATACCATCAACTCTGTGAGAAATCCTTCTGACAGTATCTTGAGAGTTGCAACCTAGTCCACCTTTGATGACTTCCTCAAGTACTTTTTTTTTTTTTTTTTTAAAGAAAATGGTCTCAGTGAGGCAGAACTTTAATTGTCTCTGCATTACTCAGATATCTGTCACTCCGGCATTCATGGCGGTATATGATGCTTTTTAGCTGGTAACAGTTTTCTGAACTGGTCCAGCAGATAAAACTTACAATTTGTCCTCTGGACAAATTGTAAGTTTCTATCTGTTAATATCTGTTCCAACCAAGGTCCTTGAACAGATATTTGACAGTATCGGTCCATGTCTCCCGCATTTCTTTACCAGTTTGACCACAGGTTTTGTTCCAGCCACATTCAATCAAACCAGCCTAGAAGAACTCTGTAGGAAAAATCTGCTTGAGGTCCTACACACCAGGGGCCTCATGTACAAAGAGTTGCGTGGATTTCCTCCTGAAACTCGGCGTACGATGAAATCCTGAAAACGTCCTACGCACAAAAGTTTTCAGATGTATGAATCTGTGCGCACGCATGGATCCAAGTACTTTTCCTTTGTACATCCCAATCAACGTGAAATTGAGCGCACATGTTGGAGTACCTGACGCCTCCCTGTCCACACCCCCAACATAAATACGCAAATGACATTTAAATGAGATCTGCAGCGGAGATTCTCCTCTCTGCACCATCAGAAATACAAAATATGAGCATGACAGTGAATGAAAATAAAAGAAAAATCACGGAGAACAAACTTGAGGCAGATTGTTTAAGTAGAAACGCGCAAAAATGTGCACTTTAGCGCGCTGTTGTCCGACATTACACTCCAACAAAAAAGTGAATGGGAGAGTGTGTGATGCGGTCAGAGTCCGCAAGTGGTCTGATTTCAAGTTGGATGTGAATCGGAGGACAGCTGCTCGTAACGGCTTTTCTTCTTCCAGAAGTGGTGGGAGTTCACGCGGGTGACTCCGGTTTGTCTCAAGGTTAATAAATATATATTTGTGAAACGTGTGTTTATACAGTCTCCACCTCACAGTCTGATGTCACTGTAAATACTGGATTTATTAGCTGACACAGGCTATCACCATAAGAGGACGTGCAGGAGGGAATTCCTCCCGCATCACCTGCGTCACAGCCTCGGGGATTTCCTCATCCCCCGGACTCAGACGTAACCGACCTGCTACTATGAAATTGCCATACCGGCCGAGTCCTCCCCCCTGCTGTGTTGACATAAGTGATTGCCCAGATCATTATATAGACGTTCTCACAAATTAAGTGCATTAATAAATAAATCAGCATATAAGTGAATTTATTCGCCGGAGCGCGTGGAGGCGCAGCTGGCCTGGGTGTGTTGCCCCCCCAGCCTGGCTTCAGCTCTGTACACAGCGCTGTCTCTGGAAACCTAAAGCGGCTGAAACAGCCAATTATCATGAAATCAACAAATCTTCTCGGCCTCTGAATACACGCTCTCTACATATGCACTATGTCGAACGTCTTCTTCCAGCTAAAGCAGCCATGCTGGACAGAAGACTTTTTTGCTCCACTTTGCGCTTTTATATCCACACATAATTGCGGGTGTTAATATTTTATGAGGGCTGTTTGTTTATGTTTCTGATCACATCAGTCAGTCTGAGGACTGGTTGTTTTCACATTTATTTCTTAAAACAGTTTCCAGCGTCGCCTCCGAGTGTCGCCAAAGTCCCCACAACTGTAGAAACGTTCGTACGCCAGCCATGAAGTTGACGTGAAGCACCGCACATTTCCACGGTCACTCCATTCTTGATACATCTCGACTTTATCGTGGAAATGATCGTACGCCACGTTTTTGTGCGTACGAACCCTTTGTACATGAGGCCCCTGGTATGGTAAATGGGGCAGTTGCTCCTTCTCAGTGTCAGGTTGAAAATTACGACTAGAACTGTGTTTTATACATGACTTGTCACTTTAAATGCAAGCTAATAACATTTCTGTTCAGAGCAGCTTTTAGCAATTCATGACCTGTCTTTTTACCTGTTTCAAACTACGTTTTGTCACTGTACCATATTACTACTGAATTTCATTGGTAGATGCATTTTATGCAAAGCATTTTGGTCAAGATAACCTCTTGTTGAAGGTACAAAAAAGGAATACAAATAAATTTTGATTTGATATTGTCAAGGACAAGGATTTTGTTGATGAACATAAAGGGGGCCAAGACAGAGCCCTGGGACACACCTGCAATAAGGGGAGGAGGGGGGGAAGAAAAGAACGTGGGCTGAATAAACTGAGTGTAGCCAGAGAGCTGCTATTTAAACTAGATGAGTGGGGTCTGGGTGATGCCAAGAGACGATAATCTATTGAGAAGGATGGAGTGAGGCATAGCATCCAAGGCCACACTCAGATCAAGAAGGATGAGGATGGTTAGAAGACCAGAATCCGCTGCTTTCAAAAATAGCCTTTTGAGGCATTTTGTGCTGCTTTTGTATGAAAAGTTCTTGATGAATAAAGTTTGATTTGATTAAGCAATGGTAAAGTATGGAGAGGGAAAATGTTGAGTGTTGTCCATTCCTACTTAGTACAAACAGCCATATCAATGACAAACAGATGGTAGAGAAGTGCCCTATGACATCAATAATGGGACAAACTGCACACTGCATGCTGGAAATTCAGGGAGGTTGGTGTGTTACATGTTAAAACTCTATTACAAATGACTATTGATGCAACTGTAACAACGTGTTTTAAAAAGTAAAGGGGAACTTGATAGGCATAGATGGAAAGTGTCCTGTAAATTTAGATGGCCATTTGGACAGTGATGAAAGTTAATTGCTTTCCCCAAATTAGGTTCAGTTTCTAAGGGAGTAAAATGAGAGAATAAAGCACATAAGCATCAGCAGGAAACAAAAATGAAATTAAGATAAAAATTTCATCCTGTATTGATCTTTTTCTTCTCCCGCTCCATCCCTCTTTCCATTCTGCATTTGTCCTTGTTTCCTCACCACTTCAGTCTCCTCCCATCTCATCTGTCTTCTGCCTCGCACCTTTAATCCATCTCTCTGATCACTCATCCATTTTCTCCCTCCATCCCTCCCCCACTCTTTGTGCTAAAGGGAGTTGGCACAAGTTGGCCTTTTAAAAATTTAACATTTCCAAGTGTACATTTCATCTGGCTGTTGGTGGTTTTACAGTGTCATGGTTATTTATAACTAGCACAATAAGACAGAGAGAGAGGCTACTGTTCAAGCTGTTAGCTCCTGGGATGTGCACCGGGTGTCCTCCAGTGATATGACTCAACACACTGTTGATGCCATGAGCAAATGCTCGCTGAATAACAACTGACAAAGTAGGAAATGTAGGCAGAAGGTGCACTATGCACAATTCATTGTTATTTTTATGCGACTAGTGAATAAAAATTCTTAAAAGTAATTGTTTTTCAGCAATTAGAAACACTTTTGTGCAACTATTTTTTAAAAGCCTCTAAGATAAAGTGACCTAACTACTATCAAATTCATAACTAGTCAGGTTTTTAAATGCAGATCAAGTTACCCTTCCACCTCACACAGAATGCTGCAGATTAACAGCTGGTTTAGGTTAGTGGTTGTCAATCCTGTGACCACGGTGTTCCACCTGTTACTGGAAAACTCCACTTCTTAGCCCTCCTTGGCCTTGGAGTCCGACTCCTTCCTCCTCTGGCCTTACCATGACTCATTTGTAAGATCCACAGAGGGATGGCACTACGAAGGACAGCTGGCCAAATCTCGTAGCTTGTTCTTGTTCAGCAGGTGTGTCAAACACCTTCATCTGGGGAAATGCAGATGCTCCTGGCTTCCTTTCCTTCGCTCCATATTCACCAGGTGTGACTTTTTCCCACTCTTGGTCTCTGCAGGAATTTTCATCCTTTAATTGTGGATCCTCCATTAAATACTGGTCAGACTTCCAGAAAATCGGTAAGTAGCGTTATCATCCCTTGGTGTTCCTGATTTGAGGATACACAGAAATCTAGCTTATCTATATTTCCATGTGGGGTCAGAATGTGTTCATTCAAAGCCACATGTACCACTTTCACAAGATGATTGGAAACCAGGACTTGAAGGCAAACTGATGGAGTTGACTTGGCTTGAGAAAAGTATTATTGCACTGTTGAAGGTTGTAGCTTTGTGTCAGCAAACTTTTCAACTTTACGTGAACATTTTCATTGGCTTAATAAAGATGGCAAAAAGGGTTATGCCCCTATATTAACTGTTCAAAATATTTGTGTCCGTTCATTCTTTGCCTCACATTTAAGCTGAACGTACAAAAAAAAGAAAAAAAAAGTCTGAACTTCTACCAGTACTGCAAACATCACTGGGTTTCAGGACAAGATATTGATTGAGAGCACCTTTATTGGTTTTTAAGCACTTTTTCTTTGCTAGACCTCATCTTATATTATAATCCACATGGTCCAAACTCCTATCTCAATTCTTTTGTTGTGCATGCTGGGTACAGTTACAGTTGTTCACTGTGTGCACACTATCTTAATATTAAGAGAAAATAAAGGTAGTAGTAATAATGGATTAGATTGATATCGCGCTTTCTTAAAGGGCACTCAAAGTGCTCACAGTAGGTCCATTGTTCCTTTCACTCCTCATTCATACTTGGTGATGGTAAGCTACATATGTAGCCACAGCTGCCCTGGGACAGACTGACGGAAGCGTGTCAGACATTTCACGCCTACGGCCCCTCCGACCACCACTGGAACATTCACACATATTCATACACCAGCAAGGCCCCCACTGGAGGCAAGGAGGGTTAAGTGTCTTGCCTAAGGACACAATGACAGATGGCTAGGGGATCGGGATTCAAACTGCCGATCCTTCGATCATTGGCCGACCTGCTCTACCACCTGAGCCACTATCGCCTCACCGTCATGCTGAGCAAGACTCTGGAGCACCTTTTTAATATCTCACATGCAGCCGAAATCTTGTCTTAGCGGTGGCTATATGTAGCACTGTTTAAGCTTTAAAAATATACTAAATGATGTCGTTTGGAGTAAATTATGGGCTCTAATCACTCAGGACACTTAGATTACATTGGACAAGCAGTATGGAAGAATATTGACAAGTTTTTGTGGACTTTTATGGACCTTTTTGGTTTGGGCGCTGGTGAACTCCATTATATTAAAGTTGGGGGAAAACGAAAACCTGTCTGATCTCCACCTGCATTTGAGATATTAAAGTGCTCCAGAGTCTTGCTCAGCATGAGGTTGAATAGAAGATGAAGGACCATCATTCTGTGGGTGTACTAGTCCTATAAAGCCAGAGTTGGTAATCCTGCTCAGAAATACTTTTTGTTCTACTGGGTGAAATGATCCGATCCTGACAGTATCAACACATCATGTATTCATAAAAAAGAAGGAAAAAAGTCAGTCTTCTGTGAGAGCTGCAGTTCTGTAAAAATTGACCAACACCTGCCATTCACACTAAAAAGGCAGGAATTGGTAATTCGCAACTTATAAAAGGAACAAATTGATGCCTTTATGTCTTGTCTCTGTCCCTCCCCCACGTGACCCCCCTATGCGCCGCTCACTGTAAACAAATATAGCTAACGGACTGCTAACTGCTGCTGCACCAAAAAAACAAAACAGATAAGGATTAAGTCTCAAAGGCGTTGACGTTTGCAGTGTGGACTTTTTACACTGCAGAAGGAGTTAGACGTGCGAAGATAAAGCTTTTAATAATGTGGTCGGTCAGCTGTTTACTATCAAGCTAACAAGCTATCCACTCGACTGTTTTCGTTAACCTGCTTGTAAAACATTGGCGCACACGTCCCTGTGCTCTGAAGGCGCAGTTGTGTGTACTGTGTATGTTTTTAAACTGTCGCTTGCTCAAACCGTTTTTCCAACATTGCCAACCCTAGCGTTAATGTGATACTTGGTTAATTTCTTTTTTAATTTCCAGGGGTGTAAACATGCACAAACCAGAGCAAGGGTGGGCAAATCCTCAAGAGCTACTATCCTGCAATTTTTAAAACATGCCCTCTCCAACACACCTGAATCAAATGGCTAATTACCTCAAGCACAGGTCATTCAGCTCTGCAGATGCCTGGTAACGAGCCATTCATCTGATTCAGGTGTGGTGGAGAAGGGATGCAACCAAAATGTCCAGGATGGTAGCTCAAGGACTGGACTTGGGCACCCTTGCATTAGAACAATAGAAAAATGGCACATTGCCGCCTTATCACCAAATTTAAAAAAAACTCTTTCTTCCTGGAGATGGAACGTCTAATTCATTCCAAGTTATTATTCCTCCACTTAAAGGATAAGTTTCTTTTTTTTTTTTTAACCTGGACCTTATTTCTAGGAGTATATATGTGCATTAAAAAAAAAAGTAAAATAACATAAAAAATATACTCACTGGTATTTACTCAAAAGGGAAAATAATAGCAAGTTTGCTCTAACACATGTATGTTGTCAATGGCCCTTCAGACCTGCAATTTAACATAAAAAAAATATTAAGGATAAAGGATGAAAAAATAAAAGGAAGAAAAAAAAAAAAAAAAAAAAAAAAGAGAGAAAAAAAAAATAAAAAAAAAAACATGGAAAATATTTCACACAGTTAGTCACTTTTCAAAATAAAATTAAATACTAACAGGGTGGAAAGGATCCTAATGGTGGAACGTTGTTTTATAAGGTGAAAAAAGCATCAAAATAACAGGGTGGAACACAATTTTGAGGACATCCCTTGAATAATGAAAAAATTTAATTAATATTTTTAAAATTCACATGTATTCATACACAGATATTAACGATGTTTAAACAATGATAAAGTCAAATATATTTATTTTATTTTCATTGCAATAATTACAGTGAGAAACTGAATCTATAGTGATTAAACCTACTATTTATAGTACTGTATTGCCACATAAGCACTGTTTTTTAGAATATTTTACCTGTTTTTATTTGTGCAGTAAATAAACTGGCACTGTAAATGCAATTAAAATCAAAGTATTTAAAGGCCTCCTTCCACTGAAAACCCGTTTAACTTGCTCCTTCGAAGAAAAAGAAGAAAAAGAAAAATGGAAAGAAAAATAAGGAAAAAAAAAAGAAGAAAGAAAATGAGAAAAAGAAAAAACAAGAAAAAGAGAAAAAAGAAAAAAAAAGGAGAAAAGGGGAAAAATAAAAGGAAAAAAAATAGTGAAATACGGAGGGTTTCCCCTTGTTTACTTCCACATGCTGACTTGCTAGCGTTGCGTTCCCCCCAGTCGGCTGTGCTTCCTCATCACAAAAACAATACGAAGAAAAGAGCGAATCGGGAACAGCCTTGCCCTTCTACGTCACATTGCAAATAGCGTATCCCACGTGGGGTTTCTATCTGTCCATTGGAAGGCAGGTAACCCTCCACTACACGCTAGAAGTAAAGACGGCACGACTGTAGCTTCGGAGTTGAGAAGCTAATTAGCTAACTGTTTGTTAGCATGGCGGAACAAACTTGTTTGTTGGCTCTATTTCCTGTCTGTAACGAAATAAGAGCGGAGGGCGGAGCTTCCTTCATACACTGATGGGAGGCAGCCAATCAGACGGAAATTCATGAGAAGGACCCGGAAAAGCCTGCCGTTGGACCACAAGCCTCTCTTCTAGTATACAAATACAGCTGGATACAAAGCAACCAGAACACAGAAATATTAATTAAATGACCATGGAAGTACAACTTTAATTGATATTTCTTAAACAGTCAAACAATATTATAAAACAACTGCAACTGAAATCACAGTATGTTTTTTTTTTTATTTTAGTGAATGCATAAAATACTGTAAATGGCAGTACTGTTTTTGCTGTAAAATGTATTCATAGTTACTACCTTGCTATTTGTTGCCAGTAAGTTACTGTGAATTTGAAGGCAATTTTCTTTCCCCAGTGTCCACTCTGAGTCAACCAAAAATCTTCCACACACACACACAAAGTACTCTTCCATGTTTTCCAGAACAATGTTTTTTCTGCCCTGAAACACAGCTTCATTTTACAGTTTTATCAGTTTTATTTTCTGGGTACAAACAATTTGGAATATGAGGGAACTTTGTTCCAATATTCAGTGTTTACTTTTTTATTAGCTTACATTTTATTAAAATGGTATTGTAGGTGTTTGTGAAAATGGAATCAGAAATTTGTGAAACATATTTGATTCTGGACCAGATTAGTCAGGTGTGTCTGTTCTTCAAATTGTTTGTTTCACATTGAAAAATGGAACTAAAGATACAATAAGAAGTGCAGTTTGTGCATTTTTTTTTCCATTCAAGCTGGCTCAAATCCACGGTTAAGCTCTACAACTATGTGGAATTGTCTGAATTATATTCTGGAGCACACACCAGATACTTGTCTTTTAAATCTGTTCGGCTTTTTGGATTTTGGAGTGTTTGCTGTTGTTCAGTTTTAGGTTGAAAAGCTGTACCACAATAACAGCTCATTCCAAATCTTCATTGTGTTTTTTGTAACCGGGTCAGCTGTATGCCATGTCTTTCCAGACAAGCTTCCAGATTTACTTGGGTGTGTGGATCATCACCAAAGATGTTGTTGATTTGACTCCTGCTCATTGTTGCCTAGCATGCCTTCTGTCCACATTTGTATTTGTATATGGTTGTTTCTTATCTAATTTTATGATTGTTCCAATCATGTCTCAATAAGTGAAGTCATTTTTTAATTTATGGCTTATGGAGAATTTGAAGGTCTATTTTCTGAGTTGGATTATGAGGGTTCAGTATTTGTTCATCAACAACCTGCTGGAAAACCTCTCTCCAAAGACGTTCAATGCGCTGGTTGTGTGCAGACTGATCTGCAATGTGCCTTGAATGTTCCTGTCCTTGCAGTAAGTTCATTAAAAGCAACCAGGGCACTCTCTCCGTGATCCGATCTCACTCAGGCAGGTAATCCATACATACAGGTTGCTTGAACAAGATGAGTCAACACTGTACGAGCTGTGTTGTCTTTGCTGCGGCTGAAGTACATTACTAGTCTGGAGTTTCCTTCTAACTAGCATTTGCCACTAATCCCCACCTGTAAAACATTTTCAAAATACAAAAAAGAATAAATGATTAGTTGTAAGGCAATTTCTTATACAGTAGATTACATTGAAAAAGCTCATTTTGAATAAAGATAACCTTTAAATTGAGGATGAAAAATGACCCTGGATTTGGCGAACAAACCACCATCAAAGTACTTGTCCTGACTTCACAGTGTAATTAGCTTATTCTGTTATGTTAAAAGGAAATGTGATTATCGAAGTGAGACGCTTATGGCTATCAATGTGCCAAAGACTACTGGGGAATGGCACATAAAATGCCCTCCTGGCCACAGTCTGGCTCCATCTTTGAGCAGCGGCAGCTGGGTCAGTGTGAGTAAGGGTCTGTCGAACTCTTCTTCTTGTTACTACATTCCCTACAGCATTTAGATATGCCCTCATTGTCTGAAAGGGTTTATATAACATTACTGTATGATGCAACTTGTGTGGAGTAAAATGAGGGCGTTATTTGGTAGTTGAACCCACCTTATAATCCTGAAACCGCTCCTTGGGAAAAGTGCAGCATTCTCACTTCAGAACCTGATCTTGGAAAACTGGTTGTGGAGTCTCTTTACAACCTGCGTGAAGTTTTGCCCCCCACCCCACGCAAAACTCAGTGAAAATTTCTCCTCTACCTCCTCCCCCTGGCTCCACCATTCTTAATCTTAATCTGTCATTTAATTTCTATGCTGATGACATACTGTAGGTGTAACGGATGGGTCCTTTACAGATACCGGTGACTGCAAGAGGAGGGGAAAGAAAGACCGGCCTGGCCAGCAGGTGGTTAAAAGAAATAAAAGCTTTAAGCTCCGGGCGGCCGCGCCTCCGGCTGTAGGCCCTCCTTGTGGATCCGCGACCGCCCTCCGACTCCCGAGCCACTCTTCCGCGTCGCCGTCACCGCCGCCGCCGCTGCCACACCGCTGCCTCGAGCCCACCCCAGCCGGGGGACTCGCATCCTCCCCCGGCTGCGCCTCCTGTACCCAGTCCTTCTTCGACTCCTCACCTCTCTGTTTCCCCCAGTCCTGCCCCTGTTGTCCGCACACCGGCTTTTATCCTTCCAAATAAGTCAGGGGAGGAGTCCTTCTCCCCAGGTGCTGCCAATCAGTTCGTTAACAGCTCCCACTAGCTTGGAACTAAAACCAAGTTAAATACCACACAAAAACCATAAAAAGCATGCTAAAAACCAAGCTAGTGGGCAGAGTCCAGTCTCTGGCAGCACCCAGCCGTTCTTCCTGTGACATAGGGCTGGACGATAATTCAATATCGATATATATCGATCGATAGAGGTTTTTTCAATAGAAAAAAAAAGAGGGTCAATAAAAGTTCTACATACGTTTTCCGCTGTAGCTTATCTGGTAGCATGATACTACAGTCACACCTTCCGCCAAACCAATCACAAACGCAGACCAGGCAAAGGCTAAATTGGAATTCAGTGTTTTGCCCCTTTCAGACTTGCACTGGAAAGCGGTAATATTGCGGACTCTGTCCTTTATAACGCTGCATTCAGACATGTGTACTGGTCTTTTACCTCTGAGATGTAGCGGACATGTAGCTACTGGCTGGTCTCCATGTCACAAGAGAGGAAATGTTGCGGCACGTCTTTTTGGCTAAAAGCGCAAGAAAATGTTCTGGACAGAGTTGAAGGGAGAGCGGGGCTGTGCTGACTTTTCCGCAACATTTCCTGATGTATGAAAGCGCCCGGGACGCGATAAGTCCGCAAGAAAGCGCCATGTTTGAAAAGACGAGTCCGTTTAAAGACCGGATGTATTTTACCGCTCATGTTCCGCAATGCAAGTCTGAAAATGACTTTAGTGCGAACTTTATTATAAGTAGGTCATTCAGCAAAAGCTTAAATGGCGAGGACTGCACCTAAAATAGCTTTTAATTTGATAATGGCTTCTTTATTTTTTTGATAAATATCGATGGATACAGATTTTTTTTTTTATCGATAATCTTTTTTTCTATATTGTCCAGCCCTACGATGACATCCAGTCATCCAGCGGTGACATCCGACCTCTTCGTTCCTCCAGCACTCACAATCCCGCCCTCCACAACCTATCCTGCTTTCGGAACAACATTAAACTTTGGCTCACAAGCAACTTCCTCCACTTACACGACAATAAGACAGAGTTCATTCTTTTTGGCACCCCCCATATGCTACACACCTCCCCAGTTTCAGCCCCTCTGATCCATTCCCTTCAGCCCTCTGTCAGAAACCTTGGAGTAATCTTCAATGAAAGCCTAAGGTTTGATGAGCAGATCAGCGCTGTGGTTTGCCTGATCTTTTTCTAGCTACGCCTCCTCCCTAAGGTCAAGTAGTTTCTGAGCCGCAGTGACCATGGGGCCTCGTACAAAGCGTTCGTACGCACAAAAATGTGGCGTATAATCAATGTCACAGCAAAGTTGAGATGTATCAAGAGTGACATGAGCGTCGAAATGCGTGGTGCTTCATGTCAACCTCATGGCTGGTGTATGAATGTTTCTACAGCTGTGGAGCCTTACGCGACACTTAGAGGCGACGCTGGGAAACTGTTATAAGAAATAAATGTGAAAACAATCAGTCCCCACACAGTACGCCTAATATGTTCAGAAACGCACAACCCTGATGAACAATGCCTGTCTACAATTACATCAGTGGCTATAAAAGTGCAAAGTGGTGAAAAAACTAGGCTATTGTCAAGCATGGCTGCTGAAGTGATGTAAGAAGACATTACAAATGGTGCCGTACACAGAGAGCACGAGGATTTGATGACAACTGGCTGGTCAGCCACTTTAGGTTTCCAGGACAATCTCTGTGCAGATCTGAGGCCAGGCTTGCGGGGCAACACAGCCAGCTGGAGCCATGTGCCACCATGCGTTCCAGCAAATAAATTCATTTATTCAACTATTTATTTATTAAAACATGCTGCAGGCCGCTTCCTGATAAATACTTCCAGATTCACTTCACCCCACCCTCACCCTCCTCCTTACACTGGTTCCCAGTCTGCTACCACATTGAGTTTTAACCGTTGCTCCTTGCTTTCCGAGCTGTCAATACTGTAGCGAGAAGCATCCGAGTATTAAAGCTTACAGTACAGTTGATTTGGTTTATTTTAACTAGAATGCAAGCAATGTGCTGTGAAACTTTGAATTAAATTACGCACGATGTCCGAGCCAATACCTTCCTTAACTCCTCCCAGGTTAGCAATAGCGGGGTCGATTGCTTGCCATTCTCTCCGAGCTGCAGATCCTTGATGATATGCTCTTTCAATGGTAGTACAATGCCATGTCTGCTCCGAACTCACTGCACTTCTCAAAACCCACAACTATAACACTGCTCTTTCTAATAATGAAATACTGGCAGTTTCATCCCTTGAACAAGCGCAGGGAATTTGTCTCAACAAGCCGCGGTTTAAAACCAGACTCAGGGGAGGTCCTCTCTCCACGTGCCGCTAACTAGTTCATTAAAAAAATCCCACTAGCTTGCATATAAAAACAGCTGAAAACCAACCCCCCCCAAAGGGTGAAGGGGGAGCTACACCCTTTGCTAAAACTGTAAAAAGTTCTGTAGTGTGTCTATAATTTCCTTAACAACTGGACCACATGCACTGTTTGGTCAGCTGCAGTCATCCAAGGTGTATTTGGGGACTTCGTCTTCTTATTTTTGTAGAACACAAAGAAAAACAAACATAAGGTTTTGCATCATTTTCTTGGTCATTCCAAGCGTGCATGATTTGTGTGTTGTGGGGACTGCTGCTATGGTTACAGGTGATCTTCCATATTTTGAGGTTAATGGAAAATACATTAAGTATCAGTGTATAGATGCAGGATAATACGCCTCAAGACTAATGGGTGGTTTAACACTAAGTGTTCCTTTCTTCCACAGAATCCATTTTAATTATAGTAAGTGCAGACTTGGAGGGGAGTATTCCACTTACAATGTGGCCACTGGCCAAGTTTAGCAAAAATATCACTAAAATATCTGATAGAAAAATGGTGAAAATACCAGTAAAAATAGCCTCTTCAAAATGAATGCAGAATTAATAAATTCACGAGTAACTGGAATGGATTCCCATCACATGCATAAAAACTAAGAATGTCCACGCAAAGACGAGATTTTATTTAATTATTCTTTTTGTTCATCTTAGAAGAATTTGAGTTTAAAGCTGTTATTAAACACGAGACGCTGAGAGTTAGTGATGAAGGTTTCATCGGGTAAAACTGGTAAGGTAGAATTGGGATGGTTTAGTGAGAATATTAATGTTTGGATGGGAGGAAATGAAAAAAGATGCCAACAGGAAGGGGGAAAGGCTGAGACAATGGTCGAGACTGATTAGGCAGATGGGGCATTTAAATAAAAAATACAGTTTTGATCATGAAAGACAAACCAAAGAACACTAGCTGTGTTTACATGGACAAATATCTGACTGACTTAAATCTTTCGGATCAGAGATTCCAGCTGGAATGTTTACATGGACACTGGAAAAAGTGATCCGATCAGTTGCATAAACTTGATGGACAGATTTAATACAAACGTAATGCTGTTGACATGCGCAATGCCTCCAAGCTTGGAAGAAGAGGGATTTCCTTCTTTTAAAATTGATTATCTTTTTACTGTTGGAACGCTGAATAATCTTGAACTTTCAGTTTCTAACATAAACGTAGCATCTGCCACAGTCCCATTCTGTTTTGCTTCCACTGTCCTCCCTGAATCTGCTACGTCACATAACCGTGATTCAAGCATGTGCAGAGACAACAGCACAGAAACCATCACAATGAGTGTTAACATGGTCATTTTTTTCCTGCTGATCTGATTGTAAAAAGGTTTAAACCACCTTCTCAATCAGATTGAAAATTCTTTTTGATCGAGGCCGATCGGATCAGCTGACATGTTTAGGTCCAGAAGTGACAAATACAAAACAATAAACTATTGACAATTTCAATCACCTATTAGCTTCATTTAATGCAAAAGTTAATGTAAATAAGAAGTGTAATGCAAAAAAAAGATAAAAATTACGCCTTTCTTAAATTTTACTCAACCACAAATAATTTTACTCCCTCAACACAATGAATACAGATACAAATACCGAATGCTTTGCACACCCCTGATAAATATATATATATATATATATATATATATATATATATATATATATATATATATATAAATAAAAGTCAGGCCTCCTAAAGTAAAATCTTGCATCTGTACTTAGTACTTGGTTAGAGCCCTTTTGCTTGAGTGACTGCCTTAACCCGGCGTGGGGTGGATGCTACCATCTTGTAGCATATCTCAGGTATTATGGAAGACTAACATGCTTCAATCACAGCCTTGAGCCCTTCTTTATTATTTGGTCTCTTTCCATTCAGCTTTCTCTTGATAATACCCCACATGTTTTCAATGGGGTTCAGGTCAGGTAAGTTTGCGGGCCAATCAAGCATAGTGATCCACGGTTGTTGAACCAGGATTTTGTACTTTTGGCAGTGTGGGCAGGTGCCAAGTCTTGCTGGAAGATGAAGTCTGCATCCTCATACAGCTAGTCTGCTGAAGCAAGCATGAAATGCTCCAAAATGTCCTGGTAGACGGCTGCATTTATGCTGGACTTAATGAAACTCACAGGTCCATTCCTTATGAAGTCCTCCACACTTTTGAATGGCCCTTTCCTGACCATCTTCTCCAGGCTGCTGGCAGCCCTCCGGCTTGTACACCGTTTTCTTCCACACTTCTTCCTTCCACTTAACTGTCCATTAATGTGCTTTGAGACACTCTGAGAACATCCAGCTTCTTTTGCTATCACGTTTTGTGTCTTTCCACCTTGTGCAGGGAGTCAATGATGGTTTTCTGCACAACTGTCAGATCAGCAGTCTTCCCCATGATTGTGAATTCTTCTAAACCAAGACAGACTTTTTAATGGCTCAGGGCACTTATGGAGGTGTTTTGGATTACTTACCCGATTAGAATGTGACCCTCTGAGCTACAATACTGGAGCTTTTCACAGTATTCTAATTTTTTGAGGTTTAGAATTTGAGGTTTTCTAAAGCTGCAAGTCCTAATCAGCAACATCCAAACAAACAAAAGCTTGAAATATATTGATTTACATATTATTAGTTTAAACAATGTAAATTGCACCTTTTAAGTTGAATTACAGAAATACATGAACTTTTTCAGGATATTCTAATTTTTTGGGTAGTACCTGTATATGTGTATATGTGTATACATATATATATATACTAGGTTTGTAACTACACAAAAATCACAGTTCGTTTTTTTCCTCGGTACAGTAATGGAGAAAAAAAATGAACAAATATTAACTGTTTTGTGTTTTATCAACAAGTTCACTTAACTTTAACATCACAGCTGAGCACAATACTTACCCGAGCCAGTGTTTTCCCTACCATTATATAGGCAGGGGAGCTGCCCTACCAGAGCCAGCACCGCTTACTAAGTCAGGTTAATTTATTGTAATCTGGTTTTCTATCCAGCACCAGCTCACAAACTGGTTTCAGGTCTCATGTCCTCTAGAACAGGTTTATATTGAGCTCTTGGATTAAAAACTAAACTGATGTAAGTTATCAGATTTACATGACAGCATGTCATAGCTGCTCTGAGTTTCTGTGATGTGACCACCCACAGACGTCAGGATGTCCACAGGATGTCCCCCACGTGACCCCCCCAGTGCGCCGCTCACTGTAAACAAATATAGCTAACGGACTGCATTGCTGCTGCACCAAAAAAAAAACAAAAACATAACAACAGATAAGGATTAAATCTCGGAGAAGTTGACGTTTGCAGTGTGGACTTTTTACACCACAGGAAGAGTTGGAGGTGAGTGGATTAAAGCTTTTAAAAACGTGGTTTGCCAGCTGTTTACTAGCACGCTAACAAGCTATCCACTCGGCTGTTATCGTTTACCTGCTTGTAAAACATCGGCACACACGTCCATGCGCTCTGAAGGCGTGGTTTCAGGTGGTGTTTTTTTAAATATGTTGTTGCTCAAACCGTTTTTCCAAAATTGCCAACCCTAGCTTTAAGGATCTTGCTGAAGGACCTGTATTTGTTCACCTAAGTGCCGTGTCCAGGATTCGAGGATTTTCCGCTGTTGTCAGCTGTTGATTTCTTTCATCAAATGGTAACAGACTGATAGGAGCTGAAGTGATTGGGCAGTTTTCATGTTCTCATGGAAAAATACACACAAAGTTTACCATTTGGAATCTGCGAACTCCTCTAAGCAGCTGTAGCTCTCGCCTGATGGAAATGAAGAAGGAATGAACTGGACCTATTCCTAACTACCCTGACATTTCTGATTTCAGTGAGCCCAGCTCCTCTTGTCCCATCCAATATGCATACGAGGCGCTCTGGCAGGGGATCACTGATCTGTCTGTCTGTTCTGCAGAAGCTAAAGAGGAAAGACGTTTTCATTTGTTTCTGGCTATTTAGTTACAGTTATAATTTAATTCTTCCAGCATCTAAACTTAAGTATTTTTGGCTCCTTAAAGTGAGGCTAAGCTATCATATTTGGACTTGCACCAAAAATCCTCATTTACTCTGACAGCAGCCCTCCTGCAGAGAGAAACAAAGGCAGCACTTAGAAGAACAGCTATCTGTAGAGCCTCTTTGGTTGCAGCAAATCAGCGCTGTTTGCTTCACGATTGCAAGTCCTCTTATTTCTCCATGCAATCACGGCACAAGTGTCCTCAAAATGGGTTTTACAGGTAATTTTCTCATGTTGTCATCAGCATTCTTTGAACATCTCAACATCTTGAAAGAACACAAGTGAGACCACTCATTCCTCTTTGCCTGTTTTTCTCTAAATTACCCTTTTATTAGTTCAGGAGTGATATGATTAAAAGAATCATTGGAATAATAAACGTCATAAATTTCTCGTTACATTTATTTTGTTTGTTTAAAATTTACAAGAGTTACTACTTTTTACTGAATCAATATCGAAGCATTTAAATCAATACGGAATCAAATCGATATTGAATTGCAACCCAAAGAATTGAAATCGAATTGAATCGTGAAGTTCTTGACAATGCCCTGGCCTTGCGCAAACAGAGGGTTAGTGTCTAGGGGTAGTGTTTAGGGACTGGTTAAGGATTAGACCTTCCTCTCTGAGTCCTGTCACTCTCCAGGGGTTACCA
The DNA here is from genome assembly GCA_023101725.1 of Atherinomorus stipes. NCBI lineage: Eukaryota > Metazoa > Chordata > Actinopteri > Atheriniformes > Atherinidae > Atherinomorus > Atherinomorus stipes. The sequence continues at coordinate 96,391 of JALJCO010009116.1, forward strand.
TTGTTGGTTGATTCAGTACGCAAATGATGATGATTCTGGGAAATTTTCTCTGGCCCTTCTTTTGCCAGTCAACATCTGAAATCCCTCGCTCTGAGGGGCTAAATTCATGCCCCCTACCCTCGTTATGCACACTACCCCTATATGGAAAGAGTAATTGGGACACCACTATGTTTACGGGAACGTTCAAAATTTAGGAACACGGCTAAAAAGTGATGTGAGGGGGTCTGTTGTGGCTGGCCCTATTTTTTATTTTTCACGAACCAGGTTTTCCTTCCTGGTTCTGGTCCTGATGGAGGTTTTTCCCTCCACCGTCACCTCGTGCAGCTCAGGATAGAGGATTGAATCAGAAATAAGAGCTGACCCAGTATGGTTTCCTTAGCCACTAGTTTATACACTGCATGGCCAAAAAAAAGGTCATACACTAATATTCCGTTGGACCGTCTTTAGCTTTGATTACTGTAGCATTCACTGTGGCATTGTTTCCATAAGCTTCTGCAATGTCAAGATTTATTTCCATCCAGTGTTGCATTAATTTTTCACCAAGATCTTGCATTGAGGATGGTAGAGTCTGACTGCTGCTGCATCACTTCAACTGCATCTCTTCTTGCCCTGATGCTCCCATCACTCTGGAACAGGGTAAATCTGAACTCAGACCACATGACCTTCTTCCATTGCTCCACAGTCCAATCTTTATGCTCCCTAGCAAATTGAAGCCTTTTTTTCTGGTTAGCCTCACTGATTAGTGGTTTTCTTAAAGTTGTACTTCCATGGTCATTTCATTAATATTTCTGTGTTCTCCATTATTACTGAATGCATTCTGCATCGTTTCTGTTTAAAAAAAACCTTCTGGTATCTTTGTATCCAGCTGTATTTGTATACTAGAAGAGAGGCTTGTGGTCCAACGGCAGCTTTTCCGGGTCCTTCTCATGAATTTCTGTCTGATTGGCTGCCTCCCATCAGTGTATGAAGGAAGCTCCGCCCTCCGCTCTTATTTCGTTACAGACAAGAAATAGAGCCGACAAACAAGTTTGTTCCGCCATGCTAACAAACAGTTAGCTAATTAGCTTCTCAACTCCGAAGCTACAGTCGTGCCGTCTTCACTTCTAGTGTGTAGTGGAGGGTTACCTGCCTTCCAATGGACAGATAGAAACCCCACGTGGGATACGCTATTTGCAATGTGACGTAGAAGTGCGAGGCTGTTCCCGATTCGCTCTTTTCTTCGTATTGTTTCTCTGGTGAGAAAGCACAGCCGACTGGGGGGAACGCAACGCTAGCAAGTCAGCATGTGTAAGTAAACAAGGGGAAACCCTCCGTATTTCAGAAGGAGCAAGTTAAACGGGTTTTCAGTGGAAGGAGGCCTTTAAGACTACACAGCTGTTCAGTCCCAATCCCTCGAGTTCCCTTCGCATTGTGTGTGGAAATGCTCTAACTTCCTGAGTTCTACTGTTGTTTTTCTTCCATTTGATCTCAACAAACATTTTAGTGATCGCTGATCATGATCATTCAGGATTTTTCCCCCAGCCACATTTCTTCCTGGAAGATGATGGGTCTCCACTATCCTTCCAGTTTTTAATAATGCGTTGGACAGTTCTTTACCCAATTTTAGTAGTTTCTGCAATCTCTTTAGATGTTTTCTCTGCTTGATGCTACCAATGATCTGACCCTTCTCAGCCAGTCGAACATCTTTCCCACGACCACGGGATGTGTCTTTTCACATGGTTGTTAAGGAAATGAGATGCAAGTCATTGCACCAGTTGGGGTTAAAAAACTTGTTGCCAGCTGAAAGATAATCACCCATGCAGTAATTATCCAATTGGAGGCTCGTACCTATTTGCTTAGTTAAATCCAGCTGGTGACTTTTTTTTGGGCCAGGCAGTGTATAAACACAGGTATAAATTGTACAAATGTAGAATGGATTCTTTTTTATTGGATTGTAATTAACTATTAATGGATTGTGTTTGTAAAAATAAGTTATTAATTGGCGTATTACAAATAAAGTAGAATAATTGGGGTACATAGTTGATATTGTTTTATGACTGATTCCAGATCCGAATGATATCAGAAATGTTTCTCTGGTTTAAATTCAAAGCCACCACTGGTCGTGTCTGTCTTTAACTGCCTGCCTCATTTGGTGAGGGCTTGATGCAATGTGTGTAGGTGTGTGTATGGACTGCAGATTGATCACTCCTGTCATCGCAGGACTGCTGCAGAGTGCTGAACACAGGCGGCTAATTGATAAAGCTCCTGTGGGTCTCGTTCACTTCAGCAGCAGTGAGAGGAGACAGCAAAACTATCCAGGTGGAGGAGAGGAAGGAAAACAAGAAGCCATCAGTAACACATGATCTGCATGGACAGATGAGACGCTGTCATCATGCGTATCATCATCAGCAGCAGCAGCATCAATCCTGTCAGGAAAATGTTGCAGAAAAAGCTGTTAGTCAGAAATAAAGATCATTTCAGTACTATACACCTCTCTCTGTGGAAATGGAAACATTCTTCTTCTGTAGAGGAAAAACAACAGCAAACGTGTGGAACAATAGTTTTGATGATAAAACCTGTTTACATTTGTTCCTGCCTTACTCTGGGTGGAAGGATGTAACAGTGGACGGATGAGTCTGCATACAGATACAACCTGGTCCTCAAAACCTCAAAAACTCAGAGAGTAAAGCTGGACTCCGAGTGAAATGGATCTCACCCCCACCCATAGAGGGTCTCTGACCTTAGGTCTCTGCATCTGGATGATGACATAACATTCCAGCACACCCCCTGTTCCAGCTGTCACCCCCAAGGAGGCGGTGCAGATCAATAAACACCAGAACAAACAGCAGGTTTCAGGGCTGAACATTGACGGCTTCGCCCCTTCTCACCAACCTCGCATCATTCCACCTTCTGCTATCAATATATTCCAGCTGTGAACAACTGATCAGCTATAAACCAATTACATTGGGTGAGATTACATCGTCACCTGTGCAATGTGACATGAACTCATAGCTGCTGTATTTGTATTTCTTAAAACCTCTTCCCTCGCCCCCCTTCCATCTTCCCTGGGCGGGTGGGTAGCTGTTCATGTACAGTTCAGGTCCTCTACCACAGTCCTGGGAGCTGTTTCTAGGATTGATTTCTTCTGGACTGATGTTTCTCCAGGTATCTGTCAGAGCTAATTCGCCAGGATGGGGGGGTCAAATACTTAAAGTTGGGTAAAAAAAATAACCCAATTTGCTGATTTGGTCCCTTTTTAACCCAGCAGTGGGTCAAAATAACCCACAATGGGTTATTTTTAACCCAGGAGTTTTTAGTGTGTACTGTTGCCTTCACCATGAGTCTTGGTATTTCTCCAGTTTCTCCTGTTCTTTTCTCTTGATTTAGCCACGGTTGGGGATGACTACATCCATCACAATAACTCTCCTCTGTGCTGATGACCCCAACGTATCTGTACACGATGCTAACCACCCAGTTATGGAGTTCCATGCACACTAAAATCTGGGAAAAAATAACCCAAAATGACCCAACTTTCAATTTGAATATTTGACCCAGAAGTTGGGTCATCAACCCGGCAACCCAAATGTCTGGGTTGCAACAACCCAGACATTAGTTGGTCCCCATTTTTTTCCCGGCAGTTTGACCCAGGAGTTTTTAGTGTGTGTATTCTATACTTGCTAGTGCTGTACGAGGCCATATTAGGGGATTCTTTACAAAGCATGCACCTGGATCCTGCCTAATGTGGTAGACCTGAGCCTCTATTACTGTAGTGGTATTTATACACTGCCTGGCCAAAAAAAAAGTTGCCACCTGGATTTAACTTAGCAAATAGGTACGAGCCTCCTATTGGATGATTACTGCATGGGCGATTATCTTTCAGCTGGCAACAAGTTATTTAACCCCAACTGGTGCAATGACTTGCTTCTCATTTCCTAAACAACCATGTGGAAAGACTCATCCGTGGTCTTGGAAAAGATGTTAGTCTGTCTGAGAAGGGTCAAATCATTGGCATCAAGAGGTGAAAACATCTAAGGAGATGCAGAAACTACTAAAACTGGGTTCAGAACAGTCCAACGCATTATGGAAAACTGGAAGGATAGTGGACCATCGTCTTCCAGGAAGAAATGTGGCCGGAAAGGCAGATGAAGTGATGCAGCATCATGCCTAGTGCTACCGTATGAGCCTGTGGGGGCAGTGTGATGATCTGGGGTTGCTACAGTTGCTCAGGTCCAGGTTCAGCAACAGTATGAGCTCAGATAATGAGGTCAGCTGATACCTGAATATACTGAATGAGCAGGTTATTCCATCAATGGATGTTTCTTTCCTGATGGCACGGCCATATTCCAAGATGACCGTGCCAGAATTTATCGGGCTCAGATTGTGAAAGATGGTTCAGGGATCATCAGACATCATTTTCACACATGGATTGGCCATCACAGAGTCCAGACCTGAACCCCATTGAGAATCTTTGGGATGTGCTGTGGTCAGACTCTACAATCATCATCAAGATCTTGGTGAAAAATTGATGCAACAGGATGCAAATAAATCTGGTGACATTGCAGAAGCTTCTGGAAACACAGCGAATGCTGCCACGATCAAAGCTAAAGGCGGTCCAACCAAATGTTAAATGTTTGACCTTTTTTTTGTTGGCGACTTTTTTTTTGGCCGGGCAGTGTAGTTCCAGGGTGATGTTTACCATCATGTAATATCACGTCTCTAAAAAGTAGTTCCAGGGTGATGTTTACCGATCTTGTAACATCTCCTCTTCTTCTAACAACTGTCCATAAACGTCTGGGAATTGAAGAGACCAGTTGAGTTTTAAGAGAGGAATGCTGTACCATTCTGGTCTGATGCAGGATTCTAGCTTGCTGGATTTTTTCACATTTTTCTGCAACATTAGATTCAGTTTACCTGTATGTGATTTTTCCCCCCTTCATTAACTGCCTCTCTTCCTTCTGTATGTGTGTATGTGCATGTGTGTCTTTACTTGCTCCATTGTGAGGACTGTTTTGCCTTTTTAACCATCAAAGTGAGGACATTTTTAGAAAGTGAGGACATTTCGAACCCCTTTGAGGGTCAAGATTAGGTTAGAGTAAGGTTTTGGTTAGGGTTGGGGCAAAGGTTTAGTTTAGGCAATTAGTTGTGATGGATGTGTGTCTGTGAGTGTGTGTGTTGGCAGGAGCAGAGACAGGTGTGTCCGGTCTGAGCCGAGCTTCACCAGCTGCACCGTATTCCAATAATCAAGCTTCCTGCAGACACCCAGCTCTGCAACGACTCCTCCGCCAGCTTGGAGAGCGTTTCTTCACCTTGTTGGCACCGTCACTGCGACTGTCTCCTGCTTCAGTCCATTTAGCTAGCTTTATTACCCCGCCTGCCAGGACTGTCTGGATCAGCTCCTAATCTGCCTGTGGCTCTTCTCTGACCGGGTCCGCTTTCCAAGTGCTGGAGCCTGCCTCAGTCCAGTCCTGCTCTGCTTCCATCTTTGTTCAGTAAATTGCTCAGCAATCTTGAATACCTTGTTTTTTTCTCTGTTTGGGTTCACTAAGTTCAAGCATGCAATGTGAACGATTACAGTTCAATATTCAAGCATAATAAATCCATCCTTTACAGTCTGGTCTCTGACTTTCCTTCAGGGAAGTTTGAGTTAAAATAACTAAGTGGAATTTAATTAAACAAAGTTGATGTCTTATTCAAAGATTTCTCCCTCTTGTGATTTCAGACATTTCAGTTTTATGTGTTACTCAGTCTATCAGCTCAGTAAAGCCATCCAGCTAGGAATCTGGGTTTTCAGACCAGTAAAGTTTAAATCAGGGATGAGGGCCATATTTGGAAAATGAGAAGAGGTGGAAGGTCAGTTAATAAACTACATATATTATAAAGAATGAGAAAACTCTGAAAAAGGGTGATAGCTCATGCTCATATTTTGATGCATTATATTATCTCAGCAATATATATATTCTGCATCATGTTTCACAGCATAGCTGGAACTTTTTATTGTACACAAACATTGGATAAATTTATAATCTATTAAGTTTTGAAATATAAAAAGAAGCACTTCTAATGTAAATGATATAGAAAATGTAATGATTTGGTAACATAAACACATACAATCATCCTCAAAATTATTCAATCCCCCCCAATTAAAGAAACGTCTAAATTGACAGTAATTCAAATATTAAAAACCTAAAGAAACTAATAATAAATACAAATTTACAAAATTATCATTTAGTGAAACAAAATATTGCTTTTGAATTGTGGTTGGAAATAATAATAATAATAATAAACTGTCTCAGACACCTTTCCCATGAACATTAGACCAACATACCTGTCAACAGGTGTAGACGTCTTTTTGAACATTAGAGAAACACCTGATTGCAGTGATTGCCTCAAAGTGCTGCTCAACAACATTTTAGCTTCGGAGACCCATCATGCTTGTTTATTTGCTTTATTTTTTTGTATTTCTTTATTTCTTTCAAACCACAATTCACAATCAACGTCAAATTTTTTAAAAGATTTTTATTTTTATTACTTTTGTCAATTTCATCTTATTTAAAGGGATATTGTGTAAGTTCTCCTGTGTTTTATTCACAAAAACTGATTATTTGGTTCAAAAGTGTTTTTTCATTCATCAGTAATCACTCCCATCAACAAACTGAAGTGTTCCTCTAAGTTCTAAATTTGCCGTTCGTATCATTCATTTACACATCGAGCGGAGCGGCTCGGTGAAGGCTGCCATGTCGTATCGCCATGTTTTTGCGTTCAGGAGAAGTGTGACAGTAGGAAAACACAGAAACTCACCGGACACACCGGAGTTTTCAGCTCAGTTCGAGGTAATGCCTTTGAAAAGTCACCGCGCTGCAGTGGGGAGAAACCAGCGTCTCACTGATGCTGGGTTCACGTGCAGTCGGGCAGACGGCCGTTGGTAACAAACCAGATGTCATTTTAATCAATGAAGCCGAGCGAAAGACGGTAAAACATGGGTCAGGGAAAACAATACGACATCGCCATGACAACCAAACAGATGTGGACTGATGTCACTGTAACTGACGGACCACGTCTTCACATAGAGGCTGGTGATAACTTTACATGCATCAGCTGTCGTCGGTCTGCCCGGTTTCACGCGAATGCAGCATGAAAAGTACGAGGGAGCTGCTCCCGATTACACAGTGTCCCTTTAACTGTCGGCTGACTTTTTTCCTTCTTTAAAGCAGAACTCAGTAACTTCAGCTCGGGGCTCCCCCTTGTGGCGTCCTTTCACTGTCGTGTTCAACCCCCCTTACACCCCCACAGCACACAGACGGCTTCTCTACCTGTCTTTCTTCTATTTTGATCCCTGGATATATTTCTAAGCTTTTTCTAGCTTGTTGATGCTACTTTGCTGCGTTGGTAGCAGCACCTCGTCTCCCTCTGCTCAAAGCAAAGTCCTGTATCTTCTGAAGCGGGACGTTTTACCCGCGATTTGCGGGTAAATATGCCGTGGATTATATTTTTCTCTGGTGTTGGTGAGTAGCAGGTAAGAATACGAACTTTTATTTACTTTTTGCGGACGTGACAAGTGATTATTGAGCCTGAAGCAGTGATGCTTCACCCGGCGCCCAGGCAGCGCAAGCTACGTGAATCACTCTGGTCCAGCAAAGAGTTGGTTATAGAGCCAGGAGCCGTGTTTAGGTGGTGTGAAGCTAAAGAAATGTTTTCTTCCAATTAGCGCTGGTAGTCTGGTTCAAATCAGAGCTGGAAGCAGCTCGGTAGATGGGGGACCTGAGTACCGTACAGCGGTTTCTGTTGTCCCAAGTTCTGCTCGGGTCGGCGCAGGCAAAGTTGCATAGAGCTGCTCGGGAGGGGGGGAAACATTGAATCGCTCCGTAAACACTTTGTTTAGCCCCACGGGGATTCCGAAAAGCATTGATTGAGGTAAAAAGTTACTGAGGATCCCCTTTAATTTGAGGGTATGAATAAGAAGTTTTGAGGACGACAGTAGCTGTGCAGAGCAAACCAGCAAATGCTGGAAAACTTCGGATATATACTTGTTCAATAAAACAAAAACACGCAAACACAAACCCAAAGAGGTTCGTCTGAACCAGGAGTTACAGGCACTGGATCAGATGCTCAAACTTCTGCATCACACAGGTGCCTGCATCCACACATGGCTCACCCAGTGGTGGCTTTTTCAGCAGCAGGAGTTGCAGTCACTGTTGCCAACTTCTCAGTGAGAAAAGTTGCTATTGGCATTCCTGAAATGTCAGTAGATGATGTTATCGCCTCATTTGCATAATCGGCCTCATACATATAATTGCAATGGACACTGCAGCAGAGTGAAGTAATATTGTAGGAGAGGAAAAAAGGGGGAAAAAAAACTAAATATATATTTATGGGAGAAATAAGGCAAAACCTTCCAATATTTTCTTTGTTTTATTTTTAATTAGTCGGGTTTGGTTTTCAATTAAGTTTGAAAATGCAACATTATGTTTAATTATTACTATTGTTGTCTTTTTCTTTCTTTTTATTGTTCCCACCTTTTGTCCACAATAAGCATTAATATCTGACAGTAAGCCAGGACAGGATCAACCAGTGGAGTTTTGAGTGTTTAATTTTCAGTCTGGTTCATGCAGAGGTTTCCATCTCTGCAGCTGGAAGCAGAGATGCTGCTGCATGAGAACCGTACCTCTGTTTTGGAGGAGGGAGGGAGTCCCCGCTGTTAAAGGGGAGAAATAATCCACCAAATACAAACTTCATTGCTTTTTATCGTTTTTCATATGCTGTCAGGTCAGGTTGGACAAACTTCCAGGTCTTTATTTAGTTTTTTGTGTGTGTGGTGGTGTAGCTGTTCTTGATAAACATGGTGATGATGTGAAGACGTGTCCCTGTAGCTTGCTCAAACCGTTTTTCCAGGATCCTCAACCCTGCCTTTAAAAGTGGCAGCTGCAACTTTTTCAGAGCAAAGACTGGAGTAAATTTAGGTAAAGCCTGCACTAGATGGACCCACAAACATTTTCCACGGCATCAGAATGCGGAAATGGCAGCTTTTCTCCTGGATCGGTAAGCTAACTCACTTGCTAACGTGGCTAACCTTTGTTGTTCGTAATAAACTCCTCCACATTACTAGTTTCACTTATGCATCGGCAGCGAATCTGGCAACCCAACAGCTCGAGTTATTTTTCTTCCTCTGCAATTACAACCTAGACACGTGATGTCGCTGTTCTCGCAGTATTCCATATACAACCTTTAACTAGCAAGCAAGACAAATTATCCCCCCCCACCATCATAAACTGCATTATATCTATCCTTTCTTCCTCCATTTTTCTGTCTTTCTGCCCCACTGAGACAATTTTTTGTTGATGTCATGAAATTTACCATCCATAGGGAGGGTGGCTGACTTGTCCAGAACCCTTAACCAAAACACATGGACACAGATATGTTTAAACACGTTCCTAATGACTAAAAACTCAAATATACAGTTGATACAATTCAAGGTTTTACACAGAGTACATTACACAGGACAGAGGATGTTCAAGATGGGTCTGTCACCTTCAAATATTTGTTTGCACTGCAATGAGAATACAATAGACAATTATCTTCACGCCTTGTGGTCTTGTCCACCTGTCCAGAGGTTTTGGCTTCAGGTATGCGATGACCTGTCAGCGTGGCTCAGGTGTAACTTCCCTGCAAGCCCCACACTGTGTTTACTGGGGGACTTGGATGAGATCAATACGGTAACCAATTATGCACATATGATACTTACTGTATTATGTATTGCAAAGAAAACTATCTTGGTAAACTGGAAATCCAAAAATAATCTGAGCATTAGCCAGTTTAGGAATCTCTTAGTAGACCATATCAGTATTGAGATGATGTCTGCCTCCTCTAAGAACCAGTTAGATGAATTCCACTCCCTCTGGTCCCCTGTGATTAGCTCCATCACTTAACGTTGGTGTAGGAGAGCGGCCTCGGCGATGTGGGGGTTGGGTGCCGGCGAGTGCTTGATGGCTATGGATCCCTGGCGGTTGACTTGGGGGGGGGGTCTGGGCTGCCTCGCCGCTGGGGCGGGGCTGTATCCAGCCCGATGGGGGGCATGAGGGTCAGCGGTTGGGGCTGCTCTGCGGCGGTGGGCGGGTCGCTGGTGGGGCCCTGGCCGGTGGCTGTCGGCTGGCGCCGGGTGGCCGGGGTCGTCCCGGGGCGGGGGGGCGGGGGGCCCTGGGCCCCGGTGCTCCGGGGTGGCCCCTGCCTCCGGGGCCGGGGGACCCGGCTTGGCGCTGGGGGGGGCGGGCCGGCGGGGCGTGCCTCCTCTGGATTTGGCCGGTCCTCACGACCTGGTGACGTCTGGTCACTGCGCCGGGGCGCCTCTGCTGTGTGCGTGCGGGTGTGTGTGCTGGTGGGGGTGTGTGTGTGGTGGGGCTGGGGGGGTGTATCGTTGTCGTGTCTGTGTCGGGATGTGGGCATCCGGGATGTTGGTGTCGCGGGAGCGGCCGTGTGGGGGGTGTGGATTTCCCCTGTGCTTGTCCTGCGTGTGGGGCTCTGGGGGTCGCGGACGGAGCTGCGCTTTCCGCCGGGGTGCTTGGTTTTCGGCGGACCCGTGGCCATGTCGTGTCGTATCGATGTTGGGGTGTCTGGCGTGGCTGTCGGGGTGTGGGGTTTTGTCCATATCGTTCAGCTCTAGTGTGTGGAGGTGGGGGGTTGCGGGGTGGCCGGGTCTTTTCCACGCCGGGTGCCTGTCCCGCCTGGCCGCTGTGTCGGTTGGGGCTGGCCTGCGCTGGTGGTCTCGTACGGGTTGGTCTCGCGTGGTCCGGGGGCTGGGGGCGGTGGACTTGTGGCGTGGGGGGGGCTGGTGGCCCCGCGGTCCCCGTCCTTGGTATGTGTAGGTGGGTGTGTGACTGGAGGGGGGGCGTGAATGCGGTTGTGTGTGTGTGTGGCTGCCTGTGGGGGGGTGTGGAGATGGGTGGGTGGGTGGGGGTGCATGGATGATGGGTGTTTGGGTGCGGGGGTGGTGGTGCATTGGTGGGGTTTGTGCGTGTCAGGTTGGGGGGGGGGGGGGGGGGGGAGGAAAGGGGGAGAAAAAGAAAAAAAAAAAAAAAAAAAAAAAATAGCAGCTCTGCGTGCCTCTTGGGGGGTTTGCGAGGCCTGGGGATGTTGGGCCGGTGACTCTGGCCCCTCCGCCGACCCTTTCCGCTTCCGTCCCTTTTCCCCCCTCCCTGGCCTGGCGTGGTCGAGCGCCCCCAGGGGCTGAGGCTGGCCCCTCTGTGCTGGACGCCGGACGCCGGGCCGTGGGGGCGGCCATGCCTGCCCTTTCTGCCCTGGGGGGATCCCGGGAGGCAGGGGTACCTAATGCCGGTAACGGCTCTTCTTCCAGGGGGGAATTCATACCCCCTGGTCTCCCTTCCCAAGACCCCCCCCCCCCCCTGCTCTACCTCACACACACACACGTAGGGTTTTGGGGAGGGAGCGTGTCAAGCGGGCGTGGTGAGGGAGGGCACCAAAGTGCCTTTGCTTGCCACGTCTAGAGGCAGCCTGCTCCCCAGTTTTAACCACACTTAGACACCTAAACACATAAAATAACAACAGCTCACAACCACTTCTGAGGGGCGGGCCATATAGTGTGTGGTAGGAGGGAGGGGCCGGTTGGGGGGACATGCCCCCTACGCGACCCCACTCCCGGCATGACTTGGCACTGCCCCTTAGTTTTAACTGCAAACAACACACATCTTACACACACAGTCATGAGTGGGGGGTGGGGGGGGGACAGGGTCCTTTCATACCCCGGTCTCCCGGGCGCTACTGGGGGGAGGGGGGGACAGTGGCTACTTCACGCGCCAGTGGTTAAGGCTGGCTGCATTGCGGGGGATCTGCTGGCCTGGGGGACGCCTGGCCTGCTGCGTCCGGGGGGTGGGGGATGGGGGGGTGGTGGTGGGGGGGAACGTGTTGGGGGCTTGGAACTCGCGGCTCCTTCCCCGGCCCGAGCTACCACTCAGGAGGCACGAGGGCATGGGCAAGAGAGAGGTGGGTATGTGAGAATAATGAATGAGAGTGTGAAGGAGGAAATGTGGGAGGGAGGAACTTGGGCTGGAAGAGGGAGGAGATGTGGGTAAGTGGTTGAAGGAAAGGGGGGATGGAGGAAGGAGTGGCATGCTCGTGAGTGTCTAGTAGGGATGGTCGTGAGGGGCTGAAGGAAGGAAGGGCGGGAGTGTGATAGGTCAGAGGGATGGGCGGGGCTGGACATGTAAGGGGGGGACTGTATGGGGTATTGGGGGTATAGGGAGGGTGGGGGCGTGTGTGTGGGGGGGTGGGGAGGGGTTGGTGCAGTTATGTGGGGGGAGTGCATGTGTGTGTTAGAGGGTATGAGGAGGTGGGGGGTAGGTGTGGACGGTAGAGGGAGGAGAGTGTTGGGGGTGGAGAGAGGAGTGAGTGTGGGTATGTAAGGTCAGAGAGCGGAGTGGGTGGGTGTGTGCGTGTGTGGGGGGGGTACACGGAGGTGTTGGGTAGGGCTGGGCGGTGTGGGCGGAGGTTCGTACCTCGGTATTCGTGCCGGGCATCTTGGTGTCGGTGCGGTGCGGTGTGGCTGCGGGTTGGTTGGGGGCCGGGCGCTTTGGTGGGGGGTGCGGTTTTGTTTGTGGCTTCCGGGGTTTTTTGTGCGGGGCGGGCGCAGGGGGGATCTGTATCTTGTATGTGGTTGCTCTTGCGGTATTGATGTCTTGGGTGCCTGTGTCTCGATGTGGGGGCGGTGACGGTATATCTTTCAGCCCCAGTGTTGGGGTAGGTGTGTGGGGGAGGTGTGTGTGAGCGTGGTGGCGGGGTAGGGGGTGGGAGAGGTGGTGGCGCCCTGGTGTCAGGTGTATCAGGGACTTTGGGGTGGGGGCTGGCCTGCCCTGGGGGGCGTCGTCTGGGGGGTCCGGTCCTCCTGGGTTTCGGTTGGGCCGCCCCGGGTCCGGGGGGGGGTGGCTGCTCCTGGGCGCTTGGGCCCTGGGCCCGGCGCTGTCTCCGCTCCGGGGGACGCCCGGCGCCCGGTGGGGTCGGCAGCTGCTGGTCTTGGTCCGCTGGGGCCTGGGCCTCCAGACTGCGGGGGGCTCCGGCTGGGGCCGCTTTTGCCGCCCTTCGGGGGATGCATGTCCGCTCTTTGGGGGGGGGTAGCTGGGATCTGGGCCTCTGGGTGGCTGCTGGGGGCCTGGGTCGCGAGCCTTGCGGGCTTCCTCCTCCTTGCAGAGACGAGGCTGCATCGGCATGACTGTATCACCACGGAGCACCCTTTATTATGCATGTTGACACTGTGACACTGCTTCCCATTGCGATGACTAGGTCGTACCTCTTCTTTACTTCCCATTGCGATGACTAGGTTGTACCTCTTCTCTACTTCCCATTGCGCTGACTAGGTTGTACCTCTTCTCTGCGTAGTTCTGCGTGTGTTTGTATGATCTGAGGATATTTAAGCCACCTGCAGGTACTCCTGTAGGGGATTGCTTGTTTTGTTTTCCAACAGAGACCTTGGTTGTTTAGGGATCGCGGTACAGATGTACCAGTGAACTGTGTAAGTGGATTCATGTTTTCTCTCTCTCTCTCTCTTCCTCTTCCTTACTCCTCTCTCTCTGTTTCACTTTCTATCATTACCTCTATTCACTTTCATTTCTCCCTTGTCAGGCCCAGCAGTATGAAATGGAATGGTGTAATAGACAAATGTTTAAATAAAGAAATAAAATGAATAAACATGATATCAAGTGGAGCCTTATGTTCATAAAGCTCCGCTTGATAAAGCAAAACTGTTCAACAGAATAAAGCAATCAGATTTCCATTCTGCTTGCTTCAATGCTGGACAGGACAAGTAAAAAAAAAAAAAAAAAAAAAAAAAAAAAAAAAGAAATTTACCATCCATAGATACGCACTGCAAAATTGGATACCCCCCCCCCCCCCAAATACGTCACATCCGTTCCGGATGTGTGGGAAAGGAGCGCGACTGTTTAACCCATGTTAAACCAGCGTTTTTCACAGAGCATTATCTACGGCCATCTGGAATATTTCGACAAAACACCACCACCCAAAAACGACTGAAACCTGCAGACAAACATATTTTCGGCGCTGACTGGTATCCTCTTGATTTCAGCGATTTTGAGTGGTTTAATGGTGAGTGGTAGTAGGTGTTTTGGGCAAGTGGAATAACAAACATTTATGTCAGGCTAACCCTTTCTTCTGGGTAGGAAGCCGAAAAAAATTTAACACAGGGTCTGGGTGTGCATTTGTGGTACAAGAGGTGACACAGCAGCTCTAAGGCATTTTCAGAGGGTCTTCTTTGCCAAGCACACCTAGCTGGGGCCACTCACCATTAAACCACTCAAAATAACTGAAATCGAGAGGATACCAGTAAGCACCGAAAATATGTTTGTCTGCAGGCTTTCAGTCGTCTTTGGGTGGTGGTGTTTTGTTTAAATATTCCAGTTGGTCGTAGATAATGGTCTGTGAAAAACGCCGGGGTTTCAATGGCAGAGTCGCGCTCCTTTCTCCCACATCTGGAACGGATGTGACGTATTTGGGGGCGTATCCAATTCTGCGGTGTGTATCTATATCACCAAGAACAGGAATGATGGGCACCTGCCATCATTCTGCTCAGTAGACATCAATGTGTGACACTAGAGTCCGGCCACATTGACTCGATCAAACCACAGAATCACAACCCAGCTGATCATTGTGGATTATTTTAAACGCATACCCTACATTTATTTTTCATTGTGTGAGGAATGAAGACGAGTCATTTTAATTCTCCTTAGATGAGGCTGAACATTCAGCTCCGGGTCCCCGGTGGGTTTTTAGGCCCTTTGCATTTACACAGTCTGCTTACATATACATAAAGAAAAAAACTCTGGTCAAGAACTGAATGTGGATTCATATTTCAACAGAGACTGTGCCTTTAAGATGGAAAGAATTTAAGGAGCCCTTTCCATTTTTGAACGATGATTAGGATTCATCCTGTGAAGACAGAAAAGCTCTGTTAGCTCAGAGTCTTGAATTTAATGAGACGGTGTGAGAGAGGAGAAAATTGGCATCACTGTTAGCTGAAATGCTGGCACCAGTGCTGTGAAATGAGCGGTGTGCATCAAAAGGAAAATTAAGTACAACACAGTATTTTCCAAAAGTACATAAAATGGTATGTTTGGCTCGCGGACTGATTATGGGTTGTAGAAGTAATTTTCTGCAGAGTCCATGCAGTAAATGGCAACAATGTTCTCAGCATTAAACACTCCAAGTCGTCAGGTCCACCACCTTCTGCCTGATTCTCACGCTGGCACATCGAAGATTTCCTAGTCTTTGCAAAAGCTTGAGTAAGCATTTGTTTTCTTACAGTCAAGTGTGAGTGGGAAGGTTTTACATGAGCTACAGTTTCTGTACATGAAATTATCATCTGGTGTCATTTCAGATTATAAATGAGGTTATAAATGCTATATTAATGCTTTATCAAAGCACATTGGTGAAGGACTGATGATTTGAGTTTGGGTTTTGTTTGTTTGTTTAATCAGGGTGAATCCCCATGCCAGCTTAAGCTGGAAAAACATATCAACACATGTAAAAAGTATCACATCTAGGGCTGTGCGGAATACTGGTTCATACCGAAAACAATGTTTATGTTCGATATATGTATTTTTCAGATACCGTGAACAGCCCAGACAACGCGAAGGAACATGCGAAGTGGGAAAGTGTTTCAGCTGGGACCGATTTCACTGCTGGACACAAACACCACAGCGTGTGAAAAGCAGGTTAAAGCTGTCAAAGTGAAGCACACGTTTACCAGGAGGAACTGATTCCCAAAGAGGAGCCACGTCTATGGTTTGGAAGTTTTTCGGCTTTAAAAGATCGGACGTGGACCAAATAACTATTTACAAATGCTGTTGAGCAAAAGCAGCAGCTAGTAGTGTTAACACTAGCCCCGGCTATACACCTGGTCCGTGACGTGAGAGCAGCGCAGCGGCGTGCCCTGCGCACCAGATCGCGCCCATGTAATCAATGGTGTGAAACATATTGCTCACGCTGCGGCGCGTGAGCGGTCTGTCGTCGCTCCGGCATGCCGTGCCGCTGCGCTACAGATACGCGCCAGCTCTATTTTTGACGCTCCACGCACCGACACCGCGTTAATATCAGTAGTTCAGATCGAACCAGACAGGAAGTCAGACACAGGTTCAGTGTAAAATATCCGGTAACTTCCTAAACAAAAGCCACCGTGCAGCTTTTAAACTGCTGAACTACCTGAACATGACAGCATCTCCGTGTCCACAAGGTTACAGTGAAATAAGAAACCACGACGCATGAACATGTGGACAAAATGAACCATTTGGATGAGAATCACAGACGATCTAGCAGTCCTCTCGTGATTTCGTGATGTCACCAATCAACAACAGCTGGTGCACTCGCGGGTGCGCTGCGTGGCCACACAGTGAACGGTGTAAATGCTCGCGCCGAGGAAGTCGCAGCAAAGCCGCTGCGCTGCGCTCACGTCACGGACCAGGTGTAAAGCCGGGGTAGCAGTTAGCTTTGCTGACAACACGTTTTGGTACACGAGTACCAATGTCTTGATCTGGGACACATATGAGAAACAGCAAGAAGTGATCGAGTTACAATTATATTTCACAGAGACAAGGACATCATTCCCATAGATGACGCAGAGAAAGAGAGAAAGAAAGGAAGAGCAATGTGTGGCGAAATGTCAGCAGTCAGATCAGAGTAGCAGGTTTGTGAATGGGCGGTTCACGAACAGCTGTTGAGCTAAATACAAGCTAATGCTAGCTTAGCTGTTTGTGTACTTTCCAAGCAGACGCTCTGAGCTCTGCCGCGTCCGCTCAGCACCTTTACGTCCACCTGTCAGCTTCATGTTTACCTGTGTGGGTGGAGGTGTAGCTGCCGTCTCCTCACCTTCTGACTGTCTGCAGATGAGGCTGCTGTCTATACGGTGATTAAAAACGCTGGTCGTATTTCCATCAGACATATGAGCCTCATTGTTGCGAACTTTGAAAATCCAAACCAGCTCCATATGACCGAAGTTGAATGTTTTTTCGGGAGCACTCCTTACTTTCATCCTCGTTAGCAGCCGTGCTCTGGCTCATGTGTTTGGGAAAGAAGGGAGGGAGCCAAACAAAGCAACACCATGCTAACACACTTTAGCTCGCTCTGATTGGTTTATGGTGTCTTTCAAGGCTGAACAGCGAGGCGGCCATTAGCCCGAGGGGAGGAGCACTCAGTTTCAATAGTGTTTACAGACAGCAGCGGTGGGGGGGCTCTGGACTTTACCTTTAAATTTCTGGCGTAACAGTTGAGAAATATCAGAGGGAGCTAGACAGAGAGGACTACAATACACATTTGAGGAATACAAAATCATTTGTCGGCGGAGTAATGTTGACGAAGAGCATATTAAAATTGAGGCGAAGGCTCTGCGTTCATACAGAAAGACTCAGCAATCCCCCGTCTTGATGATTCATGTCCAGAACAAACATATAAAGGAACAACAATGTTCTTGCATCGCAGAGTAAGTCAACATGTTGTTTATTTTAAGCAAACTGTCATATATGACTCCAGATTATTGATGTGTTTTAGCGTGTTGCTAGATGTTTTCCCTTTGGGTTCTAGTGGACCAGGATGTTGTTCCTACATTGTGGGTTTGATCAATACATTGGATGTGATCAGGGTGGCGGATACTGAATCTGATCTCAGAAACTTACGTCTGTATCTTCACAAAAGAGAGCCCATGTTATAAACGTTGCTATGTTTGGCAACCAACATGACTTACTAGTGTTATTCAGGTATATGGAGGATTATCACGCTTCCGTGTTCCGAACTTCCGGTTTGAAACACTTAGACGGCCCACTTCCAGCCCAGTTCAATGTCCCTGCTTTACTTCGTAGATAACGTGAATAAACGCCAACCCTACTGAAATTTTCCCGGATTCCAGACTGAAGTGATACTAAGGAAGAAGTTGATCAAAGCGATTCTCCAGAGTGAAGGGCCGAACTTTATACTAAAACAACGTAGCATGTTTGTTTGTAGCCGGTGGGGCACAACACCGGCATGCTAGCATTAGCCAGCTAGCGTTTACCGACGTGCTTAACTTTGTGCGTCTTAAAACACACATACATCTGAAAATCGGGTCTGTACCCCCTGTTTCCAGTGGAACAACTGGGGACTGCCAAGAAAGGAGACGCTTTCAGATGCTTGTGTTTTCAGCCGCACAAAGTTAGGCACGTCATCGAGCTGGCTAATGCTAGCCTGCTAACAGTAGTCCGCCAGCTACTACTCTGCTAAACTTTGAGAATCAGATAAACGCTAATGCCAAGTTTTCATTCCAGACTGAAGTGATGCTAAGGAAGAAGTGGATCAAAACGACCGATTCGCCGCGGTGAAGGACCGAACTTTATAATAAAACGACACACGTTTGTTTGTAGCCGGCAGTCTGCACAGTCGTGTTAGCAGGTTAGCATTAGCCAGCTCGATGACGTGCCTAACTTTGTGCGGCTGAAAACACACAAGCATCTGAAAGCATCTCCTTTTCTTGGCAGTCCCCAGTTGTTCCACTGGAAACAGGGAGGTACAGACCTGATTTTCAGATGTTTGTGTGTTTTAAGACGCACAATGTTAAGCACGTCAGTAAACGCTAGCTGGCTATTGCTAGCATGCTGTGAAGTGCCGGTGTCGTGCGGTGTTGTGCCCCACCGGCGACAAACAAACGTGTGTTTTATTATAAAGTTCGGCCCTTCACCGCGGCGAATCGATCGCTTTGATCGAGCTTTTGATCCAGTATCACTTCAGTCTGGAATGAAAACTTAAGTATGTTTGGAGTTTATACGATTTAAACAGTATAACAGAGCAGAAACGGCTGATGTTAACATGGCCCGGAAGAGGAAGTGTCAAAATACCGGGAAGTTCCGGTAAGCGTGATAATCCCCTTTGTTTAGCCTCCAGCGACACACAGCTACCTTCCTCCATGGTAAAACAGGAGCTTTTAATAAATATTATACCACTGTCTTGTAGCTAACTACTGTGCTAGTTGGCGTTAGCGTCTTACTTTGGAACAAACATTTTCTTCAGCTCCTTGTTCAGCCTAATTCAGCTGCGAGTGAGGTCTCCCACATCGTTTAATCCAAGTTTCAAGCTGTTTGATCCATCATCCATGCCGTTTAATCCATATTCCACATCTCTCCACTTATGCTTTTTGGGTTGGCCTTTGAGAAGGCAAAAAATGCAAACGATCTGGATATGTGTCATCAGACCTGAAAATCCCGTCTATGGAAGTAAAGTTTGCCAGAAAGATTTTGAACTAATAACTATATTAACTACATTAAACTCATAACTACGAGTGATTCATTGCTAACTTGGTGCCGTGGATCCACCAAACAAGCTTGCTCAGAGAGAGGACACAGACTTAATGACAGATTTAAGCTTTGTGGCTGGTGCAACAGTTTGTGTGCAGAAACTGCTGTGATGAGTTTAATAAGGTGTGGGATGAAAGGGGGATGGAGGGAGGGAGAAACGTGGCTTGCACACTGTCTATTTCTTCCCACCCACAAGTTTGGGTGCATAGTATTCTGCGCATGTATTACAAAGAGATTTATCAGAATGTTGTGTAATTGGAACAGGTTTGCTGTGTTGGTTGATGTTAAACTCATTAAGCACTGACATCATACTGAGTTCTTGAACGGCAGTTTGTGGACCCCCGCTGGTTATTTTCTGCTCCCCGATTAGATCTGTGCCGACTCTGACTTCTCCCTCTTCTCTGCTGGCTGCAGACGTGTTGGGATCGGAGCTTTGAGGAGAATAATGTGTTTATTTAGCTGGATCCTCAGATTAGAAGTGTTCCCGCCCCTTGTCTGTCATTTTGCATCCCAAATATTGCAGCGAACTTGATCTGCATCAGTTTTGGAGAAATGGAGCCAGACAATCAATCAGCAGTTTGTTTTGACTGAACCGCTGTGACATGACGTACACGCGTGAGATGCTACGTTCATGTCTGGCATAGAAATCACTTCCTCTTCCTCTTCTTCACAGTCAAAGGGATGCATTTAGGTACAGTACCGAAACATGGCACCGTTTAATTTTACGTGAATTTACTCGGTGTTACTGATGGAATTTGGTAGGTACCAATAAAAGTGCTAAATCCAGCAACCGTCTCGATGCGCTCGTATGCTGAACTAGTTATAGAATTGCTCCAAATACAGTTATCCTCAAAATTATTCATACACTCCAATTAAAGAAAATGCTGAATTCACAATAGTTATTAAAATAACAAAAATTGGAAAATTAATAATAAATTAAAATGTACAAAATTATAATTTAGTGAAATACAATTTTGCTGTTGAATTTTAATTGAAAATAATAATAATAATAATAAGACAAATAAAACTGTCCCAGACCCATTAGAACACCTTTCCCATGAACAGTGGACCAAAATACCTGTCAACAGGTGCATACATCTGATTGGACGTTGCAGAAAACACCTGATTGCAGTGATTATCTCAAAGTGTTGCTCAACAAAATGTTTGTTCAGGAGCCTCATCGTGCATGTTTTTTGTTTGTTTGTTTTTAATATTCTGTTAAACCACAATTCAAAATCAATGTCACGATTTTCACAAAACTGTTATGCATTACTACTTTGTTCCAGTTGATTTTTTCCCCTTATTTATTAGGAAGGTATGAATAATTTTGAGGACAACTGAATGTCCTTAAAATTATCCAGCTGACCCAAAATGCCTCATCAAACTATCTGATGAAAATGAGTAGCAGAGATCATTTTCTCAAATTTCATGTTCTTTCCATTATATCCAAAAGAGAATTAAAATTCTTCTCATGTAGAAAGCTGTTACACACCAAGCTCCATAAGATCTTAAAGATCTGAGTTATCTTGAAAGAACTTCATATCCCAGCATTCCTTTCAGAGTCATGTGACTACGGTGCAGCTGCTGCTGCTACAGACTGACTTGCTTTGAAGCTGCTTATAATATGTCTGGTTTTAAGTTGTTGGTTAAGTTACCAACTTGTCAGATACATTAGAATTAGCCACATGTTGCTAATACCTGCTAGCATCTGATATCTGGCAGCCAGATGTCCAAAATGAACTACTCTGGCTGAGTTAAGGAGATTTTGGGATCTTTGCTCTCAGAGCTGAATATAGTTGTATCTCTCAGAATATGAAAGATGCAACCTCACAGTTATCTGCATATATCAGTATTGGTTGATATCGGATATCGGAATTTAAGAGTTGGACAATATCGATAAAAAGCCTATATTGAACATCCTTAGTATTTAGATACTGTAAACAATCTTCATTCTGAGTCCGTGGTGGTTTTAGCTATCCTCTTAATGAAGCATTTTTTTTAGTATTGGCCTGATTTTGCATTTTATTTATACATCACTGGTTGGACACTTCAGTCTGGAGCACCATCCACTTACAAACCAGATAAAGATATCAAAAAAATTGTTTCAAGCCGTCACGGGAGTGTGCACAAACTTAAGCTACAACATTGTTTACTCCACTGATAAAGTCTTTTTCTTCATAGTTACACTTTTTAGTGTCTTTCAGTTGATCTGGATCGTTTGCTGATGGCAGAAGAATCCATAACTATCGCTTACAGTGTTTGAATTTACCGCGACCGTCTTCTTCCTGTATCAAAACTGTGGATGTAGCGTTATTTGACGTCACGTCCGCAGGGCAGCGCGGGAAATTCAGACACCGAATCACAGCGCATGAAGCAACACACAGCCTGTTCAAGGCAACGGAGAGAGACGTGGGGGCTCGTTCTCTTTGGTTTTTAACGCTTCATCAACGATTAGCATTAAAAACTGGACATGCTTGTTTATTCTGTCACAATTCATGCCCCTAGCTCCTTTAAATGGAGTGTGTCTAAACTTTTGGCCCATACTGTAGGTATGTCCATTTCAAACATCGTTGTTCGTCTGCCCCCTCATACTTTAATGTGTCTTATGTTACCATGCTAATCAAGTCAATAATCCACTAGTAAGAAGTGAGTTCAGAGTTCACTTTGCAATTTGATGTCAGTTTCAGACTCTGATTAGTGGTGGTAATGAACCACCATAAAGTTATTTATGGTCAGCATCCACATCAGTGCTACAAAATCCACATCGGATGATCCTTAGTTAAGGTCCTTTCTAAGGGTTAAATTTTTTAAACTTAGTTTCTTCTCTCCCTTTTTTAAGTTAAGTCTCTAACTTAAAAACTGGACTTGGGTATCATTTTAATGGCAACTGACATTTGTTATGCATATTCCTGATGTTGCCATTGTTGTGCACCACCTGGGGGCTGAAAAACCACACTTCATGACTTTCACAATGCTCAAGTATAATAATAATAATAATAATAATATTGTTATTATTATTATTATTATACATTTTGTTTGAGAGGTGCCTTATCAAAGCACCCAAGGACACTGTACAGGCAGATAAAACATTAAAACAGTAAAACGTAACAGACACCACAAAAACAGAAAACAACACAGACATTGGATTGGTCCACATAGAATAAGGAGAGTTTTAAGTCTGTAGATATAAAGACGGAGGGAATTTGACATATGGGGAGCAGAACGACTAAATTAGCCTTTGCTAGGGGCGCCAAAGTGCAAAAATGTTCCAAAACTCACTGGTGCTGCTTTGATTTTGCTAAATAAGTATGTTTATCAATGTCATGGTTATATGGTCATCAGTTAATATCATAACTATATTATGGAATGATCTTGTGCTCTGTGGTCCTCACAATCTCACATTTCCACCTCATTTCATCTGGTTTTTGTCAGGTAAACTAATCCCATGGTGATGTTTTGTGAAAATCTTTTTACATATCTATCACAACTCAGGTCTCTGCATAAGGAATACGGTTATAAAAATGAGTTAAAGATTTTCATTCCAAATGAAAGAGTCAGATGACTATGGGTTTATTTAAAGTGACAGAAAATGCTCCCACACAGCCATATGTTTATCTCTGGTGGGCAAGAAGTGATGTTTGAAAAGAGGTAGAGTAACAAAGGGATAAAGGGAGAAGTAATCATTGGACAGACTCCAGAGAGGCAGGTTTTGTGTGCAAATCAATGCAAGTAAATCAGAGTCTCAATCACACACAAACACACCTACAGGCTTTTTCTTTATTAGCAGTGGTTCAGCAAGATGTAAGAAATTGTAAAGAAACACTAACTCAGAAACCTCACAGATGAGTGAGCACAATGGTATTGACAATGTTTATTTCAGACCACTGATGCATCTCGTGGTAGATTCTGCTCGGTGAGATGGAGAGAGACATTTCTCACACAGCAGGAGGAAATATATGGTTCTAATGCCGTCTGAAACAATGCACCCCTCTCATTTCTGGTCTCTGCATGGAACATAAACCTGCTTGCATGAAATACTTTGTGTGGCTAAACTTAGGTGACATTGTAAATAATAGGATCACATTTTTTTTTTTTAAACTTTGGTCACTGCTGGTTTTTATTTCCCAATAGGTCTAATTAACCAAAAACTAAATATGTCAAGTATTTCACCTGTGAACTATTGTGCGCACCAGAAACCTGCAACTGCCAGTATTTCCAAAAGACTTCACAGAATAAAAAGCCCGAAGCATGGTGTTATCCCATGATTAAATGGACATTATCAGTGGTTATCAGCCCATTCGTATGGGACAGTAGGACCTACTGTGCCTCCTAGCAGGTCCAGTAGGCTGTTATGATCTATTCACATCACTGATCAATGAGCCACTGATAATATCCATTTAATCGTGTGATAAAATTTGCAGCAGGTGTGCATATTTAGCTATTTTTAAAAGTTATTATTACTTTTCATGTTGTTTGTGTATGTTGCTGTTATTTGAGTGACTAGTGTTAATTTAGTCTTTTCCTTAATGGGAGGGTATTACCAGGAGCGGAGGTACTGGGCTGGCCAATCACTGGCCATCCCCATGCTTTGACTAAAAAAAACAAACAAACTGGGAGGCACTCAAGCAGTTACAGAGACTCCAAGCTTCTTCCAAACCACTTTTCCTTCATATTTTAGACATTATAGCTACCCCATGCAGTTGGAAATTTTATATATACATATATATAAAACACACACACACTGTTTGTGTGTGTATATACAGGTACTACCCCAAAAATTTGAATATCCTGAAAAAGTTCATGTATTTCTGTAATTCAACTTGAAAGGTGCAATTTACATATTGTTTAGACAAATAATATGTGAATCAATATATTTCAAGCTTTTGTTTGTTTGGATGTTGCTGATTAGAAGTTGCAGCTTTAGAAAACCTTAAATTCAAAAACTCAAAAATTTAGAATACTGTGAAAAGGGGTGTTGGTAGCGTAGTGGGCTTTGGTGCGATGGACCCGGGTTCGAGTCCCCGACATGACCCCTAGGTGAACCACTGTGGACCCCTGAGCAAGGTCCTTAACCCCACCAACTGCTCCCCGGGCACTTTAAGTAGCAGCCCACTGCTCTCTGATACTTACAGTACAGAGATGGGTAAAATGCAGAGCCCTAATTTCCCCTTGGGGATCTTACCAGTATAACAAAAAATCAAACAAACAAACAAAAAAAGCTCCAGTATTGTAGGTTCAGAGTGTCACATTCTAATCGGTTAAGTAATCCAAAACACCTCCATAAGTACCCTGAGGCTTTAAAAAGTCTCTCTTGGTTTAGAAGAATTCACAACCATGGGGAAGATGCTGATCTGACAGTTGTGCAGAAAACCATCATCGACTCCCTGCACAAGGTGGAAAGACACAAAAAGTGATAGCAAAAGAAGCTGGATGTTCTCTGAGTGCTGTCTCAAAGCACATTAATGGACAGTTAAGTGGAAGGAAGAAGTGTGGAAGAAAACGGTGTACAAGCCCGAGGGCTGATTACAGCCTGGAGAAGATGGTCAGGAAAGAGCCTTTCAAAAGTGTGGAGGACTTCATCAGGAATGGACCTGTGAGCTTCATCAAGTCCAGCATAAATGCAGCCGTCTACCAGGACATTTTGGAGCACTTCATGCTTGCTTCAGTGGACCAGCTGTATGAGGATGCAGACTTCATCTTCCAGCAAGACTTGGCACCTGCCCACACTGCCAAAAGTACAAAATCCTGGTTCAACAACCATGGCATCACCATGCTGGACTGGCCCACAAACTCACCTGACCTGAACCCCATCAAAAACATGTGGGGTATTGTCAAGAGAAAGCTTAACGGAAAGAGACCAAATAATAAAGAAGAGCTCAAGGCTGTGATTGAAGCATGTTCGTCTTCCATAACAGCTGAGATATGCCACAAGCTGGTAGCATCCATGCCACGCCGGGTTAAGGCAGTCACTCAAGCAAAAGGGTCCCCAACAAAGTACTAAGTACAGATGCAAGATTTTACTTTAGGAGGCCTGACTTTTTTGTATTTAAAGTCCTTTTTAAATTGATTTCATGCAATATTCAAATTTTTTGAGTTTTAGAATTTGAGGTTTTCTTAAGCTGCAAGTCTTTATGAGCAACATTAAAACAAATAAAAGCTTGAAATATATTGATTTGCATATTATTTGTCTATACAATATGTAAATTGCACCTTTTAAGTTGAATATGTATATATCTATATACATATATATACATATATATATATATATATATATATACATACATATGTATGTAAAGGGGTTAGACAATGAAACTGAAACACCTGTCATTTTAGTGTGGGAGGTTTCATGGCTAAATTAGACCAGCCTGATGGCAAATATTCATTAATTGCACATTGCACCAGTAAGAGCAGAGAGTGAAGGTTCAATTAGCAGAGTCAAAGCACAGTTTTGCTCAAAACATTGCAATGCATACAACATTGTATCAGAGTTCAAAAGAGGACAAATTGTTAGTGCATGTCTTGCTGGCGTTTCTGTGACCAAGACAAGTCTTTGTGATGTATCAAGAGCCACAGTATCCAGGGTAATGTCAGCATACCACCAAGGACGGACCACATCCAACAGGATTAACTGTGGACGCAAGAGGAAGCTGTCTGAACGTGATGTTCGGGTGCTAACCCAGATTGTATCCAAAAAACGTAAAACCACAGCTGCCCAAATCACAGCATTCGCTTGGCCCAGGACAGGTGCTAGATGGGCCAAGGACTACTGAACCATTCTGGAGGACCATGTGCATCCAAAGGTTCAAACATTGTATCCTGAAGGTGGTGCAGTGTATCAGGATGACAATGCACAAATACACATAGCAAGACTGATGAAAGATTGGTTTGATGAACATGAAAGTGAAGCTGAACATCTCCCATGGTCTGCAAAGTCACCAGATCTAAATATTATTGAGCCACTTTGGGGAGTTTTGGAGGAGCGAGTCAGGAAACGTTTTCCTCCACCAGCATCACGTAGTGACCTGGCCACTATCCTGCAAGAAGTATGGCTTAAAATCCCTCTGACCACTGTTCAGGACTCGTATATGTCATTTCCAAGACGAACTTTCGCTGTATTGGCTGCAAAAGGAGGCCCCACACTATACTAGTAAATTATTGTGGTCTAAAACCAAGTGTTTCAGTTTCATTGTCTAACCCCTGTATATTACGGCTGTCAAAAAATTAATCCAAAATTAATCCTATTGTCAAACAAGAGATGTCCTTTTTAATTACTACTGCTATATGCAGAAAACACATTAACTTTTGTTTTACATCTTAAAGGCTAAAACCAAGCTACACATCAGTGAGTAGTCCAGGACTCAGACCTGAATTTCAGCTTCACATTAGGACAGTTGTGAAGTCAGCGTGTGTGGACGTATCAGCAGCATTCTGGACTAAACTGCAGCTGTCTGAAGGACTATAGGGAGACATGTAAGGACAGGGTTTCAGTAGTTTAGTCTACTAAAGATAAATGCAGAATTCCTGGTGAGACACCTTTATCCCTAAATGTGTTCTAGAAATGAAAAAAGCAATGTAATTAATCAGGATTAATTTTTTGACAGCCCTAATGCATATATATATATATATATATATATATATATATATTAGGGCTGTCAAAAAAATTGTTTGTCCACTAGATGGAGCTCTGACTCCATTTAATCCTCAGTCCTCACTGATGTCCTCTCACTAACTACAGCAGGGAACCACAGCCAGGCAACACTAGTTGCTCATAACAGTTTGACTGATTACAATTACTTATGCCTTGTTTGTGTTAGCAAAAACATTGCTGTGGTTATGCCGACCTAGCATAGCGTTAGCTAACAGCTTAAAAGCCAGGTAAGTTACTGCAAAATAAAACATAAGTAGGGCTGTAACGATACCCGTATCGAAATCGAAATCGCGACACTCAGAGCCGCGATCCTGTCTCGCGGTGGGAGAAGGCAGGATCGCGACACCCTCCAAGCCCAGTTCAGATGCTCTAAAACTCCTCAGATCACAGAAAACTATTTGACTTTTTCCCATCGGGCTACAGACTATTGTAGCATTCAGTCGCTAACCAGACAACACGTCTGTCTTAAAGGCACCAGGTAAAGTGTCACGTTTGTTTCCTGTAACTTGTCAGATTTCCATCGGTACCTGGGATGAGTCACTCGCGCGCATCCAGCTCGGGAGTTTGTGATGAGGAGCGATGGCAGGTCTGCAGACACTGAGACCAGTGAAAGAACAGGAGGAGCGGACCCTGCTCGTGTTCGGCAGGCCAGACGCACGTAGGATGTCAAGTTGGACCGAGCGCGTGGACAGCCGGTGGTGGACGCGTCGCAGGATGGTGGGGAAGCCACCGCTGCTCCGCTGCTGGTTTAGGTGTTTTTATTTGCTGTGACTTGTGATGGTAAATCAGCGGTGATCTTGTCCTGACCAGCCCCAGCTTGGAGTGCTGAGTCCTGGCCGGTCCCTCACCGCAGGTCGCTCCGTCCTCCGAGCGCGAAGAGGAGGACCAGTGTCGGTATGTGAGGGACTTCCCGTGAAAGCCGCCAAGACTACCAACAGGATACCGCTCGTGTGCGCGCCGCGTGTGTGAAGAAATAAACCAATAAAAAAAAAGAATTAATCAATTGATTAATCCTCGATCCAGCCTTAACAAATAAGATCAATAACGGCGGATCCCTGTGGAGCAGTGAAAGCATCCAGACGCCTCTTCCCTTTGATTTAACTTTGAACAGCTGATTTTCAGCATGTTGGAGTTTCCAGCAATGCAACTGAAAATAAGTTGTTCCAGCCAACGGGAAAGTGACGTCTGAATGCTTTCCTCCTCTCTGAGACGCGCTGCTAAGTCATGATTATGTTGGGGTTAACATCAGCTCATGCTCGGCCATCATAACGCCACCATCTCCCGACATCTTCCCGTTTAAATTCTCCTCTGCAGGGATCAGAGAGCAGCCTCTCACCTGACATGTGGACATGATTCTGTCCCTGAAGAAGAACTCCAGCTTTAAATCAACAGGTTTGATGTAGAAAGCTGTCAAGGATTTATTTGTTATTTAACTTCATTTTTGATTAACAGCACAGTTCAATTATTTTTATTTTTCAAAAGCATTATTTTATTAGAGAAAAGAGAAATGTTTCATCCTCGGTTAATAATTCAATAATTTTGATTATTATCTTCAGCTATGTTCCGTCCATTTTTTACATTAAGTTAAATGTTATCAATGCCATTTAAATAAAATACTTAAAATAGTAAAAGTAAAATTTAAAAAAACAAAACACATTTTTTTAAATTAGGAAAAAAAATTTTTAAATCGTTATGTGTATCGAATCGTGGGTCAAAAATCGTGATACGAATCGAATCGTGAGTTGGTGTATCGTTACAGCCCTAAACATAAGCGTAGAAAATATTTCAGCAAACAGAACGACCTTTCATGGGGGGTGTTACTGTCACAGCAACTCACTGTCTGTGTTGGAACTTAAGTACAAGAATATTTGAGACCATTATACAGCATATTTAAAATGAAACAGTCAAGAAATGGCGTCTTTGGTTTTTATTTGGTTTAATATGAGGCTTGACTTCATGGCAAAGAGAAAATGTGATTTTATGTTAAAGGGCATCAGAAATAATGCTTTACGAGTACCTTCACTTATTATGTTGTTTATACACAACACTTCTGGCCTGAATCTGAAGATAGATTCATCAGTACAACTGGTAGCTTTATTAATGTAGGCTCCATAGAAAGAATAATGCACAATGCAAATTTAAGATTTAAAAAAAAAAAGGAATTTTATTAATTTCTTTTTTTAATAAAGAAAAATGAATTGGCTAATTAAAGTCTTATCAGATTTTTTTTCCCTGCCAAATATTGTAATTGGCATCTGCCTAAGAAAAATCTATTTTTTCAGGCTCTAATGTGTTACTGGAGAAGCCTAAAGGTGGCACAAAGCACAAATAAAAAAGGTTTTAGGTTTGCTCAAAAAGAAACATATTCAGGATGAATCTGAATATGTCTTTTGGGCCTTTTCCACTGCACATTTTCGTAACGCTTCCACACGGCACGCTTTATTCGTGTTTCCCCTGGGAAAACCCGTTACAATTTTCCGCACCCGTTTCACAGCTAGCTCTAACCATGCTGAACCTACACATTACTTGAGGTACCTGATGGCTCTCCACTGATTGGTCAAAGGAAATTGGCGTCGTATGCGTCATATGTGTTTCGCCTCTTCTAAAAATATCTGGCTCTGTTTTCGGTGACTACAAGCCGCAGAGAAAACGACAGCAGTTACACCTTGATATCATCCAATGCCTCCATTGTTGTTTTTACTTTACTGACCACCGCGTGGCACGGCAGTGATGTCATGGTAGTCTTGACCGCGCCAACCCTGCCCACTTCCAGGAAGAAGACTACTGCTTCTCCTGTGTGGAAACAAAAACCGTCCTGGTCGTCTTTAGCAGGTGGTGCTGTACAGTTCTGTACCATGCCCTGTGCAGCTACAATGGAAAAGGGCCATTTGTTATAATGCAGCTGTGGCTCTCAGCATCTATCAAATCATGGCACAATGAGTCAACATAATCTTTCAAACTCTGCTAAAGTGAAAAAGAGGCTTTCAGTAAAGGTGGTTTGGACGAGGTCTCCAAAATGGCCATTTTGGCAGAGTTTGGCACAGTCTTTATCAAAAAATACCCCAACTGGGGACCTCAGCTTAATTCCTTTCAACTCCATTGGGTTGACTGATTCCAAGGTCTGAAAAAAGTTTTGTGGTTCTCTGACAGATTCTTTTGTCTTTCTACAACAGCTCCACTACAGAGATGACAGGAGAGCATTGCACACAAACTGTCCAGATCATTCTCACATCATGACGAGATGACAACAGTGGAGCAGATCAAGCAATGCAAGTCGACCTTGTCTGCAAAGACAAAGAAGAAAGCAACTTTGAATGTGTGTTTGGATCTGTGTTGTGTCAGATTTCCAAACCTCGTGAACACGTGTTACATGAACTCCAGAGCTTCCTGACATTAAAAGAGTTTGTCAAGAGGATCAGCGGTACAAAGGAGATCTGGAGATCAGTTCCTGAGGCTCAACTGCTGGAGGAAAGCATGAGGTCTCCCTTAAATGTCTCTAAGAGAACAAAATGGAAAAAATACATCTAACCACATTCATGTACATTTCATGAAAATTGATTGGCATCAGGAACTATCACGAATCAACTGACTCCAACATCAAGAGTTGCCTTCTGCAGTCCGTGACCAGAACCCACAGTTTATGGACAATTCACAAAACATGAGTCAGATTAAATTCTTATTTTTGTCACTTAATTCTCTTTTTACGACTTGATATCTAAATTCTTCAGTGTGTTCAGGATGCTCTTGAGTTCCTGACCTTGGTTCTGACTCAGATTCAAGATCTGTTCCCTCTGCCTCACTGGACCACAGTGGGCCTGGGCAGAAGCTATAACTGTCCAGTGGAAGACAACTCTGGATTTAACATGGAGTGCACCAGAACAAGCAAAGAGTAATACATTATTCAGCTACATGCAATCTGTTAGAGTTGCAAGTTAGATATTTTGATGTCTGCCCAGTTGGACCCCTTTGAACAGTCTGATCTAAGTTGGGTTTTGACCAGTACACCTGACTTTCAATGTATGTGCAGGTGTGGAGTTCAATCAGTCAGACAGGGGCAATTTACTAATCTGTCTCTGGACCTGGTTCCTAGAGGGTCCATTCAAGACATGATTGAACAATATCTTCAGGTAAGATCCAGCAGCTTTCACTGAGTCATCATCACAGATCTGATGCCATGTTTGTGTGTAATGTTTGTTGTTTGCTGACAGTCAATCACTGTCATTGTCTCTGTGCTGCTCTGTAGGAGGTGGTGCTGGAAAACAGATGTGATTGGGGAGGAAAGTCATCAGACCAGGCTTTGATCTTTGCAACCCTGCCAGAGTGGGTGGCACCCTCCATATTTCAGAAATGATTTGCCAAATTTAAGGTTCCCAAACTGACTAATTCACTGTTTCTCAAATGGGGGTCTGAGTACCTCTGGGGGTACTTTGAGCTATTCCAGGGGGTACATAACATTTTTTCATATCAATGTGTCTTTTTTTAATTAAAAAATCCTTCAGTAAAACTTATCTAATAAATATTTCAATTAATCCAAGTGTAGCTCATAAAATAAATTTACACATAGTTTCACGCTATTTCACA
The DNA here is from genome assembly GCA_023101725.1 of Atherinomorus stipes. Lineage (NCBI taxonomy): Eukaryota > Metazoa > Chordata > Actinopteri > Atheriniformes > Atherinidae > Atherinomorus > Atherinomorus stipes. The sequence continues at coordinate 127,927 of JALJCO010009116.1, forward strand.
ACTTTAAACAAAATAAGTCTTCCACATATTGTACCAACATGGTATGAGCCAACTTGTTACAAGCCAAATGACATCAACTGTCAATCCCTATCACCTTGACAACATAAAAAATGGGATCGTGGTTGAAGTGTAGTAGAAATCCAACTGAAATGGTATATATCTCTGTGTGTATGTTTATAGATGTCCTTAGTTGTCTTTATACAGTAGTTTTTTTTTTTTTTAAAGCACAAAAAAGTCCATTGTTTTCAACAGTTCCAGTTTAATAAATATATTAATATTAATATTTTCTTTTTAAATCTATTATTTATACAAAAATACTTTGTGGTTAAGACAGTGTACTTGGCTGAAAATATATTTTGCAAGGGGTACTTTGTTGAAAAAAGGTTGAGAACCACTACTCTAATTAAAAGTAATTAATAATGTAATGAATGATGAACAAAACAATCTGTTTACAACAATAACGTTACATGTTTTTATATGTTTTTCTACAGTGCACTCATCATACTAAGCGTTTTGGTTTGCTTCATCCTGAAGAACATCTATCCTGATAGCAATGACTTTTGGGCCACATGTGGCATCTTGGTGGCACCTCTGGCTGAGTTGTGGTGTGGCAAAACACATGAGGGCCACATCATAACCACATCAGTTTGGCCATACCTTCAAAATTGGAGGGAATTTCTCTTCTGGGAGAGTTCTGGCCAACACTTGGCAGTGTACAGTACCAATCAGGACCATTCCCTCATTTTTAACTGCCTTGGTAAGTGAACTACTTCGTTCAACAGTTTTATTCACATTCCGTTTTTGTTCTAGACAATCTAGATTTTTTTTAGGAGAAAATTATCAGCCAAACAACTGTTCGTTGATGGCATCGCTAAGTAAGTGCTGCTACCTGTCTATATTAGCCGCTAACGCAGCTATCATGTACCTTTTAAAATGATTTTAGCTGGTGCTTGCCGGTACTATTAGCTGATAAAGTTAGTGGCGTTAGTAGCTCATTGTGGTATATTGATAGCTAACGTTAACTGCGTTAGCAGCTGCTGTGTGGTATTTAAATGATGTTAGCAGCCAACGTTGGGTGCTAACGCAGCGCTCGTGTCTTGAGTATGAGCATTGAAATGGGTGCTGCGTTAGCATCCAACATTAGCTGCTAACATAATTTAAATACCACATGGCAGCTGCTAACGCAGGTAACATTAGCTGCCAATCCAATAGACCACAAAGAACTACTAACGCCACTAACTTTATCAGCTAATATGTTATTGCTTTGTTAGCTGCTAATGTTAGCAAGTAACAAAGCCAGGGATCTGCTTCGCGTGTACTCGTCAACCTACAGGAATAGGCTAACAACCATCCGTCTTTCACAATTTGTAAGTGCTTGTCTGACGGTGCAAACATTTCACTCGCATTTAACCCTAAAATGTATGTGCGGACCAGGAGAGTGGTTCGATTAAAAAAGAATTATCTATGATCGTTCATAACTACTCATCCGACAATTCCTTACTGTTAAATGATTGGCTGTTTGCCTGTCAGTTGTCGCGTCATGATAGGCTGAGGCATGAATGGAGCACACGTGGGATGGTTTGTTTGAATGAATGAATGAATGAATGAAATTTATTTATAAATCACTTTTCATACAAATGTAGCATATAGTGCTTTACATATTAAAATCAATATTTCAACAAAATGACAACTAGACAAACAATTACACAATTCTCTACCCCCCCCCCCCCCCCCCCCCCCACACACACACACACACACACACGCACACGCACACACCCACACACAGACGCACACACACACACACACACACATGCATGCGAGTGTGCTTCTTGCATAGAAGCAAGTTTAGAAGCACACCCGGTTGTCACGGCAACGTTTTGTCAACAGTACGCTTGTGCACATACTGTAAAATAATGCTGTCAAAATTGGCTACAGTTTCAGAGTGAGAATTGCCGGATTTACTTGTGCGTACACGGTGAAAATAGGCTGGTATGGTCCCCTACACCATGATAGTTAGGCTAGTATTAAAATATATTCTTATTATCAGGGTTGCACACATCCAATACTCAAGAGCTACTATCCTGCAACCTTAAACGTGAATCAAATGGCTGAATTGCCTCATGTGCATGTCATTCAGCTCTGTAGAGGCCTGGTAATGAACCATTTGATTCAGGTGTGTTGGAGAAGGAGTGCTTTTAAAGGTTGCAGGATAGTAGCTCTTGAGGACTGGATGTGTGCACCCCTGATAATTATTGTTCGTGTTGCATTAGGCTGAGGGTTGTAGTAGTGTAAAGAATATAATACAAGTTTCTCTCATGTAAACAGTTGTGTACCACATTTATTATATTTTTCTATTTTTATCTTTTGCAGGCTGTGGTGATTCAAAATCAGAGGACATTGGTGAGGAATTTTCTCTTTAATAATGGAAATTAGGAAGACTTCAGAACAAAATAGCCTCAGAAGAGGAGCAGTTAAAAGGGAAAAGGTTGTATTTGATATACTTCAGACTCAATGTGATGGTGACCTGGAGCAGGAAAGGCAGCATGTAGGACAGGGTGCAGAGTCAGCATGTGACGAGAGTGAACCTGAATTTTATCATGATGCAATGAGCGATGATGATGACACCCAGGACAATGATCTGGTGACGTGTCTGGCAGGGTGGGCAGTCAGTTATGGGATTTCCTTAATTGCTTTGTCTGCCCTCTTGGCTCTGCTGAGAATTCATTTTCCCTCCCTCCCCAAAGATGCTAGAACCCTTCTGAGGACCAGTGGTTCCAATAGGCCACATATGGTAGCTGGGGACCATATTATTACTTTGGTGTGCAAAGTTTTTTAATAAAGGCCTGCAAGAAAGTCTGGTCAGAAATTCCTGACCTTCATACACTAAAAGTGCAGCTGAATTTTGATGGCATACCGTTATTTCATTGTAATGCAGTGCAGCTTTGGCCAATACTTGCCATTATTCAAGATTTTAAAGGAAGGAAGCCATTTGTTATTGCTCTGTTTTGTGGCCGGTCAAAACCCAAATGTCTGAATGAATATTTGAAAGACCTTGTGGCAGAAATATGTAGCCTGAGCAGTGGTTTCAACATTAATGGCAAACAGGTTTTTTTGAAAGTTACATCTGTCATATGTGATGCACCTGCCAGGGCTTTTATCAAAGCCATAAAGACACACATGGGGTACTCTGGCTGTGGAAAATGTACCCAAACTGGCCTTTACATAAAAAACCGAATGACCTTCCCTGAGAACAGCACCCCTCTTAGGACAGACCTGTCTTTCAGACAAATGACAGGTGAGGACCATCACACTGGAACATCCCCTTTAACTGATACAGCTGTAGATATGGTTGGAGCGTTTCCGCATGACTGCATGTATCTTGTGTGTCTTGGGGTAACATGGAGACTTTTAGATCTTTGGTTAAGCACAGGGCCACTCTGTGTTCGTCTCTCTTCTCAACAAGCTCGAAAAGTTTCAGATTTACTGGTTGAAGACTTTTGTTCCCTTTGATTTTGCATGGAAGCCAAGATCCTTAGATGAAAGACTTAGGTGAAAAGCCACTGAGTTAAGGCAGTTTTTGTTACATACTGGTCCTGTGGTACTCTATAATGTACTGGCTTCACCAGTGTATAGTAATTTCATGCTGTTGTCAGTTGGCATTTATGTTCTTCTCAGTCCACAGTACTGTGATGTGTTAAATGAGTTTGCTCATACATGTCTCCTGTCCTTTGTTGATCACTACAGTCGATTGTATGGTCCTGAGTTTGTGTACATGGGTTAGTGCACATCTCTGTGCACATCTCTAGATGAGTTTTCTGCTTTTCCATTTGAAAATTGTTTGGGTAAGCTTAAAGGTGTCATAACCTGCCGTTTTACATACACAATCCTTCTTAAATTATCTTCAAATGAACTTTTAATTGATTGTGGCAGGACAAAGGAGGGCCCGGGCGGGAATTGAACCACAGACTCCCGGGTGAGAGTCATGCGCGCTAACCAGTCAGCCAAAGGGACATCCCCTTGGCCAAGTAGCCAGGGAACATGAACACTCGGAGGCATAGTGACAGGACTATCAACTGCCACATATAGTTGGGTGGGAGGAAAATTTAATGAGCTCATTTTAACCTCTTTTAATCCCCAACTATTGTTTGTCGCGAGAATACGTACGAGAGTTAGACCTGTCTGTAAGCGCGTTCACGAGGCAAACGTCAAAGCCAAAACAAATTTTTTTTATGACAGAGCAGGTGAAGGAAATGATGTTCCAACAGAGAAAAACGTTATAAAAACGTAATGGTGCGATTGATAGAGAGAATCCGCGGAGTAAAAGGGCTGGACTTAAAGAGCGGACGTCTGACGTGAAGTTAACCAAACACTGTTAGCTTTAGTAGCTACATTAGCAGCTTGTCCGTTCGTCAACCACCGTTTACTGGTCTCTGACACAAAGGATAATAAGTTGCACAAGTAGCAACACTTACCAACTGCACATCCTCACTGATAAATATAATCCACTGCTCCCTGGTAAAGCTGTCCCTCCTGCTGAATTTCTGCCAAGGCAACTCAGCATGGCAATCTCCCCCCTCCTCCTCCTTCTTGTCGTCCTTTCTGACAAAGCTGGTTTACTCTGTGGCAGATAATCAGCTGCCTTCAGGTGGTGCTAAAGACGCTAGCTTAGCAGCTTGCTCACAGCCTCGCCAGTTCACGTCATAACAGCTGATCATAACTCCTCCGCGGCAGGTAATCAGCTGCTTTTAGGTGGCACTAAAGAGGCTAGCTTAGCAGCTAGCAGCCTCTCTGGTTCACGTCATTCGGAGAAAGAAATCCAAACCACGTACTGTGGAGAGCGCGTGCTTGTGGCCAATTCTGGTGAGAAGAGAGAGCCCGCACTCAAAGACGAAGTTACTTTCACTTTCCAGAGTTTATGGCACGTTATAACTGAGGTCCTGTTCCAATACACGTTTTAACGTGAAAAAGTGGGATTTGCGGGTGAAGACTCCTTTAAAGCTCATCAGGAAACCTGACAATCCTCTGGCCCAAATAATTCAACGCCTGTCTAAAATGGACAACTCCATTGGAAGAGAGGATCGTCTGAAAAGAGTCTTTAGAAAGAAACATCAAAATGGCCCTGTACCTCCAGTATTTTCTGGAGTACTTTTCCAGAAAAGTACAGTGATGCCAGAAAAACACTCCCTGAGTCCGAATTGTTTTCAGACATTCAGTCCGATACAGAAGTGGTCAAAACGCCTAGGTGAATTTTGTAAGTCAGTTGTTTCACTACTTCTCCATTATATTTTATAATGCGAATATAAACAAAAATGATCAATGAATGTGCAAATTCATATATCATATTTAAATAAATGAAGATACATGTTTTTTTCCCAGGAAAAACCGTAGGTTTCAGGATTATGACAATTTGACTGATAGAGAAGATGATGGTCATACTGTCAGTGGCCTAGAACCACCGCCTGTTATAAAGCCACCACAACCAGCTGTTGTAGCCCAAGCATCCGCTCAACATCCTTCTTCCTACCATGCTGCCAAAGAGCCACCTGCCTTCTCTCAAGAAAGTTACCAGCAGGTAGGTGATCCTTTTTTTTCTTGATAAATCATGATTTTATCTCCTTGTACTTCCTGTATTTCCTCAAATCTCTGTAATAGCCATTATTCAGCCACCCTGCCAGTCAGCCTTCCACTGAACACTCATCAGGAAGTTATCAGCAGGTAGGGGGTCCTTCTTTTTTTTTTTATATCATTCTAGATTTGTTAATATTTCTGTTTGTCTTGCGTAGCACGCATCTCATACACATCTCTCTGCAGTCATTTTTCCAGCTCACTGATCAGCCGATCCACTCATCAGAAAATTACCAGCAGGTATGATTTTTTTGTTTTTTCTTTTTTAATGTTGATTTTTGTTGATTGATGGGACACTATTTTCTCATTATTGTTTTTTTCTTTTTTTGTCTTCCTAAACCCATTTTTTCCCCAAAAGTCATCACTGTGCCACCCTGCCAGTCAACTACCTCCCATCCACTCATCAGAAAATTTCCAGCAGGTGTTCATCTTCTTCTTCTTATACTTTGTCAAAATGTACTCAGTGTCTTAACTGGAGTTTTGTCTTTGCAAAACACATTTCTGTTCCAGTTGTCTTTCTACCAGTCAGTCAGCCAGCCAGCCATCACACTCATCAGGAAGTCTACAGCAGGTAAGTGAATCTAAAATGTGATGGCCGTCATTCACTTCCATAAGTAAGTCAGTCGATAGAAAGCAAAGTCGATCCGGCCAATTTTTAAAATAAAACACTTTGTGCAGACTCTGGATCACATTTTACTCTGAAACATCAGCATTACGTCCAAACCTGCGTCATCAAGCCGTCAGCTGAGAGAATCTCACTTTACACTGCGTGACCCTGGATGACGAGACGTTCATGGACTGTAGTTTAATTCACCAGCAGATGCACAACAACCAAGGAAAAGTGATCAAACAAAGAGCAAACGCGTGGTACGCAGGGCGGTCTGGCTAAATAACCAGGAGGAAAATTGGCGAAGCTGCACCGCGGGGCTTCCTCGTAGAGCAAGGGGGGAGCACGCGCGGGGTGGGTGCATTCTGCAGCCTAGTAACCCTCCCTGCCGAAAAAACATTTTCGGCAATCGTTGCCCATTTCCGTGACATTCCGTGTTTATAATAAAATCCATTTTTAACGTTCAATTCCGTGATTCTGTCCGTGATTCCGTGATCGTGGATTTAGGGCTCTACACATGGAAGAGCCGTAGAGGTTGATGACCCTGAGGATGACCCACAAAGGCCAGTCATTGATACGGTCCCTGTTGCCATCTGCTCGCCTTCAGGGATGAGTGATGAGGTCATCTAGATGGAGACTGGCCTGCTTGATAAGGTCATGTTCGGACTGGTGCAGCGCTTTGAGGGATCCATCATTTATGCATCTGGCTAGAGCGCAGAAGGAACCCAGATGGAGTCCCAGGTCTTCATGGCACTGATGAAAGTACGGCAGAACTATCTCACCTGCTCCTAGCCCAGCTGTTCCCCTGCAATGGTGGCAAACGTGGTGAAGGAAATTATTCGTTATTACTATTATTATTAAAACCATGACCTGCCTTCTGCCAGTAACTGCAGAATCATCATCAATTGCACTGAGATCCAGGTTGATACACCGAAAGAGATGGACTAATCAAAAATGGTCTACTCAGCCTACAGGATGCATTCTTTCAAGGTGCTTATTGGTGTCGCCTCCAACAGGGTGATACCTTACTGCATCTCCCTGTTCCCTGGCTCCGTCTCTGACAAGGCCATCACCATGCAGTCGGGCATCCTTGAGCAGCTGAAGGCAGGTGATTTGATCATGGCTGACAAGGGATTCCTGATGTCTGACTGAGGGTGTTTCAGTGAATATCCTGCCTTTCCTAAACCAGAGCGAGGTAAACGCAACAAGAGAGGTGGCATGCCGCAGGGTGCATGTTAAAAGGGCCAGTCAGAACATGAAAGACTTCAGAATCCCTCACATGATCCCCTCATGCCTCAGGACTTCAGCTGAAGTTTTGGTTAAGCTGTGCTGTGCACTTGTGAACCTCCAGCAACCTCTTCTCAAGGTAGCAAGCAGCTCTGTCTTAACTGATTACATTTGTCGCTTCTCTCTTTTCTTATTCTCTCATCTTCAGTCTCTCCTCCTACCTCATCCATCTTTAAATAAATGTGTTATTAATTAATGTGTTCTGTTTGCTGCTCATCAATATCTATGTTGGACAGTTAATTCAACTTTTGAAATCTAAAGCAGAGGTCTCCAACCTGCGGCTCATAGCTCTCAATTTGACTCAAAGTAATGAAGAACCAACTAATATTTTTGAATAGCATAGCATTTGTAGGTTTTAGAAGTTTTTTCATGGAATAATTGCCATGAATTACCACAACATGACACTAAAAGTATATTTACTTTATATATTTTAAAATCTATTCCTCTTGTCATTAGCTTATAGGACTTTTTCCCTCATAATGTCCCACATCTACATTTTTATTTATTTATTTAACCTTTTTTAGACTGTTAAAATCAATTGAAGAAAATGTATCTTTACTCCGTTTTGCAGGTTTTTTTCTAACCCTAAGAGATTAAAGTGCCCCTGGCATGAAATTTGCATTTTTTGAGATTTTGATCATATGCTTAAGTTTCCCCAGCCTGCCTATGTCCCCTAAGGTGTAGGGCTGGGCAATAATTAGATAATGATATATCTATCGAAAAGGCGTTCCTGGGATAGATAAAAGAGAGCCTCAATAGGAGGTTCAGTAGAAAAAAAAAAGTCCCCCTTTGTTTTTCATTCCAGCCTATCATGTAGCTTAATACTAAAGTGCCTAGAGAGAGAGAGTGGCGTCAACGAAAGTTAAAAAATCTGGCCGCATGTAACCCTCAAACAGTTCCCGGACGTGCTTGGCGGGACATTCTAAACATTAGCAAATCCACAAAAATCGCTAAATAATGTCAATAAATGCTAACGTTCTGTGGTAGAAGCTAATATATTTATAGTAAAATATAGCTTTATTTTACGATATTGACATTTTAAGTACAGACAGAAAATATGATCAATACTCATTTACGATCTTGTAGGAATCCAACATAGTTAATGATTGACAGAGTCTGTGTTTCCATTAGCCTTGGAGAGTCTGCCACTTAACACTTAATTTATTTGCAATGAATTGAAATAAAATTTTGAGTTCTACAACTATTTATTACCTATTCTTCCTTGTAAATATGCTTATATTAATGGTGTTGAACTCTGTTACGCGGGTGGAAACGGGGTTTTAGGGTGCATTCAGAAAGCATAGTCCGCGAGTCTCGGTCCGTTTGGGGGCCGGGGGGGGGGTGGTATTCCGGACCGAGATTGCGTTCACGTTGCGCTATTGCCAAACGAGCCAAACATGACAATCTCAGGTGGCGCTGCTTTCGGATTCACGTAGGCAAGGAGAAGACACGCGTACAAGAAGGTTCTCACAACTTCTGTTTCCTCCACAAAGCAACATCATTTTTGTACGAGGAGCTGGACATGATTTCATCAGATCAGATATCGATTAAAGCTTTTACTTCCTCGTAACTCAGCGTCTGCCCACGAGCCATCTTTATATCTACCGCAGTCCCCAGTGTTGCCAGGTGGGAAATATAGAATTATCGTACCAGAGACTCAAAATTATCGTATTTTGAGGGAAATTATCGTACACCCGTCATAAGTAAAATAACAACCCCACTGATGCGTGAAATATTGTCACTCTAGTGTTTAAAAGCGCTCACAGGCACTCTTGACTTTGCTGCGTCAGCACAGAATGGGTTAACGGCGTCATAATATCAGGTGTGATCTACACAGATGATATGTATGTAGGTTTATGAAGTTTCATATTCATTTTCATGACATAACTTTAACAGCGACCACCAAACGTGAGTGAGCCTGACTCGCTTGGCATGATGTCACAGGTAGACAGATTATTACAGGCCGGTAAATATTTTAACCACTAAACACAACTTATATTGATACTCAGTCTTACTTGTGAAAAGTAACTCCCAGTTTGCTGCTTTTGATGCTCCGCCGATTACAGCAGAAGATGCTGCGCAGCTCTGGCATCGCTCGTCCACAGTAGTTATTAACTGAGCTGTGAATGGTCCAAGATGGTGGCCACGTTTCTCGCCCTCCATCAGTCAATCCGGCTTCTACTCATTTATTATTTATACTAATATGTCCTCCTCTCCCTTCGTGTTGTTTTGGTTTTGAATCTCGGAAAAAATGCAAAAATCACGCACCTCCCGAAAAAAATCTCAACCCAGGTGCTGGATCACAAGAAGACTCAATAGAAAGGAAAAACGGGTCCGCACAAACTGGATATAGCTCCCATTGACATTTTATTTGCAGAATACAAGTAACGTTTCGGGCGTGTGCCCTTCTTCAGACTCAAATCAGTTACTGCGTGCACCTGCCTAAATCATTTCTTTCCTGATCACATGATGAAGTCATGTGATCATGACAAAAAATTTGTCAACCAAGTCAGAAAAATCGAAAAATATTTTCAATGTATACATACTTCAATCTAATGAGTAGCAAAAATATTTACATACACAAATACAAATTAGGAGAAATATACAATATATTCTCAATGTATATGCATGTAGAACTATCTATATATATATACATACATACATGTATACATCTGTACACATTTGAATCTCGCTCGCCTTCCTGTCTGAGCGTCTCCTAGGGCGGGTGCAGCTTACCATGCAGCCAATCAACACATGGACGTCACTCGCATCTCACGCTCAGCAAAGCATGATTGGCTGGTAACATGTCACATGGGAACTGATGCCTTCAGGGTTCACAAAAAAATTCGCCAGCCAACAGTTTTGCTGACATTTAATATGAAATGGTCAAATTATCGTACATTTGCCCTTTTTTAGGATTATTGATCGTACATCGTACAGAGGGCCAAATTATCGTACAAATACGATAATTATCGTACACCTGGCAACACTGGCAGTCCCTCACATGTGTTTGTTGTCGTGGTGTTTACCCACGTCCAACGTTTGACCCACAATGCCAATGCAGTTTGTAGTCCACTTCCTGTATTTGGTTCACTTGAATCGGACCGAGACCTGCGTTTGCAGGTGGACCGAGTCCGCTTGTTTGTTCCAGATCAGAGTCCGTTTGCGCATTCACAACTCCTCTAATGAAGCGGACTAACCGAGCAAACAGACTCTGATTCGAATCAAAAAAGCTTTGTGAATGCGCTCTTAATGATTTTGTCAACTGACTGCATTATGTCTGAACTTGCAACAGCATGATTAGTGTTTAAATCTGGAAACCAATGTCAAATAAATCAAATTTTCATTGCAAATAAGTTCAGTTATACAACTATTTGTTACCCATTCTTCCTTATAATTATCTATGCAATATGAATGGCTTTGAACTTGTTAACTTTAACTAAACCATCCCGTCACAGCAATAAAACCCACAATATTTTCTTTTTTTTTAACTTTCAGATGTGAGTGAGGGGGGCTAATGGGTGACTAAAATTATTTCTAAAGTCTCTACAAGTCTGGATTTGTTACAGCATAATATTTTAATGCATTGCAAATAAATTGAGTTCCGGATTTTGGTTTCTATACATATGTAGAATCAAAACCATATAAAATTTACTCTAAGTTCAAATGTTATTTTTGGCGTAACTTCTTAGGGCAGCAGCAGCAGTAACCTGTTTCCAGAAGCTGGTTGCAGCGAGTGGCTGCCACCTCGAGGTAGAGGGAAAAAGAGACGGGGACGAGGTCGAGGTGGAACCCGCGCCACGAGTCAGTCTCGGGCCAGCAGGGGAGGTCGTGGGCGAAGTGACGAGGAGCAGCAAAGACTACATGCCCTACGTGCTGCCAGGACAGAAGAAACGGAGGTGTGCATCATCCTATTGACTGTCTTTTAGATTCTTTTTTTTTTTTTTAATTAAATAAAATACACAATTATCCGCAAATAGTGGCTAAGTCATGATTTACATCAGTGTTTTCTTTTTCATCTGTTATAGAGGCAACTCCAGGATTTGACTCTGGACGAATGGAGGGAGCTTGGGAGGGGGCTCTTTGAACGGCAACCTGGGCTGGTGTTTGATGCCCTGATGATGCACCAGAATCGTGCATCACGGTGCTCCACCAGCTGCAGGACTGCCATGGTGTGTGTGCAGCAACTGCAGGGAGATGCCCACAGACTTGGAGAGGAAGTGCTGTGGTGTAGCACCACCTCTTTGCATCAGCAAACAACCATCTTTTGCATTGTACTGTCTAGAAGCTGAAATTTTACGTATACATAGAAATTATAGAGAAGACATCACAGCGCTTGGCATTGCTAGGGAGCCAGGGGATGATAACTGGGAGTATCGGTTTGCTGCATACAGATCTTTTATTTATTGGCAGCATGGCGCAGTGGGACAGAGAAACCGGTTAGTCATCCCTAGCTGTTGTGATGCCAGCCCCATGCAGGCATCAATATACAAGCGATGCCTGTCAATTGAGATACAGAGATCGGCAAAATATGTTCCAAAGAACAAAATGCACCTTTAAGAGGTACCATTGTATTTTCTAAGGAAATGAATTCTAATGTACGGTTGAACATATTTTTGTCTAACATGTTAATACTTGAGTGTACTCTCACATTTTTATCTTAACAGGACAGTATTCAACATAATCTGTCGCTGTTTTCTGTTTCCTCTCCTCATTATTTTAGAAGTGGGCATAGTGCAATATTTTGAAGCTACAGCGGTTAGGAGGGCAGGCGGAATTGAGTGGGGGTTGTTTCGATGAGGACCTTTTTGTTTTCTTTGCAGTATAAATAACCCTGAGTTGTTTTTTTTTTTTTTTTTTGTTTGTGTGGATCAAAGTCAAGATATGATTTGTAGTGTTCTTGCATGAATTATTGTGTTACGTGTAGGTCCCCCTCAATAGCTCTGGCTCTAGTTTATATCTGCCAGCCCTGTTAGTAGCCAGAGAGTGAGTTCAGGAGTGTACTCCATATTAATGTTTGCCTATGTCCCTACATAGTGTGTTAGGAGTTTTTATTGTCTAACTAAATGCTAATAATGAACTGTGTTTTTAAGCCCTAGTCTCTAGTCCCGTTTATTCTGGACACTAGCCTGTTACATCAGTGGTTGACCTTTTTGGGTGGGTTAATGTCACTTTCTTAGCACTACATATGGATAACTTCACTGTTTATTGAGAAAAGCAGTTTGTCAAGTATGTTCAGTTTTAGCCACAGATATTTTCTTTATCCATTTCTTTGTCATTGAAATTCAACTAAGTTTGTTTTTATTTTTCTCCAGACATTGATAAAGCTGGAGTTCACATTATATATGTCTGTGTCTCTTGCTTGATTTTGTTGACAACTAATAGCCCTTAAAAAAGTTTTGATGCGAAACTAGCTACTAAAAGTTAATTCATTCACAACTGATCAGTAAACATAAACAACGTATCAATTATCCAGCGTCTAACATGTCAGCTGGAATCTCAGATAGGTTATCTCATTTTTAGCTTACTTTGTTCATTAAACAGATTTTTTAAATTCAATGATAAATGTTACTATAATACAATGTTGTTTTAATGTCTTTTTTTCAGCTTTGAAAAGCAAGAGGTCGATTCATGATAGATTTTACATAAACCAAAAATCAACCTTATTTCTAGAAAGGGAAGCCATCGCCAGCAGGTAGTACTGAATAAAAACAAGAAGAACTTTTTTAAAAAGAAATAAACATGGTACTAAAGTAATAAAAGTGGAAAAATAGGCTCAATAAATGTTCAAATAAAAGGACTAAAATGCAAAAAGGCGCTCGTGATGGCTGGCACCTTCACTGGCTGTGGATCCATCCCGGTCCGTGGCGGCCGCACTCCTGGCCAAAGGCTCCTTCGGGACTTCACAGCCCTCGTCTGGCCCGGGCAGCTGCTCCTCCCCTCTGGCTGTTGGCCTCCTTTTGGTGTCCACAACCGTCCTCCGACTCCCGAGCCACGTTTCTCCACCGCCACCATCCCCTGAGCCCCCAGCCAGGGGGATCAGACGTCCTCCGCCAACCTGTCCTGCTCCCCTGTCTCTCTCTCGGGACTCTGTAAATTTCCCGTATTTTAATAACAGCCTATTTGAAGAAAAAAAAAATCCTCTGCTTCTCCAAACTGACTTCACCAGCTTCAGGAGAACCGTCACCTGCAGGAGCCTGGAACAGTGTGGTGAAACGCATCCACCAAAAAACACGTTGTCCTCATTAGGTGTGGTGCTTGTAGGAGCCATAAATCGCGTTTTGGTGTTTGATCAGGGGTTGATGATTATTTTCATTTTGGTTGTCATGGGGACGTCTAGCATGGGTCACGTGGTGGTAATCAGTGACGCATTGAGCCGTCACTGTCACATGGGAGAGAGAGGAGGGCTGGGTAGCCCTCAGCATTTTTTGACCACTACACAAAGCTTGTGGGCGTTAAGTTAAGTGTGCTGTTATGATGAAAATCAGTGTTTTCATTCATGAAAGAAAACATCCAGTAACTAGTAACAGGTATTTACCACACTTGCTCAGAATGACAGTATTCTGTTACCGATGCCATGACGTGTTCACAAGACAAGTGCTCACAACAGTAACAGAGAAAGAGATAATTGCTCACAAATTGTTTGGTAATATAACGGCAAAAAGTACAGATACATAAATATGAAATATTTTACTATTGATTTAGTTGTGAAAATAACAACTGCATAAGTGAAATCTGTATATAAAATGTGTAGTATCACACTAAAGTCACTTTCTTTCACAGACTGCTGAGACAAAGTTTTTACTTTATTTCTGATGTAAACTCCTTTAGTTTGTTTTACCTATTTCACACCTTATTTGGGTTCATTTTGGCGGGTTAAGTCTGTTCTTTTTCTGTTAATATCTTTCCAGCTTTGGAGAACACATTTTCTCGTGGTCCAGACATAGCTGGAATATATGCACAAACTGCAGATATCTCTCTGCAAGCTTGTCAATATCAGGATAAACTGTTGTCCTTTAGTTCCGGTATTTTAATGGCTCTTCTCCTCTTTCCAGAGGAAGGACTCAGACAAAAAAAGCTGAACCTCCACAACTTTTCACCTGTAGGAAATCAAAGTTAAAGGTAGTGAAAGACATTGTATGAATGTTGTGTTAAGACAATGCAAGTTTACTTGTAAACTATATTTCACATAGCCTACAGGACAGTTCTAAGTGCTCTGCATAAAATGTTAAAAGCATCACAACAGGATCCAGAAGGAACATTTAAAGAAAATAGACACTTTAAAATCTTTCATTACGCCACTGTGCGCAAATTTGTTTTTTTTTTCTATTTGGGTGAAATTTCTTTTTCATTTGTAAGGATTCGTCTCTTTCCGCTAGTGTCGTGAGGAAGTCTGTACACCTCTGTGACTTTTATCCTTATTTTATCATTAGTTATCCCTGTAACTGTGTGTGTGTTATTACAGTCCATGGTTGAGGTGTTGGTATTAAAGGGACTTGAGGCAAGATTAAGAAACGAAACTCGCGACTGCTGCTTCAGGTAACTGCAGCCACGAGCGAAGCAGTCACGGGAGCGTGCACAAACTGAAGCTATAATGTTGTTTACTAAGCTTTTTCTTTGTAGTTACAGTTTTTAGTATCTTTCACTTGATCTGGATCGTTTGCTGACGGCAGAAGAATCCATAACTATCGCTTACAGTGTTTGAATTTACCGCGACCGTCTTCTTCCTGTATCAAAACTGCGGATGTAGAGTTATTTGACGTCACGTCCGCAGGGCAGCGCAGGAAATTCGGACACCGAATCGCAGCGCATTTTGCTTTGGAAGATATTACGTTGAGTCGCCCTTCGGTAAACATCAATATAATACAATAATGAATATAATAATATAATATATATAATATAATGGCAGAGAAGGGGCTTTTCTATATAAGACATTATCTGCAGCAAAACTCCATTTCATCAATGCTTTAAGTAAAATGAACGAACGAACGAGTGCTATTGTCCTGTGAGTTCAGATTTTCGCAAATTATTACTTTTTTGTTGTTGTCTGGGAAGCGAGGTGCTCTTCAAGCTGTACTTTGGAGGCACACATCGGGAAGGCGCGGCCCCAAAAAGTGTGCAGAACACCCTGATAACTAACGGTAAGCTAAATCTGAACTCATGGGACAATAGCACTTGTCCGTTCGTTCATGCTCCTTAAAGTATAGATGAAAATCAAGGAGTTTTGCTGCAGATTATACCTTGCATAGAGGCTGCCCCGTCTCCACCATTATATGGATGTACACCGAAGGGCAACTCAACGTAATATCTTCCAAAGGAGTCAGAGTGATACAGAAATTTTACCAGTGAGTAAATGCACATATAAACTCCTAGAAATAAGGTCCGGGTTTAAGAAAACATAAAATGCAATTCCTGATTATTTTGTCCCCAAAAAACACAGGAGAGAAGCCTCCAGATGATGTCACACTAACCTTTCATCCTAACAAGCTATCATGTACCTGCACAGATCTTAGCTGATTAGTAGGAAATGAATTTGCAGTGGAAATGGATGTGAGCTGTCAGTGAGACTGGGTTATTTAGGATCTTTCTCCTCAGAGGAACTCATTGAAATTCAATGGGTACATTAGTTATCTGACTGTTCGGCAGATGGGGGGAACAGTCTGATACTGCTGCTTTTTTCCATTAATTCTCTTTATCTGACGGGAAACAAGTTTTGTTTTCATAAAATTCATTTCTTTATCGACAGGTTACAGGACCGTACACGGCGGCAGTGCTGCTTAGATACACAAAGACGGTGACAAGACGCACAGCAGCTTTTCGTTAGTGTTTCAGTCGTAGTCAGCTGAATGCAAAGCAAATACGCACCCAGTCTGAGCTGAGGCTCGTGGCACTTTCTGGGAATGGGGACATTCTTTCTACCACAAAAAGCTTAGTAAAGACTAAACACTTGCATCTTCAGCTGTTAGATATTTTACTTTTGGATGTTCAGAGTTTCCAACGCTGTTGATGTGGCAATGGCAGGACTTTCCTTGGTGCAACAAGTGTTTGTGTCTGAGGTGAGGAATCTCCTCAAAAAAGCATTAGTAGATGCAAACAGACTACAACGATTTACAAATCTCATCAGTCCATCTTTTATCCTCCTAGAGCAGGGGTGCCCAAGTCCAGTCCTCAAGAGCTACGATCCCTCTGCAACACACCCGAATCAAATGAATGGCTCGTTACCAGGCCTCTGCAGTGCTGAATGACATGCACGAGGAAATTAACCATTTGATTCAGGCTTGTTGGAAGGAGTATGGTCTAAGAATTGCAGGATAGTAGCTCTCTGGAACCGAACTTGGGAACCCCTGCCCTGGAACATAAACAACCAGGCTGCTCACACAAATGGTTCGTATGATTTCTTACAAAAATAACGTACGAATATTAAGTCCCAACAAAATTCTCAGCCAATTAGTGTCCAGGTCACTGGAGGCAGAGTCCTGTCTGGGTCCAGTTTTACCAACCTGCACCCGCCCGACCTGTGAGGACAGGGGTGGCCAAGTTCGGTCCTCGAAAGCCACAATACTGCAACTTTTAGATCCACCCCTTCTCCAGCACATTTGTGGCTCTTGAGGGCTGAACTTGGCCACCCCCGTGTTAGGATGATTATCAAATCCAACCCGGAAACTGCAGATATGTCCTAGTTAAATCTGGACTTCACTTATTCATGTTTAATCTGCAACCCAACCAAAGCCAAAAAAAAAAAAATGGACGTAGTATCCAGTCACGTGTAACACAGGTGTTGCATTGTACAATACTCTCGCGAGCACGGCAACCCTTGCTCACATGACTGGTGACAGCCAATGATATCCCATATTAGCCGGTGATTCAAGATGGCCGCGAGATATGGTGTTTGTCTCGGGGGATTTTCAGCTGGTATGTTTAAAAGTTCTTTGTATTGGGTAAGTTTTTTAGAAAAGTGGTTCTGATTTCATGCAACCATGAACTGACTTGTAGGTGTTGACCATCGGGTCCATTTTGGGGACGAGAGGGCGCAGCGATCGTGCATTGTTAACTAGAGTTGATGAGTCAAATTGTTTGCTAATATTAGCCACTAGCCATTCCATTGGTTTTATATGAAATTCAAATTCAAAAGCTTTATTGTCATTAGTACACTACTGGTGTGCTGTATGCACAACGAAATTGCAAGGCTACAACAAAAGTGCTGGAATAAATAAATAAGGATAAAAAAATAGAAAAGATAAAAATAGGACATAAAATCATATGTACATATATATGCATACATATACGTATTCAGGAACATACATATGCAGTTCATGAGATTATTGCATCATGGGGGTCTGGTGCATGTGTGCATTCAAGATGGTGATGGCTGTGGGAAACAAACTGTTCTTGAGTCTATTTGTCCTGGATTTGATAGACCTGTAGCGTCGCCCAGAGCAGTGGCGTTGCTAGGGTCTAATGGAGCTCCAAGCATGAAGCATGGGGTGGTGGCCCAACAAGGGGGTCTTCTACTACGGTGTCATTTCATTGCAAAGTAAATGCCCATTCTTGTCATTGCTGTGCAGTACAATTTGTCAGCCCATGGGGGCCCCCTAGAGATGGGGTGCAAGCAACTGCCTGGCTTGCCTGTCCACAAGCCCCGCACCTGGCCCAGAGGGTAGCAGGTCAAACAGGTGGTGAGCAGGGTGAGTGGTATCTCTGATGATGCACTGTGCTCTGTGGAGGCAGCGAACTGTATGGATGTCTTCCAGAGAAGGGAGGGGGCAACCCACTATGTTCTGTACCATTTTGACCACACCCTGGAGCTATTTCTGGTCTGCTTTAGTGCAGCTGGAAAACCACACTGAGGTGCAGTGGGACAGAATGCTCTCAACGGAGGAGCAGTTGAAGGTTAGCAGCAGCTTCTGGTTGATGTTTTTCCTGAGCACTCTCAGGAAATGCAGGCCCTGCTGAGCCTTATTGATGACAGCTTTGGTGTTAGCAGACCATGAGAGATCAGTGGAGATAGTGGTGCTCTAGAGGGTGAATGTGTGGACTCTTTTCACCAAGTCGCCTTTGATGGTGAGAGAAGATGGGTCGTGGGTGGTTAGTGTCATGTACTGACTCAAGTTTCTCCTATGTTTCTGTGTTGTTCAGTGTAACTTCTGTTGAGATTTAGTTGATAATATTTGTGCATATTGATCAAGTGTGTGATGTTTTTCTTAAGTCTGTTAACTTCTTCTATAGGTAGTTTGGGGGGTTATTTGTTTTTTTTATTATTATTATTATTATTATTATTATTATTATTCTTCCAAATTATTGGGGGAAATAAAAGTCAAAAAAAAGATCGAAAATGAGGAAGTGAGAAATGAATTAACTAATTGATGAAAAAAAAGGCGCAGAAGAAGGGGAGGGAGTAAATGGGTTATGATGATTATAACTAAAATAAAATGAAGCAGGATATGGGGAAGGAATACATGTTGTAAAGATGTGGGGGGGGGGAGGAGAAAAATACCAGAAGAAAAAAAGATAAAATAAGCAAAAAAAAAATAAAAAAGAGGGGGGAGGAAAAGAAAAAACATATAAATAATTATAGATATATAACCCCCCGGGGGGAAAATTAAAATTACCATAAAAAAAAAATAAAAAATATATAAAAAAACAAAAAATAGAAATAAAAATAAAAGAGAGATGGGCGATGAGGAGCAACGAGTGATGGATCGTTGTTGCAGCCGGGAGAGGAAGGGAAGTGTTCGTAGGGTGGAGAAATAAATAAAAAACAAGGGAAGGGAAAGGAATTACCATAACAAATCAAACCATAAAGAAATAAAAAAAAAGAATTGAAAAGAAACATGGCGAATAGAAATAAAGAAAAAAGGAGGGAAGGGAAAAAAAGGAGGTCAACTCAACAAAATTGAAAAGAGAAGAAGGTAATGTTTGAATTAATAAAAGGGGGAAATTTGGAAATTTAAAAAAAGTCAATGACAAATTATAAAATTATAACCCCCCACCACAAAACAAAAAACATAAAAAGAAAATGGAAGGGAGAAGATGTAAGAATAAAAAAGGAGAATAGATAAATGAAAAAAAGCAGGAAGTGAAAAAAAGATAAAATTTTATTCTTTTTGATTAGCATATATAAGAATTACCAAGAGAGAGAAAAGATAGGGATAATAGGGGGGTCTTTATACAAATAAAGAGGTGGATTGTGCATTAAAAATGAAAAGGGGGGAGGGAGGGGGGAAGTAAGGTTGCTATAAAAAGAAAAATAAAAAATATATAAATAAAACAAAAATCGAAAAAACTAAATGAAAGATGGTGAGAAGATGAAGAAGCATAAATGATTTTTCTTTTGGGTTACCGGGCCTGAAGGGGAGAGGAGAGAAGAAAATAAGAGAGGAGGTCAAATAAATATAAAATGGATAAAGAAAAATTTAAAATCAGAAATAATAAAAAGGAAATAATAAATTATGAGGGTCGACGACAAACTATAAAATTATAAATACTATGAGATACAAGAAAACGAAAAAAATAAAATAAGAAAGGTAGAAGATTAGGAAAAAGAAAAGTTAAAAATAAAAAAGGCCATAGAAACCAAAAAATATAAGACAATGGGAACAGAGCAAAAGCAATAAAATTGAAAAAATGGAAGAATATAAAGAATTTAAAAGCTAAGTGGCTCATAGAGACAGAAAAAAAAAGAAAATGGAAAAACGAAGAACAAAGGATAACATACGAAAAGAAGAAAATGATCAAGATAGGTCGTGAAGTTAAAGGGAATGGGGCTCATAGAAACCTTAAAAAGATAAAAGACTGAAAATAAAGAAAAGACATAAATAAAGGAAGAAAAAAGAAAAGAAGAAGAGAAGGGGGGGAGAGGGGGGGGGGGGGCAGAGGGGAGGGGGTTTAAATCATAGGCGAATATTAAAGGGGGGAGAAGGGAAGGAAGGAAGGGTTATGAAATATGGTATCAGGAAAATGGGCGAAGGCTGAGGGGGGTGGGAAGGTTTATTGGAATAGAATATTTTTTTTTTCCTATTAATTTTAATTTCATTTAGGTAGAGATCTGGGGATGAAAATGTGTAGCAAAAAAGAATGTAAAGATTGTTGAAGGGGGTGAAAAAAAGAGGGTGTCGAGCAGGTCGGGCGAAATTGCAATTGACAAATAATCTAATGAAAATCTGAGACATGATATAAATAAGAAAAAAAGATGCACATGAGAATAAGGGAAAAAAATTCGGGAGAATAAAAAATGAAGTAGAAAGGTAAAAGTTGGGATTTGAATAATTTGAAATTTATTAATTAATGAAAAAATGAGGGGGTTAAAAGAGGGAAGAAAAAAAGTAAGAAAGAAAAGAGAGAAGAGAAAGAGAGAAGGGAATTAAATGAAAAGTGAGTAGGGAGGGCTTAAATAGAATGATAAATTAAGAAGAGAGAAATAAAAGAAAAAATTTTAGGAGAATGAGATATACCAAAAAAAGAAGAGTAATAATTAAACAGAAAAACAAAGAAATAGAGAAGAAAGTTCGGGAGAAAGAAGTGAATTTAGGGATCTATAAATTTGAAAAGGGAAAAAAGAGGTTAAAATATAAGGGAAAATAAGCTGAGAAAAGAAGGAAGGTCATGGAGAAAGGAGGAAAGGGAGAGGAAAATTAAGAAAAAAAACAAAAAAAATAATGAAAGAAAAAAAATAAAAGAAAAGACAAATTCAGGAGAAGGAAAAAATAGGGAGAGGATCTAGAAAAAATAGAGTAGGGAGCTAAAAGAGAGAGGAGAGAAAGGCAAAATACGAAATAACATAAAAATCATAAAAAAATCCAAAAAAGAAATAAAAAAAAGAGAAGGATATAAAGAAAAAGTGGGGGAAGTTAGAAAAAGAAAGAGGAAGAAAAATAAATTTTAAAAAAAGAGGAAAATAATGAGTATATAATAAAGAAATGATGAGGATATAACTAATAAAACTTGACACACAGACAAGGAATAGTGTACTAAAAGAACAAATTATAAAAAAAGCAAAGTAAAACAAAATCAGGAAAAGGAAAAAATAATAACCAAAAGAAAAAGAGTGGAAAGAATAAGAAATAAAAGATTGAATAAAATAATAAAAAATTAGTTTAAAAAATAAATAAATTTTAAAAATTATAAAGAAAAAAATAAAATTTAAAAAGAAAAAAAATATACATAAAAAAAATTCACATAGAAAAATATAGAAATAGAAAAATTTCAAGATTTAAGAATATTTTTAAATTTTAAAGATATCAAATCTAAAAAGGGAGATCGGAAAGAGGAGGTAAAGGGGACAAATATCCAAACAATAAAATTGAAATTACAAATGGGGGAATGATATTGGGGAGAATGGGAAAGAGTGAGACAAAATAATACGCGCACTAATGAAATCTAAATGAAAATAATAAACATATAAAATGAAGACAAGTAAAATAGGGAAATAAAAAAAATTAGAGGAAATATTAAAATGGGAAGTGAGATATTGGGTAAATAGCTAATGAATTAACTATCGGGCTAAGAATGCAAGGGAATAATGAAGGAAAAAGGTGAGAAAAAAGTAAAAAGTGTATAAAATAAAAAAGATAGGAGGAAGAAGAGGGGGGAGAAAAAATAATTTTAATAAGAAAAATAAAAAATAAAAAATCAACAAAAAATGAAAAAAAGAGTAAAAATATGAAAAGAATAAAATGCAATAACATAATAAAAGCAATTAAAACACAAATTAAATAAAATGAATAAGTGAGGAGGAATATAAGGGAGAAAATTACAAGAAAAAAAGGAGGGGATAATAGAAGTAAAAAAAATTAAAAGTGATGGGAGGGGAAGGGGGGGTTTAAAGTGGAAATAATATAATGAACCAGTCGAAGGAATTGGGGAGGAAGGGGTAATTAACAATAAAGAATAAATTAAGAAGCAATAAAAGAAAAAAAACGAAGGTAAAAATTGAAAGGGAGTAAAAGAGCCATTATCATGAAAAGAGAGAATGTAAGGGAATATAGGAGATAGAGGGTTATAATTCTAGCTTTTAAATACTATAAATATTAAATAAAGTAGTGGAAAATCAATAGATAGAAATCTAAAAAACAAAGAAAGTATGGAAACTAAAAAAGGTCGAGATGTGAGAAAGAAAGGTGGAGAAAGAGAGGGGGTAACCAGGAGAATATAAAGAATAGAAATATAAAGAAAATTCATCATAAAGAGAAACAGAAAAAAAAAAAATGAAAAAAAATAAAAAAAAAAGAAAAATAAAAAAGTATAAAAAAAAAAAAAGATTAAAAAACAAAAGACTAAAAAAAAAGAATTTAAGTGGGATTAAAAAATTTAGATAATAAGAATACCAGATGATAAAAAAATAGGAAATTAAATAACAGAGTAACAGGGAAAGGAAAAGGTGGAATTCAAAGAAAAGAAGAAATAAGAAAAAAAAAAAAAAGAGTAAGACAAAAAAAAGGAGAAAATAAAAAAAAAGAGGAAATAAGTTAAATGAAATAAGAAAGCAGAAAAGTCAATCCAAAAAAAAGAAGAGAGGGAGAAAGAAGGAGAAGTGGGAAGAAAGGGGTGGAAAGGGAGCGCGGGAGAGGGGGAGGGCCAAGAGGGGAGGGCTTTAAATATATTAGTGCTAAAAATAAATATCATTTGGGCAAAGGCACTGGGGGCATGAAAATGAAAATAAAGAAAATATGGAAAAATTTAACTGAAATTGTAGAAGTGGAGAGAGGGCAAGTGAGGGGGGACACATTGAAGATTTAAGGACACTATTAAAAAGGGAAAAAGTAGGGGGGGAAAAAAAAGAAAGGGGTGAGAAAGGGAAGTGAAGTTTGAAAGCGTTTGTGAGTCTAATAAAGGGAAATGGGATATCCAAAACTGAATGTAGGAGAATGGAGATTCTTGCGGGGAAGAACTCAGGGAGGGAGAAAAAAAAAGGGTGGGGGGAGAAGAAAAAGATAAAATTCGGAAAAAAAAAAACTGAAAAAAAGGAAAAAAAAAAGCAAAATCAAGGAGTGAGTGAAACCAAGAACGGAAGTCATTAGGGGGAAAGGAGAATAATAAGGGTGGGAAAGGCTTAAGGAAGACGATAAAAAAGAGAATAAAAAAGTCAAACATAAGAAAAAAAAAAAAAAAGCAAGAAAAAGAGAAAAAAAAAGAGAGGAAAGACAGAAGAAAAAGAGGGAACCCGAAACATAAGGAAGATAATGAAATCTAAAAAGTAGAGTAGGAAATAAAAAATGCCCAAACAAGAAAACACAAAAAAAAAACAAAAGGAAAAGAGAATAGAAAAAGGGTAGAAAGAATAAAAAAAGGAATATGAAAATAAAGGATTAAAAGGAATTTACTAGAGACAATAGATAGAGGGCTGTATGTGAAGAGGAGATTCTTGCGGGGGAACTAGGGGGAGGGGGGAGAATGAAGGGTGGGGGAGGAAAAAAAGAATTGATAAAAAAAACTAAAAAATGGAAAAGAGATAGAAAGGAGAGGAGTCGATTAACTACGAGGACAGGGAGTCGTAAAGAGGAACCAAAAATAAGGGAGGAAATAACCACTAAAAGAGATGTAAAATTCCTCGAAGAGAAACTTAAGTGGAGGCCAAAAACAAGAAAGAAAATTGAAGAAAAGAAGATAAATAGAGGGAAAAGATAAGGCAAAAAAATGATAAAAAAAAAAAAAGGAGAGGAAGAAAGAAAAAAATGAGAAAAGGGGCAGCCAAAAGTAAAGAAAAAAAAAGAGATAGTAAAGGAGAAATGGAAATGGAAAAAAAAAAAAAGACATGGAACAGAAAGAGAATAAGAGGAGACCGAAAATGGAGCAAAAAAGATACAAGAGAAGACGAAGAGAGCAATAAGACGGAAAACAAAAAAAAAAAAACTGAAGGGAAGAGATTGTTATTACAACTGGATGACAGTATTATGCTTGTTATGATGTTCTGGCCATGTTGAATTTGTATTACTAGTGATGCAATCTGTATGAAACCTGATTTAGATATTCATTTATTTATTGGCTGATTTGTTTTTTCTTTTGGTTTAAGATTAGGACTAAATGTGTACATTGTTCTGATAATGGGGTCCTGTGTTTTAAACAGGCCAGGTCCATATAGTTGG
The DNA here is from genome assembly GCA_023101725.1 of Atherinomorus stipes. Taxonomy (NCBI): domain Eukaryota; kingdom Metazoa; phylum Chordata; class Actinopteri; order Atheriniformes; family Atherinidae; genus Atherinomorus; species Atherinomorus stipes. Next base: position 152,527 of record JALJCO010009116.1, read on the forward strand.
ATGGGGAGCTAATAGGCCTCGAGCCCAAAGACCTTGCACATTTTCATGTACTCCTACCTATAAACTGAATTGGACTTTCCCATGGACTAATAATCACACAACACATCTGCATCTGCATAGCTGGGATAGGCTCCAGCAACCCCCGCGACCCTGAACTGGATAAGCGGTACAGAAAATGACTGACTGACTGACATCTGCATGGCTGTATGAGCTGAGGACTTTGGATGATGAACTTTGAACTATGAATGAACCGGTGAGCTAGCCTGGTTCAGTTGCTGTTTTGTCTGGTACTGCATTGTTCCAACATATTTTAATTCCAGTATTCCTGCAAGCATTATTGAAACAATTTATGCACTGTATATTTATGTATATACAGTAGCTTCTGCACTTTAGGAATGGCCATTCCAATCTAATCAATATATTTGTCTGTCACTGTAAATACATATGTCAAATGCAACCATTGGTTTCTGTTCCCTTTCTCCCTGAGACTGGACCTCTGCTTCTGAACTTTGCCCATTAATTATATTATCTTATCTCTAAGCACAGCACATGCAGCTTGTGCTACACACGTCTGAAGAGAGGAAAGTGAAGCCAGTTGGGCATTTTCCACCGTCGCAATCTTGCTGTGTCATGTGTGTTGTCTCTCCCAGAAAATACTAAAATAGGTAAAGACAGGACTGCTCCAAGCCGCAGGGAAAATGATTGACAGCCAAGTTTATGCTAACCAAGCTAATCCAAAGTGAACAGGACTGAACGAAGATAGACGGTTTGCAAGACTGACCAAATCGACGGCTGCCATGGTACTAAAAACATGAATCATCTCCTCCAGCGCAAACCTCAGCAGACAGCTGATCCTGCCAGGGAGCACCACTGACTGCTTCCAACACATTCTCCTCCTCCTCATCCTCCGGCATGTCGTCCTGCACGCCATCCTCTGGGGCCATGATGTCACCGGCACCCAGGCAGATGTGCAGGACTGCACATGCAGTTATGACCTGTAGAAAAGAAGACAAAAAAATTCTTTAATGTAATTAGATTTGAATTCATTTAAAAAGTATTCACCATTCAACAATAAGCAATAATTCTCTCGTGTAGTGACATACCTGAGGCACAAAGGTGTGGTGCACCTCCAGCGCTTGGAGGAAGATGGCTCTAAACCTCATCTTCATCATTCCAAAGGCACGCTCTATGATGGAGCGTGCCTTTGGAATGATGGCTGTTAAAGCGCTGGGCTCCCACACCTTGCACTGGCCGCTTGTAGGGAGTGATGAGGGGGTGTGGGTGTTGTAGACACGGGTACCCACCATCTGCAAAGATGAAGTGCCCCGGAGGAGGGTAGATGGCACGCCTGTACAGTGGGCTGTGCCAGAGTACTCTGGAGTCGTGCACCGACCCCGGCCAGCCCACGTACGTGTCGATGAAGCGGCCCTGATGGTCACAAACTGCCTGCAGGATGATGGAGGAGAACAGTTTCCTGTTGCGGTAGCAGTGACCATCAGGGCCGCCCGGAGGCTTGATCCTAACATGGCAGCCGTCGATCGCTCCAGCAGCTCTGCGAAAAGCTCTGTGCCTTGCCAGCCCTGCAAACCCCTGAGTTACTGCTGCCAGGTCTTCTGCGGTCTTGGGGAGGCAGATGACTTTGGTGGACGCATCGATGGACGATGCGATGAACAGTGGAGCGAGGCATCCCGAACACTTGTGCCACCACTCTGTAGGATGTCCCACTCGCCAGCCAGAAGAGGAAGACCAAGGTTTCTATCGTGGCGCCCCATCCGTGTCTTCTTTCCTGAAAGAGAAGCTCCAGCAGCACCGCCAGGGACTCTCTGCTCAGCCGGAAATCTGGTGTGGTGTCATGATCGTTGAAAAAGATCTGAAGAACCGGAACGTTTTTATTGATCCTGCAGTACATCGGCCTTGTCTGGATGGAGACATGAGGGTAAGAACAAGAGGGTTAAACTATAGCCATGTAATTTTAGTTGATACAATTCTAGTGAATATTAACCCCTTGATGCCTGGTGGTGCAAATTTGTTACAAATCACTTCTGATCTTTGTTCATTTTATTTCTTTTCATCCAACTAATTTACTGTATTCATTCATTCACTTTTATTCAGTCATATTTATTTATTTATGTTTTTCATTTTCATTATCTTTATCAATTGTTATTCATCTATTTGAAATTAAATTTTACTTTATCTAGTTCCATTACTTTACTTTTTTTGTTTTAATTTTTAGATCTATTTTTTTTCCTGTATTTATTTTGCCGACGGTTTTGCTGCCACCTAAGCCGCCTCTCCTCTTCTTCCAACATGTAAATTAAAAAAAACAAAAGTACAATTTCCAAATCCATTTTTTTTCGTCTGGTGTCTGTAGTTTGTAAAGTAGTCATCGGTTTCGTCTTTTTGTTTTTTCCCGGGCTTGGGGGCAAACGTGATGACGCCGTGCCGCTATCAGAAAGTAGTCCGAAGGCTAGACCGTCCTGTTTACCCAATGGCTGAGTCGCCTCTGTAGTGTCTTGGCCTCCGTAGGCTGGGTAGCATGCGTCCTTCGAGGGATGCAGACCCGGAATTGGGACAGAGCTATTGACTCTGATCATATAAATGCACACAAACATTTCTCCTCACATACATATGCTAACACACTGTAATGCATGCAAAAATTAGGCTGCACAGTGCTGGCTTGAGGCAACAAATGAAAATCAACAGTTTTTACAGTATTTAAAAGTAGAGCAATCAATTATACTTCTGTACATATTCATGCACATGCAAGTATATTTCTATACATTTATTTCAACATAAAATAGTGATCTTAATCTTACTTTCTAATGGAGAGGTCTCCCAGTGCAGCTTGCAGAAAGCTGCACAACACCACCTTCAACTCAATATTTTATCAGACGGAGATATGTCTGGTAGCATTACTTGAATAAAAAGTTTTGTTTTTTTAATGTGTGTGAGCCATGACAATGGTGTTGCCTCGGGGCAATGCTATGCAGTCGAGGGTTAAATAAAGTCAGTGAAGGCTGGTCGCTCTTCTGGTTTTACAGACACAGACAGGGTTGTGAAAACAAATGCTAACTTCTTCCTTCAAACATATTTTACAGCCAAACAAATAAAGGACGCAGTAATTAAATGATCTGTGGTGGGGAAAATAAATATGACAGTTCAATTAAGATATTTGAGCCAAATGTTGCGTAAATTACAACTTTCCCATGACATGTATGAGGGACACCAAAAGTAGCCAATAGGAAGAGAAGCAAAGAAAAAAAAAAACATTGCAGGGGAAGGTGAAGCAGAGACTTTAACATAAAACCAGTGTGGCATGATGCACCTGCTGATTATGAGGTTGTTATAGGAGAAATCTGGTTAAGATGCCTCCTGCAGCTCTTGGCATCACACCGGGACACGTTCCACTGGGAGGAGGCATCAGGGACAACCCAGGATGCGCTGGAAGGAGTCAATTTCTCAGCTGGCATGGGAATGCCTCAGGATGACATTGGGATGAAGTGGCTGGGGGAAGGGAAAGTCCAGGCTTCCCTGTTTTGGCTGCTGCCCCTGTGACCCGAATCCAGGTAAGCAGAGGAAAATGGATGAGTGGATGGATATTAGTGGTGAACTGACACTAAGGATAGATGATGAATCTCCCGGCCGGTATTTTCGGCCTTTATTTGCGTTTTTTGCTGGAATTGGACGATATGCCGGGTGTGTTGGCCGATATCCTCTCTCTGCATAATTTAAAGATGGGCATCTACAGTATACAGGCTGCAGTTTTTATAGATACTTATTACATATTTCATGTTTCTTTTCCATATTGTTACAAGTACAAGTATTTTTTTTATCTTGAGAGTTTTCAAAGTTAGTTTTTATTGTGCCCTTTATTATATTAATTTTTGGGTCAAATGCAGTATCGGCCCCAAATATCGGCAGGTCACATCAGCCATCGGCTGATGGGAAAATGTTTGCATCGGCCCTAAAAAAATCTGCATCCATCGAGCCCTAATTGACACACAGACAGCAAAAACACAGTTGTGTGATAAAGTGTTTGCCCCCTTCCTGATTTCTTATTTTTTGAATGTTTGTCACACTTATGTTTCTGATCATCAAACAAATTTAAATATTAGACAAAGATAACACAAGTTAACAAAAAATGCAGATTTTAAATTAAGTTTTTTATTAGTAAGGGGGGAAAAATCCAAACCTCCATGGTCCTGTGTGAAAAAGTGATCTTCCCCTAAACCTAATAACTGGTTGTTCCACCTTAGCAGCAACAACTGCAATCAAGCGTTTGTGATAACTGGCAGTGAGTCTTCTACAGCGCTGTGGAGGAATTTTGTTCCACTCATCTTTGCAGAATTGTTGTAATTCAGCCACATTGGAGGCTTTTCCAGCATGAACCGCCTTTTTAAGGTCATGACACAGCATCTCAATGGGATTCAGGTGGGGACTTTGACTAGACCACTCCAAAGTCTGCTTTTTTTTTTTCTTAAGCCATTCAGAGGTGGACTTGCTGGTGTGTTCTGGATCATTGTCCTGCTGCAGAACCCAAATGTGCTTCAGCTTGAGGTCATGAACAGATGGCCAGACATTCTCCTTCAGGATTTTTTGGTAGACAGCAGAATTCATGGTTCCATTTACCACAGCAAGTCTTCCAGGTCCTGAAGCAGCAAAACAGCCCCAGACCATCACACTACCACCACCATATTTTACTGTTGGTATGATGTTCCTTTTCTGAAATGTCTTGAACTTTTTGGAAGGTGTAGGTCCCATTACATCTGATGTAAAACATCTTTTGTCTTGTCAGTCCATAGAGTATTTTCCCAAAAGTCTTGGGGATCATCAAGATGCTTTCTGGCTAAACTGACGAGCCTTTATGTTCTTTTTGCTCAGCAGTGGTTTTGGTCTGGGAACTCTGCCATGCAGGCCATTTTTGCCCCCCAGTCTCTTTCTGATGGTGGAGTCATGAACACTGACCTGGCTCTCACTGTGGTTCTCTGGAGTCCCAAAGCTTTAGAAATGGCTTTGTAACCTTTTCCAGACTGATAGATCTCAATTACTTTGTTTCTCATTTGTTCCTGAATTTCTTTGGATTGCAACATGATGTCTAGCTTTTGATGATCTTTTTGGTCCACTTCACGTTCTCAGGCAGGTCCTATTTAAGTGATTTCTTGATTGAGATCAGGTGTGGCAGTAATCAGGCCTGGGTGTGGGTAAAGAAATTGAAAACTCAGCTTTCCAAAGATGTGATAAACCACAGTTTATTTATGTTTTAACAGAGGGAGCAATCACTTTTTCACACAGGGCCATTGGGGTTTGGATGTTTTTCCTCCCATACTCATAAGAATCTTCATTTAAAAACTGGATTTTCTGTTTACTTGTGTTGTCTTTGTCTCACATTTAAATTTGTTTGACTTTTTCACACAACTGTAAATGCACTGGTGGTGCAGGCACATTTAATGTATTTGACCATATAGTTTTCCGCTTTGCTCCAGAGCATTTTAAATAAGCTCTGCTCTAAGGTGGTGTTTCTGGATCCTCTTTAAATATGGCTTCTTTTCTGCATGACAGAGCTTTAACCTGCATTTGTGGGGTTCAGGGTAAACTGTGTTCACAGAGATTTCTGGGAGTCTTCCTGAGTCCATGCAGTGGTTTCCAGTAGTGAATCATGTCTGCTTTTAATGCAGAAGATCACCAGCATCCAGCCTTGTCCCAGAGACTCTGTCTCTGAAATGCTCATTTAAACCCAGTCAAGTTACTGGCCTGTTCCCAGTTAAACCAGTTAATTGTCTCTTCCAACTATTACATTTCCAGCCTTTCGTTGCGCCTGTTTCAACTTTTACAGATGTGTTGCTGCGTCAGATTCACAATCAGTGAATATTTTCCTTGAAATGATCAAATGTCTCAGTTCCTACATCAGTTTCTATTGGGAATAATCTATTTTGATGAGATTAGAAATCCTTGACTTCTGCTTATAGTTACATTCTGACAGTGTTGGCTTGTTGAGGTTGTATTTTCCTAAAGCTAGGCCAACGTTTTTCTGGTCCTGTTGTGTGACAAGATTTGGCTTTCCCTGTGACAAACTACATAAACTGATAGTGATGATTCTCTCCTCTTCTTCCCCTGTCCAGGTATGTTGTCCCATATGTTGGTATGTTTTCTCATCTGCAGCTCCGTAAACAGGATGCAACCAAAATCAATGTAATTTCAGTTGCTTGCTGCTAAAACAATAACCAACCAAGTTTTCATTTTTGAGCCACTATATTGTATAATCATATTGTTTGTGAGGGTCTAATACATAATTCAAATGGATTTGTTCAGTCAGCATTGCATCTACAGTATGGTGAGATCCAGGGATATTCAGAAAGGACTTGAGGCTGAAACCAAGGACACCGAGACCTAATGATCCGTAACCCAAATCTGTATAACAATAAGAACTTAAAGCACTGACACGTCTCAGAAATAAACACACAGATTTCTGAAAATTTTGTAATTTATTCAGTTAAACTACAAATCTGGGTCTGATTTCCTGAAACAGACTTCCAGCTACTTATAAAAGCAGTTGGACAAGTCTAATAAAGCAGCCACTGTAGAACTGGGCTGTAGTGGATCCTTGTTCTAATTGGAATCCAGCCACTGGTGTGCATGGGCTATGCTTCTAATTGATCATGCGCCCTGGCTACTTGGGCACGTGGATATCCCTTTGGCTGACTGGTTAGCGCGCATGACTCTCACCCGGGAGTCTGGGGATTGAATCCCACCCAGGCCCTCATTGCGTACCCAGCTGCATTTTAAAAGGCCTGAAAGTCAGCTCCTACAAATTGTGACTTGTGACACTCCTTCAGCTATTGCATACGTCACCAGCAGTCATTGCTGGTTTCATGCGACGAGCTGTTGTCGGAAATCAAGCCGTTTACAGCTGTGAGTTAACGTTATCAGGCACGACATTCCCGCATGAATTATCTCATACTATAAGTATCCCATGACACCTTCAATGTAACTGAAGGCCAGAAGTGAAGTTGCCAAAGTTTTTATTGACAACATTTTCACTGCAACCCATCAGGGCTGCCTTTGAACTACCGCTAGTTTTCAAACTGGTAACGTTTGTGCTACTGAAGCCTCAATGGCCCCGGTTATATGATGTTTTTTAATTCTGAATTAATCTTTCCAAATTAAATCATTTGGAATTAAATTATTGTCTTTCATGTTTACATGGAAAGAATGATTCTGAATTAAGGTTTACGTGGAAAGCATGTTTATCTAATTCCGCTTTAGATCTGGTGGTTTGGAATGGTTCTGATTGGACAGGAGGCGGATGGTACTAAACCATTTTAAAAAGATGATTTGCTTTTTTGAATATTTCTACCAACCGAGCTAATGAAGATATTTCTTTCTCAATTTCAGCTCCTTTATTAGGCCATTTATTAAAATCAGATTTTAAATTTCTAATTCTACTGACTGATTTATTTTAAAGTTTCGTCCCTGTTTATTTTTACATGTTTGAGGAGGTCAGGCTGTTGTTTTTTTTCCCCTCAGTCCCAGCATTTTATTATTTTACATTTGTTTAACTGCACTGACTGAACCAGGGTAAGATTTGTTATATTTTCTCTCATTTTCTCACGTATGTGAGCAAGCTTGTGAAGCTGGTTTAAGATTGTTTAAGTTTATCAAGATTGCTGATTGTTTGTGTGTTTGACAGTTGTTAGATAAGCAATTCAGTACTTTTATCTGTTTTTAGGAAAAAAAATTTAAAGCCAAGTGTGATGTTGCCTTGCACAAAAGAATGATCCCAGTCTGTATCAGTATCGGCAGATACTGAAATATCAAATATCTGTATCGGATCAGTGCCCAAAAAAGGCAGATCGGTGCATCCCTACTCTTAAAGCAGAATTAACTTTTAATTGGAATTAAAACTCTCATGTAAATGCGGTAAATGTAGTAGCAGTTTTTTTTGTAGTTTTGTAGTTTAACAATTGGTTGTTGTAAATTTAAAGCTCCACTCTATCACTGGAGAAAATATTTACGTTTGTGAATGTCTTGGACTCTTCCAGTCATCTGGTTGGTGATTTTGTAGGTATTCTGGGAAATTTGTCACACGCCTCCGTTTGAAGTGTGCTTCTAAAAATATAGCCCTGCCACTTACCCCTACCATTCGGTCTTAACAGGAACGGCGACACCCTACTAGGAATGGGCGATACCAACATTTTTCATGTCGATGCGATACGAGTAGTTTATGGCACTTTTTCAGCGATACCGATATCAATACCGATACTTTTTGTCCTTTAAAAGAAAATCACGATTGTACATTTTGCAATAATATCTTGAATGCAAGGGCAATATTAGATATAAGTAAAACCTGAGAACAGAAGTACTGGAAAGAGACGCTTTTAAAACAATAATACATTATAGTGATGATAAAATGAAAGAAAAATAGATTAAAAACATCTTTCAATCATCAAATAACAAAACATATCTGTAAAATAATCAAATTCATTAAGTGGAAAATGTTAAAATAGAAAATGTAATAGTTATATTACAAATTTACAAAACATAATGTTCAATAACCTGCATTAAACCACTGACAGACATCATCATCATCACTAACAGTGGCAACATCATCATGACATCTGATAGGCTGCCACCATCATGTGATACAGAAGCTAGAATCTGGCTGCTTTCATCATGTCGTTGCCTAAAACTCTCAGAAGTAGAGACAAATTGCATGTTTTGTATCTAAACAGTGGTATCGCGATACTCAAAAGTATCGAGTCCTGATGTTTTGTCTGGCTGGTATCGAAGTATCGACTCCAAGGTATCGATATGCCCATCCCTATGTAACCAGCTCAGTCTTGGTACTGGCTGGTCCAAGCAGTCTTTAAGGACATTACTCTGCGTTGTGTGTGGAAATAAGCTGGGAGACGGCTGGCTCGTCTTTCAGGCCGCTGTTTATTCTGCATAACAATAAAGTGCTGGTCAGACAGTCGGCTTTTACCAGGTGGTTCACACGCAGCACACTATAAACAACAGAAAGCTTTGTTAGCATGGAGGGGTTAGCTATGTACATCGTCGGTGCCTTTCACCATCATTTGTTATGGAAACAACATCAAACCGTTCAGACAGTGTCTCTAGCATAGCTACCACATATATCACACATCCATGTTATGAAAGGAGCATCTCTATGTCACATAATATAATGTATAGCGGAGCGCAGCACAAACCAACCTACCTCGGGCATGTCTGTCTCATCACTGGCACTGTTTCACCACAGACGGTGGCATTTACCGAGCAGCAGTGAGAGAGGGCGCCCGAGAGCCAACACATTAAATAAACAACAAAATTGAATGGCAAGTGGAAGAATATCACAGTACTCCGTTACACCTACACCCTACTCCTACATGCAAACTATCATAAGGGGGGGGCTGATGGGTGAAAGGGGATTTAGCCTAAATCTGGATAATGCAGATGAGATTTTATTATTCAGAATCACAAGAGTTCTGCATGTGATTTTGAAATGAAACCATATACAGGACCGCAAGCCCAAGTGGAGCAAATTACAGTTGGAAGCAGGAGATTAGAACCAGATTTATGCATTCGAACAGCCCTGAAAAAAAAAAAAGAAAGAAAAAAAAGATCAAATGTTATAAAAAAAATATGATTGTGGTAACGTCTGCCTGGTAATGTGAGCATAGCTCACGTCTCCAGCAGAATCACTGCAAATGACTGAGGAATAAATGTAATGACATCAGTGACTGGTTCTCGCTGGGAGTGCCCATCATGACCAGAATTTTTAAACCCTTTTTTTAAATGTGAAAAATGTGAGGATTAACCCAGCTGACTTCCTAGATTGAAGAATCTGTTGTAAAGTGTCTCATTATGGTTATTTCTGGCTTTTGATTTAGCTCCTTTCCCATCTTCCTCCGATATTCCATCACTGTCTTTCTCTGCCTCTCTCTCTCTCGCTCCTTTTATCCTCTCTCTACCCAGAAGACCACATACAGCCTCAGGCTGTCCATTAGATCTTCATATTAGCGAGACATCATTCCACCGCCGCTGTAATGACTGCAGGGACACGGCGAATCTGTTCATTTGCTTTTAGGTCGATTCTCCACGCTTTACATCCCCCATTTTCCTCTCCATATGTTGCTGGCAGGATTTATTGCCACCTATCCGCAGCTCTACGGCATCCGTGATGCTGCTGGGCTCGTCTGAACTGCAAAAGCTGAGGATGTGACGGCTAATCTGCCCACATGTAAAAGCGTAATCCACATTGATCTGCTGATGAACCCAGATCAGAGGAGATTTGATAATGCTTGTTCGCCAAACACCCCCCCCCACTCCGCTTCACATCAATCTCTTCCACTAAAGATGAAGGGGAACGTGAGTCTTTCTGTAACAGGAGGACCTGCCGGAGGATGTAGTGATCTCATCCGCTGTCTGTGGCGTGAGCAGCAGGAGGCGGAGGTCAGAGGTCGGACATGTTGGTCGTACATCCAGCAGAACAGTGCTGACGTCTGCAGGCGGACATGCTGCTCCACGTGTCTGTTTGTGTTGCTTTGTCACCGTTTTTACCGCTCTCCGGCATTTCTGTACAAGCAGATAAAAAGATTCCTCTTTTCAAACGTCTCTGATCCTTTCCAGAATCACAGACGTGATAAATAATCAATGCTTTCCTTTTGTGATGGAGACAACAAGCATACCGCTGCTCTTCACTTAAATAATAAAACAAACATCATATCTGTGTGTGTGTGTGTGTGTTCAGCTCCATGTGGAGATCTCATCTAGTCAACATGAACTGGTGAAAGATATTTCTCTCTCTCTCTCTTTCTTTTTTTAAGCAAATTGTTATTATAAAAATACAACAAATATAAATATACAAGTAAAATACTGATTACTGCCATGATTTCAGTTGTATAACTACTTATTAACATTATTTTTTTTTTGTATAGCGATAGGGAAAGTGTTGGTTTTATATGCTGCACCCCATATGTGTATGTTACAGAAACTTCAGAGAACCAACAAACATTTTGTTTATTAATTTGGATACTCATCAATTTCACGATTGAATTGAGTTTAAAATAGCAGAGCTGATGTTAAAAGTGCAAAATAATTTAGTCTGGTGTACGATTCAGAAGCTGTTTGCAATAAAAGACAGTCAGCATGATCTGAGGGGGATGGATAACCAAGATAAGTACAAATATACACTGAAAAAAATTAGAAGTATAATTTACTTAAAACCGTGGTAAGTATTTGCACGTTGTTTTAAAGTAAACTTTCCTTGCATGTATGAGTTATTCCTACAAGAATAACTTGAGTAAATTTTACTCATATTTATCAACTTTGCCTTTGAATTTTACTTTGTCATGATTAGTAAATTCCACTTAGACTCATCAAACTGAAAACGTTGCACCAAATTAAATAATATATTAATGTATTAACTACACTGGGACAGACCAACAGAAATGTAGTTATAAACAGTTAAAAGAAAATCAAACAGTGGAAAATCAATAAACTTTACTTTTTAGACAAGGATGTAAAAATACCCATAATGCACTGGTGGTGGTGGCTTTACTTATCTGTACTGTCCTGGTTACACCCTTACAATCGAACACAACAGAACTTTCCAATATTGTCAAAATGTGAACCATAAAAAGCAAATAACTGAAATTAATAGCATAGCATTCACAAAAGGTTAAATTCCTGTTAAATACGCATCTCCCATGAGCCTTTGCGGTCCTGATATGTTTTGAAAATGGCTCCGCCCCCTCTGACAAGACTGTGTAGGCAAAGTAAAGTTTACTTACTTTTTACAAGTTAATCACATGATACATACAATAAATAAACATTACTTGATAATTGCCAGTTATACTTACAATTTAAAATTATGTTAAAAATACACAAAGAAAAATATGAAGGAGTTTCATAAAATAATGCCTTTAAAAAAAAAAAAGTAACAGGGAAATACAAAACTTTTAAAAGTTACTTTTCACATCAAAGTGATTCTCACAAGGCCAAAAAAAAAACAACCTTTTTTTTTTTTTAGTGTACCACAGAGATTTGTTTCTGTCACAGGTTCTGACTTGTGGAATAAATATAATGATCTAAAAAGCTGTAATTCACTTTTATTAGTTAAAAACATGTTTTAAAAAAAAAGAAAATTTATAAATAAAGATGAAAAAAGGAGGAAATTAAGTTGTTGTAATGGGAGGTTGTGAAAATTTTTTTTTTTTTCCGATATTTCAAAAAAAAAAGAGGAGAAGGAAAATAAAAACGTGAAAATAAAAAAGAAAATAAATAAAGGGGGATGGAAAAAAAAGAAAGAGACGGGGGGGGAAAGAAAAAAAGGGGAGGGGGGGAGGGGGAAAAAAAGTGGGAGAGGGGAAAAAAGGGGGAGGGAGAATTAAAAAAAATGGTTTTTGGGGGGGGAGGTAAAAAAAGAAAAAAAAAGAGAAAAGAGCAAAAAAAAAAAAAGAAAAAAAGGAGGGTGGGGGCGAAGGGCGGAGGGGAGAGGCCAAGGAGAGAAAAAAACAGAAGCAAAGCAGAAAAAAGAGACCACGGGAACTAAAAAAAAAAAAAAAAAAGAAAAAAAGAAAGAAATTTATAAAAAGGGAGCGTCCTAGTCAACAACTCCAGGAGAGGAAGAAAAAAAAAAAAAAAAAAAGAGAAGGGGAAAAACAGAATATTAAGGGGAAAGATAAAAATATAAGAGAAGAAAAAGAGGAGGGGGGGGTATATCATATGAGAATTATGGTGTTTTTATAAAAAAAAATTTTTTATATAGATAAATAATTAAATATAAATAAAAACACATATGGTAAAAAAAATTAAAAAAAAAGAAAAAAAAAACTTTTTTCTTTTTTTGAGACAGTCTACTCTCGGGCGGCTTTCCTCTGGGAAACCTTAAAAAAAGGAAAAAAAAAAAAATTCTGACACGCCAGTCTTTCTGCGTCGTGGTCGTGGAGCGTCGCAGACGCCAAATCGCCAATCGCTGATTGTGTCACATTACACGGAGCGAAGACACGACGTCCTGCGACCCGACGACGCAGAATTGTGCACGACAGTGAGCGACTGTCTGCGACGCCTCCGTCGGGCCAAAATCGGGCTAAATTCGTGTAGTTTGGACCAGGCTTTAGATGTTTATGTAAAGAGGGTTGGCACAATTAGCGTTTGCTTAAGCCAATACGTGTTTGATTGGCTTTATCATTATTTATTGGACATCAAATAAGAAAAAATAAAAACTGTTTAATGTTCACTCTCAGAGAAGACAAAAGATGTCTTCTTTTTTTGGTAGTAACAATAACAATCAATGTTTTGTTAACCCATGACAGACATAACAGTTAATATGGTAACAACAGCTGCATGTTCAACACATCAAAACACTGCTGGGACAATTAACACTTGGTTTGAAGTTTAGATACAAAACCAGGTATACATACACACATTTAGAAAAAAATAAATAAATATTATCACTGATAATTTGCTTCACCAAACTATGCAGCTTGCAGTTTGTTTGTTTGAGCTTTATTGTTCAAGGTAAAATGTTTGAGAACCAGTTCTCCTCAAAATTATTCATATTCTTGCATTAAATAAGGACAAAATTCAGCCATCACTGAAATAAGTTGAAACTTACAAAGTAATAATGTAAAAAAAAAAAAAAATATGAAAATCATGACATTAATTTGGATTTTTGGTTTAACAAAAATATATTTTTTAAAAGTGAACAAAAAAATAAAACAGGTAAACAAGCATGATGGGACTCCAGAGCTCAAATATAGTGCAATGCTTTGAGACAATCACTGCAATCAAATGTTTTCTGTAACGTCCAATCAGACGTCTGCACCTGTTGTCAGGTTCAAGAACAAGGTGCTCTAATTGGTCTGGCACAGGTTTGTTTGCTTTTAAAATTGTAGTAGAAAAGAGTTATTTAAAAAAAAAAATATATATATTTTATTTCAATAAATTCTAATTTTGTCATTTTTTTTTTTATTTACTAAATTTTTAAATTACTAAATTTGACTAATTTTTGTAAGTTTGTTACTTAAATATTTATATTGTAAATGGGACGGTATGAATAACTTTGATGACTGTAGGTACACATGCACATACATAGGGCTGTGCAATTAATCGAAAATTGATCATGATTTCAATTTTCATGCTAAACAACCTCCAAACTCAGATAATCGAGTCAAAGGGATTTATTTGACATTTTTCCTTACACAATTTCTGTAAGAGATGCGCATACATAACACATACGTATATGTATGCGCAAGTGTGATCTGGGACCAGAGTTGTTTTTTGTTATATGCATACTATACAAATTACAACGGGCCCAAAAAGCCGCATGGTGCTGCGAAGCTGAATGTTCAGCTTCATCTGAGAATTAGAAAGACTCTTTATTCCTCACACAATGAAAAATAAACATAGGATTTAAAATAATCCCCACTGATCAGCTGGTTGGTGATTCTGTGGTATGATCGAGTCAAAGTGGCCGGACTCAACTGTCACGCAGGGACGTCTGCTGAGCAGAATGATTGGCAGGTGCCCATCATTCCTGTTAGTGAGGATATGTATGGTAAATGTCATGATATCAAGAAGAAATCGTCAAGTGGAACAGATAAACATAAGAAGAAAGCAAAGGAAGTCAGGATGGATATGCAGTTGCTCATGATGGTGTTGCTTTATTTAAAAAAACACTAGTTATTCATTAGGTGACTGATCAATATGGAGCTTTTTATTGACTATTTTGGACTAGTGTGACAGTGGATCATTGCTCTGAGTGTAGCCCAAAGACTAAAAAAAAAAGGGCGTAGTATCCAGTTAAAGGCTGAATATGGAAAATTTTATTCAAAACTAGACTAATCTGATGAGCGTTTTGTGTGTTGCGCCATCTTGTGGCGCCGCCATTGCAACGGTGACGAGTTCCAATTACCTCCCATCTGCCAACATGAATATCTGGATTTACAGCGTTGGATAGTCGTCTAAGGTCATGATAACCTGTAGCAGGGCTCTCAAGTCTCACGCAATGAGCGTGTGACACACGCATTTGAACGACTTCACCCGCCACACGTGCCATTTGTCATGCTGGTAATTAATTTCGCCGCGTTATGAACGAGCCAACCAGGCTCGCTTGGACTGACTGCGTATGAAGCACCAAAGCAGACAAAAGCTGGACGTACGGACATAGTTTTTTCTGGGGGGGGGGCATGTCCCCTGCACCCTTTCAAAAGGTCATTTTGGTCCCCCGCACTTATTTTTACTGTTCAAAACTATTTTTTCCGAGCCGTCTTTAAAGGCAGATAATGTTAGCTAAATATGACTAGTTAACATGGACCAGTACATCATGTTAAGCTAGTTAACAATACTGTTGTTACCTACATCTCTTGCTATTTAGTTCATGCTAGGAATAAAGCCCATCCTCCTTCATTTCTATAGAAGACTTGTGCTTATTATTGATTCCTTAATATATTTAAAATAAATCTTTATTGCCACATTGTATGAAGCCAATCAGGCCCTGACCCACTGCTGATAAATGTAATGTAAGGGAAAAAATATAATATAAAAACAGGGTTTTATACATTCAAACTCATAATAATTGTGAAACTACATATTTATCCCTCTCTATATAGAAATTTATGATTGTCTGCACCTTGCAACTGTTGATGTCATGCATGAATATATTATTGTCAGGTGAAGGATAGTGGGGATGCAAGAGGAGATGCTGGAGGAAAAGCTGAAGGAGGTGGATGAGAAAAGGCTGGAGGCTCACAGGTGAGGTTGAAAGAATAAACATTAGTCATGAGATGAAGCATTGTGTCAAATGTTAGGAGATAATCTGGATCAGAGTCCTGCATCTACAGACGTCCTCAAAATGACTCATACCCTCCAACTAAAGAAGAGGCTAAACTGACAATAGTGATTCAGATAACAAGAAACTAAAGAAACTAATAATAAATAAAAATTACTAAATTATATTTTAGTCAAGTAAATTTTTTTAATTTTAGTTGAAAATTATTTTTTTTAAAACCAAACAAACAAAACTGTCCCAGACACATAAGAGAACCTTTCCCATGAAATGTGGTCCAACATACCTGTCAACAAGTGCAGAAGTATTTCTGGACATTACAGAAAACACCTGATTGCAGTGATTACCTTTAGGTGTTGCACAACAAAGTTTTAGTTCAGGAGCCTCATCGTGGTTGTTTACTTATTTTAATTTTTGTGTGTTTGTTTTTAATATTTCTTTCAAACCACAATTCAAAATCAATGTCATTATTTTCATAGAATTTCTATTTATTATTACTTTTGTCAATTTCAACTTATTTTACTGACGACTGATTTTTTGTCTTTAATTTTAGGGTATGAACAATTTTGAGGATGACTGTACATATTTTGTCAGATGAAAGAAGCAAACTGGCCAGGTACAGGTTATTACTCAGGCTGGTGAACTAAAAAGTCTGTAAGCATGTGAATGCGTTATTTTACTGGTAGAAATAGTAGTGAGCGACTAGCAGTGAGTTCATTAGCTGGTCAGGAACTCACAGTAGGGACATGAACTAGTTTATTTTGCATTATTTTTTTCATTATTGTAATTACTTTAATTTGAAGATGCACATAAATATTCCACCTTTTGTTACATTTATCTTAACTAGTTCAGCCGCAGCCAAGTTTATTAATAGTACCTGTCATGTCCCCACTTTGAAATAAATTTCGTCCTTGCCTGGACGACAGACGCGCGTGAGACCCCCCCCCCCCCCGCCTCCCTCCCGGCAGTGACCCCTGCCCCACCTCAGTCTCAATCTCACCTCACTCCAAGCAGTCTTGAAAACTTGAGAGCCCTGACCTATAGGTATGTTTTCCGGAGATCTTTTAAGTATTTTGACATCTTTTTTTTCTACATCGGAGCATTAATTTAAACTATTATTCATTTCCAGAAACTAGCTTTAATGACACACTGGAATACCACAGAAATCTCATGATTACTTAAAAACGTTTTAAAAAACTAAACTCTTTCAAAGGTGGTTTATTTTCTATTTTTTCACATATTTGGCTTTTGGTATCGTTTAAGGACTGTACAGACCACGTAGCCTTCACATGTCCTGCAGATGAAACTAAAGGCTTCCTGATCTGTTTGTGTTTGCGACTGAATTATTTTTATTTTCTGGTCCCAACGTTGTCCTGATCAGAGCAAGTAACACTATATTTCACAATATCTCCCAGATTTGTCATTAAATCGCAGCAACACCACAGCTGTCTCTGTTAGCATGAGCTAGCATGATAACTTTCCTCCTGGATCGGTAAGCTAGCTTGTTTGCTAACGTGGCTAACGTTAGCTGTCAGTTATAAACTCCTCTGCATTACTTGTTGGACATGCTGCAGACTGTTGGTCACTTGTGTATCAGCAGTGAGCCTGGCAACCGAGCGGCTGGAGTTATTTTTCTGCTGTTGCGACTACAACCTAGACATACATGATGTTCCTGTCCTGTCCGTGTTTCATAGTCAACCTTTAAGTCTGAAGAGCTGAAAGTGAAGGCAGTTGGGAGTTTCCCACCGTCGCCATCTTGCTATGTCACGTGTGTCGTCACTCCCAGAAAAAATACTAAAATGAGCAAAGACAGGACCACTCTGAGCTGCTGGGGAAATGACTGACAGTGAAGCTAATGCTAACCGAGCTAATCTGAAGTGAACATGAACGAACGGAGATGGTGGGTCTAAAGGTAAGACATGCTCAGACTTGCTGTTAACCAGCTAAAAACCACTGTTGTGTAACTCTGCTACAGGCTTAGGCTTTCCTGGGAGCTAGCAGGGAGCTAACTATTAGCCTCCACAGCTAAAATCGACACACAGTCTGCCGCCTGTCGTCACAAGGACACGCCCTTAATTATGTGTAACCTCAAGATTCAGGGTTCCTGCGGATCCTTAAAAAGTCTTAAAAGGGATTGAATTCATAAATTAAAATTAAGGCCTTAATTGGCATTAAAATGTCTTAAATTCATATTTCAAAAGTCTTAAAAATTTTAACACGTTTAGAAAACTTTCATCATTGGAAGTAGTTTCAAATCTCGAAAGAAATAGTAATATTTATTTATTTTAAATAATTTACCAATTGACACCCATGGTAACATTGCGCAATCACAATAGCAGAACCAACAAAACAGTGACGGTTGCAGCCGGGACTCTAAAATCAGGTGCACGTTGTTCATGATGCAGCTATTTTGGGGGGTGAGTGATTGAGTTCTTCGTTAAAAGACTAAACAATCTAATCTTATTTATGTGGTTTACATGACTGCATGTCATCGCTGCTCTGTGTCGCGCTCAGCTCTGTTTCTCTGTGATGTGACACGTGTCTGCGGCGCGAGCAGACGCGCTGCAGTCGCGCCGCAGGACAGAACGCGCTCAGAAAACACGTCAACTACCTGAAACTCAGACACAAATATCAAAGTTTTAAAGCTCTGCCAAGAAGGTGGAGATGGAAAGACTCGCACTCCTTTCCAGTTGTGTAATATGCGGAAAACTTTGTGCATGTTGTGGAAACGCGCACAGCTGAAGCCTCCATGGCTTAGATGTAGGCAACATTGTGAGATCCCTCAATGTGCACCAAAATTAGGCTTTTAAATATGAAATGCTTAAAAAAAAATAAAATAAAAAAAAATCCGGGAAGCATGCCGCTGGACCCCCCCTAGCCTTCTCACCTTTTTCACCCATGACCTGTTTTCATGTCTGTGAAAACAGCGGTACTGTTGTCTCTGAACACCATCATTCTTATTCACTTATTCTGTGAAAACACTTAAAAGGGAGCTGAAGACTTATTCTGTGCAACGCTCCCAGACTGACATTGCTCACTCGTTTGCACGCGGTTCTGACAAGACAGGCATGAAAAAGAGTAAACACTAGTGATTATAATGTGTTTTATGATGCCAGATTGCGACAAAACACTTCATGAACGCAGCAGAATAGTTATTTGAAATGAATACCTCTCTTCCTGTACTGTTTTTTTCTGAGGATTCATATGTACATCCTTCTATGTATTTTCCATGTCTTCAACTTGGGAAATGTTTTTCCAAATGAAAGTTTTTCACTGGGTCAAAAAGTCACGTTTTATATTAATATAATCATTTGGGTCAAATTGTTTCTAACCCTGTGTAAATGATGTAGTGCCCCCCGCCCCGCCAGTCTGTGTTAATTGTGAAGTTGGTCTTAAATTTAATTTCAAATGGCATTAAAAAAAAGTCTTAAAAAGTCTTACATTTAACTTCCCTTAAGCTGTAGGAACCCTGAGATTAAATACCATCTAAATGGATGAGTTATAAAAAATTCACCCCCCTCACAGTTGACATAAACATAAACTCCACCTATTAAACTTAAAATGATTTTTTGAACCAGGCTGTAAACATGTTTATTTCTGCCGTCAACATCTTTATTTCTGCTGTGAAGTTTGTCTTTTTAACATGGGAGTCTATGAGGGTTTGGATTGTGAAGTGACTGCCAAAGGTCACCATCATCGCCAGAAAATGGAGTTGGACTGATCAGTCAGCCTCCGTCTCCCTGACGTGGTGAGAAAAGAGCTAAAGAACACACCAAACGATGTTCTTTCTTAAATGTGTCTTAGAAACTTCTCATTTGGATCAATGCTATTGGCTTGTTGATGACTGAATTGATGTAGTGATGTGTTTACACCCCTAACAGAAAATGTATGCATGTCAAATTCATGTTTCAACCTTAAGGCCCATTAATGCTCCCTTACAGTAAGTAAATTGTGGCGTCTGTTTCCTGCGTCGCCCTACGTGGCTGCCTTCATACTTCAATGCATCTTCCCATTGTTCATAAATTTAAATTGAACCATTTGGTTATTGTTATTTTTATTGTAATTGTAATATATTATGTGTTGTTTTTTTTTTTTTGGAGGGGGTGAGGGGTGGGACTACAGATGGAAAGTAGCATCTTGCAAATCAGCTCCACAGCTCTACACTGACCCTGTGGTTTCCAGTGGTATTGCTCCGTCTTCTGTGTCGAATGACAGACCAACAAGCCCCTTAAAACAGCACCAAATTACATGCATAACTGATGCAGACGACGGACGAAACTGTACGTCTGTCTGCGTACCGTCTTCTGGGTCGAGCCTAAATGGGCCTTTATAGATTAACTTTCTATCTTTGGGAAGTGACGTAAGGGACGACAGTACAAATGTTTCTACTGTATTCATGTATAATTTTGTGATTTTGTATGAAAATGTTTTCGTTTTTCCTTTGAGCTGCTTCAGCATGCTTTTCATTCACATAAAGCTTTTTTCTTTTGAAAAGGTGTGTGTTCGTAGCAGTGCAAAGGGCAAAGCACCGAGATGGAGAAGAGGATCTTCCATTATAGATCTGACCTAAGGGGTCACACACTCCAGCAAGCACACGCACACACACACACACACACACACTGGTAGACAGTGAGCTGAAGGGAAGTTGACCATTAGTTTCCTCTCCATCACACCACCAGCTGACTGCACTTGTCTGGCTCTGATTTATCTCCCTCTGCTGACCGTCTGCTTGTGTGTTTGTTTTTCTCCATCGCCGCTCTGGAATCAGTCATTTGCGATGCCGTTTGACTGATTGGTGACCTTCTCCTGAGCCGCAGCTGATGCTGCCTTCTATTATCATTATTATGTGGCTCTATTATCTATAATTGTCTCAACATGGATACGAGTAACGTAGAAGTTTAAGCAGTCTGATTGTTTTTCAAGCTGAAAATAATCGGGTTCGAACATCAAGATAATATTAAAATTTTCTCCCCGTGGATCCAGTCAAGTGAAACCTAAATGGTATTTTCTGTTTGGTGGAACTGTTTGGTTCCACACTCAGACAGAAGTAATTGAGAGATTTAAATAGATTTTCACCAACAAATGGATCTTTCTGCCTGCTTTTACATGCTGAGCCGTAACTGTACTCAAACCCCAATGGCTGAAATGAAAAGCAGGACATCTCCAGTCCAGCAGTCTTTGCACAATTTACTTACATATCCAATTATGTCACCTATGAAATTTAGAAATTGGTGTCAGTTTTTAGATGTTTGCACAGCTAGACGGGGCCAATCCCAGCGTAGGATGTGGAATGTTAGAGCCACACAAGGAAGCACAATGACTAGTTAGAATAATATGAAATATTTATTGACAAGTCTACAAGCTATAAGATAAAAGATGTGCAAAATATAAACAGAAAATATATAGTAAGCATGATGATCAACCAAAGAGAAGATTGGATGAAAATGGAGCATAAATGAATGAAATGGCAGTTAAAAATGTTCAAGGAGACAAAAGGAAGGATTTGTGAATCCGACTAAACAAAGTTAGATGGGTCTGTTAAACTGTAGGCCTACATTAATGACTCGTGCACTATCAGCAGTGTCTGTCACATCAAATCATATTTCATAGCAAATGAGAGGGACTTCTCCTCCTCTAGAGTTTCTGTTACAGACAACAAAACATTATTAGTAATAAAGTTAATAGTTAATACAGACATTCATTCCTGCCAGCAGCCATCACCCTGAAGAACAAGACTGATTGATTAATTATTGTTATGCTTTTTTTTTTTTTTTACATATATGTATTGTTATATTGTTTTAAAAAAAGAAAGAGCTATGACAATTTTGAATTTGCCTTCCGGGATAAATAAAGCATTTTTCATTTCATTGGTTCTGTTGGACTGTTACACAATCCTGTGGAGGACTGTCAGGTGGATGGACCCCAAAATCTTCCCAATTATCTGGAATTTTGTTCGACTTCTTGTAGGCCATCGGCTCAGTATGATTGGTCTGGTTCATCCTCCCCAGAAACATTCAGGTTCAGGAGTGATGTCTCTGGATGGTTGTCAGTAAAAATACCGGCAGATAGTCATGAGTGATAGAAATCAAAAAGGGCTTTCACTGCAAAAGAGAGAGAAAAATTAAATGGGGCAATGCTTTATGGACATTTAAAGAAAAAAAAATCTGGAATTTTTTTTTTTTTCCAATTTCCAAAAAGTCAGAATTCAGATTTTTTTCCCCCAGGACATTTAAAAAAATGTTTTTTTTTCAAGAAAAAAAAAATTAAATTTCTAAAAAAGACATAATTATGACTTTTACGAAGAGGATAAGGGCCACTGAAAAAAAAAAAATTCTGGAAAAAAAGTCAGAATTCTGACATGTTTCCAGACCATTAAAAAAAATGTATTTTTTCAATTTCTGTAAAAGTCGTAATTCTGTTTTTTTTTTCCAAATTGAATTTTTTTTCTTGAAAAAAAACCCTATTTTTTTTTAGATGTCCTGGGGGAAAAAAATCTGAATTCTGACTTTTTTGGAAATTGGAAAAAGACTTTTTTTTTTTTTCTCTCTAAATGTTCTGGGAAAAAGTAATTTTTTTCTCAGAATTTCATTTTTTCTTTCTTTGGTGGCCCTAATTTGGCCCTAAGAATTTGGGCAGTGGAGAGTATTTTTTAAAAATCCTTCCCGAAATCTTACGGAGAGCTTCTATTTTTTTCTTCTTTTATATAATTTAATATATATATATATATATATATATATATATATATATATTTATGTGTTTGAGTAGTAAAGTTTTTACCAAAACTACAGAACTTTAATCCTTCTCAGTGTGTGAGAAACTTGGGTGTTCTTTTTGACTCTGAGCTGAATTTTATTCCACATATCAAAAATGTCACAAAGACAGGTTTTTATCATCTTAAAAATATCGCCAGAGTCCGCCCATTTCTCTCTCTTGCCAGCACGGAGGTGCTGATGCATGCTTTTATTTCCAGTAGAATAGACTACTGTAATGCCCTGCTCTCTGGTCTTCCTAAAAAGTCTGTTTCCAGCTTACAGTTTCTGCAGAACTCAGCGGCACGAGTTCTGACAAGGACCAGAGGGCGGGAACACATTACACCAGTTTTAAAATCGCTGCATTGGCTCCCCGTGCATTTCAGGATTGATTTTAAGGTTCTCTTAGTGGTTTATAAATGTCTTAATGGTCTTGGGCCTTCTTATTTATCAGACCTGCTTTTAAACTATGAACCCTCGCGGACCCTGAGGTCCTCTGGCACCGGCCTTTTAGTTGTTCCTAGAGTGAGAACTAAAACTCACGGTGAGGCTTCTTTCCACCATTATGGTCCTCGTCTGTGGTACAGCCTGCCAGAGAACCTCAGGGCTGCAGAGACTGTTGATGTTTTTAAGAAGAGGCTCAAGACCTACCTTTTTAACTAAGCTTTTAATTTAATTTTGTCTCATTTTTATATGATTCTTTTAATTTATTTGATTTGATTTTTATTTATCTATTTATTTATTTTTAACTTTGGTTTTACGATATTCAAATTGATCCTATTTGTATTAATTCCTTTTATGTGTATTTTATTATCTAGCTTTTATTTGATTTATTTATTTATCTATTTATTTTTGGTTTAACTCTAAAAATTTTAACTTCCCCCAGTGTTTCCTCATGGGGATCCTTCGCTCCAGGAGTTTTGCCTGCTCGGTCTGGGGGTAACGGCTGTGGTGGATGCCCTTTTCTTGGTGTCTAGGGGCCTGCACTGCAGCCCTGCGGCTGTGGTGTGGACCCTGGCCTGTCATGATCTGGGGGTCCCTGCAGCTGGGCCTTATGTGGCTAGGGGGGGCTGGCTCCTGGTGCGAATGGATCCCCAAGATATCGTTTCCTCACAGCAGTGTCATGCCAGATGGTTTTTACAGTTACTGTTTTTATACCTGTTCACTTAGAAGAGAGGAGTTGGGGGTTTGTAGCTAGGTGTGGAATTGGGAGGGGTTGGGTGTGTGCATGTGTGTGTTTTGTGTTGAATCTGGATGTGTGAAGGCTTGTTTTTATTTGAATTCACATTTTGTTTTTACTATGTCAAGCACTTTGTGTTGCTTTTTAATGGTATGAAAAGTGCTTTATAAATAAAGCTTGATTTGATTTGATTTGATTTAGTAGTAATGTCTCTCCTTTGTACTGTATGTTTATGCATATACAGTCGCCCTCAAAATTATTCTTTCCCTCCAATTAAATAAAAGGCTACATTCACAATAGTAATCCAAATAATAAACTTAAGACACTAATAATAAATGAAAATTTACAAAATTGTGATTTAGTAAAATAAACTATTGCTCTTGAATAGTAATTGAAAAAAAAAAAACTATCCCAGACACATTAGCCTGGTTCTCAACTGACTTACCTGGTTTTAAATAAAGGCCACTAACTAACTAACATTAGAGCACCTTTCTCATGAACAGTGGACCAAAATACCTGTCCACAGGTGTAGACGTCTTTTTGAACATTAGAGAAAACACCTGATTGCAGTGATTGCCTCAAAGTGTTGCTCAACAAAATTTTTACCTTCAGAGCCCCATCATGCTTGTTTGCTTGTTTTATTTTTTGTGTGTTTATTTTTAGTATTTCTGTGGAATCACAATTCAAAATCAATGTCATGATTTTCAAAGGGTTTTTATTCATTATTAATTTTGTCAATTTCAGTTTATTTCACTGGCAGCTGATTTTTTTCCTTCTTTAATTGGAGGGTATGAATAATTTTGAGGATGACTGTAGATATGGTTTTGAAAAGTCAAGTAAGTTCATTTTGTGCTGTCATTGTTTCGCAGCTTTATTCAAGACGTTTGATGTCTTGGCAATAAAGATAGACTTTATTCATTAAAGAAGTGGTTGGTGGCCATGAAAAAAAAAAGTACTGGACCGCCTCCTCATCAAAATCAGGAACAGAGAAAGTGACTAAGTAGATGTCATTACTAAATCCTATCCAAGATGCCCATACACATGATGACCCAGTATGCCCTAAGCATACCCCCCCAGACAAGACATAGAGGGATCCAAGTAAGTGCTTTTGACTTGGTTTAATCCCTAATTAATTCAGATACAGTGCACTCACCAGTAGAGATGCTACGAACAAACAGAATAGTCCAGTTGTAAGAAAATCAACGTTGCCAGTGCGCCTTCAGCCCATGCGTTAGTATCGGAAACCAAACTCTGAAGATGGTTGGTTGATATTAAAATAAAAAGAAACATTGACTACAACTGTGCTGGAAACTGTGACTCTTTTCCCCCCATCACATAACATGTACAGTTGTTCTCTTGTTCATCCTTTCATGATATTCTGTTATGTCCTTAGGCACAACAGCAAGGAAGAAGGTGGAGAAGCTACTGATGAGTGCTGGCAGATGAAGCCAAACTGAGCTCATCTCAACAAACCTCATCACTTTTGTCTTTCCGCAGTCCGATTCTTCCCTTCGCACCAAAAGTTCAGACTCTTAAAGTTTGTGGAGATGATGTGTAGGTAAATAAATAAACAGTTCACTACACTTTCTAATGTACAGATATAATATTTATCATACATTCATATTTGACCATCTTGCAAACAGTGTCTGAATCACTGCTGGCACTGCACCGATCTGACTGCTCTCCCTGTCCCTCACTTGTGAACCAGACTTCGAGGCAGTTGATCTTCCCCTCATAGGGGAAAAACTCATCCCCAGCCTGGAGTGAACACATGCCTTTTTATTATATCAGTACCATGGACTGAGATTTGGAAGGGACTGACCTTCACCCTGACCGCTTCCCACCTCCCAATACATTTAGTTTGTCTTTGCTGTACTGTGCTTGAATGCACCAGAATGAAAATGCAAAACGCAAACAAGCCACTTCAAAGTGAAAGCAGCATTTAAAGTGTCATATCTCAAGTACAGAAAAGGTCAAGGCATCAAAAGCAATTGAAACCAAGTCCAAAAATTTATAGCTATCATCAATAAATTTTGTGTAATTTATGTAGCAAAATTTATGTATGAAAATATCTGACATTAACCAGTTTTGAATTCTGTAGAAATGTTCAAATATGTTGCAGTCCATATGCGTAGACCTCGTCTTTGATGAGGTCTCCAAGATCTGTCATTTGTGGCACAGTTGAAGACGGTTCATGTGCTATGAGACCAGTTGTTGCACATTATGAGAGGGCATCAACAGAAAACGTCATTGCCATACGCCTCCAGGTTTAGTCGAGTGGGGGTCGGCAGGCTGTAACCTCACATACTGTCCTCCAGGATCAGAAAAAGCCTGCAGGATCTGGAGCACTGCACACACTGGGATAACAATGCTCATCTGGACTGTAAGCAGTCCCCAGCACCAGCTTACAATGCTTCCATCAGCTAAAAAACGAAGGTGCCTGCAAAGGACAATAAAGTTCTATGGTGCATGATTTCTAGCCCTGTTTTAATTGACAATAATAATGTTGTTAATTGACAAATAATCTAGTGTAGGTTGTTTTATGTGCATAATAAGAACATTAAATTTTCTACACATTCTTTTCTTCTGCGTACTGGCCCATAGTCTGCTTCATGTTTAGATTTTGGAGGGAATATACATTTAAACAATTGACCTCAAAGCCAGGATGGGCAGAAATGCACAAAGGAAGTTGAGGGAGTTGATTTATTCGCATCATAATCTGAGAATATTGGAGAACTTACAGTAGATGCAATACAAGTTCACATTTATGACTGAGTTATAGACATAGCTAGTCTTAGAATTGTTACATTATTGAGTTATTTTTTATTAATAAAGGGTGGAGTGTCCTCTTCGGGTCGGGGATGAGGTCCTGCCCCAGGTGGAGGAGTTCAAGTATCTCAGAGTCTTGTGCACGAGTGAGTAAAGAATGGAGCGGGAGTTAAGAGAGGCGGATCGGTACGGCGTCTGCATTGATGAAGACCTGCATCGGTCTGTCGAGGTAAAGAAGGTGCTAAGCCAGAAGGAGAAGCTCTCAATTTATTGGTCGATCGACATTCCTACCCTCACCTATGGCCATGAGCTGTGGGTCATGACAGATAGAATGAGATTGCGGGTAAAAGCAGCCGAAAAGAGTTTCCTCCACAGGGTGGCCGGGCTCTCCATTAGAGATAGGGTAGAGATGGGAGTTTATACGTGGATTTACTCACTGGTAAAGTTTCTGCATCACTTTGAGTCCCTAGGAAGATATTGCATAGAGTCGCCCTTCGGTGTAGGTCCGGTTTGGCAGAGTCGGGGCAGCCACTATGTCAGTCATTATCTGCAGCAAAACTCCTTGATTTTTGTCAATACTTTAAGTAGAATGAATGAGTACTTTCCGTTTGTTATAATGCTCCTCTACACACTTTTTGGGGCCGTGCGTTGACAATGCGTGCTTCCGTATTAAAGCTGAGAAGAGCAGCTAGCTACCCAGACAACAACAAAAACACAATTTGCGAAAATTTGAACAAGGGACGTTGCGTACATTGCCACATTCTGGCGTTATCGGCAGGATTCATGTGACGCTGGTAAACAGTCCATGGAAAGAGGGGGACAGATGTGACAGTGTGGGGTCCTGTCACTGTGCCTCCGAATGATCATGCGCCCTGGCTTTTTGGCCACAGGGATGTCCCTGTGGCTGAATGGTCAGTGTGTGTGACTCTCACCTGGGAGTCGAGGGATTGAATGTTTTGGAGTGTTACAGTCACCTAGTTACTAACCCTTTGTCTTTCATTTTACATGCAAATCCTCCTGCTTGATCCCTCCGTTCTCCTTGGCCTGGCTCCCCATCACCATCATCTCCTCCCTCACCTTCTGATTGCTGATCAGTCTCGCCTGGAGCAGCTGGCAACAACTATAAAAGAACCTTGGAGTCATTCAATCACTGGCAACTGCTTGGCCTGGCAACAGTTGTCCCTAGTTTGTTATGTTTTTGGTGACTTTAGTTTTGATTGACAGGTGTTTTAGTTTGGTTAATGATTTAGTTGTTAGATTCCCTTTTGTGTTTGGTGTTTGACTTTCACTGGTACTTTGGAGTTGGGATAGCTAAGTCTTTTGTTGTAGTTGGGTTTTGGTTACATGTTTTAGTTTATGGTGCTGCTCGTTCCCTTTTTGGTTCATAGCCTAGGTTAGTGTTTTTCCCCATTTGGTTTCCCTTTCAGTGTTAGGCTTTGTCTCTCTTTATTTGTTCCTTTGAGCAGCATCGCTAACCCCATCTCCTTTTCAGTTACAGTTTTCCAGGTTTTTGTTAATGCTTTAATTCACCTCTGAACAACAAAACATCTTTACTTCACCTTTACCATCTGAAACCAGTCTTTTTGTTTGCGTCCCCAACCCCTAGCAGAGCTGGGACGTAACAGGAGCCAGCCCCTTGTGGATGAAAAAAGAATTACAATTTCTGTGCAGTGTGGAAGTGGGCTCACTGTTCTCCAGTGGAGTTCACCCTTTGGGCTGTACCAGTGGACTTTCTGCATTGCTGTTGGAGGAGATGCTGGGGGCTGTTGGGCTAGGTCTCTTAAGGTCCGGTTTGTGACATGTTAGCTCCAGCTGATGCCTTCAATCCTCCTGAGGGCCCTGGTGATGAAACCATCAAGCCTGGTTGCCAGAATGTTATTCAGCGGCCATGTTTCAGGACCGTATAGGAGGATAGAAATGATTGAGGCATTGTAAACCTGAAGCTTTGTCTCCCGGGACGTGCCGGTGTCGCCACAACGGTCAACATAGAGCTGCTGCTTCTTCGCATCCAGGGGAGCCAGATGAGGTGGCTCAGACACCTGGTTAGGATGCCTCCTGGATGCCCTCCTGGTGAGGTGTTCCAGGCACGTTCCACTGGGATGAGACCCCAGGGAAGACCCAGAACATGCTGGATAGACTACATCACTCGGCTGGCCTCAGAATGGCTCAGGATCCCCCTGTATGAGCTGGTGGATGTGGCCGGGGAGAGGGAAGTCTGGACTTCCCTGCTTAGGCAGCTGCCCCTGTGACCCTACCTTGGATAAGCAACAAGAAAATGGATGGATGGATGGATTATAGTTATTTTTATTGTTATAATACATTATTGAAATTTCTCTTTTGGGATAAATGAAGTATTTTTTACATTATCATCTGACCAATGCCGGGATGAAAATATCAGGAACCTAGTTAACAATATAGTGGATAGGTTAGGAATCTTAGAGTCTTGAACAAATGGCTGTCTTGCTAAAATGCTGCGCACACCTGTTTGGCGCTTCATGATTGGTGAAATAATAACCGTACATTTGTATTAAGGCAGTTGTTTGAAGCGTGACAGAGCTTGGATTGAATATTCGTATAGATTACGCAAATATACATGATGAAGAAAAATAACGACTTCAAGAAGTTTTTTTATGAGGGAATAATACTAACATGGTTAAAACCTCACAAAAGTTCATCTTTCATGATAGGACACCTTTAATCTTATAAAATGGGCTTAAAAAGTTTTGATGACTTATAACTCATCAGTAGTTAAAGCCAACTTAAAGTTGAGGGATGCACAAGAAGAATCAACTCTGCAAACTCTCCTGAAAATGATGATGTACTCTTCATCTAGCCAGGAGCTGCTGGTCACCAGCTTTGAAGTGCTTGTTGGCCTTTGGGTACTTGTGAAGTCATTTAAATATCAAATGTCCTGTGGAGGCAGACGTATGAATGTTGAGGAGATTGGTGAGCAGGTGACGCGACCCTGACAGTGATGAGGAAAAGCAGCTGCTCGGTTCTCACCGCAGCAAAGTCCGCTTTGCTGGCTTGGACTTGGCGTGTACTCCAGGGTGGAAACTTAAGCTTTGCATTAGTGTCCGTGTTCTTCAAATGACACACCCAGACATCAAACAGCACACTGCTCCGACTGCTGCTGTTTAACAAATACACAATTATCAGGCGGTTAGCTGGATAGCGATGCTCAGCAATGTGGCTTCTGTTCTATAAATTACTCCCATTTATTTTCCCAACACACTTCTGTTTTCTCTCACTCGTGTAGGTGTGTATGAGTCAGAGCGGCTGCTTCCCAGTCTCTCCACGTGCCTCTCGTCTGCAGCAGCCGGCTGTTCGATGAGAACATTCAGCTAAATGTCTGATCGATAGGCGCTGGCAGCACTGCTGCTGCTGCAGCCAGAATACTGAGGAGGAGGAGGCAGGACCTGTGAACACACTCCCTATCTGGGAGCAGCTGTAAATTTGTTTATTTGAGTGATTTCATTAACTTGCTTTCTACATACGGTCTGATGGATGTTATCAGGAACAAATTAACAGGCTTTCATTTTAAAACGTCAACCTTTCTTGGTTTCACCTCTCTGTTCTTCATCTTTTATTCCGTGTTCCAGAAAGCAGAGTGATAACAGAGATGTCTAGTACGTTGCAATCAATATTCCTGTTTGTGTTTTATTCATATATTCTCACAGCCTACATATTGATATCAAACAGGAAGCCCATCTCATCCGGACCAAGCGTTCTGTTCTTTGTGGAAAAACAAACCTCACCAGATTCTGCAGATAGCACTTTTTTTTCAGGGGCTGTGGGTTTATTATCATTTTCACTTCCACTACTGTTTATTTCATGGGCTTGACAAAGCCCTGCTGTTGTGATGGATGCGGTATGTGGCTCAGCATGGTCCTGCTGAAGTCTGCAAGGTCTTCCCTGAAAGAGGCGTCTGGATGGGAGCAGATGTTGCTCTAAAGCCTGTATATATATTTATCTTTGTGTTGATGTTGCTTCTCCAGATGTGCTTGTTTCCAGTTTCATATGGACCTTGTCTCAGAGATGAAGACTTTGGAGCTGAACAGATGGTTCCTGATTTCTGTGCTCTGGAAGATAAGGCATCCGTGAGTCCCAAAAATGATTTTAAAGGGACACAGTGTAACTTTGGACCGAAACATCAGCCTAATGCGAGTCATCATAGATGATTTCTGGGGTCAGTATGCAGCGCTTGATGCATGTCGGTGCTCTGAGGGGACTGCCCTCCTCAAAAACAGACATTGTAACTTTGCAGGAGTGGATCCGTCTCTCATTGGATCATGCAACCTGGAGCACTTTGCTTTATGGGTTGATGACTTCATTATCAGCTGATCAAAGTGGTTTGCAAACACAATTCCAAAACACAGATAGAGACTGTTTAATTTTGTGACAGTTGTGTGGCCTGTGGGAAGTTGCAGGTTTCGTGCCCTGAGTGGCCAAAAGTCACACGGTATCCCCCTGGAGTTTCAATTTGTCTGACCACAGACCGGCTTCCCTCTTTGCCTCAATCCTTTTTAAATGTGCTTGTGTCCAGAAAAGATATCAGCATGTCTGGATCATGTTCCCATAGGTTTGTTCCAAGGGGCAAACTCTGCTTGAGGGCAGTGAAACTACTTCCGGGTTGCCCAAAAATTGTAGTTCTTCCTTCATCCACTAGGGGCTGGCTCCAAAACACAGACTCCCATGTTAAAAAGGCCAACTTCACAGCAGAAATAAACATGTTTACAGTCTGGTTCAATTTTTTTTTAAGTTTATTTATTTATTTATACTTGTATGATCCCCGAGGGGAAATTAGGGCTCTGCATTTTATCTCTGTACTGTGAGTATCAGAGAGCAGTGGGCTGCTACTTAAAGCGCCCAGGGAGCAGTTGGTGGGGGGTTAAGGACCTTGCTCAGGGGTCCACAGTGGTACACCCAGAGGTCGTGTCGGGGAATCGAACCCGAATCGAACCCGGGTCCTCCGCGCCCAAGCCCACGACACTACCACTGGGCTATCCACTCTTTCAGTAGTGTAGTAGGTCAAGTTTACATTCATGGCAACTGTGAGGGTGGTGATTTTTTAAAATAACTCATCTGTTTAGATTTTATTTAATCTTGAAATTTCACAGAATTTGCGGCGAGTCATTTTGATTGACAGGCGGTAGACTGGCTTGCTGGGGACTGGGAGCTTGTAGCTCTTTCTTCAGCCCAGGTTATTGCTCTGGAGGCAAGCAAGGGTAAGAGTGAGGTGGATGTGTGAGACCAAGCGTCTCTCAAATGAGAGTGTGAACGGGGAAACTGATCAGGTGTTGGAGGGATGAGGTGTGTGTTTGTGTGTAAGAGGATAAGGTATCAATGGGCAGGCAGGGTGTATGCAGGTGTACAAGTGCTGGCATTAGAAAGAGTGAATGTTGGAGAGTGATAGGAGGTCGGATTGGGGGGGGGGGGGTGTTTGAGGGGAGGGTGTGGAAGGGAGGGAAGTGTGTGTGTCTGTCAGGGGTGGAGGGAGGTGTGTGTAAGTGGTTGGAGGAAGGAGGTGTGGGTGTTGGGGGATGGAGAGAGATGTATGCAGGGGGGAACATGTGGGCGTATGTGGGGGTAGAGGGAGGCGTGTGCATGTGTTCTGGGGGTGGTGCAATATTGAGGGTGTGTGTGAGGGGTGGAGAAAGGGGGGCATTGGTGTGTCTGGGTGGGTGGGTGCATGTGTGTGTGTGTGTGTGTGTGTGTGTGTGGGGGGGGGGGGGGTGCGTGTGGGTGCTGGGGGTTATATTGTTCTTGTTCTGATGCAGATTTTTTATTTTCATTTATTTATTTATTTATTTTGCTTATTACAAGCAGAAAAATCTTGGCCACTCTTAAAAAAAGTACCCCCTCCCAAAATAAAATGTAACCCTGTTTTCTCAAGGACAAAGGGGTGGGAGGGTTGATAAAAAATTTTTTTACTCAATCAGGGGTGAATATAGGGGAAAATTGAGTGGAGACTGAGAGAGAAAGCACAAAAAAATAATCATAAAAAGAAGGGGAGAATAAAAAAAAAAAATGGTGTAGAACAAAATGGGGGGGAATTGAAAGAAAAAAAAAAGAAAAAAGAGGGGAGAATAAAGGTAACAGGGGGGGGGGGTGTGAGGGGGGTGGCGGGGGGAAAGAAGGAAGGGGGGGTGACGGTGAGGAGGGACGCACTCCTCTGGGGGGTGGGGTCTTAACTCTAAGTGAGGGGGGTTCGGGTGGGGGGGGAAGGAAACTTCCCATAGATATCGGGTCCCCGGGGGGGGGGGAAAGAAGAAGTGGGGGGGAGGGGAGGGCCGACGAGTGTGAAGGGGGGGTGGCGTAGTTTCCAGGGTAGAGGTCTATGGGGTCGGGGGGGGATGAGGAAGCGCGTGATGAAGGTGGTGACGGCGTCCTCGTCGTCGCGGTTCTCGCGATGGGGAAGGGAGGAAAGCGTCGCCCCGGTCCCCTCTCCCACCGTGCCGTCTCCCCACAATATATGTTTCTTTCCTCTCTCTTTTCCTCCCGGAAGAGGGAATAGTTTTTTCCCCCGTGCATGGTGTTCAGAGTCTCTCGGGCCATAGAGAAAGAAAAAGAGAAAGGAGAGGAGGTGGCTTGCCGAATCAGACAGGCTGCACATCGTGGTGTGTGAAGAAGAAAAAATATATTTTTTACCTCTACAAAACAAGAGAGTTACATAAATAGGAATAAAGAAAGTAAAGTAAAAAAAATAAAAAATAAATAACCCAGGGGATACAATAAATAGAATAAATAAAAAACATCTGCTAGTAGAACAAGTGAATTTTTCTTGATAGGATTTCTTGAGAAATATTTAAGATGCATCGTCTTAAAACAAGTTCCTACTGTAAATCTAACTGAAATGTTTCTCTTTAAATAATTTTGTCTTATTTTGAGTGTGATGAGATATTTTGACTAGAAATTAGAAAAATATGCTTGGTAAGATTTCAAGTTCTGCTGTGCCCTTTTCTTTTATGTAAAAATGGATGTAAAACCTCAAACCTTTAGTCAGCATCCAGACATCACCCACTGAGCAATGAGACGTTTAAATGACATAGATTTGACATAATTTTTCAACGTCCAAATCAGGTCTCCTGAAGGTGCAGAATGAAAGTTTTTGTTTCGTCTTTTTCAGACGTCGCGTGGAGGTCCAATCCTGACGTCTTTCCGACCTCCAATCTGGAGGTTCACGTGCAAATTCTGTCAAAATTGCACGTTCAAATCAGGTCTCCTGAGGGTGGAGAATAAGAGTTTTTAATATGTTTTGGGGGGGGAGTGTTCAAGCCCTCTGCCACAGAGGGAGGGAGGGAGGGATAAAAGAAGTGTAGGTGAAAATAAGAGAGGGAAAAAAAAAAAAAAAGGGAAGGGGGGGGGGAAGAAAAATGGAAGATAATTGGGAAAAAATCTAGAAATTATAAATGAAAAGGAAAATTTTGAATTTATTTTGGAGTTGGGAAGAAATTAAGAAGGGGTTTTTGAAAGAGGTCAGAAGAGGAAAAAAAGAAAAGTCTGTACATATAAGGAAAAGAAAAAAGGATGAAATATGAAGATTTATTTTGGAGTTGATGAGTTAAGAGGTGCTTATGAAGAGTAAGGGGAGAAATAATAAAAAAAATAAGTGAAAAGAGGTAATAATAGAAAATGATCATTTTCCGTACTTTAAGGGGGAAGTTGGGGTGAGGGGGTCAAATTTAAGTAATAAGGTTTAAAAAGGCAAATAAGATAAAATTTAACCTATTTTTTCCTTTAAGTTAGTGTGTGTGGGGGGGCTATTAAGATGAGTGTTCTCTCCGGCGTTGTGGTGGTTCCTCAGTTGTCAGATTATGAGGCTAAAATGATGTAAAATGAATGTATCACTGGATATAAACTATAACAAATAGATATAAAATAATACAGTATGTATAAATAAATATTATAGATATAACATATACCATAAAGGCCAACCAGAACCAGAAACCAGAATTTATTACCAATAGAACTTTGTAGAAATAACACACAGATCAACAGTGACCAAGCCTTTTTCTCATCTGCATATCATTCTCTGAAGTCTTGGCTTTCAGGAGGAAAAATATTGGCACCAGAAGCATTTCCTTTGTCACGGTGTGGGTGTGGATGTGGGGGAAGGCCCCAAATATTGGACCTGGCCGGAGGAGGGAGGATGAAGTCATAATGATTTAAAAGAAATCATTTTTTTTTAAAGTGCTGCAACAGCAGGTTACAAAAGCATAAGTAACCAAGAGAATAAACTGAGATCCAAACTGGACTGGAGGAGGGATGGACAGATGAGGAAAGAAAGACAAAGCAATGACAACAGCCTACCAGACAAGAAAAGAAACCAATGGGCATGTAGCACTGAGGATGAGAACTAACTCAATGTGGATCTTAATCTATTATGAAGCCTAGAAAGTTACCAAGAAAGTTTCTCCCTCTCTAATCTGTAGCATCCAGCAGTCACATCTACTTCTTCTCTCTTCAGATGCACTTATGAAATATTTCAACCACCTCCAGCATCATTTGCTCCTTTATCAAAGCATCCAGCTCCACCATCAGGACTAGAAGTTTCACCAGTGACACTGGAAAGCTTCTAGCTCCAGCTTATTTCCTACCGGAGATCTACGATGGTACACAAACATCTCAGATAGATTTCCATCAGCAGCAGCAACCTGATGGTCACAAAACAGCTGTTAGATGATGAGATTAAAAGTTGAATGTAGAACATTTTTATTAAAAGCTATAATTAAAAAAAAAAACAAACAAAAAAACTCCACAAGGCATTTGCAGGGGTGCAGAAAGTACAGCATTTCCTTGAAAAATTAAATTTAGCCTGAAAATATCTATAAAATAAATTTTAACAGGTTCAACAATGGCGTAGTATTTACACCTACAAGCCAATGGAGCCCACCAATGCGGGTTGTTAAATATGGTCTATGTGTGGCAATAGTATGACTGGGAGTAGTATGAATAGTAGCTAGGCTGGTACTGGGAAAAATGGTGGCGTGAGCAAGTCAAGCAGCTGCTTCAGAGCCCAGGGGATCTTATCTGTCTCAGAAGAGGAGCGAGCTGAGAAGAACAAAAACTGGAGTAAATTTAGGTGATGACTACCCCAGATGGACCCACATAAACATTTTCCACGGCATCAAAACACGGAAATGGTGACTTTTTGTTCCTGGATCGGTAAGCTAACTCTCTTGCTAATATGGCTAATGTTAGCCATCAGTTATAAACTCCTCTGCTTTACTTGTCGGACATGGTGCAGGCTGTTGGCCACTTTCCGTACCAGCAGCGAGTCTGGCAACCAAATGGCTGGAGTTGTTTTTCTGCTCTTGCAAGTACAACCTAGACACACGTGATGTTGCTGTCCTGTCCGTATTCACCTTTAAAACAAGTTTGTATCCAGAAAGCGTGGAAGAGTCAGGCTGTAAAGTGGGTTTATTGAGGAGTTTATTACAGTCAATAAGTAGACAGCTGCCTCTGCGGGAATCATAGTAAGTAGTGATATATCAGGAAGTCTCTGCTTTCTCGTTATAACACTGTACTGTAGTTGGTGTGTGTTGTGTCTACAATGGTTCAGTTTGGATGATCTCGCTTGTTTTGATGTTCAGTATGTAATTTACCATCTTACAAGAACAGTCTTTGTTTTACGCAATACTTTATTTAATTTATATTTAACGTTGTGTCACTTTTTTCTTCAGTTTTATTTGTTATTTTCTACGTGATCAAAAGGAAATCTGGAATACGAACATGCAGCTGTTGTGGAAGTGCATAAAGACTGATTCTGAAAGTCACGACAATAAAAGGGGCGCCCGCTAAAATCTTGCTTTGGGCACTAAACTGGTCAGGGCCAGCACTGCTGGGGGGCAGGGGTGGTTAGGGGTCCATGACATTCTTCACTGATGGTTCTTACCCCTCCAGACCTCTTTCATGTTTTACTGGAGTTTGCTCTCCAGCTAATTCCAGTATTTAAAGGATAACTTTCTTTTTTTTCAACCTGGACCTTATTTCTAGGAGTTTATACGTGCATTTACTCACTGGTAACATTTCTGCATCACTTTGAGTACTTCAGAAGATATTACGTTGAGTCACCCTTTGGTGTACATCCAGTAAAATGGCAGAGACGGGGCAGTCACTATATAAGACATTATCTGCAGTAAAACCCCTTGATTTCATCAATTCTTTAAGTAGAATGAACAAACGAATGAGTACTATTGTTCTGTGAGTTCAGAGTTTCGCAAATTGTGTATTTATTGTTGTGTGGGTAGCAGCTGCTCTTCTCAGCTGTACTATGGAGGCGCGCATCATGCGGCCCCAAAAAGTGGGTAGAAGACCCTGATAACTATTGGAAAGCTAAATCCTGACTCACAGGACAATAGCACTCATTCATTCGTTCATTCTGGTTTAAATATTGGCAAAAATCAAGGAGATTTGCTACAGATGTCTTATATAGTGACTGCCTCTACGTAGGCTATGGAGAGCCCTCTACATCGTCTCTGGCTGCACGAAATATTTTTTAAGTGCCCGTCACTCCGTCAAGGGACGATGGAGACTGCAAGGGCTGTGATTGGTCTACCACTACGTGAACACTAGCAGCGCCATTTTTAAACCAGCTAGCCTACAAAGACATAGATATGAGTCCAACCGAAGAACGTTTGGCTGAAGAAGTGAGGAAATACTAAAATCACCCCATCGTCTTTATTTTGCATCAAAAGTATCTCTGTTATTCAGCTGCAGCAACAGCAATAGTCTTTCTCTCTCTGAGGGCATCATATAAGTAGGACAGTCTTGTGTAGCGACTCCTACTTATCGGGCGGGAAATTGCACTGCGTATCCGGCAGCATGACGGAGAACTATGAAGGCTGGAGGGTCTCCATCGTT
The DNA here is from genome assembly GCA_023101725.1 of Atherinomorus stipes. Taxonomy (NCBI): domain Eukaryota; kingdom Metazoa; phylum Chordata; class Actinopteri; order Atheriniformes; family Atherinidae; genus Atherinomorus; species Atherinomorus stipes. Next base: position 189,878 of record JALJCO010009116.1, read on the forward strand.
ACGCAGTTGGATAAAGCATTACGTAGTTGGAGAAGTATACTGTAGCCTTTATACTTTTTGATTTGTCAATTGCCTATTAGAATTGTTTCCCATCTGATTAATTTGTAATTTTATCAATTTTTCCACCTCTTTTAATGTATCTATGCTTGTAGCCTATAAAAGCAAATCAAAACAGTTTTGAGAAGGGAGAGAAAATAAAACTTTGCACCAGTTACATGTTTTAATGCAAAGTAACCACCAACTGGCATGGACATGGCTTTGGTATCTAATTAAATCTCTCTGATCCATCTCTTCAAATTCCTGGTGACCTAAACACCAGGGATTTAGGTCAAAAGTAAAAAAGAAATGATACCACAGATTTGCTTTTTTTTTTGTGATGTAAATGTTTTTTTTCATTATATAAATAATTTTTTTTTTTTATTTTATTAATTAATTTAATTTAAAATAAAAAAAATAAAAAATAAATCATTGAGTTGATTTTTTTGGGGGTGTTTTTGGTTGTGGGGGGTGTGTTGTTTTTCAATAAAATGAATTTTTTTTTTTTTTTCCTCCTTTTTCTGGGGGGGGCAGCTTCTGGGGGTGGGGGAGTGAAATCGGAAAGGGAAAATTTTTTTAATCTCCCTTTCTTCCGTAGGGGGTGGGCTCAAGGTGAGGGAAATATCAATAGACCATATTATAAAATGCAAAATATATAAAGAAAAAAAAAGGATTTATACAGGGTATAAAAAATAATATTAGTTTAATTAGGATAAGTTAATTTATTTTTATTTAGGGGGGGGGAAAAATATATAAAAATTATTAGATGATATTATTTTTCATATTATAAAAAATAATAAGAGGGTAATCATATAATGTGAGGAGAGGAGGCGGAGCGCCCGCCGCGCGGCTGGGGGTTCTAGTTTGGTTCTTTTTAGTATTTATTAAGGTTTGAGTTAGTTACAGAGACAGGCGATGGTGGTGATGGGATTGCAAATGAAAGACAAAGTACCTTAACATTACTAACTAGGGGGGTGATGGGGTTTATCTTTTTTTTGTAGTTGTGTAGTTCAGTTAGCGACAGTAATAGACGTCTGATATAATCTTGCGCGGGGGCTGTGCGTTTATTTTTTGGGGAGTGGAGTAAGGAAGGGGAGAGGGAAAAAAAGCAAATTCACATTTTATATAAAAAGCGAGAGCGAACTATATATATAAGTCTCGGGTCATCACATCAGCCACTTGCTGTACACGACAAGTACTAGACCAGTACGTTTGTGATCGAGGTAAGTGCAAAACACTCATGTACGCAGCAGTTCCGATGAACTGCTCCAATTCCTTTTGGATTTTGTTGTGTGCAATATAGATTGCTTTTCTGCACAATAATGTCCAAAAGTTCAGCATCAAAAACGTCTCTGAAATATTCGATGGGCATTCTGATTGTGTCAGCATCTGGAAATGCAGCTTGCCATACTGGCACGTTTTTTTTTTTTACAGTTATGACTTTGACTGTTTTCCACACCACCTTTTGTCTCTTCCTTTTTGTAGCAGCTGACTTCTCTCCTGCTGCTGGTGCTGGGAGGCACATCTTGGTCTGGAGTTTGATATGAGTCCTCATCACTGTTGCTCCTGTCATCAGAACTGCTATCTGTGCTGCTTTCCTCACCTGGTGTTAAGAAAAAAGAAATAAATGCTTGAAAAGTGTGAACATATACAGTCGTCCTCAAAATTACTCAAACCCCCCCATCAAAGAAAACGCTAAATTAACAACAGTAATCCAAATAACAAGAAACTAAAAAATAAAAATGACAAAATTATGATTTAGTGATGTCAAATATTGCTTTTGAATTGTGGTTGGAAATAATAATTTAAAAAACAAAACAAACAAAACTGTTCCAGACACATTAGAACATCTTTCCCATGAACAGTGGACCAACATACCTGTCAACAGGTGCAGAAATCTTTTTGAACACGAGAGAAAACACCTGATTGCAGTGATCGCCTCAAAGTGTTGCGCAACAAAATTTCAGCTTCAGAGCACCATCATGTTTGTTTTCTTTTTTGTGTGTTTGTTTTCAATATTTCTTTTGAACCACAATTTAAAATCACTGTCATGATGTCAATTTCAGCTTATTTCACTGGCAGCTGATTTTTTTCCCTTCTTTGATTGGAGGGTATGAATAATTTTGAGGGGACAGCTGTCCATAAACTCAGTTACATTCTTTAAAATAGGTCATATGTTAACAAAGAAGCTGAAAGTCAATGAAAAATTTAACGTTATTACTGCTTTCCACCTCACCTGGTTTAGGTACATATTCTTGGTCACTGTCCCCACTGTCACTGAGACAGCTGTCATCACTATCAGTGGGTGGAATCCTGGTTTAAGGTCCAGCTCGCTTCCATAAAAGAAAGATGTGTTCATCTTGAACTGTGTAAAAAATCAAGGGAAGAAATAGCATCTTTATCCCCATATAATATTCTTGAAATAATAATTGAGAGAACCTAGAGTTGCATTTCCTGAAGAAAAGTCACAGAAGTACAGAAAATCTTCTAAATACAGCACTGCTAAAGTTGACCCAGAAATAGCCATTGTGGACGAATTCAGCTGATTCGCTACAAACCGAAACATTCAAATAACTCAAAAAATAGTTGTCACACAAAGTTTACATGAATATATTACCTAAATAAGATGTGCTTGATGTTAGCTAAAGATTAGCCCAAATTGCTAGATATGTTATTTTTGCTAAAATGGTGGCTGTGGGGTAAAGTGAGACAAATGCTGCGGGGTAAAGGGAGACAGTGTCTTACTTTACCCTGTTTAGTCTTAGTTTAGTCTTAAAAATATGCTAGTGTCATATTACATTACATATGTTTTATTTTTTTATGTCATAAACATTGCAGTCGAGCCATCATGCCAAGAAACTACACCAGGAAGACAACCTGGGGCCAAACATACAGATTCATACAGAAATTCCACTTTTGTGTGCTTGTGTTTTCTTGTCAGCTAATTTCTTTTTATTTTCTTTTTCTGTTTTTTTCTAACTTGCTTGTAGATATGTCAGTCTGCAAGTGCAACCTGAACTGCAGGGATGTGGGCCACTTTCATTGTCCGCTTTGTCAAACTTGAGAAACTGGTGGTGCGTCATGTTAATGGAGAATCTGGAACTTGGCAGGTGAGAACAAAAGCGCTTCTTGGTTACAGTAGATGGAATTATCCCTTTGATTCTATTATTTATCATCTTTGATCTCCTTGCCACCTCTTATTTAATTCCCAGTTATGGAAAAATGTTTGCCCATTGGATGGAGTCCTCCAAGGCCCTCTTACGAGGTGACGCGTCTCCAGTTTTTAGACTGAAGAAGAGGACTGGATGACATCACCAAGGCTGGTAATATGTGTGTGTGTGTGTGTGTGTGTGTGTGTGTGTAGTAAATTAACTACATGGAAGTTTTCTGATTAAATTTTATTTATATTTTCCCCTTAGGACCAAGACCAGCTTGAAACTACACAGGCTGACTCATTCCATATCGAGGAAAAGGTGGAAATGGTAAGTCTTTTTATGTAATTTTTGTTGCATTCATTTTTTTCAGAAAATAATAATCTCTCCACTTTTCTACAGGATAAAAAAAGGTGATCCATGTCTGCAGAAAAGCGGCACACTGGTTGGAAGAAAACCAGTCTCTTCAGCGGCAAGGTGGATTTGCCTGACATTTTGACGATGGGGGAGGAGAATGTGGCTGAGGCAGTCAAGCTATTCAAACAACTGTGTGAAGAAGATGACTTCACCATTGATGAGCATGAGAGGGAGATGGTTTAGGAACCTTTTAAGTTTGTTTTTGAAAAGATTGAAGACATGTGGCAGTTTTTGGAGCAGCTGGCCGATCGGCAGAATCTTCTCCTGTATTGTGAGTGTAGATTGTGAATAAAGGACTTAAAGATGTATGGATGAATGATTGTGTTTATATAATTCTCTGTTTATAACATGACAAGTACATTTATGTGTTTCACACCTGCAGCAGTGCTATAAATTTAAATAAGTTGTGGCTGAATATGGGGAGAAATATGGCTATTAATAATGAATAAGATAAGTTAACCCAGTACTGCTATTTTTGTTTCCTTTTATTATACTTTATTAATCCTGTGAGGGAAATGAAGGTCCTGATTATCCCAACATAGAGCAGCCAGTTTGTGAGAAGCAGTTGTAGAGCAACAGTCTTGCTCAGCAACACAGCAGTTCAATCACTGGGCAACTGCCCCATTAACTAATATTACTTGCTATTTTGTGTTAAAGCAAGATTTTAAAAAAAAATCTTAGGTATAATGTCTTGTAAAATGCAAAGCAATGCAGGTTTTGTTTTTGTTTCCTAAGGGCATGTAGATTAAACTAGGTTATAGAAGGGACAGTGTTATAATCCAGTCAGGCTGATTATGTCAATCTTCAACAAACTGACCAAATCTGATTTTTCTACTTTCTGCCAGAGAGCATCCCAGAGCTGGTGAAATCAAAATGCCTGCACAGTGATACATTTTGACTGCAAGGCCAAGCCATAGTGTCTCTGTGTCTGTAGCCTTATCCAAAGGGCCACTTTTGCTGTCGGAACAGCTAAATAAAACCTGTTGAGAGTCACAAGTGTTACCTAGTCTGTTCAGAAATTACATTTTATTGTATAAGTACATAAGGAAGGTGACATTTTTTTTAATACCTATATTTTCCAACCTAATAGCAAAATTGAAACAAGTACTGTTTTCGAATATATATATATATATATATATATATATATATATATATATATATATATATATATATATATATATATATACATACATACTGTACATATATACAGTGGTTAAAGTGGGATTTGACAGGTGGGGGAGCCCTAAAATTCAGTGTTATGGCACAGTCGGGGAAAATTGTGGAAAATTTTTACAAATTTTTAAAAATGATATCAAAGAGCTGTACTGGTTTAATTTGCTGGATTAGCATCTAACATAACTAATATGAAGAAATGCAGTAAACTAAGCCTAAAAATAAGGCTTGGACAAAAACTAAATGCAGTGCAACTGTAGGCTATGATCTTGGCTTTCACTCCTAATCATAGAAAAAAATATGAAATTCATCAAGAGACAGTGAATTTACAAAAGTGATACATTTCAAATTAGCAGTGACAACAAGAGCAAATATATCCTTTTTTTTTTTTTTTTTGGGGGGGGGGGATTTTTTTTTTCTTTCTTCCTTTTTTTTTTTTTTTTTTTTTTTTTTTCTTTTTCTTTTTTTTTTTTTTTTAATATAAAAATATAATATGGATTGGGGGGGGTCTCTAATGAAAGGATTTTTTCAGAGAAGGGGGGGGGGGGGGGGGGGGGGGGGGGGGGATAGAGAATGAGATGTTTGATGATAATGGTTTGGGGTTGGGGGTGGGGTTGTGGTTGGGAATTGGAAGTGAGGGGGGGGGGGGGGGTGTGGGGTGTTGCACAATAAAAAAAATTAATTGTGTGGGGATGGGGAGGGGGGGAGGGGGGGGGAGGGGGGGAGAAAGGGGAAGGGGGGTAGGGTGAGTGGGGGAGTGGAGGGGGGGGAATGGGGAAAATAAGGGGATGGGTGGTTGGGGTGAGGTAAGGAGGAGGAGGGGGGAAAGTGAAAGAAAAATATCTTTATTCAGGGGGCGGGGAGGGCTCAAAATATAAAATAAGAAAAGGGAAGAAGGGAGGGAGACTCCAACCCAATAAAAAGGAATGTTTGGAATTGGGAGGTATAAAAGTTTGGGAGGGGGAGAGTTTTATACCAAAAACATAAATAATATAATGATGATATATAACCAATAATGGAAACTTTAAAATAACAGAATGGGGGAGATGGGGGGGGGTGGGGGTTTGTGGCTGGGTGTTTGTCTTATTGTCTCTGGGCTCTGTATTCCTTCATATTAAAAATATAAGAAATTATGATTTTTTGTTTTATTTAATAATTATTAATGAGGGTTTTTTATTTATTATAAATCTTGTGTAGTGGGGGGGGCAGGGGATTTGTTTTTTTTCTTCTCCCTATCAAACAATGTAAATTTTTTTCTTTATTAAAATGGGAAATGGTGGGTCTGTATGGATGGTATTCTCTGTGGTTTTAAATTTATGTTTTGTATTTTTTAATAGTATTGAATTGTAGTAGGGAAAAAAAAAAAAAAAAATTAATGATGGGAAATAGGAAAAAAATATTTAATTAAAATGATGGAGGAAAGAGTTTCTGCTTTGATACTCTGTGGTGGGATCCTTAAACATACTGTAGTTCACTTTTGGGACACATTTATTTTTTTTCAGAAATTTTCTCTTATCAAGCAGCATCCATCAGTTAGCATCACCTGGTGGCAGATCTGACACTTTTCTGATATCAATACTTGATGACAGCCTGCACAGCTTTACCCAAACTGGAGTCTGCATGTGATTTCAGGGGGTTTCCAGATTCTTGTAAAACCAATGAAATAATGAATAATAATATAAGGTCTGCCAAATATATGTTGCAATCAAGGGAGATCAATCTGTGAAATTGACACATTATTATTATTATTATTATTTATCAACTAAACTACTCTTGCTGAAGTCACCTTGACAAATTTTATCTCCTCATTTATTTATGAAGTTTTTGGTTTCTTCAAAGCCTCATGGAGGACTCACACCAGCCCAGTGGTGATCTCTGGCCCATCAACTCACTCCAGGGCATGTCAGACATTTAATTAGATGTAATTAGGCCCCGCTTCTATGAGCAGATATATATCTGAAGGCATGAATTACCCTGGCTTTACACCGGGTCCATATGCGCCCATGGACCCGGTTGCAAAGCCAGGGTTACAGATGGATTTATTCTGACACGTTCTCCTCAACCTGCATCCAGGCTATGCAGACGCAGAGACAAGGAAATACTTCCTTGTGACCGATCAGAGTGGTTGTGTGCCTCCAGATGTTCGGATTTTGTAGCTGAATGAATGAATGAATGTCAGCTGCTGTCGGTTGCTTGGCTTTACACCGGGTCCGTGAGTGCAGAGCAACGGCTTTGCTGTGACCTCCACGGCGTGAGCATTTGCACTGTCCGCCCGCGAGCACACAAGCTGTTGCTAGATTCGTGACATCTCGGAATCACGGGAGGGACTCCAAGATCGCCCGTGATTCTCACCCAAATAGTTAATTTTGTCCACATGTTTGTGCGTCATGGTTTCTTATGTCACTGAAACCTTGTGGACATGGAGATGATGTCATGTTCAAATACAATGTATGTGGAATCTTGTCATGCCAAAAAAGGTTCAAATGGGTGATATTGTGCGCGTTTTATCAGTGTACTTAATGGATCATTCAGACGTCAAGACAGGATACAACTCTCACGATCTGCTGGTGCCTTTTATTCTGATAAATGTTGGACATCGAAGCATTTCCAGAATGAAACGACGAATGCATTTTATTTTGAATTTGGCAACTTTCTTTGTTTATTTCCGGCCCTACGGTGGAGGTGGCCTGAGACAGGCGCCTGCACTGGAACTGGCCTGACGGAGGTGGTGCTGCAGCCGGACCGTCGTGCTTAATTTGCACTTGTTCAGCAGCAGTGTACGAAATTTGATGTACCTGGGTGATAATCTGATGAGGGCTTTGAGGACCAAGGGGAGCGCACGGCTAATAGAAGACTGGAAGACACCCGACCTGTCTCCTATCTCCCTTTGAAAGGTTCCAGTGGCGAGGAATCCAGTTGTGGTGGAATTGGATTTGATCGTCCTGTTTGCTTACGGAGTTGTGGCTCTAACAAGTCACAGATTTGCAGAAGCACTGGCTGTGGTAATCTAAATCGCAACAACAACCACTCATCTGTCTCCTTAAGTAAATTTTGATGCTGTCTGAAGACACGTTCTCTTCCAAGAGCTTGCCGTGCTAAGGCACCCAAAAGAAGCAAGTCAGCCATGACGCACCTGGATTCACCTTGCTTTTACCCACTTATATAGGCTACGAGACAAATAAACGTGCAATTAATTCATTATTTAATTTAATTTTGTTTTTCTTGCAGTTTTAAACAGAAGTGATATCAAAAAGCATCAATGAGATACAGAAATTAACATTAAAATCAGACTTTGTGAATGAAAATAAGCTATAGTTTATAATTGGAATTTCAGAGTTACTGGATACATAATGCTGACATTTTTTTTTATTGTATTTTAAAAATGCACAATCGTTTGGTGAAAAACATAGGTTTGGATGACGGCATATTAATTGCGCAGGACTCCTACGTCAAGTCTGGAGCAGTTGTAAAATCTGTTCATGCCTGAGAGAAGATTAGAAATACGAAAAAATTGATGACGCGGCATTTTCTCCTAAATCACTCGTACGAACCATTTAAGAAGGAATTTGTATGTATGAATGTTTCTTCCATGAGGTCCATTATTCATTCACTTCTCATTCATACTTGGTGATGGTAAGCTACGTATGTAGCCACAGCTGCTCTGAGGCAGACTGACGGAAGCGTGGCTGCCATTTCGCACCTACAGCCGCTCCGACCACCACAGAGAATTCACACAAATTAATACACCAGTGGTGCCTCCATGAGGGAAGGGGGGTAAAAGTTTTCCAAAGGAAAAAAAAAAAAAAGGGGAGGAGATGGGATGACCTATCTTTGACGGGCCGCCCGCTACCCACAACTGCTTATCCGGGCCAGGCGCAGCGCCGCACATGGACCGATGGAGAAAAAGAAAAGTTTAAACACGAACACGCGGAGGGGGGGGTTTTGTCGTCGCTCCGGCATGCGACGAGAAAAAACCCATTATAAAGACAAGACAACACAAAAATGATTGAAGAAAAGGACGGAGAAAAGAAATCAACAACAAAACGACACAACCAAACACACAAACGTGGACAAAATTAATCATTTGAATGAGAATCACAGACGAACTGATTTCACGGATCTAGCAACAGCTGGTGCACTCGCAGGCACTCAGTGCACGGTGTAAATGCTCGCGCCGTGGAGGTCGGAACAAAGCCGTTGCGCAACGCTCAAGGACCTGGGGTAAAGCCAGAGTGGGCTACAGCCGTCCCAACATACAGACATAGCCGGTGCTAGCCCAAATTCCAGCTGCCATGACTCAACTAACAAACGTTGCTAAGCAATAAATGCCCGACTGTGGGGAACTATTTCATTCTTAGTGTAAGACATCAGAAAGTTATTTGGCCCTCACAAAAATAGAAGACTTTAATTTGGACCTTCAGGGCGAGGGTTGGCCCTGTCGGTCAGTATTTCCTGATATTGAGCTACGTGCACACATTATCCATTACATACTATATTTACCCCATAATATTAACATAGCTTATGCAGCCTATGGTCTGCAAGCTCAAGAGTGGCCTCAGTTCTCCAGGGTTGAAGAAATCATCAGTGCTTGTGATGGAGGACTACCCAGCACATGCAGAGGGTTTGGCCTCAGTAGCGCTGCAGTAAGCAGTGTGCTGTGTGGATGTGACTGAATAGCTTAGATGTTCTTGCATGTGCTTGCATTTAACCTGCTTGTTTTTGTCAGGAATACCCTACAATATATTTCCTTCAACTATATTTAAGTTCACTGTACGGGGAATAAACCTGCAATTTTGTAAATTCTCAGTTAATTTCCATATATTCCCGTTAATTCCTATGGAAAGTTTCCAACTTTGAAAATTCCAGCAATTTTTCAACCCTAGAAATATGAGAAATGTAAACGGTGTTGATGCATTTGGTTGATGAGACCCCCGCATCTGAAGCTATCAACAGATCTGCGGCTAGACCGGACTGGTGGAGGGTCTGAGTGAACCGGAGCATATTGGAGCTGAGCTCTGCCTCCTGATATTCAAATTGTGCACTGCTGGAGAGCCGCTGTGTCACTGTCAGCATTACAGGATTACCAGCTCGCTGTTTGCAATGTGCTTTCAGAGAATGTTTCACGCTGTGCAAACAAATGGGGGATGTCGCCTTCCTGTCTGTGACACGTCTTTAAAGCAGGCTGCTGCATGCAGGATTCACACAGCCTGCTGACTGTGCGAGGCGAGGGGGACGTATGCAGGTGTCACAGCAGGTTACTTTGTAATGCGTCCATCATCTGTTGTGTAATCATTACTCATTTAAATCCTTCACAAAAAGGGTTCACAAAACATTTTGACGTTAAGGCAAGCATCCCCTTTTACTTTCAGTAAATGACGAACTTAATTTAGTCTACAACATGTTTTCATCATAGCTTTGGGAGTCATTATTTCATTTGATCTCTAGAAGGCACTGACTTAGACGTATCTAAAACTTGTGAAATCCCTCAGAAACTGCAGGTTCTGACACCCTTTTATTCCTGCTGTCTGTCCTTCTACATCCCTTCCCTCCAACCATGGCTGTACAGCATTGATTAAAGCCTCGGTCCCCTCCTCTCTCCGTTGGTCGTCTCCTCGCTGCTCTTTGTTTTACAGATACAATCCGACTTCCAACTGACAGCCACAAACAGCAGCTTGTTAACTCCATTTAGCTGCTGTTTGGACTGCGGCTACATTACAGCCTTATCAGGAGAGTCCCTGGCACACCAATGCTGCTAATAAACTGATAACACCTCGGAGTATTGATAATGGTCTCGAACAAGCCGACAGAGTCTAGCTAACACCGATAATTGCCAACAGGATCAGGACTGAACTTCAAGTGGGGTTTTATGTACTTTCAAACATGAATGGTGAACATGCTCGTCTAGGCTTTGAATTTCTACCAGTTTTAGACTGTTGGCACTGAAAGATCATCCATCCTGATGTTTGGACCTCTAGTTTTACATTAGGATGGGCATGTCGACACCCTGGAGTCGATACTTTGATACCAGCTAGACAAAATATAAGAATCACTACTTTTTTGGGTATAACAATATCACTGTACAGATTCAAAACATGCAATTTGTTTGATATTGTTTTGGTATTTTGGTATGGATCTGAAATCTCCTTAGATGTTTTCTCTGCTTGATGCATGCTAATGATTTGACCCTTCTCAGACAGACCAGGAACTTAATTTAGTTCCTCGCCAAAGAATGGGTCTTACCAAATGGGTTTTCCCATACCTCTGGTGACCAACTATGAGTCACCCAGAAGAAGTCATTATTTGTAGTTCTCCCTTCATCCACTAGGGGCTGCAAAACAGAGCGAATCCCCATAGACTCCCATGTTAAAAAGACCAACTTCACAGCAGAAATAAACATGCTTACAGTCTGGTTCAAAAATCATTTTAGGTTTAATAGGTCAAGTTTACCTTCATGTCAACTGTGAGAGGGGTGAATTTTTTTTTTAGCTTATTACAAGCAATTATAAGTGAAATTTTCTTGATAGGTTTCTTGAGATAAGATACATTTGTCTTAAAACAAGTTCCTATATCTCACTGAAATGTTTCTCTTTAGGTGATTTTGTCTTATATTGAGGGTGATGAGATCTATTGACTAGAAATTAGAAAAATATACTTGGTGAGATTTGTTTTTGCAGTGAAGCGTCATTGTTCAACCAGTAAAGACAAAGGTTTCATAATAGACACCACTCTGAAGTCTGGAAGTAGAGGGGGTGAGCTCATGGAGTCATTCAGGGATGAAGACATGATCCTGAACCGGCTGCCTGTTTCTGGAAGAAAAGGCCGTAGCATTCACTAAGCTGTAATCTTTATGCTGGACAGGTTTCCATCAAAAAGTACCAGTACTACAATCTCTGGAAGGCTAATGGCGGTTTCTGAGAAGAACATGAGCAGCACTGGTCGCATAATGGAAATTTATCTTATCTTCTACAGCCATCTGTCAAAATCTAGTGTTTAAAAGGTTTAGGTGGAGATTTCTACTTGTGTTTTCCTTTCCTCTTCACAGTCAGCCAGTGCCCTGAACATGCTGAAGATTAGATGTTTTCGGGTTTCCTTACTTGTGCTACTTTTTTAAAAATCTGCACTATGTGAAAACAAATATAATGAAATTTGCTGCACTGAATGTTGCTCACATTGGACTGTTTATATGGAAACAAAACAAGTGGTTATAGTTTTTCTTACACATATAAGTACAACGAAAACTCCTTAATACAACCATTCAATGGTTTATTTGTCCACTTATTGAGCTTCATTGAATTAAATTCTGTTGAATTTCATTTGATGGTGTGATTGAATGCGTCTGATGATTAGTAATGACATGTCTTACAGCTGCAGGAATAAAAAGGCATTTATTCTCCAAATATGAAGTGGAACATGACATTTATTATCGACTAATGATTGAATATCAAAATAGTTGGTGACTAATCTCATAATTGACGAATGGTTTATTGTATATAAGCTTAGTTTTTCCTCTCAGAATTGCTACTGTACCTTGCCTTGTCTGTCTTTCTGTCTGGTCCGCTTTTCTTGAATAGTTTATTGACATAAATAAACACACATACTACCAGTCAAATGTTTGGACACATTTAACATTAGATTCAATGAGAAAGTGTCCAAACTTTTGACTGGTTCTGTAAATATGCTGAAATTTTTGCATGATCCGATTATTTATTTTTTTTATTGATATACTTTATTCATCCCAATTAGCCAGCCAATTAGGAAATTCATTCTCTGCACTTTCACCCATCTCAGGTTGAACCTGAGAGCAGTGGGCTGCTATTTAAAACGCCTGGGGAGCAGTTGGTGGGGGGGTTGGACCTTGCTCAAGGGTCCACAGTGGTTCACGCGAGCGCAGTGTTGGGGACTCAAACCCGGGTCAGCCACGCCAAAGCCCGCGACATTTACCACTACGCTATCCACTCCCCACTTTTGTCCTCTTTTGATGATTACTCAACTTATCAACAAAATAACTAATCAATTATCAAAATAATCGTTTGTTACAGACCAAATTATCACACAAACATACCAATCCATGAAAGTAATTTGCATTTGAGTACTTATTTACACATGTGACTTTAGGTATCAACTAATTCTTGAGAAAATTTTACCAAATCAAATCACAATGTAATAAATCACATCATTAGAAAGTTGAAGCAAATATGCTCTGCCTGCGAGCCAGAGTTTTTACTTTTTCTCAACTGTGTTTAGATGATAGAAGGAGTTAATTAAAAGCATTTCTCGTGAGCTAACACTGTGATTTTGTACAGTGTGTGCTACACGAGGATGAAGCCAGTGCAATTAGTTATCCTCCGTTAAAGAACTAATTACATTTGCAGTTCTTTGTGTTTGACTTTCGTGATGAGCTTGTGTAAAATTAGGTGAATCAGCAGTGGGGGCTGTACTTTAGTGTAGACAGGTGAACAATCTCTCACAAACAGAGGGTACACATCCCTTATTAGGGCACACTGACACGAGTCGTGCTCCATAAATCTGCAAACTGGTTTGCACCAGAGCAGATCTACAACCTTGTTAGTGTTGTGTGGAGAACTGAGCTACGGAAGAAAGGTCCCGAACCCACTTGTACAAGTAATCAACCAGGTCTGTGGTTGCTGTGCACAGACAGGAGCTTGGGTTGCCAAGTCTTGCAGGGGCGCAGAGAAAATGAACCCATAAAAAATAGATTACAGAGATAAGTCTCCTCCAGGTTAAATATGGATTTTAATCATAAATATGTCATCACAGCATCATGCCAGCTGAGGTATATACCCCCCCCAACTCTGAAAGCATTCACCACCTTTTAAAACCTTCTTTTATTAGACTAAGATTAAAAGGGGTTAAGATCATCACCTGTTTTTTCACGTATCCAGTTTCCCGTAATCTTTTTAAAATCTGGAGTCCCCCAATTGGGGCACTTGGAGAGTAGATGGTGCCAAACTGGGCCAGAATTGCCATTTTGGAGCACTTGTCTTCATCAGAGTTGGCATTTACAGATATAGCGTTCATATTTTGTACTATCATTTCATAAAGTTTCAGAGCTACAGCTGTATCACTCATAAGCGATATACATGTACATATCCATGTGTTCTCCAAAAGTATTGAAATAGATAAGCAGATGAATTGTGGTTACAGAGATATATTCATTTATTTAAGTGCAAGCAATTTTCAAGCAGAGGTCCAACAAATAGGCCTGGGGCTCAGTAGTGATGACACATCAGTATAAACTATTTTGTGTAGCTGATATTGCTGCATGTGTCAATTCTCAAAAGAAAAAAATGTCACTTTTTACAGTGGGGGATTGTTGTGACACGCTAGACCTCCCACTTCAGTAAAAGGTTGGATGTAGTAATGATATGCAGCTTTACCCAGAGACCATGTTGACTTCATTTTGATTGGCTACACATTATTTAGCAATAACCTTACTTTGAAAAAACTAGGTTGCGGTTGGAGTTTGCTAAAGGCTATCTGTAAGGAATAGGGATGAGCCAAGTCGGATAAAGCATTTTTGACGAGTACGAGCATGATACGAGTAAAACTCATCCATATCTGTGCTCGTGCTGAAGGAGAATCCTTATTTGATAACTGGCTGTCTGCACGCTCTGTGATTGGCCAGTCACACACAGCACCCACCTCCCTACACAGACACACATCTCTGCAGAGAGCTGTACTGCGCTCTCACGCACACACAGACAGTGATTGATCTCTGCTTGGCTTGGCTCGTGCTCACGTTGCTCTCTTTTGTACTCCTTACATTTTCTTCAGCTCATCTTTATTTCTGTTTGTATGATATTTAAAGTTACTTAGTGAACTTCTTTCATTACGTACACGGAGCATTTGACAAGATAGAGCTGAAAATAAAGTTGTTTTGAGTACGAAAACTTGTTCATTCATACTTCGTAGTTCATAATTTCCAACTGGATGCATTGTATGCACTCAAAAATATTCATGTTATGATTTTATATAAAAAAAAACTACAACCTGTAAATAGTTCCTTTGCTATTGTGATCAAAAACATTGAATCTCGACTCTGAGGCTGTTCAGTAAATAGTTATCACATAAACAACAAATCAGGAAACTTCTGATCAATTCATATCAATTTCAGACTTAAAATAATGTGCAGATTTAAGCCCCATCCAGTTCTGTTCAAACCACACCCACTCCCGGTTTAAGCCCCACCCACTCCGAGTACAGATACAGATCATTTAAGGCCCTTTCAGATAGGACGCGTTTTTCGCTTAGTTTACCGCGGGGTAGGGCGCAGAGTCGGCGAAAGACACAGCGGCAGCGAGCACGTCAGGCACGCGTTGCTAAGCGACAGACCAGGAAGTGTTTCCTCCCCGGCACGCTTCGTTGTGAGAGATGTACCTCTCGTCATCGCAGCAAAGAGCTTTGCTCCAAGGGAGGAGGAGGAGATCAGCAGCAGATAAAAGGGTGGGGGTCCACCTGATCCTGATAACAAGGCAGAACGTGGGGAGTTCAGGCTCGTCCGGGAGCTGCATTCTTTCACACAGACCGCTTCCAGGTTTACTTCAGGCTGAACAAGGACCACTTTTTTCCCTGAACTGGCCTCTCCTATTGGACGCGCTAGGATGTCGTCACAGCGCGCTGTGCCCGACCTGAAAATGTTCACCCGAGCGCAGCGGCGTGAGCGCCACCGCGACGGCATGCGCCCACCTTGCGCGCCGCGGTGCTCCGCGGCATGGCGGAACGCGCTGCCGCGGCGGTACCACATACACAATGAATGGGTTTGCCGCCGTCCTCTTGCGCTTGCCGCGTTCTATCTGAAAGGGCCTTTAGATGGCTGAACAAATACAGATACAGTTACAGAAAGTGGTGTACTCGCTCATCCCTAGTTAGCAACATGGGCACTTCAGACAGTGAACTGTGTTTATCAGACAGTGAACTGTGTTTATCAGACAAGACAGCATTTAGAAAATAAATAAACGTAATGGCAAGACTGTGGTTGTCTCCTTCAGTGTTGCTGCAGAAGTTTACTGTTAAAACCATTTGATCAAAAACTCAGACCTGAATTAATCCATGTTGAATGCAGTCAGACATGCTACTGGTGTATCAGCTCAGCTGCGGAGGAGGGGGGGCAGAGTGGACAGAGAGGGGCGGGGGCCCCAGCGGACCAAGACCAGCAACTTTTAATAAATGTCATCAGTCATAGCAGTTTGACTTTTAGAGTTCATTATAACTGACCTCATTTTAAAAGTAATTATGGGCGTGTCTTTATGTGAGACCTGTGTCTGAAATGAATGAAACCCGTCTAGATCCGGGACCGTCAGGCAGAGATGGGGACTCGGGTCCGGGATTCGGACTCGAGTCCGGGATTCGGACTCGAGTCGCACTTAAGTCACATTCACCAGACTTCAGACTCACCTCACACTCGTAAATATTAAACAAACAAAATAATGTAAATGTTTTTCCCCCCTCATGATCTCTGTCTGATCTCCTGTCTGTGTGTGACTGCTGTCATTCTCCCAGACTGCACTAACGTAACGTCACACAGACGCTCCCACACGTGCACTCAATCAAAACAACGGGAACGCCAGTGAAGAGCGTGATGCCGCATATCAGTGCATCGCTGTAACTTTGAGTATTAAAAACTTTATAAAAGTGACAAATATGTGAGCATCAAGCTGCAATGTCTGTGGTCTAAAACTCCGGGACACTGGATTCCCCACATCCACCTTAAACACACCTGGACAGGTTAGTCACTGTGAAAGCTTCATGTTAGCAGCTAGCCTGTTAAAGCTGGATTAGCAACGAGCTTAAATTAATTAAAATGTTGAGCCTTTTTCAGGAATAAAATCAATATTTTCTGCACTCAGCTCACACAGTCAGATTAAGCATTGAAACGTTTTTAGCTCTAGTGCAGGATCACCAGCAGAGGACACTGTCCTGCAGGTTTGGACAAGTTAACCTGTTGCAACACACCTGAGTCAAATTACAGGGAGTGCAGAATTATTAGGCAAATGAGTATTTTGACCACATCATCCTCTGTATGCATGTTGTCTTACTCCAACCTGTATAGGCTGAAAGCCTACTACCAATTAAGCATATCAGGTGATGTGCATCTCTGTAATGAGAAGGGCTGTGGTCTAATCACATCAACACCCTATATCAGGTTTATTAGGCAAACAGAATTATTAGGCAACTTAACAATAAACAAATATATACCCATTTCAAGTATTTATTTTCACCAGGGAAACCAATATAACAGCTCAACATTCACAAATATACATTTCTGACATTCAAAAACAAAAAAAAACAAACATAACAATATAGCCACCTTTCTTTGCAAGGACGCTCAAAAGCTGCCATCCATGGATCCTGTCAGTGTTTTGATCTGTTCACCATCAACATTGCGTGCAGCAGCAACCACAGCCTCCCAGACACTGTTCAGAGAGGTGGACTGTTTTCCCTCCTTGTAAATCTCACATTTGATGAGGGAACACAGGTTCTCTATGGGGTTCAGATCAGGTGAACAAGGAGGCCATGTCATTAGTTTTTCTTCTTTAGACCCTTTCTTGCCAGCCACGCTGTGGAGTACTTGGATGCGTGTGATGGAGCATTGTCCTGCATGAAAATCATGTTTTTCTTAAAGGATGCGGACTTCTTCCTGTACCACTGCTTGGAGAAGGTGTCTTCCAGAAACTGGCAGTAGGACTGGGAGTTGAGCTTGACTCCATCCTCAACCCGAAAAGGCCCCACAAGCTCATCTTTGATGATAGCAGCCCATACCAGGACCCCACCTCCACCTTGCTGGCGTCTGAGTGGGACTGGAGCTCTCTGCCCTTTACCGATCCAGCCACGGGCCCATCCATCTGGCCCATCAAGACTCACTCTCATTTCATCAGTCCATAAAACCTTAGAAAAATCAGTCTGAGACATTTCTTGGTCCAGTCTTGACGTTTCAGCTTGTGTGTCTTGTTCAGTGGTGGTGGTTTTTCAGCCTTTCTTACTTTGGCCATGTCTCTGAGTATTGCACACCTTGTGCTTTTGGGCACTCCAGTGATGTTGCAGCTCTGAAATATGGCAAAACTGCTGGCAAGTGGCATCTCGGCAGCTGCACGCTTGACTTTTCTCAGTTCATGGGCAGTTATTTTGCGCCTTGGTTTTTCCACATGTTTCTTGTGACCCTGTTGACTATTTTGAATGAAACGCTTGATTGTTCGATGATCACACTTCAGAAGCTTGGCAATTTTAAGAGTGCTGCATCCCTCTGCAAGATATCTCACTATTTTCTTTTACTTTTTGGAGCCTGTCAAGTCCGTCTTCTGACCCATTTTGCCAAAGGAAAGGAAGTTGCCTAATAATTATGTTTGCCTAATACAGCTGATTGGCCCTCCCCCGGCCCCTTCCTCCCCTCCCTCTCCGTTGCGTCCGGGAGGCGCATATTAAGGGCCGTCCCAAACCGTGTAGGGTGGAGGGCGAGTGGACTGTTCAGCCTCAATCCGCGAGTCTGCATCAGTGCAGACTCGCCAGAATTTTGCAGGAGGTGCAACGGCTAAATGGAGGAGGAAACAGTCATGCTCCACACATGGGTTCCGCACGTGTCATGCATGTTTGTCATTACTGACAGAAAAACATGAATGAAGTTGTTTTATGGGGTAAAAAAAAAAAAAAGATGACAGGTGCACAGGTTTTCATCAAACCACTGGCGCTCATGGAAGGGAATGTTTGAGCAGGAAAAGAGGATTATAATCCTCCCATTGGCATAATGATAATAATAACGATGATGATGATGATAAGGATAAATGATCATTCGAAGTAATAATAATTTTATCATTTATTTAATTGTTTAGGATCATGACTATTATTATTTATTTAAAATAAAATCTCATTCTTTACACATGAGTGTGAGTTAGTATTTCCACACAGTTTTTTTTCACGGGGGTGTTTTAGTTACCATGGCGATGACTGCTTTCCTTTTCCAGTTGGGGGAAGAGGGCATCTCTGTTCTCATTTAACACCCTCCACCTGCAATCAAGGCGCTCTACAGCTGCAAGTGTGACTTCATTGGGAGTGACACTCGGTAGTTAAGGGGGGTAGTGTGGGGGGGGTGAATAGGGTGTTGATGTCATTAGACCACACCCCTTCTCATTACAGAGATGCACATCACCTGATATGCTTAATTGGTAGTAGGCTTTCAGCCTATACAGCTTGGAGTAAGACAACATGCATAAAGAGGATGATGTGGTCAAAATACTCATTTGCCTAATAATTCTGCACTCCCTGTATACATGCATTTACTCACCGGTAACATTTCTGCATCTGCCCTGTGTTAATGGCTCACTATGAGGCTTGTGCAGAATTTGACTACAAGCTGTCGTGTGTTACAGCAGAAGACATTTATAACCTGCAAGACAGCTGCAGCAAGGTGCAGTATGTTGGTCTCCTCTCCACATTTCAGACAAAGAAAAATGTTATGAACTGCAGGATTAGTTTTGAGAAATTATCTGTTGGTCCAGATGGATTTTTGCACACGTTAAAAACTCAGTGCGGTTACAGGCAGCTGGGAGGTAAAGGGTGAGTACAGATTTTAATTCCTTGGATACTATAATGGGGTCCTTCAAGCAGACCAGACCACAGGCATCGCATGTCAGATTACTCATTCAACTTAAAGTGACTTTAGACATGACTTGGACTCGCCACGCAGAGACTTGAGACTTGAGACTTGACTTGAGGTCAAAGACTTATCAACATCTCTGCCATCAGTACATCTCGGATACACAGAGGTGAAAGTTGCAGATAACGCCAGATTTCAACGGAGATAAAGGAGACGGGAGGGTGATGTGGCTGCAATGCAACTGCAATATTCTCTGTGATTGGATCCATTTTTCCACGTGTTTGAGTCGGTGTCTCGCAGCACTCTGCTATATAAACCAAAAATTGTCCCATGAAGCCCACAATGCATTGCGAAACGTCTCGAGCCCTTTTGAGTCCTATACCGCAATAATAATCATGCACATTTTGGCAACAATAACCGTGACATGACATTTTCTTAATTACATGCCTCGTTTGAACAGTGGCCTACCTGTGTGGAGTTTGCACCTTCTCTAACTCCACCTTCCTCCCACCATCCAAGGTTAACTGTATTCTCCTGGGAGAGAGTGTTTGTTCGACTCTGTGTTGCTTTTGATTTTCAGGATTCTCTAAGCTGGAGCTGCGCTATCATGATGAGGGCTGACTCAGCTTTGCAGCTCTACTTGTGTTCCACAACATGCATGCTATTCTTCCTTTACAGGCTTCATCTTTTATTTATTGTTTATATTTGTTTTATTTATTGTGTTTTATTGTTTCTTTTACATCCCTTGATCATGGTGTCAGTCCGTCTGATGCAACACTCCATGCTGCTGCTTGTTAGATCCTAAATCCCTGACAGCTTGCCTGTGTTCTTTGGCTGATTGTTCAGCTTAAAATCTGATTATGTCCACTTTAAAATCCCCAGTGTCTGATACCTGGATGTATTTGTTACTGAACTGTGGGAAGCACTGATGGGAGCTCTAATGAAGGATTTCTGAGCTCTGATGAACCTCTCTCTCCTCTGCAGCACAGGGAACTGTTGATTTCCTTTCGTCTTTGTTTAGTTTAAGGGAAAACTGTCTGACACAGTGGAAGGCCACACATGCTGCACACCCATCCAATCCCACCACCTCAACACCAAACGCTTTCCTTGTTTCTGTTGAGCTGTAATAGATCTAAAATGCTGTTTTCTTGTTAAAAACAAGGAGCCTCCATGTGTGTCTACAGTGTGCATATAGGAGGTTATTTGGTTTCCAAGACCTCAGGATTAATTCAAATCAGAGGATCAATATGAGTCAAAGAGTGGAAAAGTTGAATACCAAATTAAAAGTTTTTCACTAAAGTTATTTATAAAACAATGGGACAGTTTGATGAGAAACACGAGTTGCTGACTTACTGTATACGGGCATCATAATGTGGACAGTAGAGGGTAATAACCCTCTACTGCCCACATTATGATGCCAGCGGGGAAAAAAGTGTTTGGAGTGTTTTTATGTCTCAAAATGGACGAAATAATTTTGAAGAAATGTTTTTCTTTTATTATTTTCAGACGTTTTGGGGGTTTGTTGCCTTTATGCAACATTGTCCCATAATAAACTTGTGAAGTGTCATTTTTCTCATTATAAACTACTTAAATCAATAAAGATAACCAGAATATCGAAACCATTAAAAAACCAAAACAAATTTGTCAATTTGTCAAATTCCAGTGATTGATCATCACTTCTTCATTTCAGCCGTGCAGGTTTGCCATCAGTCTCCTGGGTCGTTCCTGATGTGCTGTCATGACGTATGATAATACTGCTCAATGTTTACTGAACTCCATGAACCAGTTTTCCAGTAGTAAAGCACAGCAGGTGACGTGTTATGCATTGAAATTTGACAATACTTTTACATTCAAAGTATATACATCTGTCCTTTTACTCCACCTAAATAGATGAATGGTCAGTGTTGTCCTGATGTACAGCTGTAGCAACACAAACAACGACACGTGCATGCAGCAAATTCAATTCAATTAAACTTTATTTGTATAGTGCCAATTCATGACAATTGTCACCTCAGGGTGCCATAATAGCCTAGCTAAAGCTGCAAAATGTGCAGCAGCAATGCAAGCAGCAAAGCAGTAATACAGTGCAAGCAGCAACACATGCAGCAACGAAAGCAGCAACTCATGCAGCGATGCATACAGTACAGCACTGCAAGCAGCAACATGTGCAGGAACACATGCTGCAACACAAGCAGCAACATGCACAGCAATGCAAGCAGCAAAGCTGCAACACAAGCAACAACATGCACAGCAATGCAAGCAGCAAAGCTGCAACACAAGCAACAACATGCACAGCAATGCAAACAGCAAAGCAGCAACTCATGCAGCGATGCATACAGTACAGCACTGCAAGCAGCAACATGTGCAGGAACACATGCTGCAACACAAGCAACAACATGCACAGCAATGCAAGCAGCAAAGCTGCAACACAAGCAACAACATGCACAGCAATGCAAGCAGCAAAGCTGCAACACAAGTAACAACATGCACAGCAATGCAAGCAGCAAAGCTGCAACACAAGCAACAACATGCACAGCAATGCAAGCAGCAAAGCTGCAACACAAGTAACAACATGCACAGCAATGCAAACAGCAAAGCTGCAACACAAGCAACAACATGCACAGCAATGCAAACAGCAAAACTGCAACACATGCAGCACCACGAGCAGCAAAACATTCAGCAACACATGCTGCAACGGATGCTGCAACACAAGCAACAACATGGTGCGTTGGTGTTCAGCTTGAGCAGCCGCCCCGTGCACAGAGGCTACCTGTCCTCATCGCAGCGGCCCAGGTTGGATTCCCCTTGCTGCATGTGTCTCTCTGACCCCTCTCCTGTCTATCACTGTCAATAAAGGCAACTAGAGCCCACAAATCCTTTGAAGACGCAGCAACATGGTTATGCAACTTTGTTTTCATTCCATGTAAAAGTTGCGCTGATATGCCGATGTGGTTCAGACACTAAAGGCCCGTTTCCACCCGCGGGTCAGGTCGGGCCAGGCCGGATCGGGTGGGTTTTGGTACGGATGTGTTGATTTCACGCTGCGTCCCCACAGCAACCTGTACCCTTACTCTGGAGGCGCTGGACAGCGCTGCTACGTGATCGCATGACATCATCGCTGTGCAACACCGTTTAACCAAAACACCGCGCCACACATGACAGAAACAAAAGGAGTCACCCCGGCTTTGTTTTTACGCTTGGTCACGCGGGAAGTGAGATTTTTCAACAAATCAATGTATTGCTTTGGGTTAGCTCCACCTCTTTGGTCCGGATCGGTTCGATCAGTACCCCTACCAAGTGCCAAAAAAGTAGGCCGGGTCGGGTCGGATATAAGGGTACCCGTCCAGGTTTTTATCTGTGGAGACGCAAAAAAATGTGGACCGATCCGGCCCGACCCGACCCGCTGGTGGAAACGGGGCTTAAGGGAGGGATCTACGAGTTATTCATTGTGGTGTTTAATTCTGCCATTAAGTGTGAAATGAAGTAATTGGGACAAAGTACGAAATACAAGTTTTAAACTGAACAAGTAAAAGCCTGATTGTGAAATTATGACGGAAAAGGGAATGAAATAAAGAATGAAATGTTGAACTGAGTGGTAAGTGACAGAAATTCAGCAGGAACATGAGGTTTTATTTCTGCCTACTCCTTTTAAAATGTGTGAAGGAAATGTGAACATGTCAGTGTGATATGTTGGAAATGTTTTAGTCTAAGTGACATTTAAACGTTGACAGCTCTCTGTTTTAACAGGTAATCTGCTGTTAGTCTGTTTTAGTCTGCAGCTGAATGCGATGTTGTCTGAGTGGACTACAATGCGGTCGTGTTTTCTGGTGTCGAACTATCTCACGGTGCTGAAGGAAATCCAAGCTCTGACCTTTGCACGACTGATTCTTCTGGCCTCATTAGACAAACTAACAACACGCTCCAACAGACACGTTGCTTTCTAATTAGAGGACTCCAGTTTGTCGTCTTTCGCTGTGACATTGTTCTTTTTCAATGAGAATAAACTGTTTCCTGTTTAAAAGAGCCCGTTCCTGTCAGGAGACTGAACTAAAACTAAATTAAAAACCATGTACAAATAAAACAATAGAAAATATTTACCCTTGAGTCATTTCTTCTTTTATATCGAACCGTTCCAGAGTATAGAAGCAAGTTCAGTCAATAGCAGTGGGCAGGCAATTTTCTATAATTGCTACCAATCACCAAGATACATCATCCTTGTTCAATTAAATTTGTCTTTTCGACTGGACTCATTGATCCTACACCTGACTGAGGCTCATGATCCGTTTCCATGACGACTTAAAAGACAAGTAACCCAGCCGCGTGTGCGAATGATGCTGAGAAAGCAGAGAAATGTGGAACTGTCTTTTCTCTTCTTTCTTCCTTTTTTTTTAAGCTTCGGATCAGATTCACTGCAAACTACTACAATACTAACGTACTGAAGTATTTACTGTCTTGTGAGAGGTATATTTGAGTGCATACTTTTTCATCTTCTTCCTATTGTGCTGCTCTCTTTCAAACCTCCACCCACTTCATGTTAAAACTAGGGATGTTTGATTTTTACTTTTTTATTTATTATTATTATTTTCTATTATTAAACAGATACCAGATATTGTCCAAGTCTTAATTTGCGATATCCAATATAACCAAGATAGATCTTTGCAACCAGCCAACATGTGGTAAATTATGTTGGTAACTTAAAACAACTCAAAAACCAGACATGAGCAGCTTCAAAGCAAGTCAGTCTAACAGCAGCAGCTGCATGAGTCACATGACTCTGAAAGGAATGCTGGGATATGAAGTTCTGCCAGGATATCAGGGACTTTTCTACATGCTGGACCAATAGGACATTAAGATCTTGGCAGATTTGTAATGAAAGAACAAAAGCTCATGAGATTGTTATTTCGGAGACGTGTCTCCAAAAAACAAAAACAAAAATTTTCTCCTGATATCACATTTTAATGCCAATATCGGCCGATGATGTTGGTGGGCTGATAATATTGGATCTCTGAGACTGAAAGCAGTTCACTTGTAAAAAAAAACACACGCACCGCACTTTTAAATATCGATACGATATCGCAATACAAAATAGTGACATTTCTGTGTAGAGACATTTTCTTACACCCTTGTGGTGCACAGCCACAGGTTTTTGTTGTGTCATTAAAAAGTACAAACCGATACTTGACGACATCACATTGTAATGCTGATATCAGTAGTCTGATGATAGACCTCTCTAAATTAAAAACTGTAAAGTAGTTGCATAATCATTAATTTTTTGGTGTCAAGCGAGACTTGACTCATTTATAAAACATGAGAACAGCCACAGCTGCAACAAAGCGCTGTACACAATACAAGGAAGAAGTTGATCCTTACCGTAGTATTGACATGTTCATTCCATCGTTGTTACGTGATTTTTATGGTGTCACAGCCCACAAAAGGGATGTAACGTGCCAACAATCAAGGATAGACGACAACATGACTTAAAATGGTTGAAACTGTGTTTTATTGACTGGTCTGGGGAAAAAGGTTACCAGCTGCTTTTACCTGTGGGGAAGGGACAGATGGCTGTGCCAAACAAATGAAAAGAAGATAAAACTCCTATCAAACAACAAAAGACCAAACTAACTTATCTGTGTACCAAAACATATACAGAGGGTGGCGCGAACGGCTAAAACTATAGTGAACGACATGAAACCAACTATGGGCAAGAATGTACAGGGTACTCCAAATAACTAGTCCACCACATCTCCCACCACATATCTGATGTTGGCAGCATCCAGACTCAGTCACCAAGACCAAACAGAGCAGAGGATAGGTGTGTATGAAGAAGGCAGCCTCCTGAGGGGGTCCACTGAGCTTCCTTTAAAGCCGGGCTCCTAGGCGTAACTCATTAAAGCAAATCAGGAGGAGCCAATGGGAAGAAGACTGCAGCCACTCCCTAATCGGCCCTGATCAGGCAATGGACTGGGGAAAGAGAAGGGCAGGGTGCCTGCACGCAATATATGGAAAGAAAATAGTCTCATTATATTTGTGTGTGTGTATTACAGGAGTTGTAAACTATCAACTGATTTGTGTGTAACTTTAGGTAGTTGGGTGTAATTCTGAGTTCTATCTGTAATACATGATTTGTAAACTGTGTTAACCACTTTGTGTGTAACTTTGAGTACTTGCAAATGTGTGTTTTTAATGCACACACAAATACTTAGAAATTGTACATACACATTAACAAATCACAAAAATACACAAACAATATTTCACACACATTTTTTTACCTTCAACCTCTCAAACCCAATATTTGTGTTCAAAAAAGCTCCTTTGCACACAAATCCTTAAATACATATGCTTGAATTGCTTGATGCCCACAAACCTGCATTTACACAAACATCAATTTACACGTGCTTGAGGGGTTTTGAGACTTTTTCAGCTTGACAGATTTGTGCGTACACGGTGCGTTTAACACCTGTCCTACCAAGTTCCCCAATTTGACTATGGCACTGTGTGCAGCCAGGGCACAGAGAACCCGCGTTAGTGACACTTTCTCTAGCCCACTATTCTGTTCAACGGGTTCACCTCAAGGGTGTGTTTTGTCACCCCTTATGTTCATGCTTTATACTAATAATTGTCAGACCCAATTTGAGTCAAGGGTCATGGTTAGATTCGCAGATGACTGTTGTAGTTAGCCTTCTGCAGGACCATGAGGTGGGCCATGGCCCTGTCTTGGACAAGTTTGTTAAATGGTGCAATGACTCCAACTTGCATCTCAATGTGTCCAAGACAAAAGAACAGCTGTGGAGACTGTGACAGAATATAAATATCTACAGTAGGAACCATCCTTGATAAGAAACTGACCTTTGATGCGAACTTAAAAACGTTCTATTCATGCTTTATTGAGTCCATTTTGACTTTTGCAATGATCTGCTGGTTTGGTAACCTTAGCGTTGCTGGGAAATGTTGTCAAGCTTTGCAGGAAGATTGTTAGCATAGAATTGATTGATCTTAACCATGTCTTTCAAATAAGAGCCGCGAAGAAGGCAAAACCTATCCTGGAGGACCCATGACACGCCCTACACGCAGAGTTTAGACATTTGCCAACAGGGAGGAGATTTGCTTATGTTAGGAAAGGCCAAATCTAATAGATACCTGAGGTCATTCGTCCCATCAGCTGTTGAGTTTTTAAATACGTTATAGGCAGGGGTTAAAGTGGGCAGGAGCCCAGCTCCACCACCTAGGGTCTGAGCTCCGTCACCTCGAGGTTGGGCTCCCTCAGCTTCACCACCTCAGTGAAATAAATAAATCATTCAAATCAGACGGGCAGCAGCGTCACACATCATTTTCACATGCACAGTCTGCATGGCTCTTTCGTACTCACTGAGATGCTCAACAGTCAAAGCGCAAAATCCTCCTCATCATTCCCCTGGGTTGGCGTCCTCTCTACCGACTGTACGCACGCCACACTGCTGAGGCGCTGAGTTTTTGGGTGCGTTGGGTCAAGCAGACAATATACAATATAGCACCCACGTGGGATTGATGACTAAGTCACTCTAACCCCGGCTTTACTCCTGGTCCGTGAGCGTAGCAACATGCGCACCGGATTGTGCCCATGTAGTCAATGGTTGAAATATGTTAAACATGCCACAGCGCGTGAGCGGTCCATGGACACTCGGGCATTTCGCGCCGCTGCGCCAAAGATACGCGCCAGCTCTATTTTTGACGGAGCACACGCCGACACCACGTCAATTTCAGTAGTTCAGATTGGGCCAGACAGAAAATCAGACAGGGTTCAGTGAAAAACATCCAGTAACTTCCAAGACAAAAGCCACTGTGCAGATTTTAAGCTGCTGAACTATCTGAACATGACAACATCTCTGAAACAAGGTTTCAGTGAAATAAGAAACCATGACGCACAAACGTGTGGACAAAATTAATCATTTGGATGAGAAACACAGGCAATCTTGCAGTCCTCCGGTGATTCCATGATGTCATGAATCTAGCAACAGCTGGTGCGCTCACGGGCGCACAGTGCACGGTGAAAATGCTCGCGCCGTGGAGGTCGCAGCAAAGCCGTTGTGCTGCGCTCACGGACCCGGTGTACAGCCAAGCAACTGACAGCAGCTGACATTCATTCATTCAGCTCCAAAACCCAAACATCTGGAGGCACACAACCGCTCTGACCAATCACAAGGAAGTATTTCCTTGTCTCTGCGTTGGTGTAGCTGGGAAGCAGGTTGAGGAGAATGTGCCAGTATAAATCCAGCTGTAACCCTGGCTTTACATCGGGTCCGTGAGCGCAGCGCTCATGGACCTGGTATAAAGCCAGGGTAATTCTGCCATCAGATAGATCTGCTCAGAGAAGCTGGGCCTTACATCTATTTAAATGTCTGACAGCTCTGGAGTGAGTTGATGGGCCAGAGATCCCCACTGGGCTGGTGCGAGCCCTCCATGAGGCTTTGAAGGAATCATAAACTTTGTAAATAAATGAGGAGATAAAATTTTTAAGGTGACTGCGGCATGAGTAGTTTAGTTGATAAAAAACATTGACTTCAGATGGATTATTTCATGTTTTAACTATTCATTGGCTCCTGTGATGCTCTGATGAGGCCTCTCAGAGCTCTTGTTGTTACTGCCAATTTAAAATGTGTCGGCCAATTTAAATAAATAAATAAATGAGGAGATAACATTTTTAAGGTGACTGCGGCATGAGTAGTTTAGTTGATAAAAAAAAAATGATGTGTTAATTTCACAGATTAATCTCCCTTGATTACAACATATATTTGGCAGACCTTATTTATTATTTTATTGGTTTTACAATAATCTGGCAACCCCCCTGAAATCATCTGCAGGCTCCAGTTTGGGTAAAGCTGTGCAGGCTGTCATCAAGCACTTACATCAGAAGTGTCAGATCTGCTACCAGGTGATGCTGACTGATGGATGCTGCTTGATAAAAGAAAATTTATGGAAAAAAATAAATGTGTCCTGAAAGTGAACTACAGTATGTTGAAGTATCAGCTGAATGTCTCTAGGGGAGCACTTCTGCTTTTCCGGGGAGCCGAGCTCCCCTCAGCTCCCTCACAAATGAATCACTGATTACGTTAAGGGTCAGGATTAGCTTGAAAAAGATAAAACAGCCAGTGAAAAGTCCATGGAGTCACAATGCTGTTGAAGTAAAACAATGCTGTTTTTTTATTACAATTAACATTGACTTCAGATGGATTATTTCATGTTTTAACTATTCATTGGCTCCTGTGATGCTCTGATGAGGCCTCTCAGAGCAGAGGAGAGACTTTCCCTCCATCCTTTGCTCTTGTTGTTACTGCCAATTTAAAATGTCTCCCTTTTGTAAATTCACTCTCTTGATGAATGTCATTTTTTTCTCTGATTAAGGACTAAAAGCCAAGATCATAGCCTACAGAGGGTCTGTTGACGAAGAGGTTTAATGAAAACCCTGGTTGTTTTACCCCAAATTGGGGAAACTCTGAGTTTTGTAACACAAAGGTAGGTAACCAACCAGGGAAAGAGGAGTAACTCTAGCCTGTTGCACGAAGAAGGGTAACTTAAACCCTCGGTCAGTTACCATGGTAACAGACTCTCTGAAACTAACCTGGTCGGGAGCAGGTTAGTGTGGAGAAACCTTGAGTTTCTCCTGTCTCCCCCACTTTTAGTCACACTCGCCGTTTCCTTTCTCATTCATTATGAAGTAGCGGTGAGTTTTGGCTGCTGCCGTTAAATAAAACATGTTAAAAATAAATAGAGTCGGTAGGTTACATTTATTTTGATGAGGATTTATGGATTAAGATGTGATGAAGGGTTAAATATTAGAGATCATTATAGACCACGGATAGAAGTTTAATTTCCCACAGTTGTCATTTCTGACGTTACAGTTACACATCACGGTCAGTTATCTACATACACGGCTGATCCGTCCGTACATTTATAATATCACAGCCATAGGATAGTTGGAGGTCCTGTTCTCCGTTTACAAGAGTGCTTTACATGATATTTGACTGTCCAGCTGTCTCTGGTTCTGGCCAAATGGATAGAGCGTTCGTTTGCCATGCGGAGAACTACGGTTCAATTCTTGTTGTGGCTTTTTTTTTTATGTTGCCATACGCTTTTCTCTCGAAGCAAATTGCCTATTACCCTGCATTTTTTCGCAAATAGATTTTTTTTCTTTCATTGTAGACGCAGGGCATTTGAGAAATGCGACGGTTATATTTAATCTTAATGCTGCCGACAAGAGCGCTTCTCCCTGAGGGATTTCACTCAAGTTAAATAAACAAAAAGACTGTGGTAAAAGTACAAAGCTGGATTCGAACATTCCCCCCCAAGTGGCAGGCAAGCGCGCAGACCATTAGACCAACCAGATATTCATACTCAGTCACCTGGAACCATAGTGAAATTATACGAGACTGTCGCATTACCATTAAACAGTTCTACTCTATAACATCGTTGTGATTGTAAAGAACAGCATTTAAACTTAAATCTTCTCCCACGCCGTCTTTCTTTCTTTCTTTTTTTTTTTTTGCTTGCAGCAGCGGCAGCAGTTAAAACTCGCCATATGAGGCTTTAAAAGTTATATCTCCATTCAATGGCGAGCGCAGCCCCGCCCTCGCGGCTACGTTACCATGGTGACTCGTCGAATCGGTGCTCAATTGATGTTGGCTTTTTATCTTGGTAGCGCCGGGTTAAAACCCCGGGTCAAACTACTCTGAGTTGATTAAACCAACTCAAATCAGCTGTTATGGGACTGAAAACTCAGAGTTTCCAATCTCCGAGTAGGTCAACTCAGAGTTCAGAGTTACTCTCGGAGTTTGTTGAACCTGCTTCGTGCAACAGACCCCAGCACTGCATTTAATCTTTGTCCAAGCCTTATTTTTACGCTTAGTTTACTGCATTCCTTCATATTAGTTATGTTAGATGCTAATCCAGCAAATTAAACCAGTAGAAGTCTGATATCATTTTAATTTTAATTTTTTTTTTTTAATTTCCCAAATTTTCCCTGTGGCGTGACACCGAATTTTAGGGCTCCCCCACCTGTCAAATCCCACTTTAACCACTGGTTATAGGCGCTTGATGTTGTTACATAAATTGTTATTGGGCTTTTTAAATAACTCTGAGAATTGCTGCCTCTCGCATATTGTTTTTAACTATATAGTGTTGTTTTATTGTATTTATTCTTACTTTTTATATGTATGTGTGTGTATATATATATATGTATACATATATACATCACTGTCCATGAGGTAATGTTATCCACAAGTTAGTATGTTTTTTTCTTGTTGTTTGCTCGGTTCTGTGGATGTATGGACTACAGCTGCAAAACAAATTGCCCCTCAGGGACAATAAAGATTTTCTTATCATATCTTATCTTAATTTATTGTTTCCGTACTCCTCGTGTTCCTATCACAAGCCAAATTTCGTTGGTCACTGATATTTCTCGGGGGTCTTTCATGCCTTCTTAACTCGGCCTTTCTTATGGAAATTCATCCAGGAACAAACAGCGTCTTCTTACAGAGTTCAGCCCTAATCAGCACATATTCAGCTCGGCACTCTTTCAGATCAGATGTACAGAAGGAATTATAATAAAATGTCTGCGTCTCACATCTCTACATCAGATATTTAACACGTGTCCACATCCTGTAATATAAGGAATGTGAACTCCTATTATTTTCAAACTGATTTGCTAAAAATTGCATTTAGCGGGTGAAACTAAAGACCAACGCAGTCAAAGCAGTTCATGTGTTTGCACGACATTGGTGTCACTTTCACTTGTTGCCAGAAGTTGTTTTTTTTTTCTTTTTTTTTCCCTTAAAAATGGATCTCCTCAATCCATATCCCTTAAGGTTTTTACGTGTTTCTTATTTTCTCTTGGAAGACATTTTAAATCCTTGAAATGTCTCTTTCCTCCCAGGAAGGCCTAAGCATGTAGCAGAGTACACTGTAAAAAAAAAAAAAAAAAAAAAACGGTAATATTCTGGCAGCTGGGGTGACAGAAAAATACCATAAAATTACAGAGAAAAACTTTCTCATAAAAATACAGTAATTTTCCATAATAAAAATACAGTTTATAACTTTGCTGTTACATGAAATCTGTGTTTTATTTGGTATTTGAATGTTTAATGAAGGATTTTAAGATGTATAATAACAATAAAATCACCTAGACATACGGTAAAAACTGTTAGAATACAGAAAAACAGAGTTATTATCGCTGTTGCCGACTCTTCAGGGAGAAAAGTCACTATTGGCTGGTCCAAAATCCACCTGAAGTCACTAAATGACATCGCAGCAATGTACAATCAATGTTGGGCACCATGTTAATCCCATATTATGGCATCCAACTTGTTTGTTAGATAAGCTATGTTGCAAATTTACAAGGGTACTGAAGGGATGACATACACATTTGAGTCATGGTGCAAAGAACCAGGTGTGCCACAAGGCATCATGGGAAAAAAGCAGCAACTGTTACATCAGGCTATAATGGGTGATTTATGATTACTAATGTATTTGTACGATGGACGTTGCAGCAAAACTAAACTAAAATAATGCAATGCAAAGCCAAAATGCACCTTATCATGCGTAGACCAAGTTGAACCAACTTAAAAATATTTCTTCAGTTGGTCACATCTAATAAAATTAAGATGAGTGAACTAAATAAAATTAAATTGAATAAAATTGTTATTGTTAAATCAACTCAACTTATTTTTATTTAGTCAATGCAAACTGAAAATCTCTATTTGGGTCAAGCTAATTAAATATGTTTCATTACTTTCATACTGTGATTTTGAACAATTTACTTTGCTGCATTATGTTTTCCACGTAATGCAAATGTACTCAGGTAAAGTTTGCACTAGTGTAAATCCAGAGTCTGTGATGCTGTGGGACAGCAACACTGATTACTATCAGGTTTTGGCGAGTTTATCTCCTTGAACTGTCCGTCACACTCATGGTGCAACTTTACCATAAAACTGAACAGAATTTCTCAACAACTTCCTCTGAATGTGAAACAAAGGCAGTAAACACTTAACTCAAATTTATAGGATGACAATCATAACTGGGTAATTTCCTGTTAAATTTGCTTTTCCCATGAG
Organism: Atherinomorus stipes; assembly: GCA_023101725.1. Lineage (NCBI taxonomy): Eukaryota > Metazoa > Chordata > Actinopteri > Atheriniformes > Atherinidae > Atherinomorus > Atherinomorus stipes. The sequence goes on from JALJCO010009116.1 coordinate 222,346, forward strand.
CCCTTGTGGTTCAGATATGTTGACTTTGAAAATAGCCCCACCCCCTTTGATGTTCATGCATGCTGAAGCTGAAACAACTTAGTTTTTCTCAATTGCTAAAACAATATTTTTTAAACGTTCCCTCACTTTTTCTCAACTTTAAACACTAATCCCCTAACTCAAACTACTTTCCCAAAACCTCTTCTTTTTGCCGCAAAAGTAAGTTATTGACTCAAAACAGCATCACCTGGCCTCAAAAAGTGACACTATTGTCAAGTCATGCCCCAAGTACAGCAAAATGAAGAACACTACAGAGCAATCAGGAAACATTACAAGGAAAAAAGGAAAACAGAGTTCTCAGAACATCATGCTGACAAAATGTTTTCGTTTTGTTTTTTTTTTAAATTTACATCAGGCCAAATGCATCATGTCACAACAGAGAAAACTCACATAAAGTACTAGAAAAGCACTCGGAGAGCACAGACCTCAAGCAGATCTCGCAATGATAAAGAATCCTTCAAAACATTCCTGGATCCAGAAGGTGATCCGGATCACCACCAAAATGTAATGGGTTTGTTCCTGGGCTGAGGCTCATGACTGGTGAAAATTTCAGGTCAATCTGTTCAGAACTTTTTCTGTAAAGTTTCTGACAGACAGATAAACAAACCAACGCCACCAAAAACATAACCTCCTTGATGGAGGTAAAACTGCAACATGGTCGATCACAGTTGCACTTATTACACCTGAAATGAAGGCTCTGCGTCAGACCTGATTTTGTCCCCTTCCCCTACGCGACTTGCTGTGGTAAATGGAAACATGAATTCTGCTGTCTACTAAAAAATCCTGAAGGAGAATGTCCGGCCATCTGTTGGTGACCTCAAGCTGAAGCGCACTTGGGTTCTGCAGCAGAACAATGATCCAGAACACACCAGCAAGTCCACCTCTGAATGGCTTAAGAACAACAAAATGAAGACTTTGGAGTGGCCTAGTCAAAGTCCTGACCTGAATCCCATTGAGATGCTGTGGCATGACCTTAAAAAGGCGGTTCATGCTGGAAAAGCCTCCAATGTGGCTAAATTACAACAATTCTGCAAAGATGAGTGGAACAAAATTCCTCCTCAGCGCTGTAGAAGCCTCACTGCCAGTTATCACAAACACTTGATTGCAGTTGTTGCTGCTAAGGGTGGAACAAGCAGTTATTAGGTTTAGGGGGCAATCATTTTTTCACACAGGACCACGTAGGTTTGGAATTTTTTTTCCCCCTCACAAATAAAAATCTTCTTTTAAAAAGTGTACCACTGTTATTTTTGTTTGTTTAAATGTGTTTGAAGATCTGAAACATATAAGTTTGACAAACATGCCAAAAAAAAAAAAAAAAAAAAAAACAGATAACTGTATTGTTGCACCCCTACTTCTCAATTGTGAACTGTAGCATCATCTGTGGAGTGCTAGAGTGCTGTATTACTCATGACAAAGCAAAAACAAACAGCAGAACACTACTTGTTGTCAAAGCTCATAAGTGTTGTACCACACACTGTTTCAACACAGACTAAATATTCAGTCAGCTTCAGAATGTGAAGAACACATATTTTTACCAACCAGTTAGTCTCAATTTTATGAGATTTTAAATCACCATGGAAACACAGACATTTTTTTTTCAGAAACTACCCTGGAGGTAATACTTTGTGGTACTTTTGGTGAATAGCTTTAAGCAGAATAAGAGCATGGAGAGGACAAAGGTCCAGTCCTGAGCCTTGAGTGAATATTTGTCCTCTCGTCCTGCAACAGTCAGCTGCTTTACACACAACTGATTTAAGAAATTACCGTTAGCCTCGTAGTAAGTTTTGTAGATAATGATGCACGTCATTATTAAGAGAGTATAAGTAGAGACAACGTAGCCAAAATGTAATGTAGGCAATTATGCTATGAGGCTAACGGTGGTGCATGTCTGTATGTGTGTGTGTTAACATATACACACAACCTTCCCTAACCAGGATTTTAATTTCCTGTCTAATGTTAATATCCGTTCATAGATGAACGCACACACATGCACACACACACTTTCACGCACTCATTTTGGGGTGCCTTTATCTCCAGCTGTGAAGATCTGCTGCTGGTGAGAACCTAAGAGAAAACAAAGAGATGGTGAAGATTTCATTTTAGCCAAAGGAGATATTTTCAGGATTTTATGGAAGCACCAAATATTTCCATCTACTGAGTCAGAAAGACATCCATGGGACATGTTTAGAGGATTTAAACCATTAGGAAATGTTTGAAATCAAATCAAATAAGAATTAAATTAAATTAAATTCAGTTAAATTCAATTTAATTAAAAACACTTTGTTCATCCTCAGAGAGATTGTTATACTGTTTTAAGTTTTTTCTTCTTTTTTGAAAGAAACACTGAATTGTCAATTATACTGCTCTGGAATGCAATGGCTGCCATCGTTCCGGAAGCTTCTGACTGTTGCTTTCATCAATATTGATCAGTCCCCATCACAGAACCAGACTTCTGGGTCTCCAATTTCAAAAGATAATATGGAAGAAAACTCACTGGTACTGTAAGAGTTTGATGTCCTGTAGCCATGTCTTAGTCAAACACATATGATTTCCTTTCTCTATATTCCGTCCGTGTCCTTGTTGGCACCTCTAGCTCATTCATTGCATTCATTGTCAGTGCTAATTTTAGATAAAGACACATATTGCGGTATAACAAAATTAAAGCTTGGATGTCCCAAATTGTCTTCAGTTAAATGTAGACAAAACGGAAACAATAAGGAAGAAAGATTAAAATCAGCACTCAACTTCAAGCAGGCCAAGTTGAGAACCAGAAACCAAGCCAGAAATCTGGGAGAAGTCCTGGACCCAGACCTCAAACAAGGGAGTAAAATAGATGAATATAGATTAAATTCAGCATCACGTTACGTCAGTTGTGAAGGGCTTTTATCACTTAAAGGGACTTGAGGCAGGAATTTGAAAAAAACAAAACATGAATGTCCCTTTTTTTCATACTAATGGGTGATGAAGCGCTAAATACCAAAAATAACGTTTCCACCCATGTTTCTCTCCGTTGCCTTGAACAGGCTGTGTGCTGCAAAATGCGCTGCAATTCGGTGTCCGAATTTTCCGCGCTGCCCTGCGGACGTGACGTCAAATGACCTACATCTGCAGTTTTGATGCAGGAAAAGACGGTCACGTTAAATAAAAACACCGTACGCGATAGTTATGGATTATTCTGCCGTCAGAATACGATCTAGATCAACTGAAAGACACTAAAAATTGTAACTACGAAGAAAAAGCTTAGTAAACAACATTATTGTTTTCCAGCTCTGCCATGCGGACGTGACGTCACATGACGCTACATCCGCAGTTTTGATATAGGACGAAGCCGGTCACGGTAAATTCAAACACTGTGAGCGATTGTTATGGATTATTCTGCCGTCAGCAAACGATCCAGATCAACTGAAAGACACTAAAAAGTGTAACTACGAAGAAAAAGTTTAGTAAACAACATTATAAAGAATACCTGGAAGATTAAATGACTCAGTAGGATTTTTCTCAAGTAAACGAGACTTCTGCAATGCTTTCCGTACAAGTCCTCCTAGAAACTCCATCAGACAGCTCGATTAGTCCAGCGTGCTGCTGCTCCAGACCATAACCCGTAACACAGAACTCCAGTCCTCATAGGACCAGGAACCTAGAAAATAAAACTAAAACCCTACGACCAGGAACCTGAATCATAGAACTGCAGTTTTATTTCAATACTATGTTTATGGACTGTTCATGTTTCGTCTTCACTATGCTGTAATGCTGATATGGTTAAGACTTATAACCTGTATCACCTCATATGGTTAACACATGTAACCTGTCATCCCTTATATGGTAACACTTTTTGCCCGTCTTGCCTTATATCAGGTGTCGGCATCCCAAAATATTCAAAGAGCCATATTGCCAAAAAACCAAGTCTTTTTCTCAGGTGCTTTTATTGGGCTCATGACCCCGGCTGTTTTTCTGTTGTTATTTTTCCGGTTCCTGTTCTTCTCTGGTTTGTTCCTGCATATCAGCTCCACAGCTCAACACTGACCCCCCAGTTTCCGGTGGTATTGCTCCGTCGTCTGCGTCAAATGTTGGACCAACAGGCCCCTCAAAAACGCACCAAATTATGTATGTACTGATGCAGACGACGAACGAAACTGTCTGTCCGTCTGCGTATCTGTCTTCTGCATCGAGCATAAATGGGCCTTAAAGTGCTGGTGACACGATTTTAACATTTTTTGCCATGTTTTATAGACCAAAATGTCCTTTATGATGATCTATGTAACATAAACAACCGCAGCTGCATAAATGAGTTATTAGAAAACATCACTGCTTTTCTGACCAGACTGTGGCGCTGTTCACCACAGGAGCACAAAACCAGATGTGACATCAGCGAAAGACTGCCCACCCGGCTTGTTGACTGGAGAGCTAGCGGTTTTGCTAACAGTTTCTCCTCTTTGTTTTAGCTTTACTGGCTAAAGGTTACAGATATGCCGTCGCGTTGTGTTGCAGGTTTTTGTTCAAACACTCGTAAGAATGGCGTAAGTTTATTCAAGTTTCCAAAGAATCCTGAGTTATGTTTGAAGTGGGCGGAGCAAGTCAGACGTACTCGTGAAGAGTGGGAGCCCTCCCCCTCATCTCTTCTGTGCTCGGATCATTTTGAGATCGACTGTTTTGATACAGTTCCCATCTTAAAAGAGTCGCTTGGTTGTTCAGTACAACATAAACGTGTGCTGCTGCCTACGGTTGTACCTACGTTGTTTCCCAGTGGAGTGACAGCCTGTGCTGGTGGCAGTACCAAGTCCGGACCTACGAGTGGTATGCCACCGGGGCAGGGGGCGACTGTCAAGGTCGGTCCTGTCAGCACTTCGAGCTGCACATCCCAGCCCATTAAGACATCTTGTGTGGTCAAGCGAAAGAAAATCCAGGTAAATATACCCCCTCCCCCTCCAAGCTAACAACCAAACTTCTTGGGTGAACCCTTACAGAAACAACTGCAGTACTAGCTATGCTAATGTTAGCGACTACTGGTCGTAATTTAAAACAATGAAGGTTGTCGGCGTACACCACAGTAAGTCACGAAGACCGTCCTTCTGCTTACCAGTCCTGCATTTCCTTGCTAGCAGACATCCAGAAATCTGATAGTTTCTATCTTCAGCTCCAGGCTCAAAACCACCTGTTTACCACTAAATCGCAAATACTCTGAGCTAAATTTATTCATGGATTATTGTTTTCATATGGTCGTAGTGCATTGTATATTGATTTTATTCTTTATCTTTTTATTTTGTAAAGCATACTTTTGAACAAATTATTATTATTTATGGGAAGATTTTCTGATTGTGTTGTTCAAACTGATGTTTGGTTCCAGCTGCAATCCATGACCACTAATTTATAGTTACATTTATCAATAATTTTTCAGGTCCTTGCTGATACCGTAGCAGAAAATGAAAACACCAATGTTCCCGAGACTGAAGAGAAAAAGCAGGTATGTTTTAATGATTAGCAATTAATATAAGGATCAATTACATTTTACCTATCTCAAATCTAGGTTCTATTGATGTTGTAAAATTTTGTTTTTGTTTTAATCCAAATTTGTTCAGCACTTTGGCAACTATTGTCATTTTTAAATGTGCTATATAAACAAACTTGAGATTGAGATAAAAAAAACAAATGCTTACATTATAGATCTATAATCAGAATTTATATATATATATTTTTTTAACAGAATTGGGATGCCAGCTGCCAAGTAAACATAGTGCTAAAAAAGAAAAAAAGAAGTGTGTCTGTCAGTGCCAAACCCAGAGGTATAGACAAAGGTAAATGTATAGGATGGATAGTCACAAATGTGTGATATTATAAATGCTATTGGTGAGACCTTTCAAATAACAATGATACAACATACTGTAATTCAATGCAGGCACTCAGACTAGGGATGGGCGATACTGAAATTTTTCATGTCGATACGATACCAGTAGTTTATGGCACTTTTTCAGCGATACCGATATCGATACCGATACTTTTTGTCCTTTAAAAGAAAATCACATGATTGTTCATTTTGCTTTAATACCTTGACTGCAAGGGCAATATTAGATATAAGTAAAATCTGAGAACAGAAGTTCTGGAAAGAAACACTTTTAAAACAATGATAAATTATAGTAATGATGAAATTAAACAAAAATAGATTAAAAACGTCTTTCAGTTATCATATAATATATACTAATTAAAATAATCAAATTTATTAAGTGGAAAATGTTAAAATAGAAAATATAATAGTTATATTACAAATTTACCAAAATAAAATGTACAATAACCTGCATTAAACCATGAAAGACAACAAAACATCATCATCATCACCACAAACAGTTGCAACATTATCAAGATATCCGATAGGCTACCAAAATAGGGAAGCTAGAATTTGGCTGCTTTTATCATTTCATTGCCTAAAACTCTCAGAAGTATAAACAAATTGCATGTTTCGTATCTGTACATTGGTATTGCGATACTCAAAAAAGTATCGATTCCGATATTTTGGCTGGCTGGTATCGAAGTATCGACTCCAAGGTATCGATATGCCCATCCCTAACTCAGACGTGTTCAGAGCAGTCCGTTATGGCCACTGTGTCCACTCAGACAGACAGTGAAATTCCACCAGCTGCTTGTGAGTAATGCTATTTCTTTTGTAGATAAAATATCTAAATATTAGATTTTCACAATACTTGCTGTTGTGGATAGAGGTCAGACACACCTGGATTAATCAGTTTGTCCAATAATGAAAGATGATAAACAAAAGAGCACTACTAAGTTCAGAAAGTAGTGGAGTTGTGCATATATCCCATTGACGTTTTTTTTTTTATTTTCATTTTAAAGGTGTTCCTGAAGTTTCAGAAGGTGATGGAGATTTTGACAGTGTGTGTGGCCTCTCAGGGGGTGATACTCGGGACCATGATTATGTGATGTCTGATAATTCTGACCTGTCCATGGATGAAGATGAAGAAACAACATCCAGTCATAACTCACAAGGGAATAATGACCACCCTCAGCATCAGGACCGTCGGATCTACTTTATATTTTGGTCGTGTTTTGTTCAACTTCTACTGTGTTGGTGCAGTTGTCCCTCTTGTGGATGCAGGAGAGTGAGATGGACCAGACAGGAATTTGGAACTCTGCTGAAGCTCTTCATCAGATGTGTAGACTGTGGTCACAGTGAAACTTGGAACAGCCAGCCCTACTTTGGAAGGGTTGCTGCTGGTAACATGCTTTTGTCAGCAGCTATTCTGTTTGCTGGAGCTACAGCCACCAAAGTGTTAAGAGTTTTAACACACATGGGAACTGCTGTAATTTCTACTCGAACATTCTACCGCCACCAGCAGCACGTGTTACACCGAGCAGTGATGCAGCTGTGGAGAGAGCGGCAGATGTGGATGCTCAGTACCCTACAAACAGAGGACTGTGGTGTAGTGTGTGGTGGTGACGGTCGGGCTGATTCACCTGGACACTGCCAAATATGGGACCTATACCATGATGGAATTGAGGAAGAAGGCCATTATTGATATACAAATTGTGCAGGTACATTTCACAAGATCATCTACAGATGTAGTCATGGTAGTTGAAAAGATATTTCAACTTGCCACTTGCAGCACAAACTGTTATTTTTAATTGAACTTTTTAATTTAAAAACATTTTAGTTCCGGACTTCCGGTGTCATGGCGTAGAGTTAAGACGTGCTTGGTGATTGCTCCCTGGTTAAAATATATTTCCCACCATAAACTCGACTCTAGACCATTCATTCTGTTTGTTGACCACGAAGTAGGTGGGCTAAGTAAAGCAGGAGGCTTAAAAGACTCGAAAATGCCCAAAAAACAGGATAAAGTCACGAAGAAAAGCAGTGCGGAGGAGCAAGCTAGTGCTAACTCAGCTATGGACAGTGTAACAGCGACTGACTTGCTACACGCTATCGAATCGCTCAAAACCGAGCTGAAAAAAGATAATAGCAGAGTCAGACAAGATATTAATTCGCTACAGCAGGAGTTAAGCGGCAAACTCAATACGATGGCCGAGGACATGAAAAGCCTGTCGGACAGAGTAGAAGAAGCGGAGTCACGGGTGGGACAAGTAGAGGACATGACGCTGGATCTAGCTTTAACACTGGCGGAGAGTCTGAAGCGGCAAAGGGACCTTCAAGACAAATTAACGGACCTGGAATCAAGGTCACGAAGAAATAACATCAGGATCTTCGGAGTAGATGACCGAGAAAAGCCGCCATCAATGGAACAATTTGTGGCAGACTTTCTCTGACGCGAGTTGCATCTATTAGCAGAATTGGATCTCAAAATACAGCGAGCCCACCGAGTTTTAACCAAACGTCCCGGTCCCTCGCCAAGACCCATAATAGTCAACTTCCAGGAGTTCATGACTAAAGAGATGATTCTTAAAGAAGCGTGGAAAAAGAGAGGAATCCAGTTTAACGGCAGAAGCATCTATCTTGACCATGACTATGCATCAGAGGTTGTCCAAAAGCGCATGGAGTACCACAAGGTTAAAAAAGCACTGAAAGAGAGGGGCATTCGCTTTCAAACGCCTTATACAAACATGCAGATCCACTGGGAGGACGGCGCCAGAGTTTACAACACCGCACGCGAAGCCGGCCTGGAGCTGCGTCGGCGAGGTCTCCAGGTGGAAGTGCCAGCAGCGATGAAGGAAGAAGACGCGGAGATTTGGATTCGGAAGCTTCAAGGGTGGCAGCGGAAGGGACGGGCCTCGGGGGAAAATGTATCATCTGCTGCGCAAAGGGCAAAAGAGAAACTAAAAGAGTTCCAAAGAGATGACGGAGAGTAACTTCTAAAATTAGCCAGCTCGATAACGTGCCTAACTTTGTGCAGTTGAAAACACACAAGCATCTGAAAGCGTCTCCTTTCTTGGCAGTCCCCAGTTGTTCCACTGGAAACGGGGAGGTACAGACCCGATTTTCAGATGTATGTGTGTTTTAAGACGCACAATGTTAAGCACGTCAGTAAACGCTAGCTGGCTAATGCTAGCATGCTGTGAAGTGCCGGTGTTGTGCCCCACCGGCGACAAACAAACGTGTGTTTTATTATAAAGTTCGGCCCTTCACCGCGGCAAATCGATCGCTTTGATCCAGTATCACTTCAGTCTAGAATGAAAACTTAAATATGTTTGGAGTTTATCCGATTTAAACAGTATAACAGAGCAGGAACGGCTGTCGTTAACATGGCCCGGAAGAGGAAGTGTCCAAATACCGGGATATTCCGGTTAGCGTGATAATCCCCTATATACTCATTATTGAGCACCTCATAAGACTCATTCTCGAATTGATTTTTTCCTTATGCATAGCATAGATAGGCACCGAATTACAGACTGTAGCATTGGAATAGCGGATATATCAGACCACAATGCTATTAATTTAACAATCCATCTAAGTAATCAAAACAGGAGGACATCTTGGAAGCTGAATGTGAACATTCTCAACAACGGAAAGGTGGTGCAGGAAATAAAGAAAGAAATTCGAGATTGTGTTTCTGATAATCAAGATGGCGAAGTAGAACCAATAATTATATGGGACACAGTAAAAGCAGTCATGCGAGGTAATTTGATATCAAGAACTGCACCCATTAATAAAATGAAGAGGTTAACACAGACCAAATTAGAATAACAATTAAGGGTAAAAAGAAAAAAAAACAGTATTCAGACAAAAGTGAAGCTTTGGCTGAAAGTATAAAAGAAATAAAAACCAAATTTCAAATTTAGCAAAAGAAGAGATCGAAAAAAGACTAACATTCACAAAACAAACCTTTTATGAATCAGGCCCAAAGGCAACTAGAATATTGGCAAGACGTCTAAGATCACAACAAATGAGAAACTCAGTTAGTAAAATCCGAGATCAGACTACTAAAGAATTAAGTTACGATCCAGGGAAAATTAAAGATATTTTTCTAACTTATTATAAAACCTTGTACAATTATTCAGAACATGTTGAGGAAAAGGAAATTGAAGATTATTTGATTAAGTTAGATCTCCCTTCTATAGGAACAACCCAGAATGAGGCACTATCCAAACCAATTACTAAAGTAGAAATAGATAAAGCTATCAGCAGACTTAAAAACAATAAAAGCCCAGGGAGTGACGGCTATCCTAACGAATGGTACAAGGTCTTTAAAGAGGACTTGACTCCTCTACTGTTGGACTCATTCAATTGGACACTTAAACACTCAAAGTGTCCCCCCTCATGGAGGGAGGCTATTATATCAGTTATACTTAAAGAAGGGAAAAACAGAGAGTGCTGTGAGTCATATCGCCCTATCTCTATCCTAAACGTTGATTATAAAATATTTACATCAATAATAGCAAAAAGACTAGAAAATTTCCTACCTGACTTAGTAGATGAAGACCAGACAGGATTTATAAAAGGGCGTCAAGCCCAAGACAATATACGTCAAACTCTACATGTAATTCATGAAGTAAAAAAACACAATATCTCAACAGCCTTAGTAAGCCTAGATGCTGAAAAGGCCTTTGATAGAGTCTCCTGGAATTACCTTTTTGCCATTTTAAAAAGATTTGGTCTTAATGATACCATTATTAAGTGCATACAAGCCTTATACCATAAGCCAATAGCAAGAATTAAAATAAATGGTGACTTGACTGACAGCTTTGAGCTCTTCAGGGGAAGTAGGCAGGGCTGTTGTTTAAGCCCCACCCTCTTTGGGGTGGGGCTTAAACTGATATTAAACTGATATTAAACAATTGGTTACAAAGAGACCTAACTATTTTTGGCAGGACCTTACTCACCAAAATGGAGACCTTGTCAAGGTTTATTTATCCTGCATACTCTTTAGCTATACCCCCAGAATTATCAAGGAAATCAACAAACTAAACTTTAATTTCATCTGGAGAAACAAACATCACTATATAAAAAAAGGAAATGCAATTAAAAGCTACCAAGATGGAGGAATTAAAGCAATAGACTTTGAAATAATGAATGGCGTATTAAAACTTAAATGGCTACAATCTTTTATTGAAAATAAACATGAGATTTGGTTTGCTATCCCCTCCCTGGTAAAATTGGTGGTTTAGAGTTCTTGCTGAGATGTGATTTTGATATTCCTAAATTGCCTGTGAAATTATCTGCTTTTTACCAACAAGTACTCTTAAATTGGAAACTGGCATATAAACACAATTTCAGTCCCCATTATGTGCCTTTTTGGAACAACAGAGTTGTTTTACATCGAAGGAAGTCTATTTTTATGGAAAACTGGATGGAGAGGCAAATATGGTCAATTTGTCACTTATTGAATGAGAATGGCAATATATACGCATTTGAAGACTTTATTAGTAAATATAATCTAATTTGTACAAAAAGGGAATATGACAAAATAATTTAAAAAATACCAAACCCATTTGTTCAACTCATAAAGAACAATTATGAAATCAAACCATCAATTACAGAATATCTGTATTAATGGAATAGATTTTCTAAACAAAAAATGTAATAATATTTTCTTAAGACAACATTTAGAAAAACAAATGTACCCTGATAGAGTAACAAGAAAATTTATGGAAAAGTTTGAAACAAAGGATCAATCCAAACTACTATCAAAATTTCTCAAATTTGATCTCCCACCAAAATATGAAGAGGTACATTTCAAAACTTTACATGACATTTATCCATCAAATGAGTTCATTAGACATAAATTTAAAATTGACTGTGCAAATTGCTACATGTGTAATGAACTTGAAACAACAGAGCACTTATTTTTTTCTGTCAATATGTCAAAACTTATGGGAATCCCTACACGACCTCCTGACCGTAAACTCCATAAACATAGACTCCTTCTCCTTCCAAACGGTCTCATATGGTTATGTTTCTGAAAACAAAAATATTGAATTCCTTGTGAACAACATGATTATAATCTTAAAATTCTACATAGATAAATGCAGATATGGCAAATCCAAGCCATTATGGTCCATTTTTAGGAACTATATTTCTTGAAACTTTCCTTAGACACTATAGAAAAACCTCAAGCAAAAAGTCTTTCTCAACGTTTATCTCAATTAATTTAGCCCTCTCTGTATCTCCATGTATGATTGAAGTAATATTGATGTCCTCTTACTTATTTCTCGTTTTTCTTTTCTTTTCCCCCTGTTTCTTATCATCCCCTCTGAATTTATAACTGTTCCTTTTGTTTTTTCTTTTTTCTTCCTAAAATGCAAGTAGATCTATACATAGATAATCATCGTCCTCTCTAATCTAGCCAGAATGCACTTAAAGCTTTTCATTATCACGTTACAAATGAAAAACATTGTTACCAAGAGGTATGATTTTTGTTCATGATATTATGTTTGATCTTGCTGTCTCTTTGAGAATGTCACTTGTTTTATTGTAAAACATTAATAAAAAAAATAAAAATAATAAAAAACTTGTTTTGCAGGAAGGAGAGTGAGGAAAACAAGCACACCCCAACAGCTACGTTAGGGGTTGTAGCAAGATGTTACTAAACAAACTGTAGCTTTGACGAACGGACTTTTTGGACGGTGAAAAACGATTTTTTTTTCTCTGTGTGTCGGCTATTTTCACACTACGGAATCGTTTTCATCAAAAAATATTTTTGATTACTTTAAATTGGTGAACCCTTACGAACTTACGAACAGAAGGACTGTGAACAATGTAAACAATTGAAGATTGGACTTATAAAATGGCTTCTGGATCCACTTCAAAGGTAGGGAGACGCAGTTGCTTCTTTTTATTTATGTATTTATTTATGTATTTATCTAAGCTTTATAACCATGTATATGTCCATATAGTGGCTTGCTGTTGTTAATTGAAAACACAGCTAAATGGGTGCTGGTGTCCAGGTGGGTGTGGAGAGGTTAAAAATCAGTTTTTTAAATAGTTACATTTATTCACAAATTACTATATAAACAAATCACTAACAACAAAAAATGCTAATCGTAATGTATAACAAAGACATACCAATCGGTGTTCCCCTGCCGTGTGTTTCCCTCTGCTGCTGCAATGACCATGTCATCTTCTCCGGCACTCCTGCTTTCAGAGTCTTGCTCACTCGGCATGAAGTCCGTTTGGTAAGGCTCAAATCTATAAGGTGTGATGCCTCTATATTCCTCAACATCACCTAACTCTTCTGAACTGTCTGATGATTCCACCAAACAAATCAATTCCAGGCTGGGACCATCATCGTTACCGTCCACCGCTTCCATGTTGCTTGTTGTTAGCTGACCGAGTAAAAAAAAAAAAAAAAAGCCGACCGAGATCTTTCGCTGACGTCGCAATATGGCGGCGTGTTTTTCTTAGTCGCTGTTGCAGAGCTCCTCTCAAACTCAGAAAACTTAAGATATTTCTGTGAAAACAAGTCTGTTTGACTTACAATTCCACTGAGCCACTCATTTAGTGTTGCTGTAATATTGTATAGTAGCATTACATGAAATGATAATCGTGTCACCAGCACTTTAAAGAAATAGTACCCCCACAGAATGATTTATTTTCCACTTACCCTCATGGTGAGCAAGACTCTGGAGCACTTTCTTAATATCTCAAATGCAGCCGGAGATCAGGAAGGCTTCTTGTTTTCCCCCAACTTTCATAGAATGGACTTCGATTGTGCCCGAGCCAAAAAGGTCCATAAAACTCCACCAAAACTTGTCAATATTCCTCCATACTGCTCGTTCAATGTAATACCAATGTCCTGAGTGGGTAGCATCCATAATTTACTCGAACAACATCATTTAGTATATTTTTATAGCCAGTAGTACATCGTACTAACGCGAAGTGCACATGTGCGCGTTCATGAAACTACAGAAGCCTCGGCGTTCAGACACTACTCTGCCGATAATGTAAGCGTAAAAGAAGAAATTCGCTGTTTACATTGTGCTAAGAGCGACAGAGCTGCAGACAAACTGGGACAAATACAAGAGAAGTTGGATACTGATTTAAAACAAAGAAAGAAAAAGAGAACGCGCAATCTCTTCTGCTGAGGCTTCCGTAGTTTCGTTAAAATGCATATGCGCGCTTTGCGAAAGTAAGATGTACTACTTTGTAGGCTCCAAAAATATACTAAATGACGTTGTTTCAAGTAAATTCTGGACGCTACCTACTCAGGACACTTGGATTACATTGAACGAGCAGTATGGAGGAATATTGACAAGTTTTTGTGGACTTTTATGGACCTTTTTGGCTCGGGCACAATCGAAGTCCATTATATGAAAGTTGGGGGAAAACGATAAGCCTTCCTGATCTCCGGCTGCAATTGAGATATTAAAAAAGTGCTCCAGAGTCTTGCTCACCATGAGGGTAAGTGGAAAATAAAGTTACATCATTCTGTGGGTGAACTATTCCTTTAAGGGCCCAATCTAAAGGACCAAAATTGTATATAGGAATTTGCCCCTACAATCTAGAATTTTACGTGAGAGGCTGAACCACAGTTTGCAGGTGATTTAGAAAGAATGATCGCACAAATGACAGCAGGTGCAGACATGTTGGAAACGCCTCTATATACAGGTACTACCCAAAAAATTTGAATATCCGGAAAAAATTCTTGTATCTCTATTATTCAACTTAAAAGGTGCAATTTACATATTGTAGACTAATAATATGCAAATTAATATATTTCAAGCTTTATTTGTTTGGATGTAGCTGATTAGGACTTGCAGCTTAAGAAAACCTCAAATACAAAAACTCAAAAAAAACTGAATATTGCATGAAATCAATTATAAAAGGATTTTAAAGGCAAAAAAGTCAGGCCCTCTAAAATAAAATCTTGCATCTGTACTTAACACTTGGTTTGGGCCCTTTGCTTGAATGACTGCCTGAACTCAGCATGGCATGGATGCTACCAGCCTGTGACATATCTCAGGTGTTATGGAAGACAAACATGCTTCAATCACAGACTTGAGCTCTTCTTTATTGTTTGGTTTCTTCCCGTTCAGCTTTTTCTTGACAATGCCCCACATGTTTTCAATGGGGTTCAGGTCAGGTGAGTTTGCGGGCAAATCAAGTAAGGTAATCCCATGGTTGTTTTTCACAGTATTCAAATTTTTTGAGTTTTTGAATTTTTTAAATCAAGTCCTAATTAGCAACATTCAAAAAATAAAAGCTTAAAATACACTACTCACAAAGAGTCAAGGATATTTGGTTTTTCGTATGATGTCAGAATGAATGTAAAATCCACTACAACCTTTCCAGGTGAACTGAATTAAATTTTCTCTAAACTTTTCAATGCACATGGTCATTGTTCAATGATTAAATATTTATTCTGCATCATTCTGTTCTCCAAAAACCGAAAGTTGAATATCCCTAATTTATTGCGACTAGTGTATATTGATTTGCATATTATTTATCTATACAATATGTAAACTGCAACTTTTAAGTTGAATTAAAGAAATACAAAAACTTTTTCCGGCAATTCACATTTTTTGAGTACTGTAAATGAGGGTTTTGCGTGTTTGGAGGTTTACAGCGTGGCGAACTACGAGAGACGACAGCGCAAAAGAAAATACGACCAACAGAGAGATATTCGTGGAGAAGGGAGATGAAAATGTAATTCAAAAAAAGTATGATAAATATAAAATTTTGAATAATACAACAGTTATCTGTGCAGAGTCTCAGAAGTGCCTCGTATATGAGGACATGGATCAGGAGTCGCTGAACAAATGAAAGTGACTACAGCTCCGACATGGTCTCTATTACACACGAGGTGCGCACTCTGTGGCACAATGCCAACGGCTTCAGAGGCTTGCGCTGCCAGGTGATCCTGTCCACCTGCTAAAATCCATGTTAAAATGTGACGCTGGCAAAAAGGGAGAATAAAAAGACACAATTAATAGATGGGTTTCCTGTTTACAAACATTGGCAGTTGCGCGCGCAACCAGGGGGCAAAAGGCCTTTGTTTTGTATTGGAGTCTACGGCCAAACACGCACTCATATCATTCATAAAAATGTAAAGTAACCCGACGAAACAAACAGAGATCGTTGTGTTTTAAATTATATTGAATAAATCTGTATTTTGATGACAAATAACAAAATACCGAAGCTGCATTGCTGTTTTATATTTCTATCATGATTACACTAACTTGGCAAGGGAGTCATCTCCTGGAAACGGCTTTTTTCTTGTTAAAACATGGATATTATTCGTGTTGGACCTCATTTGTAATTTGCCTGAAAAACCTGAGTTAGAAAGCGGCTTAAACTTTCGTTTAGACTCTTTGTTAAAACCAAAAGAGTCCACAACAATCTGCAGCCTGCAGCAGGTTCAGTTCAGCTCCGTGTCGTCCTCACCTCGTCCATACAGGAGCAACTTTCACCAGTTTGGGATTAAACCAGGCAAAGACGACATCATCACTACGTTTGGAAAGGAGCTGATTCCAGCTGTTAGGGACTAACACGCATTGCTGACGGTAAGTTTCGCTGCTTGTGTAACGTTCTGCTTTATTGTGGATGAGATCGTGGTGGACAGTAGACAGACTAGCTAACTGCTAGCAAGCTAACAGTATAAACTCAAACGCCATCTGATTTACGACCCCCGTACTTCGTACTAAATCTCCGGGATGCGTTGTTATGTCACATTAACGTTCGTAAACGACTCCACAATCAGTTTCTTCTTCTTTTTTAAGTTCGTGCCTAAGCAGCAGAGGATGGCTGTCACACACAGTGTTTACAGTTTATGTCATGCAGCCGATCGCAGCGGTGATGCTGCTATTACAGTCTTCCCACTAGAATACGGGAATAATTTCTGCCTCCGCCGTGGTTTCATCCTACATGTGATCATGGTGAAAGACTAAATAAATCATGTAGTCTGAACCTGAATAAGTTATCTGAGAGGGTTTTGTGAAGATCAGTCCCTCCTACTGTCCTATTTTTCACCATTTTCAACTGTTCACATGCATTAATGTTTTGATTTTTGCAACCGAACAAATACCAGGACTCAAACATTATATTTCCCCGACACTTTCACGTCATATCTTGACCTAATCTGCATTAAAAGTCGAGTTTTGTATGTAAAACACACATCTTCTCATAGTTCAATAATGCTTTTCCTCTGTTTTCTTGCCCCCTGGTTGCGTGCGCATCGTATCTGTGACGTTGCTCAGAAACCCATCTATACAGCTTTAGTTCTCATTAAGCTCCACAGTGGCTGCACGTTTTATAGACTGAACCTTTTAGCACGCTGTTTGTACTGTACATCAGTTTGTACATTTTCTTTCTTTTTTTTTTTTGCGTGTGCAATGAGGTAGGTCACATTTTTATACACACAGACCTTTGTTAGATCCGGCCCTAAGTAGGCACAAATACATAATAGGCATTCATGATTAAATGTTTATTTTCCTCGCAGTGCGTCCTGGAGCACAATGACACACCATGTGACTATGCTGTACGATATTTGGTGCTTTACGTTTAACTTCCATTACAATATTAATGTATTGATGAAATTATAGAAATACAATGAAGAAATCAGATTTTTGGAAGTTATTTTTATTTTGAAGATTTGAAAAACAAACAAAACAAAATGGAATGTGCATAATAGGCTTCCTGTAATTTCAAACCTCCACGTGGAAATAAAGCGACCCCAAACCCACAATGCCCTTTCTTTTTCCGTTTTGTGGGAGTGCAATACGGCAGGAAAGGTAGGTAGGAGAAAGCAGACAGCCGCGTATCCTCTTTAGTTTTCTGCAAGTTCCAAGGCAGGCAGATGAATAAAATGTAGAACAATCCCTTTCTCTTTTCCGCTTTGCGGCGGCAGACACAAGTGAACAGGCGGGAAATTGCAAACGAGTAATAAAACAGCCTGCTATTAAAAGGCAGCTTGCTTAATTCATAACACACAGTAAAGTAGCCTTTTGAAAATGTAAAGCATGAACTTGAAATAAGACAGTTTAAGTCAAGCTTTAATCTGTGAGGCGGGTGCGGTAAACATACTTTATGTGCACAAGTATGCCAATTTAAAGGTGGATAATACTCCAAATGCATATTTCTTCATGCTCCTACAGTATAACTGTCAGAAAGAGCATTCCATGTTAAAACACAAGTTTCTCAGGTGTTGGGAGGCTTTCAGTTTCGCTCCATTTCTGGCTTTGGGCAGCAGAGGATTTCTGACGAGTGACTTCTTCAAGCTCGCTGTCAGACTTGAATTTGGACAGCCACAAATCTTTGTCAGCTATATCGGCCATGTCCATTTCAAGATGAGCCTGATTTACTCCTGGGAATGTGTTCAGCAAGGACGGGTCAATCTTCAGAGGTGTGACTGGGAAAGAGTGTCATTGTTTCCCTTTAGGAACTCGCTTAATCTGCTCCCAAATGCAGCTTGCATATCAATGAGCGCACTTTGTAAATAATCACCATGTGTGATTGGATTGGGCGTCTTTGAACTCTCTCAGGAAGGGGGAGTGAGAGAGCGTGCCTCGCTCTACATCTCTGGCAAATACAGTCAGCTTGCGCTCGAATGACAAAACGGCTTACAGCATTTGCGGTGCAGTGTTTCCCCGCTCCTGGAGACTTTTATTGAGCTTGTTTAGGTGACTTCTCATATCCACCATGAAGTGCAGGTGTTCCAGCTGTGGGTAGTTCAGGCCTTTGCTTTTCAGGAATGTTGTCACGCGCTCCAAACAAGCAACAAAGCGATGCAAACCCTCACCCCTGGACAGCCAGCGGACTTTGTTGTGTAACAGGAAATCAGAATATTTGCTGTCAACTCCATCTAGCAACTCACGGAACTGACGGTGGTTTAATGCTGTTGCAATAATCTTGTTCACCATCAGGATGACAAGGTTCATCACCTCCACTGCAAAAACTCAAATCTCAGCAAGTATATTTTCCTCATTTCTAGATAAAATATCTCATCACACTCAAAATAAGACTAATTTGCTTAAAGAGAAACATTTCAGTAAGATTTAAAATGTTATTTCAAGATTTTTTTGCTTGTAATAAGCAAAAAAAAATCTGCCAATGGGACAAGCAAAGTTTTCTTGATGTCTTGAAATGAGATGCATCGTCTCAAAACAAGATCTTATATCTTACCGAAATGTTTTTATTTAAGCCATTTTTTCTTATTTTGAGTGTGATGAGATATTTTATCTAGAAATGAGAAAAATATACTTGCTAAGATTTCAGTTTTTGCAGTGTCCATACACTCCGGTGGGAATGTTTGTGCACACAGTGCTTCTTCGTGCACGATGCAGTAAAATGCAAGCAGATTTTGATCCAACACTTTCTGTAGTAAAGTCACAAACCCCTTTTGCGACCCTCTCATACTGGATGCCCCATCTGTAGCCACTGAAATCAGGTGTTTATTCCTTTGTCATTGAAACAGTAGCACAGCCTCACAGATGTCCTCCCCCCGTGTTTGGCCTTTCAGTGGTATTAACTCGATCATTTCTTCTTGCGGACCACCAGAGTTCACATACCTGCATGGCGTGGCGGCCGAGCCCGCGGGGGGGGCGGGGCGGAGACCGGGGGCAAACCGAGGCACGCGGCTAAGGACAGACAGGAAGGCCCCGCACGCTGGGAGAGAGCACTAGGGCGGCAAGGCTGCTAGCGGAGCAGGAGGAGATAGAGCAGATAAAAGGGTGGGGGTCCACCTGTCGATACAGGCAGGGGGGGGGCGGCGTCCGGAGCTGCACTTTCACACAGACCGCTCCCAGGTTTCTTCAGGCTGAACAAGGACCACTTTTTCCCTGAACTGGCCTCTCCTATTGGACGCGCTAGGATGTCGCGCGCGCTGCGCCGAATTAAAAAATGTTCCGGCGCAGCGGCGTCAGCGCCACCACGGCGGCATGCGCCCACCTTGCGCGCCGCGGTGCTCCGCGGCATGGCGGAACGCGCTGCCGCGGCGGTACGACATACACAATGAATGGGTTTGCCGCCGTCCTCTTGCGCTTGCCGCGTTCTATCTGAAAGGGCCTTAAGAGCGCCACCTGTTCGATGTCGATCACACGACTCATCACAGGCAGCTGAGGATGCTGGAGCTGAATTAATGTCCTTGATTTGCTGATTGGTGATGTTGCCTGCCATTTTAATGGCCCCGTCCTTCACTGTTTTTGCGGAGAGAGGTATGTCTTTAATTTTTTGTTTTTTTTGTTTTTTTTTTTTGAAGTCTGAAAAAAGGGGCTCTGATATTTCGATAAATGAATCCCTCATGTAATCACCATCTGTGAACGGTTTTCCATGCTTTATTACCTCTCTGGTAGCAGCAGGAGGGGAGTTTGGAGATGCAATCCACTTCTTAAATCTATCGTTGCGCTCTTGTGATTTATCCACAAGTACTGCAATCACACTTTTTCTCTCACTCCCAACTGGGTGGTCAGCTGCAAAATGCCTTTCCAAGTTACTCTTGTTGATATTTGACAACTTCTCATTACATTTCAAACATGCAGGCAATCCTTCCGCATTGGCAATGAAAGCAAATGATTCGGTCCATTCTTCTTTGAATCTTCTCTTCTCATCAGTAATCTCTCTTTTTCTCCCTTTGAGATCCATGGCCCAAGACACACCCACGGTTTGTTTACGACAGCCACCTGCCTGGCACCGCGCCGCGCCGAAACATGTCGCAGGCTATGACGCAAATCTTTGTTGACAGAGATGTTTAAATTTATTGTTTAAATTTATTTATTATACAAATTTTTACAGCATTGGAGAACATAAAGAATGTTTGTTTGTCCTCCTAAACACCAAATTAAAACAAACAAACAAAAAAATTCCATCTTTTTCCATTTTCATACATTTTTGAAAAAGCTCCAGGGAGCCACAAGGGGGGCGCTAAAGAGCCGCGGGTTGCAGACCCCTGCCATATATGGTAACACTTATAACCTGTCTTCCTTAAATGGTTAGACTTATAACTTGCCTTGCCTCATATGGTAGACAGTTATAACATCCCTTTTTCCTTTTATGTAGACGTTTAAACCTGCATTGCCTTATATGGTAACAATTATGACCTAATTCGCCTTATATGGTAAACACATAGAACCTGTCTCAGCTTATATGGTTATAACCTGATACAGATATAGATCATTATTAAAACATCATTAAAACTGCTAACAGATATAACTTAACTTCCCTTATATGGTAAAAGTTATAACCTGCCTAGACTTACATGGTAACATGCTTTATATGGTAACAGCTATATCCTGTCTTGCCTTAGCCTGCCTCTCCTTATATGGTATATAACCTTTTTGCCTTATATGGTAACAGTTATAATCTATCTCACCTTATATAGAAACAGTTATAACTTGCCCCACCTTATACTGTAAAAGCCAAACACTTTCTCCACTCTGCTTACTAGGGCTTTGACTCCGAACTTTGTTGTTTGAATATAATTTGAACATTAAAAAGATAAATGAAGTTTGAACTAATATTTATATTCGAGCCTGTTGCTGGTATTACTTTTATCAATGTGTTCGAATGTAACATGTTTTCAACAGGGTTAATGCGCAACGCCTTCTAGAGAACTTCAGAAAGTAAGAGCATCCAGCACTGAGCAGGCTGATATGACAAGTATGATGAGATAAAGCATCTTACAAGTCGCTGCGGCATGAAGAGCCGACCTCGTCAGATAAATAATATAATTCTACAGTCAGTTTTCATGCATTTCTCTCGGATGATCAACTACGAAGATGGATTGTGAACATCAGGTCACACCATGTCTGAGCTCCAGGACGTCAGAGAGCCGAGTGAAGGAGGAGGAAGGAGCTGAAAGCCGGCGCTGTTCTGGTTTCAGTTCATTATAACAACTATTCTCTTTGTGAGAGAAGACTGTGTTTGGGAACGTACAGCTGGACCAGAGAAGATGGAAACTGGAGAAGCAGTTTGTGCTCGTGTCATCAGAAAATGAGAAAGATAAGTTAGCAAATCCAGCTAGTGCTAACTTAAGAAAATAATATATGTAGCAATGATATATCTTAAAGAACAGTAGCCTACAAATAGATTTCTGTGTTAAAAATGTGAACGTAATATTCGTTCTTACTACACGGTGTCTCAATCAAACACATTAATCTATATGTGTCACTGTCTTCTGATGATGCTGCCTCTGAGCTACCGCTCTTAGCTAAACGCTCACCATGAATAAAGTTGGTTATACAGCTTAAATCACTTCACCCGCTTGGTGGCAGACGTTGCTGTGTGTTTCTGATGAATCCGGTGGACATCGTCCACGATGATGTGCGGCAGGTCTAAAAAAAAAAAAAAAAAAAACGTGTAAATGTCGTTTTGTCCGGATGTAACGTGACAGATCTGAACTGGAAGTGATCGTCGGGTATCTCTCCCGTCTGGTGAAGTTGAGAATTGCGACCGACGGAGCATTAACTGTGTTGTAACAACATCTTCTGTTATATTCTGCTCATTACATCTGCACTATAACACTGAATTATGTTGTTTGCTCATTAATAACAATTTTAACTCACCCAAATACTTTGAAAAGCCTTTCGTGCACGTGGTACATTGACGTTGATAGAGCTACACTGCCCTCTGGTGGCCAAAACATGTACAACTCTAAGTTGATTCCAATACAAATTTAATGGTTAAATTACTATTAATAAATGTTTGAATATATTCGAACTTCGTTATGAGACAACAAACAAACTTCGGATTGGATTTCTGAGCAAAAGTCAAAGCCCTACTTCTCACTGCATAAAAAAATCTTTGTCTAGTGAAAAACCCCAAAGGAGACAATAATATAGCTGCATTTCCTTGGATAACCCCTTGAGCCTGGTTCCAAGCCAGTAATTTCACATGTGGGGTCTCCATGGACCCTGCAGCGAATAACGGCCTTGTAGTCGAGTTTTCATTTGGTTTGTTTTGAATTTAAAATGAGCTCTGATTAAAGATGAAGTGTCAGTCACTCAGCCCACTGTTTCTGCTTTCATCTGCCTCTGAGAGTCCTGGACCGTATATGGAAATCTTTTCCTGAAGGTCTCAGAAAGCTTTATGCAGACCTCAAATATGGCCCCCAGAAGTAAAAGGAGACGGAGAGCAGCAGTCTGACAAATGCATGCTATCAGTTGTATTATGCTCTAATTGGCCCCTGTTGGAGAGTTTTCAGTGTGGAATAAAGAAGGCTTTGTTATAAATGCTCTCTAATGTATGCATGCAAAGTCACCCTAATCCATGCACCCAGAATGGCAGAGATGCAGTGTTTAGTCTACTGTGAGTTCACAGTCTGATAATCAGTAATTAGGTAATTGTGTGTGTGTGAGGGGGGTTGTTATCAGCAGATCAGGCTTGCGCTGAGAGCTGAAACACAAACTGATGATCTCTGTGTGTTTGTGAACATATTTTCACCACAGCTTCTTATTGTCTTTGAAGAGATATTGTGTGTGTATGGGTTTCCTAAGTTCAGGGTGTTAGTCATCACCCACAGCGAGGGGGATCAGAAGCATCGACAGTTGCCATGGTCACCTGCAGGTTCTATATTTTGACCTTTGACTGGCTGTAGTGAGTGATGATCTCCTGGAGACATGCATGATTTCTGACACGGGCAGACCCGTCGGTTTATTCAGTTTAAGGTCATGTTCTGGGTCTAAATCTTTGATAAAGTTCCACACACAGCTGAGACGTCTTAGGAAGTTCATTGTGATTCTTACAATAACCTTTATAGAGAATGATGAGACAACTCTTCAGCCTAATTCCTCTAAAACCAGCAACAGAAAGTCTTCACTAGGTGTTGGCATGCAGATGACACATTATCCATTATAAAGATAAGGAAACACTTTGCTTTCGAATGTTTAAATGGAATGTTATTGATGGCATGTGATAACTTTGTACAGATATTAATGTTTCCCATGAAATATATCCTACCAAAGTTAGTTCTGGGTCACAATTTTTAAACATCCAATAGATTCAAAACATTTACCAAATGGAATGTCGCCAATTTTTTACATACAGTACACCAAAAGGCTGCGACAGCAATTCACGCAAACAGGTTGAGTAGGTAGCTTTCTTCATCATAGTGCACATCAAAATCTGTCCTGTATTCAACCATAGATCAAAACTCACTTCATGCCAGATTGTACAGAAATGTTGCCACATAGCCCTGAGTGACTTTAAAGGACTGGTACACCCACACAATGATGGTCCTTCTTTTTCTACTCACCCTCACGCTAAGCAAGACTCTGGAGTGCTTTTTTAATATCTCAAATGCAGCCGGAGATCGGACAGGTTTTGCGTTTTCCCCCAACTTTCATATAATGGAATTCACCGGTGACTGAACCAAAAAGGTCCATAAAAGTCCAAAAAAAGCAATATTCCTCCATACTGCTCGTCCCATGTTGTGTGTTAATGTACACTACTGTGTCCCAAATCGACTACTTCCATACTCAAAATCCCAAATGGAGTACACTAACTATACTATGTACTCAATGGCTCAGTATGTGATTTTCGAGTTCTCAGTGCTGTCCCAAATCGCATACTCCCGTGCAGAGTGCTCACCGGAAATCAAAGCATGATGTCGACTTCTTCTATGGAAATTTTTGACTGGCTTACAGCCACAGTGCACTGCTACTATGTTCTGCCGCCACTTTTCACCTTTGAGTGTTATTTCTCATCACGAAAACACAAACATCCTTCGTGAAGCCTTACGCTGAAATCGGCTCCGGAAAATCGATGTCCTCCTGCTATTGGCTGAAGCTGAAATAAAAAGGTTTTGAATTTCTGGGATTATTTGAATGCTTCTGGTAAGGTATCGTGTTTGTCTTAAATTTAATTTATAAAGGTCCTAAAAGGTCTTAAATTTAACTTGCTGAAACCTGCAAGAACCCTGCCCAGGGTTTGGTTTTAGGTCCACTGCTTTTCTTTCTCTAGATGCCTAGGGTCAATATTTTGGGTCAAGCATGGTATTTCATTCCATTGCTTTGCTGAGGATGTACAGGTCTATTTGCTGCAAGAGATCCTTTGATGCCGTGTTAGATTGCATGAGGTAGGCCTGGGTGAAAAATCGATTGAATGAATTAATTCACATTTTTTATTGCAGGTGATTTAAAAGATGAGTGAATCAAAGTTTTGTATAATGGTGCATTTTTGGGTCCCCGTAGTTTCCATAGTGGTAGTTTCACATTGCAGTATGGCAAGCGACAACAACTTGGGACTTTGATTCCAAGAGGGTCTTTATTTATTTATTATTCCTTCTAGAAATGGGGGTTACATTTGTCTTGTTTTTGATTAATTAAAAGCAAAATTTGTTTTGTCTGCCATTTGTATTTATAGCATTACTTAATAAGTAGGGGGGGGGGGGGGGGGGGGGGAAAAAACGTAATTTGAAAGATAAAAAAAAAAAATCGGAGGTTTTATTTTTAGGCCATATTGCCCAGCCCTAGAATGAGGGGTATCAAAGCTTGGATGGACTCAAACTTTCTACAGTTAAATGAGAACAAAACCGAGGTGGTCCTGTTTGGTGGCCCTGATCTGGTCCAGGTCCTTGCCAGTTCATTTGGGCCACTAGCACCTCACATGTTGGGAATCTTGCTATGATCATGGATGGTGCTATTCAACTTGGCAAACAGGTCAACTTGGTGGCCAAGTCTAGCTTCTTGCAGCTACGACTTATTGCCAATACCTTGAAAAAGTCATCCATGCTTTTATAGAGTATTGTAACTCCCTGTATGTGGGCGTTGAGCAATCGGAGCTTCATCATCTGCAGCCTGTTCAAAATGCAGTTAGCTTATCTCCTGATTGGAACATGGAAACTGGTGCTTTCTTCCCCCCACTGGCTTCCAGTCAAGTAACAGGGTTGATTATGAGGTTCTTTTATGTGTTTTTAGGTGTCTTAATGGACTCGCTCCAGAATCTTAAGCCCCGTTTCCCCGTTTCCCGCAGGTCTGGGTCGGGTCGGGTCGGGCCAGGCCGGATTGGGTGGGTTTTGGTACGGATATGTTGATTTCACATTGCGTCCCCACAGCAAACTGCACCCTTACTCTGGAGGCGAAATATTAACCGGATTGCGGTGCTATGTAATCGCGTGACATCATCGCTGTGCAACGCCTTTTAACCAAAACACAGCACCACAGGTGACAGAAACAAAGGAGTCACCCCGGCTTTGTTTTTACGCTTGGTCACGCAGGAAGTGACGGATTTTTCAACAAATAAACAGATTGCTGTGTGTTAGCTCCACCTCTTTGGTCCGGATCGGTTAGATCAGTACCCCTACCGAAGGGTACCAAAAAAGTAGGCCCGGTCAGGTCGGATATAAGGGTACCTGTCCCAGTTTTTATCTGTGGAGACGCAAAAAAATGTGGACCGATCCGGCCCGACCTGACCCAGACCCGCTGGTGGAAAGGGGGCTTTACCGTACTGCATCGGCCGTCCAGAGCACGTTATTCAGCCAGTTAGTCTTGGAGGCTCCTCGATCTTGTTTACTTGTTTACCTTGGCCTTTGGCTGCAGTTTTATGATGTATTTGTTTATTGTTGCTCTGCTTTCTTATGTAATTGTGGTTTTTTTTCTTTTTTGATTTGGTTGTTTTTGTATGTTAAGCACTTTGGAGGCCATTGCTGTATGAATGTGCTCTATAAATAAATTTGACATTGACAGAAGAATGTCTGATCCACTGTTCAGAACAGCTTTATTCAGTTTGTACTGCCGAAGCCACAGCTGCTTCAGCATTATTTTAGGAAACAGTTTGTTTTGCCATAGATTTTATGTAAAAGCCTTCCAAAGCCTCTGTGATGTGTACCTGATGGTTTTAAACCTTCAGCTTTATCTTATGGCCATCCACCAAACTCTGAATGATGAAATCTTCTCACAAAGTGGCCTGACGCTTTATCTGTAACTTTTAGTCTAAATAATTTAAATTAAACTAAATATTTAAAATGTCTGAATCATATGCATCATATAAGTCTGATCCCTTTCCAAAGAGGTTTGGACTCGTATGTACTGTACTCGTACTGCCCTTTGTCACAAATTCTGTTCATCACTTTTATTGTCAAAGTTTTTAGGTGCAGTACGTTTCAATGGGCTGAGAATCAGGTCCGCTTTGGAGATGATGTGTTTCTGAAATAAGTTTCCCCAGCAAGGTGTCTGAGCTCTCCCTTACTGTATGTTCAGACCAAAAGCGGCAAAAAAGCCCGAGGCTGGGCGACAAACAGGGCAGCTTCCAAAGCGGCAAGATGTTTTTGCCGCTTTCGTCACTCATCACGTGACTGATGTCAAAGTTAAATCGCACCGGTCATTTAAAGGAGCCGCACAGCGACTTCTGGACAGTATCATTGCAGTTGCTCACCTCCCACTTAATTAAAGCAGAGCAGAGCTGCAGGACGTTTTGTGTGGTCATTAAATACAGGAAAAAAATCGCAGCACATGAACATAAATTAAAATCATTTTCTAATTAATCACAGGCGGTTGTTTAGTTGTTTTCCGCAGTATTGAGCAGAAAACAACTAACAAGTGGCGTAATGATTTATCCACCACAAATTTTTATAACTTTGAAATACACTAAAATATGGCTGAAACAAAAAAGCAGTGATGACAATAAACTCAGAATACAGCTTCAAACTTTGCAATAGAGAGAAGAAGTCAACACTGCGTGAGCAGCTGTTTCTGTGATCTTTGTTTTAGGCTACAGAAGAAACGGAAGAATCCATACATCACCCAGCCCGTTTAGACCAGTACAATTTATCCAGCCACAGTTCCTCTGCTAGTTTGGTGAAGCGGCTTCATTTAATGTGGAACAACTTCACATTATTTTCTCCACGCTGCCAAACACTGACATTTAAACTCACTGCACACAAACTCAACACAAATTCACAAGCTGTGCTCAATATGAGCCGAGAGCGTGCGCGTGCATCCCGGTCATTTTCTCATAATTATGCAGAGCCGGTGCGTTTTAACACATGTTGATAATGATTTCAGATATTTTTAGTTTATATGTTTATCACAGAAATGTATAAAACACTGCACAGGAACGAAGTTCTGTATGACACGAAACAAAAGACAAGCAGAGACACCGCATACGCTACAGCTGAGACAAAGTTAGGAGAGCACACGTGTGTGCGTGTTCTAAAGAAAAATAGCCAGGAGCAGTTCTTCGAAAAACTTTTTGGAAGAACGGGGAAAGGGGAGAGGCGGTCAGTAAATGATATTAATTCCCGTTGATAATTGTTATTATTTTATCATTAACATGGTCTGCCATGACTATAAATATGCGCGTTTAACCCTTAAAATCATCTGGACTCATCATGGATGTGGATGACATCACTGTGCTGCTGCTGTACACCTGAAGAAGACGGCGTCGCCTGGTTCCTCTCTCCGGGTTTGGGTGCTGGAGATGCAGCCAGACAGAGACGGTTCCAGCAGGACTTCAGGTTGAACGTCCAGAGGGTTTTTTTCTTTTCTTTTTAACTTTGGTCCCGGTAGCCAAAAAGAAGAACATTACCAAGGATGGACCTGAACAGGTAATCAGCCTCTCGGCATCCATAACAGATCGAGTGTGTTGTTGTGGGAACCAAAGTCACATGCGTTGTTCTTTGGGGCCGCTCAATTGAAGGACACCTCTAAGTTCAACTTCTTATCTGGTGCTGCTTTGGAAGCTTTAGCTGCTTCTGTCGCTCTGGACGTGCGGCAGGTGGCGGCAAACGCTCTTGTCGCTCAGGACGCCTGCTCTCATTGAATTAACTTCCAGTGTCCTTGCCGCTTTTGGTCTGAACGTACAGTTACAGATAAGGTGAGAAGCTCAGTCATCCAAGACATCAGAGTAGAACTGCTGCTCCTCCACATGAGGTGGCTTGGGTATCTGGTTCAGATGCCTGCTGGACGCCTCGCTGGAGAGGCATTCTTTGCACGCTTCACCATGCGTAGACCCCCGGGAAGACCAGGGACACGGTGAAGCGACTGGCTTGGGTACTCCAGTGTGGGCTTCTCTGCTTAACCTGATCCAACCTCAGAAGAGCAGAAGAAATCCTGAATATAAACAAGGAGAGGGGGTGACCTACTCTAGAGGCCATTTAAGGAACTGTGGTGCGGTTTTGGCTCATCTGAGTACACTTATATTGAAGTATCAAGTCAAAGATGAACTGAAAGATACTGTATTTTCAATTGTTAGATATGATGGGAATTTAACTTGGACATCAGAGTCCAAAGGGAGCTGAATGGGATTATCCCTTAAATTTAGCAGCATCTTAAAAGGTGTTATAAAAGATCTTTCTTTAAGCAACTTTTGCAATATTCAGTGAAATTAGGTTCACTACCCCATACACTACAATTAATTAAAAGCTTTAAATATATAAATATTATTATACATCAGCTGTGAAAGTCATGGGGCTGAAAAAAAATCTGCCAGTCATCTCTGCATTACTTACATTTTTCATTTGTCTACTGGCTCGTCAATCACTGTTACTACCGTGGAAAGAGTGATTGACAGTCAGTTCAACAGGTATGAGGTGAGACTGATCAATGATTCACTGATCACTGATTGGCTGGTGAGAGTAATACTGCGTGCCAGAAGCTGCCTCTCTTGTCTGATGTTTACAGCAGGTAGCTAACATCATTCTGCTAGCAGTGAGGCAAAGCAAGTTTATTTGTACAGCACATTTCATGTACAGGACAATTCAAAGTGCTTTACATAAAACATTATAAGCATTACAGCAGGGTGCAAAAGGAAAAAAAAACATTAAGAACAAGAAAGCATAAGCATGATTTAAAATGGAAAGTCTGTACCTGCTGTCTGTTAAACAACGGAGTGGCTCGTGCACATTATTCTGTGGCCGGGGGAGGGAGCTGTGGATCTGGCAGGTTGGTCTTGCGCATGCGCATTATTCAAAAACTCACTTTCTGAAATGACGAAACATGTTCTATAGCACCTTTAAAGGAAGCGTGTAAAGTGTTTGGCTTTTATAGATGGGTTTCCTGTTTACAAACATTGGCAGTTGCGCGCGCAACCAGGGGGCAAAAAGCCTGTGTTTGTACTGCAGTCTACGGCCAAACACGCACTCATATCATTCAGAAAAATGTAAAGTAACCTGACGAAACAAACCGAGATTGTTGTATTTTAAATTATATTGTATAAATCTGTATTTTGATGACGAAAAAAATAACGACTCAGTGTTGTTGTTTTGTGTTTCTATCACGATTACACTAACTTGGCAAGAGAGTCATCTCCCGGAAACGGCATTTTTCTTGTTAAAACATGGATATTATTCGTGTTGGCCCTCATTTGAAATTTGCCTGAAAAACCTGAGTTAGAAAGCGGCTTAAACTTTCGTTTAGACACTTTGTTCAAACCAAAATAGGCCACAACAATCTGCAGCCTGCAGCAGGTTCAGTTCAGCTCCGGTGTCGTCCTCATCTCCTCCACACAGGAGCAGCTTTCACTAGTTTGGGATAAAACCAGGAAAAGACGACATCATCAAAATGTTTGGAAAGGAGCTGATTCCAACTGTTAAGGACTCACCTGTATTGCTGTCGGTGAGTCTCGCTGTTTGTGGAACATTAAGCTTTATTATGTATGAGATCCTGGTAGACAGCAGACAGACTAGCTAACTGCTAACAAGCTAACGGTACAGTATAAACCAAGGGGCAAACTCCGCCTCAGAACAGTGAAGCCCGCTTCCGCGTTGCAAATAGTGTAATCCTCCCTTCATCCGCTAGGGGCTGGCTCCAAGAGCGAGCAAATCCCCATAGACTCCCATGTTAAAAACGCCAACTTCACAGCAGAAATAAACAGGTTTACAGCCTGGTTCAAAAAATCATTTTAGGTTTATTAGGTCAAGTTTACCTTCATGTCAACTGTGAGGGGGGTGAATTTTTTTATGACTCATTTGTTTAGATGTTATTCAATCTTCAAATTACACATAATTAAGGGCGTGTCCTTATGATTGACATGCGGCAGACTGGAAGCTCCGCCTGCCGACCGGAGGCTACTAGTTAGCTCCTTCTTTGCTCTTAATAAGGTCTCAGTTTGTTACAGAGTCGCACAACGGCGGTGTTTAGTCAGCGAATTGCAAGTCTAAGCATGTCTTACCTTAACCATGCCGCTTAGGAGCCTTATCTTTGTTAGCTCCTCTTAGTTTCGTGTTAGCTCAGTTAGCGTTTAGCCCACAGTACGTCAGCTGTCAATCATTTGCCCCGCGGCCGCGCTGTGCCCATTTTAGTATTTTCCTGGAGTGACGACGTACGTGACACGGCAAGATGGCGACGGTAAGACACGCCCACCTGGCTTCACATTTCTCTATTCAGAAGAGACCGGAAGCTACGTCCAGTAATTATATACAGTCTATGGTATAAACTCAAACACCATCAGATTTACGACCCCCGTACTTCGTACACAGCTACACACAGCTACAGTGTTGTGATGCAGCCGATCGCGGCGGTGATGCAGGTATTAGTACCAGTCTCCCGACTAGAACACGGGAATAATTTCTGCCACCACGGTGGTTTAATCCGACGTGGTGACCATGGTGAAAGACTAAATAAATCATGTAGTTTGAACCTGCAGAAGTTATCTGAGATTGTTTTCTGAAGACAGTCACTCCTACTGTCCTGTTATCACCATTTTCAACTGTTTACATGCATTAATGTTTTGATTTTTGCAACCGAACAAATACTATGACTCAAGCATTATATTTCCCCGACACTTTCACGTCATATGACGTCCTCATCTGCATTAAAAGTCTGAGCTGCACTGTATGTTTTATTCCAATTAGGAAAGGTTTGAACTAAGTTGGTTAACATGGTAACCATTAAATAAATGAGACATTTTAACTGTGAGTTACATCATCTAAAGCTGATGCCCCTGTTTATTTCTCTGAACTAATTTACTTCTTTGAATTATTTATTTGTGGAAAGGCCCTTTAACGTCTAATGGCTAAATTTATTTGACATTTCTGCTTTTGAATCTGCTCCATGACCTGTTGTAAGTATGAGTCCTCTGGATATGTCAGTGTGAGTTAATAAGCTGTGGAAGCTTTTCCTGTAGTAAAACACAGAAAATGCTGTCTCATGGATTGCAGCAGATGAGTGCTGCAGAGGATCAAGTCATGCAAACGAAGAAGTTACATCCCACGAAAAAATCATTCCAAATATGATATCTCTAATAAGCCAGGGGCAGCCGGCTTGTTTTTTATTTTCTGTCAGATCTTATCACCATTAATTTGTTTTGAACTTTCTGAAGCCTGGGATTTATTTCTCACTGAGAAGAAATGAGTTAATATTACCGTTAACAGGCCTGGCCGGTTATTCTAATTACATTGCAAGCCTGCATGTGAGTCATTTTTCCACCCCATAACCAGTAATGAGACTGAAATGACCCAGTGTTCTTCACTGGAGTGGCTGTCATAGTTTAAAGCGAATCTCTCCGGAAGGTCTGTTAAAATCTGTTTTAACAGCTCAGTGTGAAATTCACTTTTCAAGTACAACATAATTATGTGGATTACATAGAAGCATGTAAGTCTGTTATGGCCAAATGGAAACCACAACACTGACTGAAAATGAAAAAAGGAATGAAGAAATTATAGCTAAGATTGTAGTGTTCCCACAGATGTAGGGAGTCATGAGATATTATATATATATATATATATATATATAAACACAGTATATTTATACATACATACATATATATATATATATATATATATATATATATATATATATAAATATATATATACATATATATATATACATGTGAGATATACCACATACTGTATCACAGTAAGAAGGTTGCTAGTTCAATCCCCGGCTGGGGGGAGGGGGTTCGAACAATTCCAACCGTTGCCTTCCTGTGTGGAGTTTGCATGTTCTCCCCGTGTATGCGTGGGTTCTCTCCAGGTTCTTCCTCCCACCATCCAAAGACATGCATGTTAGGTGAATTGATCACTCTAAATTGTCCCTAGGTATGAATGTGAGTGTGAATGGTTGTCTGTCTCTTTGTGTTGGCCCTGCGACAGACTGGTGACCTGTCCAGGGTGTACCTGCCTCTCGCCTGATTATAGCTGGGATAGACTCCAGCAACCCCCGCGACCCTGAACTGGATAAGCGGTACAGAAAATGACTGACTGACTTTATTTATTATCACTTTTGTCAATTTCAACTTATTTAACTGATGGCTGATTTTTTTCATTCCTTCTTTGATGGGAGGGTATGAATAATTTTGAGAAGTGTATATATAATATATATTATATACAGTATATATATACTGTATATACACACACACACACACGTACTACTCAAAAAATAAGAATATCCTGAAAAAATTTCCTGTATTTCTGTAATTCAACTTAAAAGGTGCAATTTACATATAGTATAGACTAATCCGATGAGCGTTTTGTGTGTTGTGCCATCTTGCGGCGCCGCCATTAAGGTGGAGGCTAGTCCCAATTACCTCCTATCTGCCAACATGAAAAAGCAGCGTGAATATCTGGATTTACAAAGTTGGACAGTCATCTTGGGTCATGATAACCTATAGGTATTTTATTCAGAGATCTTTAAGGTATTCTGACATTTATTTATTTTACATTGGATAATTAATTTAAACTATTATTCATCTCCGGAAACTGGCTTTAATGACAAGCCGCACTGGAATAAAACTCACATCTCGTAATTACTTATCAAAGTTTAAAACCTAAACTCTTTCGAAGGTGGTTACTTTTCTATTTTATCACATATTTGGCTTTTGGTATTGTTTAACTCATTCACTGCCAGCCGTTTTCAGAGCAGAGTACTCCATACTGCCAGACTTTTTGAGCATTTTGACTGATTTTGGGAGATCCACAGAATATTGTGTACTATGCCAATACAAACACTGAATGTACCAAAGAAAAGTTTAGACTCTCTTCTTTTATCAGAAAAAAACCATTTGTTTCTAGCTTTTTCCATTCTTTAGTAATCTGCTTTAGAAGATGGGCTTGTTTCAGTGAAAATGCCTATTTTTGAGCAAAAAGCGGAGAAAAATTAGTTTGAAACTCGCCGTCCGATTCAAGTGGAAAAGTGTCTTTGATGACAATATTTTTTACTTTAGTAACACCTTCATCTTCTGAACAGCTGTTTACTTCTATGAAACAACAAATACAACACTGAGAAAAGAGTTTTGGAGGCTAAATAATTATTTACCAGCTAAATAAGCCACAACAAGCTTGTTTCACAACAGAATATTTGGCAGAAACAGCGAGCAGAGACGTCTCCCTCCGCCCCTCCTCCCCTCTACTGCAGCTGCTCTGCGTGCACGCACCCCCCCCCCCCCCCCCCCCAACAACCGCATGCTGCAGACTTCGCTGCTGTATTTCCCTCTATGGACGTGTCTCCGATCGATCGTGTCACTGATCACTTTGTCCACAAACTTTCTTTCTTTATCCACCTCCTAAGCCGTTTCGATTACGACCGATCGCCATGTTCTCCCCCCCCCTTGCAGAAGAATCGAGCACACTTCTTGGGCTAACCGGGGCTAACAGCCGCTAGCTAACAAACAACACGAAGCCACATGGCACCTCCTCCCCTTCCTGGAGGGTTTTTTCAAGCTTGTCTGACGCCGCCATCTGCTGGATTTGGTGAAAACTACATCAGAAAATGTCAGATCATCTTTGAACTCTTTCACAAGCTGCACCAGATATTAAAACAGCTTCCCCAATTAAAACCCTTAATTAACGTGTAAACACGTGATTGGCAGTTAACGTTCGGATTTGAATTAACGTGGAAACACGTGAATGGCAGCGAAAGAGTTAAGGACTGTACAGACCACGTAGCTTCACATGTCCTGCAGATGAAACTAAAGGCTGCAGGACACCGTCTTCCTGATCCGTTTGTGTTTCTGACTGAACTGTTTTTATTTTCTGGTCCCAACGTTGCCCTGATCAGAGCAAATAACCTGATATTTCACATAATCTCCCAGATTAGTCATTAACTCTCTGCAACACCACCGCTGTCTCTGTTAGCATTAGCTAGCATGATAACGTTATGCAATACGTCATTTTCGGGAGCATAGATACGTGAATAAAATGTTAGATTAATGAGTGTTCACCATAATTTACCGTGTTTTTGTTGTTGGGGATTAAATCTGATGTTTTCTCTGCTGTGGCAGCAAGTTATTCCTCCTCTGCTTTGTGTCCAATATTCCTGCCGATACGAACACGCTGATACACAGTGGACGGAGCAGCGTCCAGTTTTGTCACAGATGGCAGAAATCTTCATGAAATAAATGTCCGTGATCTTCTCATTCACTTATTACCACATTAAAGTTTTCCTCTGATGTTCCAACAAACAGGAATGTGACGTCCTTCCAGATTTCCTCCATATTGTTCAGAAAAAAGTCAGATTCTCATCTGTTCTAATTACACATGTACAGAAACGCCACCGTTCCAATGGCGGAAGATCTACTGGCGGCTATTGGCCGGATCAGTCTATAGACAAATAATATGTGAATCAATATATTTCAAGCTTTTATCTGTTTGGATGTTGCTGATTAGAAGTTGCAGGTTAAGAAAACTACATATTTAAAAATATCAGGCCTCCCAAAGTAAAATCTTGCATCTGTACTTAGTCCTTGGTGGGGGCTCCTTTAATGACTGCCTTAACCCGGCGTGGCATGGATGCTACCAGCTTCTGGCATATCTCAGTTGTTATGGAAGACAAACATGCTTCAATCACAGCCCTGAGCTCTTCTTTATTGTTTGGTCTCTTCCTGTTCAGCTTTTTTGTGACAATACCCCACAGATTTTCAATGGGGTTCAGGTCAGGTGAGTTTGCGGGCCAATCAAGCATGGTTGTTGAACCAGGATTTTGTAGTTTTGGCAATGTGGGCAGGTGCCAAGTCCTGCTGGAAGATGAAGTCTGCATCCTCATACAGCTGGTCTGCGGAAGCAAGCATGAAGTGCTCCAAAGTGTCCTGGTAGACGGCTGCATTTATGCTGGATGATGAAGCACAGAGGACCAACACCAGCAGCTGACATGGACCCCAGGTCATCACAGATTGGGGAAACTTAACACTGGACTTCATGCATCTTCTATCTAGCGCCTCTCTGGTCTTCCTCCAGACTCTGAGACCTTTGTTTCCAAATAAGATGCAAAACTTGCCCTCATCAGAAAAGAGGACTTTTGACCACTGGGCAACAGACCAGTCCTTCTTTTCTCTTGCCCAGCTTTGCTTGCTGTTGAGGAGCGGCTTGACAACAGGAATTCGACATTTGAAGCCCATGTCCAGCATCCGCCTGCGTGTTGTTTCTCTTGAAGCAGTAACTCCAGCCTCAGTCCATTCCTTATGAAGTCCTCCACACTTTTGAAAGGCCCTTTCCTGACCATCTTCTCCAGGCTGCTGTCAGGCCTCCAGCTTGTACACCGTTTTCTTCCACACTTTTTCCTACCACTCAGTGTTGTATAGTAACTAAGTAAAAATACTTCGTTACTTTACTTGAGTAGTATTTTTTTATATTTGTACTTTACTTTACTACTTCTATTTCTGATTACTTTTACTTTTACTTCGCAACATTTTCCAAGAAAAATCAATACTTTTACTCCATTACATTTACCTGAGCATCTTAGTTACTAGTTACAAAATAACAAGGAACGTTATAGCCAATGGACAATCTTTGTTTTGTTGTAGTGGGACTAGTAGCAGTCTTGTACAAGCTGTCTCTGAAGCTAAACACACCTTTACCTGCCTCAGCAGCAGGTGAAAGGCTGTTCAGCATCGCTGGTTTGGTCTTCAGTCCAAGAAGAGCGAGATTGAGTTCTCACCATTTTTAGAACCAACTTCTTTTGAGGTTGAACAAATAGTTTTTCAGGGTTCAGTGATGACTAGATGGACAGTTCATCACAGAACTGCAGTCATGTTAAAGTTCAACCAATCAAGTTCTTTGTTTGTTTGCATCACCTCCAAGCACCAAGAGTTTATTAGGAATGATTTTATATTGAATGCACGTGGGTGTGAATGTTGGAAGGCATGCACGCAGGTCTGTAAGGACATGTTTGTGTGTATTTTTCTATATGGTTGGGTTTATGGTTGGGTATTGAAACTCCTTTGCACTTCGCAAATTAAAACTTAAAAACTAAATTAAGCAGAAATAAAGAAAATGTTAAACTCAAATTTCATATTGCGTTTTATTAACAGTACTTTTTACTTTTGATACTTAAGTACAGTAAATACTAGCTACTTTTTTACTTTTACTCAAGTAATATTCTAGCTGGTGACTTTCACTTTTACTTGAGTCATTTTCCAGTAAGGTACTTTTACTTTTACTCAAGTATGGCTTTTGGGTACTTTATACAACACTGCTTCCACTTAACTGTCCATTAATGTGCTTTGAGACAGCACTCAGAGAACATCCAGCTTCTTTTCTATCACTTTTTGTGTCTTTCCGACCTTGTGCAGGGAGTCGATGATGGTTTTCTGCACAACTGTCAGATCAGCATCTTCCCCATGATTGTGAATTCTTCTAAACCAAGACAGAGACTTTTTAAAGGCTCAGGGCACTTTTCCAGATGTTTTGGATTACTTATCTGATTAGACTGTGACACTCTGAGCTACAATACTGGAGCTTTTCACAATATTCAAATTTTTTTGAGTTTTTGATTTAGAGGTTTTCTTAAGCTGCAACTTCTAATCAGCAACATCCAAGCAGTTAAAAGCTTGAAATATATTGATTCACATATCATTTGTCTATACAATATGTAAATTGCACCTTTTAAGTTGAATTACGGAATTACGTGAATTTTTTCAGGATATTTTAATTTTTTGGGGTAGTTCCTGTGTATACACCACTAGGAAAAAATCAGCTGTCAGTAAAATGACTTAAAACTGACAAAAGCAATAATGAATAAAATTGTATGAAAATCATGACATTGATTTTGAACTGTGGTTCAACAAAAATATAAAAAATAAACACTCAAAAAATAAAACAAGCATGATGGGGTGTTAAAGCAAAAATTTCAATAAGCAACATTTTGGGGTGATCACTGCAATCAGGTGTTTTCTGTGAAATTAAACTGTTATATTCAGGAATTCTACACCTGTTGACAGGTATTTTGGTCCACATGGGAAAGATGCTCTAATGTGTCTGGGAAAGTTTTTATTTTTATTATTATTTTTAATTTTTTTTTTTTTTTTTAATCATTATTTCCAACCACAATTCAAAAGCAACATTATATTTCCCTAAAATATAATTTAGGAAATTTTCATTCATTAGTTTCTTTAATGAAACTCTTTCTTGTTATTTGAATAACTGTTGTGATTTTTGTCATTTCTGTTGTGAGACCCGAAACACCCAATGAACCCAGAATACAACACTGATGATGTGTCTAAGTTGCATCTAGAGTGTTTGTGCGAATGAATTGTTTTATTTTGGTCTATTTTTAGGGTCCTTTTAAATCCAGGTTTAATCGTTTTTCTTTGTTTGTGTCTATCCTTGAAATGCGCAGCATAATTTTCTACCAAATCATTTTGATTTAATTTAGTTATTTTATATATTTTTATTATGATTAATATGTTTTGTTTCTCTTTATATTTAGTATGAACTTTTAAATGCTCCTTCCCCCCCCCACCTGTAATGTTTTTAATGTTTTTTGTAAAGCACTTTAAATTGTCTTGTACATGACACCTGTACATATTAGGGGATGGGCATGTTGATACCCTAGAGTCGATATTTTGATACCAGCCAGACAAAATATTTGCTCAATACTTTTTATAATATCGCAATACCACTGTACAGACACAAAACATGTCTTTTTTTTTCATTTCTGAGAGATGATGATGATGTTTTGGTATCTTTCTGTGCTTTCATGCAGGTTATTGCATATTATGTTTTGGTAAGTTTATAATATTACTATTACGTTTTATATTTTAACATTTTCCACTGAACAAATTAAAAAGAATCTTAACCTGTACTCAAGTTATTTGAGTTTTTAATCTTATTTTTGTCTAATTTACTCATAAATATAATTTATTATTGTTTTAAGATAATTTCTTTTCAGTACTTCTGTTCTCAAGTTTTACCTATATCTGATATTGCCCTTTCATTCAAGAAATTAATGCAAACTTTACTATCACATGGGTTTTTTTCAGGGACAACAAGCATCGGTATCAGTGAAAAAGTACCACAAGGCATCGTGTCGAGAGGAAACATTTTGGTATCGCCCATCCTTGTTACAAATGAACTTGCTTGCTAATTTAAATATGGTGGATGTGGATGTTTTAGTTGCAGTGAGAGAATTTTCACTTTCCATCACAAAAAAAAAAGAAAAATCTCTTTAATGATGAGCTTGTGATTGTTCTGGATCTGCTGTGACTCCTGGATGGATGGATGGAGGAAACTCCTCTCGGCGCTGTGGTTTGATTCCCGGTGTGACCAGAGAGGGCAGAAGAGTTCAGCTAATCTCTCCCCAGCCTCCCTGCCTCCTCCGCCGGGCTCAGGCTCCCGCCCGCCCCCTCCTCTCCGGCTCCAGCTCCGGGCTTTATCTCCAACCACTTTAGATCAATGGCTCCACACTCCGCCTGGGTCTCTCTACCCCCTCTCTCTCTCTCTCCTCCTCTCTCTCCATCGCTCCCTTCCCAGCTGTACAGACCTACAGAGGAAAAGAGAGAGCGGGTCCGACTCTCCTCCTCTTCCTCCCCGGCAGACGGAGCAGACCTCCGGGAAGGCGGCGTGGATCCTGCATGCGTGTGATGGGAGTCAGCAGCGTGAGCAGTGATGGAGACTCTGCCTTCCTAGTTGCTGGAACTTATGTTTATCACCTCTGAAAGTAGGACGCTCATCTCCTGATTCTCTCTTTTGGAATTTTTCTTTGCTGTTTGTTATTTTTCCTTCTTTCTTGCAGCTCCATCAGTGGATTTGGGTCATTTTTGGGGGAGAGGAGAGGTTGTTTTCCCCTTCTCTCCTCACCGTTATCCCAACTAAACAACCCATCTTTTCTTTTCAGTTCTTTTTGAATTCTTTTTCTTTGATCTTTTTGCTCCCATGTTGGATTCTCTGGAGGATTAGCAGAAGAGAAATCCCAGAGCGGCTGGATTGTTTGTGGCATCTGTGAGCGGGACTGGAGCGCGGCAGCATGGAGCTGCTTTGGCTGCGATGTGGACATGTTTGGAGGATGCTGGCTCGGAGGAGGACGGGAGGACTCTACCTGC
This sequence comes from Atherinomorus stipes, assembly GCA_023101725.1. Lineage (NCBI taxonomy): Eukaryota > Metazoa > Chordata > Actinopteri > Atheriniformes > Atherinidae > Atherinomorus > Atherinomorus stipes. Next base: position 262,403 of record JALJCO010009116.1, read on the forward strand.
TGCTGCTCTCCTGGCTGCTGGGAGCGCACGCCACTGCGCACGGTGAGCGGGGCGAGGGGGGGGGAGATGCTTGATTGCCGCCTGCATCCCGCAGTGTGTGTATATGTGTGTGTTTGCTGAGATGTTTGCACGTGTGCGCGTCCTCCTGGGTGCTGATGAGGCTCTGCGTGTGTGCCCCGGCTGCAGGGCTGGACTGGGCTGGACTGGCTTTACAGAGCTTTACTGGGGCTTCAGCAGCATCACGTCTTGACTTGAGCTGTTTCTCAGCACTGGAAAGTGCGTGCGTGTGTGTTCAGATGTGCAGGATTTTAGCATGTTTTTTTCTCCGTTTAAACAAGCTGAACTTTTAAAAATGCTTTTCCCGTTCTGCAGCAGCTGCTGTAACTGGTTTGCTGTGTGTGACGGTGGTGTTACTGGTGGCTCTCAGCATTCTTCACCTGTCTGGCCTTCGTGAGGCAGCTGGGTCTGACTGGCTCCCACCAGGTTTTACTGGTCTGTGCCGGCTCCAGTCAGGATCTGCGGGCCTGGAGGAAACTGCTTCCTCAGATGATGATTTGGTTGTAGGTCTGCCTCCATGTCTCCGGTTCAGGATGGTGGTGATAGTCGTGCAGTAATTGGGTTTTATAGGATGAAGTTTCACAGCTTTATAAAACAAATTGAAGTTTGATTTAACCTCCCTCCTAAATGCTGATGCTGGTGTTGAGTAGAATTAGCAGTAAATGACTCGAACAGATCACAGTTATGTTGTTTTAATTAAATATTTAATTTAACATCCATAAGTTTCTCCTAAAAATAATTTAATGTTTGTTGTTTACATGTATTTTGCACATGGAAGGATCAGTTTTCATGAGAAATCATCCAAAGTTGTAAAACCGTGACCACAGAACACCACGTTGATTCCATCTGATATAGTTTGATACGTGATTAGAGCCGTGCTGGATGCTGATGATAGTCATGCACATTAGGCACTAGGGATGGGCAATACCAACATTTTTCCTGTCAATACGAAACCAGTAGTTTGTGATACTCTTTCATCGATACCGGCGCTTTTTGTTCCTGAAAAGAAAATCACATGATTGTACAGTAGTAAGTAAGTAAGTAAGATTTTTATTTAAGTGTCCTGCACACCATGGTGCCCAGCCCTCATGGGCTTACAAGACACTCGTAAACCATGCATCACGTATCAAGGTACAAGATGGTCAAAAAGAACAATACAATACGCATAACCAAAACTTTACTGGCCGTGTTTTAAGTATACAGACTTCTCTTACGCTTCTGCCATGCCAGCTCCAGAAACTTGCCTAAAGTAAATACCTCCTCCTCAAACAACCAACTTAACATTGAACATTCAGACATCCAAAACAAATCAGGGTTCTTTTCTTGAATTTTTTCAAATAGGACAGTTCTCAAATCATGATAAAGTGGACAGTGAAACACAAAATGAAACTCATCTTCCACAACATCCAGATCACAAAGCACACACAATCGCTGTTCTTCAGGGATACCTTTATACCTCCCCACCTCAACTGCCAGGGGTAAAACACCTGCTCTTAATTGGGCACAAAGAGATCTCTGACATTTCTTTAAATTAAATAAAATATAAGGTTCTGTGGAATACTCATATTTAATCTGAACATAATTTCTTAACTTTACTTTTTTCACCACTTCCACCTTCCATTGCTGTTGATGTAACAGTAAAAGTTTCTGTTTAACTCCCTTTAAATTACACTGCAAATTATTCATAAAGTGTATATTTAAATCTAAACTTGAAATGATTGAAGATATCTCTCTCGCCCACGAGTTGTTATGCCATTTGTTCCAATTAAATATACTTTTTGTTAACCTCCCCTCTGGCAGTTGGGTTAGGCGATTCCACAGTCTGATCATCTCACATCTCTGCCTTGTCAAACAGCTTTCCCAACCTGTGTCACCTTCTATAGCCAACTTAGTTGTGTATTTATGTACCCCAAGGAAATACCTCAGAGCTCTAGTCTGAATCATTTTACATTCTTTGGCCTCCTCATAACCCCACACTCCTGCTGCATAAAAAAGAATAGGGGCAACCATGGAATCATATAATTTAGTGAATGTAACAAAACCTAAGTCGGGACATTGTTTAATTTTACCAATGATGGCCCCCAGAGCTCTGCTTGCTGAGTCAATAATTTGCATTAATATCCTGAATGTAAGGACGATATTAGATATAAGTAAAACTTAAGAACAGAACTGAAAAAAATGCTTTCAGAACAATGATTAATTATATTGATGAAGTAATTGGAAATAGACAAAAACACAATGTGCAATAACCTGTGTTGAAGCCCAGAAAATACCTAAACATCATCATCATCATCACTAACAGCAACAGCATCATCATGACATCTGATAGGCTACCACCGTCATGTGATACAGAAGCTACAATCTGGCTGCTTTTATCATTTCATTGCCTAAAACTTTCAGAAGTAGAAACAAATTGCACGTTTTTTAGCTGTACAGTGGTATCGCGATACTCAAAAAAGTATTGATTTCGATATTTTGTCTGGCTGGTATCGAAGTATCGACTCCAGGTATCGATATGGCCATCACCGGCACTACAGGAGGAACTCTACATTAAAATAGGTTCACATGAGCTTTATTCTTGGAAATAAAAGGAATTTAATTGATAAAATGCCAGTTTTACTTTGCAGAGATTATTTTAGTTGTATTTAAGTCCAACCTGCTGCATTAATCTGTGAAATGACAAGAACACTTAACAGTTTGTGTTGTTAGCTGCTCATTTAAGCAAAGTTTTAACTAAATCTTTCATTTAAAATCCACAAGTTTCTCCTAAAAATCATTTGTTTATTGTTTATATGTATTTCGCACATGAAAGCATGAGTTTTCATGAGAAATCATCCAAAGTTGTTTAACCGTGACCACAGAAAACCACGTTGATTCCATCTGATATAGTTTGATACGTGATCAGAGCCGTGCTGGATGCTGATGATAGTCATGCACATTAGGCACAGGTGGAACTCTGTTCATTTAAATCGGTTTCTGTGAGCTTTATTCTCTGAAATAAAAGGAATTTAATTAATATAAGTCCAGTTTTACTTTTTGAGTGTTTATTTTAGTTGGTTTTAAGTCCAACCTGCTGCATAAATCCCAGAATATATGAGTGAAATGACAAGAACATATAACAGTTCATGTATTGTTAGCAGCTCATTTGAGTAAAGTTTTAATTAAATCTGTCATTCAACATCTATAAACATCCCTCAAAAATCATTTACTGTTTGTCGTTGGGTCATGTGATTCAGCGACTGAGCAAACAGATCTGAGAGCTGCTGGACGGCTCGCTTCCTCTCAGCCTCCTGCTGTCAATAAATTATACTCAAAGACTTCAATTAAGCTAATTGATGGTAGCAGCGCGCACACACACAATGCAGCAGCTGGATCAGCTGAGCGGTGTGTGTGTGTGTGTGTGTGTGTGTGGTTAAGTCAGCTATAAAATCCTCTGCTGAATATTTTACTCCCAGCTTTTATCTTTCGGGATACATCAAACAAGAACGAAGCCCTGACAGCTTGACTCATAAATCCTCTCGACGCGATTCAGAGCACCAGAATCCAGGTCTGCAGCAACTCACCCCAGCAGGTGGTGGGACTGATTACCCCCCTCACTTTACCTGGAGGAGAGTAAATCAGCGGATACAGGCTGAATTTGGAGAGAAAAACTGGTGATTGTTGACAAACGACCACCTGGATGCTTCTGGCCGAAGGCTTGACCAAATGTTGAGGATGAGAATCCAAAGCTGCGCTGCCTCAGTAGAATAAAAACTCACTGTCACCTCATCAGGACCACCTTCTATAACGGGTTGGACCCTTTTCCTTCATTCCTGGTGTCATAGATCCAACAAGGTGTTGGAAACATTCCTCAGAGGTTTTGCTCCATATTGACATGATGGCATCACAGTTGCTGCATCCATGATGAGAATCTCCTGTTGCACCACATCCCAAAGCTGCTCTGCTGGACTGAGATCTGGTGAATGTGGACGTCATTGGAGTAAAACTTTATCTATAAAGTAGGGGTGGGTATGTCCAGGTACCTTGTGATATGATACTACCATGACATTTCCCCAACAATAACGATAATGTCATGATAAAGTGATTCTGCAGTCATCAATATATTGCAATAAATTCAATCCACACAACACCACAATATGTGTCATGTGATACAGCAGGTCGTCCAGTGATCGAAGGATCGGCGGTCAAATCCAACTCCCCCAGTCATCTGTTGTCATGTCCTTGTGTGTGTGTGATTGTGTGCGCATTGGCTGCCATGTGTCTGTCAGCTTGCCTCAGGCCAACTGTGGCTACATACGTAGCTTACCATCACCAAGTATGAATGAGGAGTGAACGAATAATGGATCTAATGTGAGCGCCACAGAGGTCATCACTGCAGGGACCACACAGATTATGGCAGGCCAGGGCCCACACCACAGCCTCCGGGCTGCAGTGCAGGATCCCAGCCACCAAGTCGAGGGCAGCCACCCATCACCTCCCTCCAGAACTTCAGCACATTGTCTCCACCATGCACACAAAAAAACTCCTGGGTCAAACTGCTGTGTTAAAAAGGAAAAAAAATAATTTATGGGTTATTTCAACCCAGACATTTGGGTCAACAACCCAACTTCTGGGTTAAAATAACCCAACATTGTGGTCAATATTACCCAACTTCTGGGTTAAAATAACCGAACATTGTAGTCAATATAAACCAACTTCTGGGTTAAAATAACCGAACATTGTAGTCAATATAAACCAACTTCTGGGTTAAAATAACCCAACATTGTAGTCAATATAACCCAACCTCTGGGTCAAATATAATAATAATGGATTAGATTTATATTGCACTTTTTTTCCTATCCAGGAACTCAAAGCGCTCACAGTAGGTCCATTATTCATTCACTCCTCATTCATACTTGGTGATGGTGAGCTATGTATGTAGCCACAGCTGCCCTGGGGCAGACTGACGGAAGCGTGGCAGCCATTTTGCGCCTACGGCCCCTCCGACCATCACCGGAACATTCACACACATTCATACAAGGCAAGGGGGGTTAAGTGTCTTGCCCAAGGACACAACGACATATGGCTGGGGGATCGGGATTCGAACCGCCGATCCTCCGATCATTGGCCGACCTTCTCTACCACCTGAGCCACTGTCGCCCAAATATTCAACCCAAAAGTTGGGTAAAAAAAATTGCCCAATTTTCTGGGTTGAAGTAACCCAGAAATTAGTTGGCCCCTTTATAAACCAGCAGTGTTACTGTGTGTCTACATGACTACATGGTGCCGTGTTACGTAAGTTTACATTATAAAGTAGAATAAATGTCTCAGCTGAAAGAGTCGTGATATTCTGAGAGTTAAACTACGGAGGTGGACAGAAATACTTCTGCACACAAGATTTACAAAGTGACATTTAGTACAGATAGAACATTCAGGTCAAACTGGATTCAGAGTTTTTGTTTCCCCGTGGGTCACCATGTAGATTAGTCATCTGTCATGTAGAATATCCTTCTGCAGCACATGAATTTAGCTCTTTGCACACCTCACACTGCCATCATGCCGGTTTCTGATGAGTCATGAAGGCAAACATTATTCACTAGATGCTGGTCTGGAAGATAGCCTCAGAGTCTTGAAAGGGAAGTTTCACAGCTTTTAAACTACTGACTGGTTAAATACAGAAACTCACAAAGTGGTTGATTTCTTATGGAACTGGTAATGAACACAACAGTTTGGAGAACCAGAAATCAGTCTTGTGCTAAATCTGCTTTAAATCATCCCCTATTTTGGTCTCTGCCCCTCATTTATACCCCAAATGAAAACAGTATTTCCATATTTTGTCACAATATTTCACAGCTTCCAGTTATTCTTTTTTATTTGCTTAATTTGATAATGTGCAAACCGGCCTGCATGAATCCCCACGTCATTTTCTTTGAGTCCATGTTTGAGAAACAGTGAATGTTTTAGGTTTCAGTCAGATTACTCATCACTGAAATATGTGGGCATTGATGTTCAGTTTTTATCACTTATTACGGATGGATGTCATTAAAAGTATCTTTAAAAGAACTATGAAATCCCCCTGGTTCGTCCTCCTTCCAGCAGGAGGAAGAACAGCATTCAGCCAAATGATGATGGATGGAGTGTAGGATGGAGCAAAAGAGAGGTGAATGCATCATATTTGCTTTTGTTTGGGCTGTTATTAGATTATCCCGTGTGCTTTAACCTCAATGATTCATGGTTAAACCTGACACGAGGCTGCTGATCCTCGTACAGCAGATGATTCCCCTGCAGCTTCACCTTCGTAACTGTCACATGTTGCAGGGAACAGCAACCTCTCTCTCACTTCTTGGCTTTATAGAGTGTGATCGCTACAACTGTCGTATCAGAGCTGCTGTATTTCAGATGTCTCACTATGAGTCGACTTTTAAGGCAGATTAGTGGAAGTTAAATGCTATCAACATGCTAACAACAGCGATGCTAATGTGGTTTGTTGGCAAAATGAATGAACAATGTTTAGCAGTTTAGTTTGTTGTGTGAACTTGCTGTTCTCGCTCAGATGGTGTGATCTTAACATCGCAGCGTGAAGCAGACGGGGGTCTTTCACACTGGTTTTTTAGGGTGACGGTGAAGAACCTCACAATTTGATTCGATAAATTTAACCAAGCAGCTGTGATGCATAAAGCTAAACAGGATAAAAAGCAGATTGAAGGAAGAAAACAAACTAGAAAGCAAAAAACGGCTTTTCGATCTGACGATTTAAAGTCTTGGTTCTCCAGGACTAAAGAGAGACAATACGTCGGCCAGCTGATACGTCGGGTGTGTTGGCTGATACCCCCACTCGACATAAATTACCGTTTTTATATACAGTCGTCTTCAAAATTATGCACACCCTCCAATTAAAGAAGGAAAAAAAATAATTGAAATTAAAGGCAATCACTGCAATCAGGTGTTTTCTCTAATGTTTAAAAAGACTTCTGCACCTGTTACAGGTATTTTAGTTCGCTGTTCAAAGCCTTTTCTTTAATTGGAGGGTATGAATAATTTTGAGGATGACTGTATATATTTATTACAAGTTTAATGTGTATTTAATATTTGTGTACAAGCGCAATGTTTTTTTTATATACAGTTTTGCTAGAAAGTTAACAAACCCTTCCATTAAACACAGAAAAAATCAGCTGCCAGTGAAATAAGTTGAAACTGACAAAAGTAATAATAAATAAAAATTTCAAGAAAATCAATATATTAATTTTGAATTGTGGTTCAACACAAATATTAAAAACAAACAAAAAATAAAACAAGTAAACAAGCATAATGGGGCTCCTGAGCTAAAATTTTGTTGCGCAACACTTTGAGACAATAACTGCAATCAGGTGTTTTCTGTAACATCCAATCAGGTATTTTGTTTCACTGGTCATGAGCGAGGTGCTTTAATTTGTCTTGGACAGTTTTGTTTGTTTGATTTTTTAAAAATCAATTAAAAAAAAAAAATCAACATTTTATTTAACTAAATCACAATTAATACATTTTAATTCATTATTACTTTTTTCAGTTTCACGTTATTTTAAATACTATCGTGACTTTTGCCTTTTCTTTTATTGGGAGGGTATGTAAACTTTTAAGCATCTATCTGAAGTGCCTTGTTCTTTTTTTTATATTAAAAGAGTTGTAAAATTAATTTGAGTAGTGTCCTTCCTTATATTCATTTTGGAGTAAAATGCAGTATCAGCCCCAAATATTGGCCTCAAATATCGGCAGGTCGCGTCGGCCATTGGCTGAGGCTGACAAGAAAATATCGGTGTAGGCACTAAAAAAATCTGTATCGGTCGATCCCTATCCAGGACAACAGGCTTTCACTGTATTAGATGCCCAGACATTAAAAAAAACAAAAAACAAGTGGGGGTATGATTATTTAATTTCACTGATGAGCAATAAACACAAAGAAGAGCTGCAGCTAATAATTTATCATTCTGTCACAGGTGTGATACTTTATGATGCATAATGTGGTGGCGCTAGATAAAGAGCAGTGGCGGGTAAATCAGCATCTACAGCACCATCTCCGTTGTCTCTGGACGCATCATAACTGAGCCAAAAGGAAGTCCATTAAATCATTCATGTTTTATTTCAAGCCAAAAAAGCCAGTTGTGGCACTACGGCTCATAAATGCAAGTACAACCCGCAGTGCAGCGTACCGCCTGCTGAGATACGGCAGTCTGGGGGACGACTGTCAGGCCAGCTTTGTTTAGATAAAAACTGATTTTAAAGCCATAAAGAAAGTGTGTCACCCTCAGGTTGCTGCTCATCTATTTACAATTCATTGTCGTTGCTGTTAACAGCACACTTTTAGATTTTTTCCTCCAGTTGGCAACTAGAGGAGTAAAATTCTCTTTTTTTCTGCTCCGTGAAGTGACATTTAAAATCCGTCTGCGGTAATCGCTTGTTTTCCTCTTTCTTCCTTGTCATACATCTTCTCCTTCATGCTGGGCCTGTGTCTGCCGCTGGGGGCGGATCTCTGGATTATCTGAAAAGACTTTTATTCTCTCCGTTTTAAGCTGCTACAGGCTTGTAAATGATGTGTAATTAATCTGTATGGGGCCTGCCCCCCCATTATACTTGAAACAGTAATGCCATTACAGCAAATATTACAACCTTTCTTAAGCCGAAATAAAAAAAAAAAAAAGTGCCAAAGCATTTTTAAACCTGGCTACATCATACATGGCATCCTGTCATACCACGAAAACACAGCAGGAAAGATAAGGAAGTGGTGTTTGGAGGATTACTTCAATGTCATACCTTTTGGTAAGGAATCTCCTATGTTTATTTCCCTTTTATGCAGGAAAATGCATTTGTGGGATGAGCAACAGAGTTTAGTGTGTGTTTTGTTTATTTCTTCAGTCCGATAAATGACCCTAAACAACATTCAATATCAGAATCAGCTGTTTGGAGGATTTGGAGAAGATTTAAGCTATTTAACCCACACATACATTTTCCTTTGAGGTGTTAATGAGGGGAAATAAACACGCTTTCCAATTTTAGGAGGTGTTTTTGTGATAATAAAGAAAGAATCTACCAAACACAGATTTTTGTACACTTTCAGAAATAGGGGGACAGCAGGGTACATTTCTGCCCCTCAAGGTACAATTTGAATTCATATACACTGCAAAGGTCATAAGTGGACCTCAAAGCACTTATATGTACCTTTCTGGGAGCCTGAAAGGTACATTTATGTCCCACAGCACAAAGTACCCAAAGTTCAGGGTACACCAGCAGTACCCTTAAGGGTACCACCCCAGTGACAAGCCATTGTACCCCTAAAGATACAATTTGGTACTTATTTTTCTGAGTGTGTAGCAACTTAGCTAAAATAAATAAACCTGAAATCCAGGGGTGATACTGTGCTTAAAAGTAAAGTGGCATGAAATTCCCGGCGGTTCTCGGTTTGTTGCCGTAGGTCTTGGAGGGAGGGACTTGGAGAGTATAGTTCGGGGGAGGGAGGTAATTGGCTGGAAGTCAATGACAGTATGCTGCAGTAGGAGAAAATATGCCGAACTGCCAACAGCCCATTTGTGAATGCTAACTTCGCCATGTAGGCAGACACACCCAGGGAAAAAGGAAACACGAATCTACCATTTAACTCCTTCGGGGACATAAGCAGTCTGGGAAAACTAAAATATATGATCAAAAACCTCAAAAAATACCAATTTCATGCCAGGGGCACTTTTACTATCCTGAATATCAGTTTAGGGCTGAAACTTTCTACAAGCCCGATAAAATGAAAGGGTTTCGTGGTATTCTCTGAAAAAGCGGGGCTAGCTTCATGAAACATGGTCAAAGATACATGAAAAGGAAGGACCCCACCAAGGCCCTGTTTATACCACAGCGCTGATTCAGTAAAATGCAAGAGTGTAGCTGTGATCTCGCCTCTTGTTTCCACGGTAACAGAATTTTAAGGAAGAAAATCACAAATATCTGACAACGGCCTCCAGAGTGAAATTTTCTGACAATGCAAGGTGAGTCCGGACAGTATAAACAGTCTGTACCCTTGCGCGTCTGAGAAAGCCAGTTAACTGCCTTTTTAGAGGGTAATGCGGGGTGACTCAGCAAAAATCCAATCAACATCTATGGTGGATCCCCCCGTGTCATGTTTGTGCTGCATCTTCTAACTTTAAATGGACTGTTGAGGTGGGACCTGGTTGTGTAGAACAATGGTTCTCAACCTTTTTTCAACATAGTACCCCTTGTGAAATATGTTGTCAGCCAAGTACCCCCCTATTGACTGCAAAGTGTTTTGTGTTGGAATAATAGATTAAAAAAGATACAGCACTTTGTCAATTATAGTTTTATTAAACTGGAACTGTGTAAAGCAATAGTGGTTTTTACTGCTCTCTTTTAAACTAGTTAGACAGAACATATAAAGATAAGCACAGATATTTCATACACACACATAAATATTATAAATATAATCCTTTCAGTAGGATTTCTAAGACAATTTTACCACAACTCCATTGTTTGTGTTGTCAAGGTGACGGTGATTGACAATTGATGTAAGTTGGCTTAAACCATGTTGGTATGTGGGAGACAGTTATTTTCTTAAAGGGGAACTTCGGTTTTTCCAATCTGGACCTATTTTCTAGCATGAAATACATTCACTTACCCACCCAGACAGTTTTGGTACAACTTGAATTCCGTCGGGAGATATTTAGATCCACTCCAGATCGGTGTATGTCCAATGTAATGGCAGTGATGGGGCAACTGCGTGCAGCTTCTAAATAAGGCATTATCTGCCACAAACTCCTTCATTTCACCAATGTTTTGTTGCGAAACATTAGTCGGACCCCCCCTGTGAGCTCGAAGAGGCTTTTTTGTGGTGATTCGTCATTATTTACAGACATTTACTTGTTATGGTGTCACATAATAGTGACGTTATCAAAGCCGCCGATGTAAAAAAAAGCTTGTAAACACGGATGAATCACCACAAAATAGCCGGAGTGGTCATTCCCCCATTTGAGAAATAGTGCTATAGAACATTAATGCCGCCAGGGAGGACGCAGAGGTTATATACACCAGATAGACAGCGCATCAATGTACAAACGGACATGTGGCGCTCATTGTGTTGTTTTTTCTGCTTTTATCAGGATGTGGCCACATCTGGATGTGTGGTTGAAAAGTTTCACTGCCCACTAAAGACCTGACATACACTCTTCATTGCTTCTGATGTTTGCGTTTTCCCTGCGTAGAGTTTTCTTCCCGCTGCTGTGTCAATGGGATTTTTTTTCAAAAACGCAACTGGAAAGAATGTTGCGTTATCCGTGGATGAGTCGCTGTGTAAATGGGGCCGAAGTAAAGGAGCTGCAGTGGATTAACAAAGTGCATGAACCAAGACTCCATAATGAAGTGCAGGAAAACATTCCTGCAAAAACATTCCAAACAAAGAGCAAACCAACATGTGCTTCTACAGAAGGAGGTAGCGACTAAACAACAGCTGTGGTGATCAGCTACTGAGGATGAGGACGGGATGATAAACCAGTTATTAATATGTTAAAGTTGTTTTTACTGTTAAAATAGTATGTTCTGTTGCCATGGTTACCAACTAGTGTTTGAGTCAGCGCATTGATTTAGAACAATCAGGCTGTTTGTTTGGAACTCCTTTTCTAGGTTTCCTATATCACTTTTTACTGGACACCCTGCAGCCAATCAGAATCGAGTGTTCACCCAGACCATAGTGTGAGTAAAATTTATTGACAATATTTTGCAATTCATTTAAAATGGATTCAGTTTGGTCAGTAAATTCAGAATATACTCAGTGACACATTTTGTGTATCGTAGATTAAATTTATTGCAATATATTGATTATTGCAGAGTTACTGTATTGTGATTTTATCGTTATTGTAGGAAAAATATCATGACAGCATTGTATCGCAACTTCAACCTGAAGTTCAAGCTGAACTCAGAAAGCTGAGCTGACAGTCACAGAACAAGCTGAGAAATATCAGTGGCAGATGTAGAACACCCCCCCCCCCCCAGCTGTGACAATCTTTCTTCTATCAGAACCAGAAGGGTGGAGATAAAGTCTGGGCTCAAAGGCTCTGGACTTGTTTTATCCCCCGTCAGAGTTCACAGATTCTGGCTTTCATCTGGTCTGGTTAGGACTCCGTGGTTCCTCGACCACCATGTGGGGGGTAGAAACTGGTTCTGGCTCAGTCTTACCCCGCAGAATGCCTCATGCCTCTGTTCCTGACCTCTTGCTGCTTTAAATGAAAGAGATGAAACGTCTTGCTGATCAATAGGTCCTGAACTGCAGCGACTTCTTTCTTCTGTCAGTAAAAAGTTATTGATCTGCTGATGAAGAGCCTGGTGATCACACAGGACCGCCTGCCTGCTACTGAGAAGAATTAACCATCTTTCTGCTGATATCAGAATATTGAAGGGACTGGAGACTGCTTGAGATCAGCAGCACAAAACCATCTTCTATCTATCAGTGAAGCTACGAGATCGATCAGTGTGATCGGTTTTGTCCCAGCGGAGGAAGTGACAGATGACTTTCTCTCAGCACTTGTTTGATGAGGGCTTGAACAAATAAAACCTAGAACTGAAACTGAAATTAGATTTGAAGTTGCTGAAGCTTAGAAATGATGCGACGCAATCATGAATGATTCTAATTTTAATCAAATTTAACAAACTGCATTGTTTGAAAATGAGAAAACATCAGAGCTGCAGAGAATTTTGAGAAGCCGACACGGCAGCATCAACAGCTCCCCCCTACAGTACAGAAAATTGCAGCGTCCTTTTCTGTAATCTTTACTCCGTCTTTGCTCCAGAGCTTGTAATTGCTCTCAGGCTTGCAGGGGAGGGTGTTCAGCTGCAAGGCCAACGTGAGCTACATGCAGCTCGGTGGATAAAAATCTGCTTGAAATGGCAGTTTGTTGTTTTAATGACACATTATGCTTTTTACCATCAACTCTGCAAATATTCATGAATGTACAGTCACTGGTGTCAGAGGTCAGAGGAGAATGGGCAGACTGGGTGGAGGTGATAGAAAGGCAACGGGGAGTCAGATAAGCACTGGTTCCAACCAAGACATGCAGAAAAGCATCTCTGAACACACAACACGTCCAACCTGGAAGCAGATGGGCTACAGTGCAGAAGACCAGGTCTGGACAAGGAGACAGGGAAATGTTGCTGCTCCACATTCAGATGGTGATGATTAAGGATAGACGATAACATCGCCGGACAATATTTTCCCCCATTTGGCATAAATTACGGACTATATATATATATATGTATATATATAAAAATATACACTACATACAAAAAGTTAGGGATATTTGGGTTTTTGTATGATGTGAGAATGAACCTAAAATCCAAATAGTCTGAGATGGAGGAATCACCACATCAAAGTTCCAGTTAAATGTCCAACATTCATGATATAATATCAATAAGGAACCATGATCTCTGTGTATCGAATATCGAGCAATACAGACATTTTAACTGATTTTTTCAACTTGAGTTCTGACAGTGAGCTCTGTGTTGAAAACTCAGTGGATCTGTGTTAGACTACAAACACATCTGGTGGAACTTCTTTGGTTTTCACGTTGAGTGCGATTCTGATGGTAAGCTGTTGTGGACAAAAGGACACTGGGTTAAAAAAGCCATGAAAATATATATTTTTGAATAAAAAAAATATTGAACCGTGACACTAAAGTATCAAACCGAACCGAATCGTGATTTTTTTTTTTTTTTTTGTATCGTTGAACCGCTAATATACACTACTCACAAAAAGTTAGGGATATTCGACTTTCGGTTATAAGTTCAGGAAAATATGAAATGTTCATATTTAACCATTGAACAATATACATGTGCATCTAAAAGTTTAGACAAAGTCTAATTCAGTTCACTTGGACAGGTCGCAGTGGATTTTAGGTTCATTCTGACATACCAAAAACCAAATATCCCTAAGTTTTTGTAAGCACTCAAAAGTGCACTGTTCCTTTTTTTATATATTTATTCAAATGCTTTGTTCTTTTTTATATTAACAGAGTTGTAAAAATACATGTCATTATATCCTTCATTATATCAATTTTGGAGTCAAATGCAGTATCGGCCCCAAATATCGGTAGGTTTTGTTGGCCATCGGCTGAGATTGATGAGAAAATATACACTAGGTATCTGTATCGGCCCTAAAAAAATCTGTATTGGTTGATCTGTAGTGATGATAACTTCCTCCACTCTCTGCTCTTCTCACTCAACAGAAAACTTTCAATCTCATTTACATCGTTGCTGTACATGGTGTAATACTAGCCCAGAAATGCTGGAAATTCTCCTAAAGGAAGTCAAACATGCCTCATCATGATCATACAATGATTATTCTATCAGATCTTTACATCACTGTAATCTTCCAAGGCTTGCTGAGTAGAATTAGCTTCAGAAAAGATTGTGTAATGTACCACACTGACCACAAACTCAACCATAAACCGTGTGATCTCTTTCCAAGCGTCCTTCCTATGCATACTTATACTACTTAAACATAAACACAGACTTACCAGGAAAACAGGAAGGTTTGAATAAACCAGCTTCAGTATTGTGCGCAGAATATTACGTCCCATTTTGAGTGACCTTGATGAGGAACTAAAAATTTCACATTATCTTCAAGCAAATGCTAAAAAGGCAACTTCCACTGCCCAATGTCCAGAATGCAGGGATTATTTGTTGTGCGTTTGTTATATGTTTATGTTGTTGTAACTAAATAACAACTAGCTGATATTCTGTTTGATGCTATTTTATTTGTGGAAAAGTGGATGCCCTATAATAAGCTTTAAGTTGTTCCCTTTGCTGACCCTTTCACAATTCCATTATTGTAAAATTTGTACTGTATGTTCTGTGAAGAAACTAAACGTAATTAATCATAGAATGGGACTGCGGTTGATCCATCCATCCTTGTATCAACATCTCTTCTTCCTTGGCTCACTTTGAGCCCCCTAGTACCAACATGGCATGGTTTAACCCACATACTGAATGGATGATTCTGCATCTTCTGTTGGTAAATCTGCAGCAACTGCGTGATGCTATCATGTCAATATGGAGCCAAACCTCTGAGGAATGTTTCCAACACCTTGTTGGATCTATGACTAAGTCTGAAGGTAGTTCTGGAGGAAACATGGGTCCAACCCCAGTACTCGAAGGTGGACCTGATAAAGTGGATGATTGTACATCTTAGCTGAAATAATTTATGGGTTTCTACCAAGAATGAAGAGCTTCTCTCTTAATATAAGAATGTAACTGGGATTATTCATAAAATGTCAGCTGCTGTGAGAAAGTTAGGGGACAGATGTATTCACTGAAAGAAGATGTTAATTCAAACTCCTCTTGATGAAGAATCTCCTGCAGGGCTTTATTTGAAGACAACAAAGAAACTATAAATGTAGGGCAACAACAAACAAATGGAAAAAGAGGAGCTTAATTTAATCAAGAATCACATTAAAGCTAAAAGCTTATAGCACTGAAATCTTTCATTTAATAAGCAGAGCTGAATAATAACGTTAGTGACAACCCATTAGAGAGACAGCAGGCTTTTAACAACAAGATGTTCATTTACACCACCAACCACCCTGCCCTCCCCTGCACGGATCTATCCATTAATTATGTATGAAGGCCAACATAAAGTACCTTAATAATCACTCATGATGTGGCTGTATGTTTCGCTATCGTCTAGTTTTTATTGCATCCAGAGCACAGACATTTCCACAGTATTCATCATTTGTGGATTATAAGCTAGTTTCCAGTTACCAAAACTTCAAATGGGCCAAAGAAGATGGTGCTTGCTGTGCACCATCCTGTAAGAGCTAAGATTATGAAAAGTTCTGCATAGACAAAATTGTCCTATTTTTCTCTGTAACAGAGCTTAAAGCCAGGTAAATGACCCCATCTGAAATGTTCTCTGGGATTCAAGAAATAGTGAAGTTCAGAAATGGGTCCCAACAAAACAGTGATGTTAGTTTATTGTGTATATTTGAAGTGACAGAAGGAAAAGTCTGATGGTTAACAGAGAGTTAATGACTGCATTTACATGCAGCCAATAACCCTTTCACAAACAGAATATTAGCAATAACTTGGTTGCGCACGGTCAAGTGAAAATCGGCAAAAACCTGAAAATGCTCCCTGGGTTACTTTTCTTCTAACCTGTATATTCGGTCTTGTCAATGTGTATTGGAATATCTCCATCGAAAGGAACATTAAATTGTGTCCTGCACATGTTTTGTCTGCAAGGACTCTTGGTCTTTTGAGTCGTCTACAGGGAGTACTTGCACCAGCGATCAGACGGTACTCTGCACAGCTTGCTAGTTTATATAGTACTATGGTAACAAGCATTGCGAGAGGAACTGGTGTGGGAACAGTTACTTCACCGGGCACCACCGGGCTTGGCAAAGTTTGGAAAAAGTTCCTGAAGGATTGGCATGACAGGAAAATTGTCACGGCAGTCAGTATCAGTGAACTTCATCATTACAACTGGTTCCCAGCAGTCCTGACTGCGCACCTTCATCTTAAGTGTCTGGGGCGCTCTGGTGGAGATGGGAAGCACACAGATGTGGATGGCACACAGCTCCATTTCCCATTTCCACCACACATTCTCTACCTCTATCAATGAGAACCATGACGTACAACAGTGTCAAGTTCTGCTGGTGGGTCAGTACCAGCACCAAAGCACAAACAAAGGCGACTGCTATCGGCTCCGGTAGTTCATTCTCCACCATTATCATGACATTCTGCATGCGCCGCGGTTTTGGTCGGGATATTTGAGTGGATTACAGTAATCAGTTATACTGGAGTAACTGTGTGCTCACTGTGTGTGATTCTTAATCCTTTAGAAACCAGAATTTTGACCTTAACTTGAATATTGATGGCATGTAAATGTAGTCAATGAAGAGAAGATGACCTGTAAAAATATGATCTCTGCTGACAGGTCTCATCAGAACCCTCCCTGCTGCATGTTGGATCAGATGAAGGCTTTTCAGAACGTTTCTGGGATAGCACAGCAATGACACATCATTCATTTTTCATTAAGATTGTGAAATCCTCCACTAGAAGCGAAAACTTTCTTCTTGTTCTCAAGGCAGCAAGAACAAAATGATGTCATTTGGTTTTTGTGGCTTGTTCTCACACACACGGAACTTGCTTTTCTTCAGCCTCCAAGAAGTATTGAGTGATTGGTCGGACATTCAAGGTGGTTGATGTGGAGAAGGTTGAATGGATAGTTTTAAACAGGTGATCGAGGTGGTGAGAAAGTATGAAAATGTAAATGGCACACAAGTGTGCAGGTGTGTGTGTGGGTGCGTTTTTGCAACATTGTGGGGACCATGTTCCGGATTTTTACCGTCACTGTGGGGACGTCTTCCCCTCGTGGGGACATTTTCCCGGTCCCCACGGGTACAAACCCCGTTTTGAGGGTCAAGATTAGGTTTTAGAGATTAAGTTACAATTAGCTTTTGGTTTGGGTTAGGACAAGGGTTAGGTTTAGGCAATCAGTTATGGGGGTTAGGTTTAGGGTAAGGGGCTAGGAGATGCATTATGTCAATGGATATACCCCACGGGGATATAAGAACAAATATGTGTGTGGGTGTGGGTGTGTGAGGGGCGGCTGATATTAAAAATGATATTGGTTCATGTGTAGTGAGGAAGATAACCTGATGTTCCTGACCTCCAGAGTTTAAAACTTTCTCCAATCCTACAGCTCTACCTGAACCGAATGAAAACACATTTTTTCCGCAGTGATAATTGTGTTAAATCATAATGTTTTTCCAACGTGCATCTGTAGCATTTAAGGCCTGAAAGCCTCACTGTGGATTCTAATTAAGTCTCTGGATGCATTTCTCTTTTTGCATCATTCAGGGAAAAAAAGAAAAACAGGTCTGTGACTAATTTACAGAAAGATAATTTGCTTCAGCTCCGAACATTAGCACTTCATTTACGTCCTCTGCTCTCAGCTGTCTATATTTAACATCGGCTGCTCTGCTCTGACATTCATACATTATTCATTCTGGGAACCTGCATCACCTGCCTGAGGAGGACTCCTCTGCCTCACCTTTAGATCCTCCTCATTAATGCTCCAGCAGCCTTTTACATGAATTAGTTTTTACTTTTTTCATTCCCGCTCGCAGCTGTTTCCTCCTCTGCTGTTCTCAGTCCATGGTGTTGAGTTGTCAGAGGAGAAATTAGAGGCTGATTAAAAAGTGGCAAACAAGTGGAAGTGATGCAGGAATGTGTTCGATCAGATGTGTTTGCATATCAGACCCGGACCTGTGTTTGGTGAGGAAGCTGAACTCTCTGTCTGTTAGTGTATTCTCTGCTCAGTCGGCCCCGTTTGCTGAACTGCTGATGTTGTCATGATGAACTCTGGGTGCTTCTGAAGCAGTGAGGGGAGGGTTTTTCTTGTTTGGCTGAAAGCCTGGAGAATCAATATTCTCTCTCCTGAAGGTGTTCCACCATGTTTTAAGGCTAAGTCTTAATTTCCACAAGAATAAGAAAATCTAAGAAGTCAGATGAAGTACTGTAGTTCTTAGACTCCAATATCAAAACAAACAAACCCTGGTCTCAATAAAACGAAGAAATTTTGGTTTTGTTTTAGCAAAATTTCACTTTTAAAACAAAGTGTGCCGACTTAGTAGATTACTGTTAGTGATTGGCCAGAGCAGAATATGAAGCAAAGAAGAAAACAACAAAAATTGTTGTTGCTGTTGTTTTGACCTTGGCTTCTTCTAACAGTAAAGTGTCCAACCAAACAGTATCCTACGTCACTTCCTCCTCGCTCTTCTTCTTGATGCATACCAGCATACTTCACTTCCTTTTTTGCTCACTGAATAGTCAGTTTGCTAGTGAACTGAGACCCACGACTTTCATTGGCTTTACCAGGATGCAGTTGGTGTTCACACTGCACAAAAGGAGGTGGACGATCCTTAGAAATGGACAACAGTCCGTTTAAAGTGGACCAAATATCCAAAACATGAACAAACCCTAAATGGGAAACTGTGCTGGACTTGATGGGGTGGGTGGGAGAATTGACAAATGGGAGGAAGCTGTTGGTCAGTGTATAATCACACTTTTTCTCCTCTCTTTATTTATTTTTAGTTCTATCTTCTGTTGTATGTTGGAGGTAATTTTGGAAAGAAAGACGAGTGTGTCAAGAAAAAGAGGAAAAGAAGTTTACGGGCTATGATTCAGATGTTTGGGAAAAAATTAGAAATTGCATCTTAAATGGAACTGATTTTCAACCCCTATCCCCAGTTACAGTATACCTAGACTGGACATGATAACACATTGATCTACATTGATGGTATTGGCAGTATTGATGGTATCAGGGGTGACAGTAGCGGGCCGTCTGATAACCGGAGGGTTGATGGTTGAAATCCCTCTTCATCTCAGTCATTCTACCATTATGTCATCATGTCACCTTGCCCCCAGTGTTGGCATCACTGCTGTATGAATATGTATGAATGTTTGGTGGTCGTTGATTGGCAGTCATGTTTCCATCAGTTTGCCTCAGGGCAGCCATCACCGTCGTGTGAATGTGGGGTGAATGAATAAGGGATTCAATGTAAAGCACTCTGGGAGCCTTGAAAAGTACGAACTCTGATCTATTCCTATGATACATTGTTTCACTGGTCAACAGCCTAGAAAGCATCAGTCCAAATTATGGAAAATATGGATTCAAGATTAATTTGAAGTTTAAGATATACAGTAATATTCTTGAAGATATTACTGTATTCTTTACGAAAGTCTTGTGTGGGACTAGTTGTTGTTATCCCATACTAAATACCTGTGACACCATTGAGACTTTGAGATG
The DNA here is from genome assembly GCA_023101725.1 of Atherinomorus stipes. Lineage (NCBI taxonomy): Eukaryota > Metazoa > Chordata > Actinopteri > Atheriniformes > Atherinidae > Atherinomorus > Atherinomorus stipes. The sequence goes on from JALJCO010009116.1 coordinate 282,267, forward strand.
GACTGAGGGAGTGAAGAAAGTCTCTGTGGGATTGTTGGGTGAGTGATGACATCTTCTGGGTTATCAAGTGGGACCATCCCTCCTCAATGTTTCACTGATGGGCCATCAACACCTCCAGGGGGTTCAGCAATGAATCCTTCTTTTTTTGTTGCATCATAAGTTCACCACCTAGATGCCATCAACCCACATGAGGACTTAGGTGGAGTTCTTCCTCTTTGTTCACAGCCACTGATTCCCATCTTCACCAGCTTTAGATCCTCGACTACCTGCTGATGGGCCTTCCCTTGCACCCCCATTTCCTTGTGCAGCCTGGACTTTGAGATTGGCAACAAACCCTCTCCAGCCTACTTCCACTGGTCTGACCCTCGTATTTCAACCTTGCTGCAGTGCATTGGTGGCAAGTTCTGTGTCCCTCAGGTTCTTATGTTGGTCGGCCTCCTTTCCCAGGGCACCATGAACTTGATGATGTACAGTATACATGCCTGAGCCAAGCTGCTGACCATAGCACAAGGTTTGGATGTGATCTCAGAGGGGAACCAGAGTTTTTGGACTAAGCCAACAATCAGCTTCCAATCACATGTACCATTCAGCCACCAAGCTTAATGTCATGTTTCCAGCACTAATGCAAGGTACTTTATCACCTGGTTGTGCCGCCAGGTGTAATGGCCTTGGGTGAGGCTGGTCTTGCAGCACACAAAGATATGCTTCAGTGGTACTGGAGTCAAGCAGAATGGACATGTGGGGTCTGGTTCTTGGGGGATGGTCGGACATCACTGGCAGCCTCGATGATGAAGCTTGTTCTGAATGTCTCAGTTTCCTACAACTCTTTCCAAGAGATCTTCCTTTCATCCACTCCTTCTCATGTCATCCACTGTCTCTGCCTTGCCGGTGCCATTGCTTTTGTGCACCTGTCTGATTCCTCTTGCAGACGTACTTCCTGCAATGCCAGCTTGCATCTTTGCGGCTGAGAGGCTTTGTTCCAGGCCAGAGTGAACTTTAACTCCTCCAATAAGAGGAGTTTGCTGTAGAGCCCAATGCTACTGAAGCATTTCTATGCACGGTAGCCGACCAATCTCTCCAGCTTCTCCATCTTTGAGACTGGAATGTCATACAGAATTAGTGGTCACTTGAGGCGCTGGAGTAGCCTGAATTGCATGCAGCAGAGCTTCAGCTTGCCAGGAAGCAGGGTTCTGTCAGTGTCCTCTAGGCTGGTGGATTCATCCTTTCTGAGCTGATCTACCTGCTGATGTTTGGGTTGGAATCAGTCTTGCTTTCATTCTCAGATCATCTCAAATTAAAACTGATTCAGATCTTTTGCACATGCTCCAGAGTTTTCAAACTTTTTTCTTTCATCAGTACATTTCAGAAACTGTGAAAGTGATATTTTTATGGGGCAAGTTACATCTGTGCTGAGAATTCACCTCTACTTTCATGTACAGTGACTTTCCACAGAGAAAGTCGGACGCTGCAGGACATCTTAAACCTTTTCTCATGCAGTCCACAGCGATGAGGTGTCAGACAAACTTTGGTCAATAACTTCATTCCCCTCTTGTCCTTGTATACTAGATCAAGGACCCAAGCAATAACAGCAGCTCGATTATACTGAGCTCAGTTCTGAAAGTGCTCTTCAGTCACATATCAGGTTCCACAAAAAGCTTATTTATACACAAAAATCAAATCTTACCAAGTATATTTTTCTAATTTCTAGTCAAAATATCTCATCACACTCAAAATAAGACAAAATCACCTAAAGAGAAACATTTCAGTGCGATGTAGGAACTTGCAAAAGCATCTTATTTCAAGAAATTTTCTCAAAAGAATTTCACTTGTTCCATTGGCAGAAAAAAAAACCCCAACAACTATACAATACAGTATATACATATATATGTATATATATTTTAAAACTTATTTTAAGATTGGCCAAGATCTTTTTTTGCTTGCAATTAGAAAAAGAAACATTGCCAACAGAACAAGTGAAATTTTCTTGATAAAATTTCTTGAAATAATATGCATTTGTCTTAAAACAAGTTCCTATATCTCACAGAAATGTTTCTCCAAAGGTGATTTGTCTTATATTGGGAGTGATGAGATATTTTGACTAGAAATGAGAAAAATATACTTGGTAAGATTTGAGTTTTTGCAGTGTTTTCATAGTGTAAACTCATCAGCAGTTTAAACGCATTGATTTCATGTAACTGTTGAATAACTATTGTCTGTTATTCGCATGTTAAACCCAAATTAAATACATTTGTAAATTAGTAACAGTAAAACGGTTCCAGTTCTGCTAGTTTCATGGCTTTAATTATGACCCTTGTAGGAATTGTGGGAATAAACAGTAGGAATCATCGTTATTGGGGATCTATGCTGAATGGATTCACATGGCTAACAAATTACTGGTGCACATGCACAGAGAAATGGCTGCATTAGTGGTGTGGAAGAACTTAAATAGCATGAGCAAATCCAACACCTCTAGACCGGATCGGACCGGACCGGACTGGTTTGGACTGGACTGGACTACAGACAGTGCACTATGATGACCTTCTATCACTGCATCAGTGCTGGATCGCTTATGTCTGAATGGTAGCAAACGTATAGAAGCTGATTAATGGGTTTGTGATTCCGCATCAGAGCAGAATTATTTATACATAAAGCATCAGAACTGATCCTCATCTGAACTTGGATCCAGTTATCTAGTACAGAGCAGCTGTGACTGTGTTTGAAGCAGGATCTATCAAATTTTTTACCTTCTGGAGTCCTGCTGTGCTGTAAACAAACAGGGCAACTGAGCCACTAAGGTCTAAAGATGACAAACAGGCGGCCATGTTTGGCTGGAATCCAGAAACCTCCAGCACGGTGCGAGGCGAGATCATTTCCTGTGCAGCGCCCCGGCTCTCGCCAGATGAGATGAATCGCCTCAACTGCAGCAGTTTCCTCTCATAAATATTCATGGGGCGAGGCGTGGCAGCACGCGAGCCAGCCTGGAAAACTCCAGGAAACCGTTGAACCCTGAACACTCTCCATGCACACCAACCCCCACCTCCCAGCTCCAGCAGCAGCGTGTCGCCAAAGCACAGCCAGCTGGATTTATAGCCACTTATAAAGATTAGTGATGCATCCCACATGCAGCATTCACACACATACACATGCTGAAATGGCAGTCTGACACACCGAAGTGTCAGATGAAACGCTGTATCTCCATCTATTAGCTGAACCTGCTTTCTCTTGTCACAGGTTGCAGGGTGTCGGAGTCTTTTTTAACCACCGTAGGGTACACCCTGGACATGACACCAGCCAGACAACGTGTTACTCACCCTGCAGCCAATTATAATCCCCACCGACCTGAGATGATGGAGAGTTCCAACCAGTTCACACTCAATTCAGAATGTGTTACAACTCTGAAAATTCATTTCTACATCTGCTTAGTAAAACTTCACTTTAACCCCTAAAACTCCAGGAGGTTCACAATCCAGCCACAAACCGTCGTGTTTATTCAGAGACTATATCTGGTAAATCCACAATGATCCATGATAACACCATTATTTATCCCATTTCCATCATAAAAACATCACTATCACTACTATGTTGCTAAGAGACCTCTATTTGGACCTGGAAATGATGATGAAGACACTTCCTGTCAAACTTTCCACCAATCAGAGAGCTTGAATTGACAGTAATGTCCAATCAGGAGCAGCCAAAGATCAACAGGTGAGCAGAAAGTTCTGTATGTGTCTGAAAAGAAGAAAAATAATGTTCCTCTATGGCTGGAATAAAGAAAGAAGAGCTTTCTGATGCAGCTGAGGTGGAGTTGGTTTGTGAGGATAGAAGGTAAATAGTAGCAGAAATAAATGGAAACGATGGAAAAGTGGAAACATGGAAATTTCTGTTGTGTGTTTGTTTCAATGCCTGAAAGCCAAGACTAGAGAGATGATATGCAGATGAGAAAAGGCTTCACTGTTGATGTGTGTGGTATTTCTACAAAGTTCTGTGTAATAAAATCTGGTTCTGGTTGGTCTTCATGGTGCTATATCTATTGATACATTCATTTTACATCATTTTAGCCTCATAATCTGACAACAGAGGCTGAACTGGAACATGATGACTGGATAGTGACTGGGATTAAATTTCCAGCTTCCTGATTTAGATTTAAAAAACAAACAAACAAATGAATAACACAAAACAAAAAACACCACCAACAACAAAAAACAAACAGGGGAAACAGCAATAACTGGTTTGTAGTTTTAAAGGTACAGTGTGTAAGAATTACTGACATCTAGTGGTAAAGATGAAAATGATAAGATAAGAAATTATGTTTTCTTTCAAATTACTTCATATTCCAAGCACTGTCGTAAATGTACGGTGGCCGTCAGTGGCCAAAATTCTCTTATGTCTTTTAAGGAATTACTGATCCCAAACAGTCTCTAACTAAATAAACAAAGCTGGTCCAGCAGTTTTAAAGTTCAGAGGGTTCTGACTTCACACACAGTATTTTGTCCATTCAAGGACTTTGTAGTAAAAATGGCGGCACAAATATGGCAGCCTCATGTATGTGCACCCCCAAAAAAGTAGATATAAATGACTCATTCTAAAAAAAAAAAAACACATAACAGCTATTAGTGCAGCAATTACACATCAATAGAAACAAGGTTTTGAATTATATATCACATTTTTCTGCCATTGACCTTTGATTTTGTTGCAGACTGCACCTTTAAGGTTTGTTTTGCTTGTTGGCTCCATTGTTATGGTTAAAATAACCCAAAGCAACATTAAAACCCTTTCCAGTGAAGTCGTGTTGGCTCAATGGGAACATGAGTCTTGTACCCGTGCGGTCTTCTTTGGAACAGCATGGATTCTGCTTCAGATCCAGATCTCATCTTTTATTGTCGCCTCTGAAACCCTGAGAGAGGAGATGGTGCTGGATTGATTTGATGCACAACACATTTCACTCTCCCATTGGTGGGAATGCCTGGATCTCCTTTTGGATCTGGAGTCCTTTAACAATATCTGGTTAGACCGGCAGAATAACACAACTGTGTTGCAGCAAAGAACAGTAAAGACCTGTACATTGAGCTGAGAGGTAGCAAAATGTGGCGATTCCAATGTTGGAGAGGAAAAAGGTGTGAAAAGATCATCTTCTCAAGCTGGTGGCAACTTTCTGATCCTAAGAAATCTTCTTAAGCATTAATCCACCACTACAGTAACCCCACTTTGATGTGGGACCCTCTGATCCGTGAATAAGCTGTAGGTTTTTGTGATGTTGGCATCCAGTGGAGGAACCCAAAAAAGAGAACATAGCCAAGTAAAATCTAAGTAAGAGAAGGACTCCTGTCTCTTTCTGCCTTCAAGCTGATCAGTTTTATGTGTTTTCTTTTTAGAAGAAGAAAAACAGAAAATTTAAGAAAAGCTCGTAGACAAAAAGCAGAAGACATATTTCCATCTTTTCCATCCTGGATCAGCAATCCAAGCCACTTTTGGTTTTAACAAACAGCGGTATTATCTTCACACAGCAGCTGGCCAATGATTTCTTTCAACTTCAATATAAAAACCAGACATAAGCAGCTTCAAAGCAAGTCAGTCTGTAGCAGCAGCAGCTGCACCGTAGTCACATGACTCTGAAAGGAATGCTGGGAAATGAAGTTCTTCCAGGATAACAGGGGCTTTTCTACATGCTGGACCAACGCTGATGGAACAAGATCTCGTGAAATTTCGTAACGGAACGACAAGCTATTGCAAGATTATATCAGTAAATATGTCGGTCTACAAAAACCAATAGATATTTTTCAATATAAAATCCAATGCCGAACATTTCGGCCAGTATATGGGGAAGTGGGATTAAGTAATTAGGATTAATAAAGCAAATATTATTATTATTGTTATGTTATGATATCGGTAGGCCGATAATATCGAACATCTGTATTAATAATTCATGAGGGCCATCACCAGGACCCCATCCTGAGTCGGGCTGTACCTACATGTCCTTTCTGAATCTGAACCAGTAAGAACTGGTTCTGAACTTTGGTAAAACTGCATCAACACGGAACAAAATGAAATTTCATGTGACATGATAAATGAGGTAACATGATAATAACATGTTAAACAGATTTAAACATGTACAGTCATCCTCAAAATTATTCATAACCTCCAATTAAATAAGGAAAAAAATCAGCTGTCAGTGAAATAAGATGATGAACAAAAGTAATAATAAATATAAATTCTATGAAAATCATGACACTGATTTTGAATTATGGTTTTAATGAAATATAAAAAACAAACAAACAAAAAATAAAACAAGTGAACAAGCATGATGGGGCTCCTGGACTAAAATGTTGCTGAGCAACACTTTGAGACAATCACTGCAATCAGGTGTTTTCTGTAACGTCCAATCAGACGTCTGCACCTGTGGACAGGTATTTTAAACCAATGTTCATGAGCAAAGTGCTTTAATGTGTCTGGGACAGTTTTGCAAAGCAATGTTTGATTTCACAAAATAATAATTTTGCAAATATTTATTTATTATTAGTTTATTTAGTTTCTTGTTATTTGAATTATGATTGTGAATTTAACCTTTCTTTAATGGGAGGGTTTGAACAAATTCGAGGACGACTGTATCTCCATGTTTCTATAAAGATCTACAGCTGTTCAACATCATGGTGATTTGTCTCAGACGTTCTCTGGAGATGTTTTGCTGTAGAAAAACGTTTTCTTCGTCTGGCCTCGTCTTTTTTGCTCCACCATGTCGCAGCGCTACAGAAGATTTCCCCCCAGTTTCATGCAGAGCTCTGGGAAAGTGCCGTGCACGGTCCCTGGTGGTGATTTTAAACGCTGGATGCAACATGTTTGCTTTCTTCCTCTCTTAGTCGAGCAGGTTAGACATGTTGAAGTTGTATTTCTGCATCTTCTGTTCTGTCCTGGCCACGTTTCCACACATGGACGATGCTCATGCACACGGTCACCTTGCAACAAACTAAAACTTATCAGTCAGAACCTGAAACTCACATATTCTTCCTTTAAGATGCTCTATTTTGCTTTGATTTCAATTTGCTGCTTCACTGAATTATTTCATGAGGGGGATGAAGTGTACTTTACTTCTGTACCAAGGATCCACCATATGATGCCACCGCATGGTGTGATGCTGATAGTGTTAGATTGTCGCTCGGCAGGAAGTTGGAAATCTCCGCAGGGTGTTTTTCATAGACATGAACTGAAGAGAACGGCTGACATGAAAGAGGGAGGACAATTTAATGCACGCTGTGAGTCATAGCTGATCTGATTAAACTTGAAAAAAGCAGCGTTAATGTCCTTTATATAAACTCTGGAGCCAGCAGTTTGTGTCCTCTGGCGTCCACCCCCGAAGACATAAAGGTTAGAAATACAGGCTGTGTGACGCGGCCACGTCAGCCGGCTCCGACCCTGTCAGCTCGCGTCGTGAGCCGGGACGTGTCGGAGAGGTTGGGACCTTCAGAGAACTGTCGTCTGCGTTTAAAACCAGAGCATCTTCACTGACCTGGAAAACTTTCACATTTCAGTTTGTTTGAGCTGAAGTGGACTCCAGAGAAATGTCACATCAGCTTTACCAGCCACAGTCACACGCGCAGAGTCACTGCAGCCTGCAGACACATCGGTGGCTTCGCTGCTCGTCACCACGTTCGCTTTCCTCCCGCAGCAGCGACGTCAAGCTGCATCAGCGGGAGGGGATGACAGCCTGGTGGCGGGATGACACAGTCCTGACGTCACAACAGCTCTGCGATCGCTTCAATCAACCGACAGGAAACTGTTGCATAACTGGGAATGAACAGTCCATCATCCTACCTCAGCTTCTTCCAGAACATGAAAGAAAATTGGACAAAATATTGATCACTTTGCCGGAGTGAAATTACTGGATGCCTAAATTTCTGCCATGGGAGATTAATAAAGTTTTTATCTATCTATGTAAAATCAGTGTCAGGATTTTCATAGAATTTTGATTTATTATTACTTTGATCAATTTTGAGTCATATCACTGGCAGCTGTTTTTTTCCTTCTTCAGTTGGAGCGTATGGATAATTTTGAGGACTGTGGATACATGCTATGGTCTTTCATCAGGTTTTGACATTTGTTTTTGCATGGAGGATAATTGTAGCCAAAAATGTTTTGGCAAGTAAAAATCCAAAATAGTGATGTTACTGTCAAAGCTCGGGGATATGGAGCCAGCTTATAAATCATTTACAAAGAAAACAAAGATTGATGGAAATTATGACCAATAACTCAGAGTCTTTCCCACCAACCGAGCAGATATTGATGAGATGAGTGAGTTTAAATTATTGCAATACAAATCTTTCTTACTAAATTGCTACCAGTAATTATTTTCTTGATAGATTACTATTGATTGAACTCTGAAATGAAAAATACTGAATGAAAAATACGAGCGAGCCGGTCTTTGGAATGGTTCTTTAGAAAGAACAGCTCTTCAAGATCCGGTTCCCTTCAAAGAACCATAAATCCCATCTCTAATTTGTTAGCTTAACATGAATGAAGCATTAAGCATGGACGGATGGAAAACTGGACATACGCTCATTATTTTCACTGTGGATTTAGTTTTAACCCCATATTTTTAGATTAAGACGCAATCATGTGATTATGATCCACTTAGTTTCTGGTGTTAGTTGGAATATCTTGTTCTCCATTCTCTTCAAAACTTTTTTATTTCATGGTGTAAAGAACAGCGGAGCCTTCAGGGGATCCCAGCAGGGCTTTTACACCTCGTAGTACCTTCGATGGAGGCGTATTTTAAACACGGTCGTGCTGATGTGCTCCGACAGCAGCTGGCAGGGACTCTCCTGCTCCGGTCGCTCCTCCTCCTCGCTACGTTTTGGCTGGGATTCAGACGTTTCAAAGGGCGGGATTGCTTTTAATTGCAGCGCCTGTTGTGAGCTGAGCACCTCCCTCTGCGACCCTCATTCATATTCATCTTTACAAGTCACTTCATTTTTCAACCAGACCTAAAATGACATTTATTAAGTTTTTTTCTATTTTATTTGATTTCTCCCACACAGACAACACAAGCGCTGTGAGGAGTGGTTTTAATTAAAAGTCACTCATCAAACATCTTTGTCATTAAAATCAAATTAAAAAGAAAATAACACAGAGATTTAAACGCTCTGCCTTATTAAACTGTAACTAATCATCAGCCAGGAAACCCAATAAATAAAACCTTGAGAAGTTTCATTATTTACTTTAAAGACAGAAATGTGAGACTTTCAGAGTTGGTAATTATTTACATTACAAGCTGCTGTGGAGTCATTGGTGACGGACTGGACCCTCCAACAAGCTTTTCCATCCTCCCACCCTGACAGCTGACTGACTCTGGTCCAGTCTCGCTGTTATCAACGATGTTTCTGTCAGAGAGACCTTCACAGCATGTGACGAAGATGATGCCAGAGCCCATAGCTGCTTTAATATTAACCATCCAGGACTGTCAGTTACTGATGTTTCTGTGCAGATGCAGCAGTTGGCTGTTTCAGTGCATCTTTGTCTTTTCTTTCTTCTCTTCTCTCTCTTTCTAATTCTTTGGTTCACCCCTTATTTTGTGGGTGGTCTATGAAAACCTTAAAGGTGCAGTCTGTAACAAAATCAAAGGTCAATGGCAGAAAAATGTGATGTATAATTCAAAACTGCGTTTCTATTGATGTGTAATCACTGTACTAGAATAGCTGTTATATGTTCATTTTCTTATTATGAGTCATTTATATCTATTTGCTGGGTGGCGCACATACGGAGGCTGCCATATTTGTTCCACCATTTTTACTACGGTGTCCCTGAATGGCCAAAACAATGTGTGTGAAATAAGAACCCTCTGAACTTTAAAACTGCTGTACCATCTTTGTTTACTGACAGTTAGAGACTGTTTGGGATCAGTAACGCCTTCAAAAACATTAAAAGTAGTTACGAAGATCCACTCACAGATGAAAACATATTTTTGTCTGAGAATTTTGGCCACTAACAGCCACCATATATTCACAACAGTGCTTGGAATATGAAGTCATTTTAAAGAAAACATCTTTTCTTTCAAATATCTAGCTTTACCACTAGATGTCAGTAATTCTTACATAGTGTACCTTTAAGTATTTTAATTTGTAACTACAACATACCAGAAGCTTGTTAATTTCGCATAAAAAATATATTAAGACAACAAAAATGTCAAAATGCAATTAACATTGCGGACACACATTTAAGCTTGTACTTTCCACTGTGTGTAGTTCAACCAAAACCACTGCAGACGATATCAGACAGATATCAGTGCTAAAGCAGGGACTTTTCTACATGCTGTACCAGTGCTAATAAAACAACAAGATCTCGCGAGATTTCAGAATGGAACAATGAGATCTCGCGAGATTTCGTTAGTAATGCAATCTTGTAATGTACTGACATTTTCTCACACCCCTAGCACTCTGAGGCGCCCCCGATGGAATAGGAGACGGAGACGCCCCACGGCACTCCGGTGTCGCAGGGTCCCCAGCTTTAGTGCCCCCCCCCGTACCAGAGCATTTTCTCCAGAGAAAGAGAAACATTTCTTTTTATCTAAAAAAATAAACACACATTGTCACTCAGCTCAATATTTCGCATGTATGATGAATTCTGTTTTTAACGTTTAATTCCATGATTTTGTCCGTTATTGCTCGCAGATTTCATACGGCTCTATGCAGCATCACGTCCACATGAAGCGTTATTAATGAAGCCGATTACCTGCGTAAGCAAAGGTGTGCGAACTGCACCACATCATTGGCTGAACAGTGTTACCCATTGTTTTACTGTAGTTACCCGCTTGTTGTCACTTAATGGGCTGCAAAGTAAATTGTTTATTTTAACATACAATCAGGTTGTATTTTATTTCATGCTCTGCATAGATTTGCTGTGCGCGGAGAACATGGGAGTAGTGCAGCGTAGAGGGAACATTGCTCTCCATGCTAATACCAGCCTTTAATACAGTAGATGATCCAGTCGGTCGCTGAATCAGACACGTGAATTTCTGCCCGGGAGAAATGAGCTGTCGTCTCCTCATCTATTACTGGCGTGAGGTCATCAATGCTCAGATCAGCAGCTGATTGATACAGCCTGCTGCTACACGCATGCAGCCACTGCTGAGTGCTCAGTCGTCTTCATTTAGTCTCTTTTACTGCAGCATATGATTAGAGAATAATCACCACTAACTAGACATCTTGATTAATTAAATCACAATAATCAGGCAGCACAGAATAATCAGCGTCCTCTAAGACATTTGTGCTTAATGGAAACCAGACTGCATGTTGTTGCACCTGATAACACACGATTAATCACACTGAAACTGTTTGAACAGTAACAGAACAGCTGGAGTCCATAACCTGTGTGCGTTTGAGGTGATGCTGCAGCCAAGTTTCAGGCTTCCAGCCTCAGTTTCATTGCTGACAGAGAGAAGGTGAATGAGAGCAAACGTTAAAAGAAATACGACACAGATCAGATGCAGTCACTCTTTTAAGGTCCGCTTTTCAGCAGCATCACACACCTGCTGTTATTTATCCGTCGTCCCCGACGACGTCTCAGACTTAAGAGGATGGGAATGAAAACAAGTCAATTCATTCTTTTTAATTTTTTTTTTTTTTTTCTGAAGAAGGGTTGAGAGAAATTTTTTTTTTGTTTTTTGTATTTTACAGAGTTTCATTGTAAAGTGGCACTAAACTTTCTGACCTGAAACTGCTTCTGACTGCTTCTGATGGCACAGTCATCATTACCCTGCAGCGTTCTGAGCCTGAGAAACTAAAGCGTTTTATCCAGGATGCTGCATCACTTCATCACAGCTTTTCACTTTATGGCCCAGTGGCACATGCTAGAAACTGGATATCAACACATCAGCTGTTTCATAACACACCGAAGGATTCATCAAAGAAACCCAACAGGACGTTATCAGAGGAAGAAATAAAAAAGAGAGAGAAAGAGACTGATGAAAGATAAGATGAGTCTACATCGGCCGACTTTTACTGGCTGGAGAGATCTCAGAGTGCGGTAGGATGAAGATGATGCTGATCAGCTGTCGCTGAGGGATGTCATTTAAAAAGAAATAAGAAAAATAATAAAAAAAATTGTATTACAATTTTTATATTAATAGCATGATAGATTATAATAATAATTATTAACACTACATATTATTATAATTAATTATAAAGAATAATAATATTCATCATAATTATAAGTAATTATCTTAAAGTGTATATTATTTACTATTATATATATTATAAATGATATCGTTCTTTTAATATGAAAATAAGAAATAAGAAAATCTGCCAAAATTCATAAATTTTTCTTTCATTTATGGAAGAGGATTAGGGCTACTGAAGAAAAAAATCTGAGAAAAAAAACTGAGAATACTGACTTTAATCTCTGAATTCTGACTTTTTTTCAGAACATTAAAAAACAGAAAAAAAAGAAAAACCCTCGGGGGATTTTTTTCTTTTCAATTTCTGAAAAAGTCTGAATTTTTACTTTAATCTCAGATTTCCAACTTTCTTCCAGAACATTAAAATAAATAAATAAATAAATAGATAAATAAATAAATAAATAAATAAATAAAAAATAAATAAATAAATAAATAAATAAATAAAACCCTCGGGAGATTTTTTTTTTTCAATTTCTGAAAAAAGGCAGAATTCTTAAAAAAAAAAATCAACTGAAAATGATAACAAAAGTTTTCTACCTTTAAGATCTCCTGATGCAGAGCTGATTTATGTCACCCTGCCTATTTTAACCCCTTTCTGCATCTGCAAATGAATCAGCTGCAAATGAGCTCACATAAGTGAGGTCTGATTAGGTTCATTTAAATCCCAGATTTTTATTTGCGGCCATCTTCAACGGTTTAAAGCAGGACTCTTGATGAGGACAGAGACACCAGCGACACGCTTGTGACTGAAATCTTTAAAGCGTTTAAGATCCGACACCAGAAGATCTCTGCTGCTGCATCCCAACCAGAAGCAGAACATGAGCCTCTGCAGAAGTCAGGATCCACGTCTGCAGTTTTCAACGGGACCAGTTATCCCAGAGCTCAGCCGGCAGAGCTCACCGACTCCAGCAAACAAACAAACAAACGGATAAATAAATAAAGCAAACTGCTGTGCTGGCGGGGTACAGGTTAACTCAGAGGTTGGAATACAGACGGGCGGTGTGGGTGCGCATGTGTGTGTGTGTGTGTGCATTAAGAGGCTTTGCCCTCATCTCCATGACAATCAACACTTGTCACCCCATCTGTCCAACACGCACACACACTTAATGAGCTCCCACTGTGCTGTTAGTCACACACAGTCAGGGAGGTGGCAGATGTTGTGGGATAGAGGTGGAGAGGGAGGAGGTCATTGTTGGCTTTTGACCCCCTCACACACACACACACGGAGCAGATGGGCTCTTCTCCACACAAAGAGCGCGGCTGCTGCGCGGACTAATAAACTAACTGTTGGTCTCGGAGACGCCGCCGAGGTGCTTTAACCAGATCTGAGGGAAACTTCCCGGGAAGGTTTCAGCTGAAGAAGCGTCTCCTCTCTGCCTAACAGGACAGAGCAGCAGGAGGTCTCGCATCTCTCGCCTCAGGTGACTTCACCTGTCCGGAAACAGTTGCTATGGTTACATCATGAATGGAAAAGCTGGATTATTTGGATGCTGACTAAAGAAACTTGAGATGAACCAGATTTAATTTATCATACACCAGAAAACTTAACAAAGAAGTTAACTTCTTAGAACGAAGTTCTATCTGCCAATATCAGAAAACAGGACTGGAAAATGCAGGAAAGTCCATATGATGTTAATTAATAGAATAATACAGGATAAGGATACTACAGTTCAAATGGCTAATGCGTTTATACAGTATCCAACACCAGTGGAATTATAGAAGTACAATAGGAACACACCAGACATGAATCGTCCTCAGAATTATTCATACCCTCAAATTAAAGAAGAAAAAAAAATTAGCTCTCAGTGAAATAAGATGAAACTGACAAAAGTGATAATAAATAAAAAATATTTAGGAAAATCATGACACTGAATATAAATTGTGGTTTGGGAGAAATATTAAAAACAAACACAAAAAAAAAAAAAAAAAAAGTAAGTAAACAAGCACGATAGGGCTCTGAAGCTAAAATTTTGTTGAGCAACACTTTGAGACAATTACAGCAATCAGGTGTTTTTTTTGTACTGTTCAATAATATATGTGCACCTGATGACAGGTGAGTGGGTCCATTGTTCCTGAACAAGGTGCTATTTTTAGTCTGGGAAACTTTTGTTTGATTTTTTTTTTAAGATTATTATTTTAAAGTACAATTCAAAAAACATATTTTATTTCATTCTATTTTTGTAAATTTTTATTTATTATTAGTTTCTTTCATATCTTATTATTTGTTAATCAGTCTTTTCTTCAATGGAAGGATAAGAATAATCCTGAGGATGACTGTATATTATGCTTGTTAATTTGTTTTTTATTTGATAAAACTGGGTGAAATGATTTCAGTTATTGTGACCAAAATTATCACCATTATCTTTATTATTCAGAATTGTTTAAATGTGCTCAAAATGTTTAAAACTTATACACGGTAATATGTTTTGAACATTTTCTGCACATTTCAACAATATCGCAGTAATAATGATAATGGGGATCATTTTGGTGACGATGACCATAAGATGAAATTTTCATACGTTACGTGCCTCTCGTGCTTTTGTTTAGTTTTTCAGTGTTTGATGACGCTCCTCCAGATATTAGTCTGAGTACGAGCTTCTCCTCTCAGTATTTAGGAGTATTTATACTAATGTGGATGAAATGATCCTTCATTCATGTTAAGAACAGTAGTTGTTGCCTTAAAGTGGTTGCACGTTTTGCATTTGCCATGGCACGCTGGGGGGGGTGGTGAAAGGTGCTGCGGGGGGGGGAGGTGAGGGGTCACTTTTGGTTTGGTGGCTGCGGTTTGCTCCGAGAAGCGCTAGCCTAGGGGGGTGTGGGAGGGTGGTTTGGGGGGGGTAAAGAAAGGGGGCGCCTGGCGAGGTGGGCACAGCTTGGGGGGGGAGGCAGGGGGCAAGTGCGCATTAGAACCTTTCGTTGCTGGTCAGCTGGGGGCCTGCTGTGGGGGGCCGGGCCTCCGCTGCTTGCTGCCTTCCTCCTGGGCTCTGGCGGTGTTTTGGTTTCGGGTGGGGGCTGCGGGGGGGGTGCCTTTTTTGTCACGCCTGGCTTTGTTGTAAACTTGGGTGGGGACCCGCCTAGGGGCTCTCGGGGGGGTTCTCCCTCCTGGGTGGCTCAGGCGAGAACCAAGCTCAGAACGCGAGAGTAGGTGCTGGAAAGGTTGGGTTTGCTGGGGGGGATCTGGTGTTTTTTTAAATAAATTGGGGTTCCTGTGATGCGGAGCCGGGCTGCTGCCGACCGGGCTTGTTGCTCCTTCTTGCTTTGGGTTGAGGCGAGGGGGGAGGGAGTGTTTCCTTCGCCGCTGGCCTTTTGTGCTCCTTGTGGGGGCGTTGCCGCGGCTGTTGCCCGGGGCGGGCCGTTTTTCCTGAGTGCGCGCGGCGGGGGGCGGTGCCGCCCAACTGGCTTCCATTTCTCTGGGCGGGCTCGTCCGTTTCGTTTGGTCTGTTGTCTGTTTTGTTGTTCCGGGTCGCTCCTTCCAGTTCTTTCCCCGGTTGGTCTGGGCTTTTTGGGGCGGGTGGGGCGGCTGGGGTGCTCAGTTCTCTCGGTTCTGGGTTTCCAAATTCCTCGCATTTCACACTTCTGACGGCGAGATCAGACACAATCGCGCGGTCGGGCATCTTTCATGTTTCCCGGCTGATCGAGAGGGGAGAACTCGCGGGCGGGGCCGTTTCCCGGGCTTTGCCTTCGGCCCTACATCGTTGTATCCGGTACCGCAGGCTCTTGTCGGTGGGGCGCCCTTTAAACCTCGCCTGAAGGAATACGTGGGGTTAAAGATGATGCTTTCACTGTACAGAGAAAACTGGAAGAAAATGGCTTTAATCACAAACATTCTGTCGGCTGTATTTGTGTGAAGAGCTTTTAAAGCACAGAGAACATATTTTTTTCTCTGCCTGAAGAATTTTAATCGGAAAATTTGACATTTCGCTCAAAGTTTTAGGAAAAGAATCTTTGGATGGAAATCATCCAGAGATGAAAGCATGAAATCAATAATGAGCCTCAATGTTACAACTGATCATGTTTATATCAGTGTGGGAGACACCACAGAGAACATGAAGCCACATGTTTCATGGATGTGACCTCCACTCTTCAGCTCATGACATCATCATCCTCAGTCAGAGATGAAACTCCACAGTGTTGCTGGAAAATATCTAAAGTTTAAACACTCTGAAACACTTTATCGCCGTCTGCCGATCAATCAGTCACATCAATCAGTAATTAAATTAACAAAAAGATCAGTAAGGAAATAAATTGACCAAATAGTAAGTCCAGTGGTCCAGTTCAGACTACGATGGCCGACTGCGAGGAGAGGCCAATGCAGGAATCTGGAGGCCAATGCAGGAATCTGGAGGCCAATGCAGGAATCTGGAGGCCAATGCAGGAAACTGGGGGCAAAAGGAGGAAAATGAGAAAAGTAACAAAAAAATGTAGTTCTCTCTTCAACCACTAGGGGCTGAAAACACAGCAAATCCCCCCATTTTAAAAAGACCAACTTCACAGCAGAAATAAACATGTTTATGCTATTATGGTCTGTAAATGTGCACATATATTGACTTTATGTTTATATTGATCCATTCATACAACTTAATTTACATTAGTAACATCTGAGACAAAAGGTCATAATTCTGAACGCCTGGTGGCTTTTTAGACCCACAAAAACCCTGAAGATAAGGAAAAACTGGCCCGTTTATTATTTACCAGCAGGTTTAAGGAATTTTAAACTTACAAATATAATTTTAATAAAGGGTGAATATGGGTAAAGTGGGACATTAAGCTTAATCATTTTTATCTTTTCATGTGTTTACTTCTAAAGGGGGGCACCCCGAAGGAGGGAAAAGCCTGTTACTAAAAATCATCTTTAAGCTCATCATAGGGCAGCATGAGATTAAAAAAAAAAAAAGGTCCTGTGTGGATGACACCACTTCCTGGGGGCGCGGCTCACTACATGTACATATACTACACCTGCAGCGGAACAAGATGGTGGGTGAAATGATGTAGTGTTTTTAGGTAAACAATGTTAGTGTTCTAGAAATAAGAAAACTGGTGGATAGTTTGTAATTGTGATGATGATTCATAATTTTTACAAATTACATCCATCTGAGTCTTACATTTTAAATAAATGCTATTTAGCTACTGAAATGTGTTATTGGCAAACTGGGACAATCATTTGACTCATTCTACAGGTGGAAATAGTTCTCTTTTTATTCATCCCTCATAATTTTTCTGTCTAGCTTGATGGATAGATCATTTCTTGGGGGTGTTCTCCGTGTTTTTTCACCTGTTTTGGTCAAAGTGTTTTTTCTTGACACTCCCATACACAAATTTACTTAAATTGCTTAATTTAAGCTTGCTACAATGAAAATGATGATCGTGATGCTTTGCTATCTATGCTAGCTAGGCCTTGCCCCACCACCCCACATGTTTTGCATACTTAAATTGCGGTGGTGAGGAGAATGGCATTATTGAAGATGGGGAAGCCTTTACTTGACGTGAGTATATTGATGTCGAGCCACCGCACCTCACAGAGTTTGCTGTTTCTTTGATTTCTCCAGTGGATTACAAAAGCATTTTTGCATTTGTTCTCCAGCCTTTTTTGGCCTTTGTTCTTTTTTCGTCCAAAATCTACTATTTTGAAGTGACATTTAGTTTTTGAATAATAGCCGACTTTTTGTCCAATTTCTTAAGGGAATGAACTCGTGTCTTTTAGTCCCGTTCTCTTTACGTCATGAAAGTTTTAGTTCATATTTATATTCATCAGAAATGAATGGTTGTTGTTTTTATTATTGTGTTTACATTAAAATGGAATTTGCTGCCAGTGTCCCAGTTCGTCAATATGTGGCGTCCCACTTTACCAATAGTGCCTGGAAATTTTGGTTTTGGGTCAGTGTGTTTTTGGTTCAGTCATCCATGCACTGTATAGTACAGTTGAGATATCAAACTATTTAGAATAGTTTGGTATCATATGATGGGCCAAGATACGTGGATCATAATCAGAAATTACGTTGAGGTTACATTTTCATAAAGTGTCCCGGTTTACCCGTATTCACTATAATGATTTCAATTAATTAAGACCATTTATGTAACAACACGTCCCATTAAACATTTCTGTAGTAGGAAATAACCTGAGTAATTCCAGTAACAAACAAGATATTCAAGTTTGTTTAATGCAGTTTGGCATGTTAAAGAGAGAACATTGGACTCCGTTAAGCACTAAATATGGTCTTGATGGACAAAAACAAATTACCACATTTATTGTCCAACTGATTACAGGGGTCCAGTTTTATTGACTGCCCCCCTAAAATGCCCCAAAACAAGCAAATAACTGTAGCACTCAGAACAAATGATGAGTTAACTGAACTGACTGTTGACCCTCCTACCATAGCCACGTCTTGCAGTCCAAGCATGATGGGAGGATTTGTCTTTAAGGACTTGAGCTTTTCAGCATGCTCAGCCGTCAGACTGCTCCTGTGTGTCCGTGATCATTGACACTCATGTGAGGCATGCAGAGGAACTTCGCTGCTGCTGCCAGAGTGGGGAGACGAGCTCGATCGGCTCCTTAGTAAACTAAAGGACTGCTGTTGCGTCTGAGAGGGGCCTCGGTGTGATAGCTCTCCATTCAACGACAGCTCCTGGGGTGATCTGCCCAGAAGGACCTGAAACTGTCGTGCTGCTCTCAATATCTCATTGAAGATGCTGCCGAGGCTGCTGCCTGCACCCTCCATCTGTGGAGTCATCTCTGCTGGCTTGGACACAGTTTCAGTAGATGAAACTCTGCCTTCAAAGTCAGCTTTGGGTGTCCCACGTTGTCAGCAGTAAAGAACCTGGCGTAAATATGACAATGTAATAAAGCATCATTGCATTTTAGAGCTTGTCTCATCCACTCTCCTGTATTTTGACAATTAAGCCACCTGATCTGATGTAGTCAGAAGATGTGGCCATCTATGAACAATCTTACAGCAGCATACACGTTTTTTTTTTTAACAGACATCATATTACGCTAAATAAATGCCAATTTATCATAAATTCCCTTACTTGTCCTCTTATGAGGACTGTTGCCACAGTGTATATGGTCTCAGATGCCACATGACGTGACATTTCATGGTCTGGAGCCCCTGGTCATCTTCTCTTTCCTTACCAAGGGACCGTATGAGGACATGGACAGTGGGGATGACATCAGCTGTGGTGGCAGTTGCAGCAATGATATTTGTTGTAAACTTCTCAAATGGGGTCAGAACCTGTAATTTCTTCTCCAACCATCCCCCCAAATCTGCTGTTGGAGCGGCTGGTGAGGTGTTTCCTTCAGTTGAGTTGGCATGCAGTGCCCGTTTCTGATGAATGAAGCTGCCAATCATATACTTAGCACTATTCCATCCTGCACATCCTTCTGGAGACGTCTGGGATGCTCAACTCTTCTTTTAAGGGTTGGGATATACTTGCTGTGTACGCTAGTGTTGTCGTTAAGACCACACCAAGACCAAGGCATTTGTTATGGCCGGCGCACAAGCCGCAACAAAGAATGGGGGAGTTGTGAGGAGTTTAGAAAAACAATGTTTATTTAACACAAGCAAACGGTCAAAAATAATTGAAATGCCAGGCCCAGGAGCGTGGTGGACCGGGACTGCTCCAAGGATATGCTCCAGGGCAGCGCTCTTAAGTAGAAATAGGAGATTAGGATCAGCTGCCTCCCACTTCCCCAATTAGTCCTGCACACCTGAAAGAAATGAGTATAATAAGCAGCAAAACCAAAACTGAAGAGCCACGGGGTCGTCATACATTACTGAGACCAAGAACCAAGACCAAGACATTACCGGGACCAGGAACTGAGACAAGACCAAGACGTTTCCGAGACCAAGACATTGTGCAAGACTGGGTACTGTCATGGTGTCGGTCCTTGGTCTCAGTAATGTCTTGGTCTTGGTGATGTGGTCTTGATTACAACACTAGTGCACACAAGTGTGCGCGTCAATATTCGCAGCGTCCATGTTCATCCTTGCTGCAGAGAGTCAGGAGTATCAGGTGGCCAAAACGCTTGATACTGGAGGTCACCGCTCCAGTACTATGCAGCCCTTTGACTCTGAAACAATGAAAAGTTCGACATGCTGGACACATTGTATTTCCACAAGCAACAGTTCACCAAACTGTTACCAACTGTCACTCTTTCAAACTATCCGCCATTGTGCTTACCTCTGCCTAGACTAGTTCTCAAGACTGGTCTTGGTCTCAAGGCCACTTTCTCGCAGTCTTGGTCTTACGGCCTCAGCAGCCTTTGGTCTTGTTCTTGTCTCGGTCTCGGGTCTCTCGGTCTGGCAATGTCTCGGACTGGCCGAGTGGTCTCGAAGGGATTTGTAACCTATAATATCCAAGCAGGCACAGTTTTTTAAAAATATCATTAAATGTTCCCTTCAAGTACCAAATAGTACAATCTCATATTTATACTAAGCAGCTGAACCCAGTATGATGCTTATGTTCTACAATTCATGCAAAATGGCAAAAAAAAGTTTTTTTTTGTTTGTTTTTTTGTTCTGGTCGGTTCTATACCTGAACTGGTCATGGTCTTGATTTGGTCTGTCTTGGTCTTGGTCTCGGCTTTGTCGTGCTCTTGAAACTCTCTGGTCTTGGTAGTGTCTTGGTCTCAGCTTAGGCGGTCTTGACTACAAGTCTACCTCTGACCTCAGAGTCATGCTCCTGTTAACACAAACACTTCAAGTGTTCAAGTAGATATTACAGCTCGCGCGCAGACGACACATTACCTCGTAGCAATGTGAGCGACCTCGCATGAAAAGAACAATAGGAACGCATGACGGCCATGATGCATACGCACCGCTAATAGAAAGTATATCCCGGCCTTGAGTCAACAAGATTTTGCCAGACTTTGTAACGGAACAATGAGATCTCATGAGATTTCATTGGTAAAAATATCGGTTTGAAAAAAAAGATACGAACATTTTCCGATATTACATTTTGATCAATCTTTATCTTTATTGATGAAACGCGTTTCAAGCAAGTTGCGGCTCAAAGCGCTTTACAGTTTGAAAACATTCTCACCCACTGACCTTCAAAAACCCAAAGTATTACAGCATTTATATATTAGGAAAACATTTGGCCGAAATTCAGCCGATGATATTGCACATCCTTGGACAATATCTTAACACTTTGGACCAGCAGGTGGCAACTTTAAGGCAAGAAACTGAGACTGACACTTATTACAAGCTGATGAGGAATTGAGGGAAATGAACTTTTTCTTTGGAATAATGAAGTCTATCTCTGATTTGTGTCAAACAGGGCCTGGGATTATTAGAACAAGATCAAGCGATTCTTCCCAGATACCAGCAGGAATTAGAATTGGGCTCCTTTTAGAGGCTGGAAGCAACTTTTTGTGAAGAACAGGTCCAGACAAACTGTCGTTAAGCGTCTTTCCTCCAGACACAGCAGAGTGGCAGCTGGACGAGCAGCGTCTGCTCAGCCTTTCAGAAACGCTTCCAACACCACTGCTGTGTGTGTGTGTGTGAGGGATTAATTGTTGACTTGACTTTGTTTGCCTGCACGTGTGTGTGTGTGAGGGGATTAGCTGCTGACTGCGCTCATGTGTGTGCATGTATGTGTGTGTCTGTGAGAGCGAGTGTTATAACAATAGGGGCGGAGCATCAGCTCTCTAAAAATGTCCTTAAACCGTGTTGAACCCCTGTAAGACTTTAATCTCATGTAAATTATAATTTAATTAGAGAATTTGAATAAGAAAGTACAGTGTGTGTGTGTGTGTGTGTATATGTGTGTGTTGCTCTAAGCTGCTGACTTCACTGTGTGTGAGTGGGATGGTTTTCTTGCATGAACATCATTACTATGAGTCACACTAGTTTGTAAGTGTGTGATGGAAGAGCTCCGGGGAAAGTGGGAGGTTGGGGGGTAATGGAAGGGGAGGGTTCAGGACTTCCAGAGCCCAGTAGGACAGCAAAGACCTGGACATGCTGAGCAAGCAGACCTGAATACTCCCCAGAGTTTTCCTGTCCATCCGCATTAAAACACACGTTTTTATCAAGCTGTGCTGCAATAAACTAACATCCCTGATTCCAAACCAGCTGGAAACCCGTTTAAAATGTAGATACAGCCAGAATACACTGATTCACAAATCTCAGCAACTCATATTTTATTCTCAGTAGAACATAAACAACATATAAATGATGAAACTGAAACAATTTACCATTTTTTAATCGTTTCTCTACACTTTATAGACACGAGGAAGTCTCACTGAGGTCAAATTGACCTTTTTCAGAGAGAATCAGGAGGAATCTCTGTGTGCATGGGACACAGCTGGATGCTGGTGATCTTCTGTATTAAAAGTAGACATGATTCTCTGCTGGAAACCACTGATGGACTCAGGAAGACTTCCAGAAATCTCTGTGAACACAGTTCACCCTGAAATCCACAAATGCAGGTTAAAGCTCTGTCATGCAGAGAAGAAGCCATATGTAAGCAGGATCCAGAAACTGGACCAAAGCTCCTTTAAAATGCTTTAAAAAGACACCACTGTTCTGTGGTCAGATGGATGAGTGAATGAACGAGGGATCGACACAGACTTTTGACCGATACAGATTTTTTAGAGGGCAGATACCAATATTTTCTCATCAGCCTCAGCCAATGGCTGATAAAACCTGCTGATATTTGGGGCTGATACTGCATTTGACTCCCAATTTAATATAATGAAGGATACAATGAAAAGTAATTTTACAACTATTTCAATATAAAAAAGAACAAAGGACATCAAATATATATACATATATATAAAATAGTGCATTTGTAAACAAATATGAAAGACACACAATGTAGCTTTTAGACCGTAAAAATCTGCGTTTGTGACTCGCTTTGATGGCACACCAACATTCATGATGTGCATTTTCGAGGCATCACTGCCCAGCGGCAGAAGCTGCAGTATGTAACTTTTCCATCCGGGATGCGACCGTGATGTTGCAGCCGACTATTGGTCACTTACTAGCAAACGGATGTGGGTCAACCAGGTATGAACACGCATCATGTCGGATTCGGATAAACGCAACAACAAGCAAACATTACACGTGAGGACTGCAGGACAAAGGAAGAGAGGAAGGGACAGAACAAGAGTCAAGATAAGACTGTCTTACTGGCTTGTGTGAATCACAGTACAGGTACGATACAAGATGGATGCTAGTTTAGGCATCGATAGGTGGCGCGTCACTGAGGAAACTGTTAAAAGTTCTGTTGTGGGCCTTTAAATAGAAAATTTTAACTTGTAATAAATATGTGTGTATAATACATAGTATATATATATATATATATATATATATATATAAAAAAAGTCTGTAAATATATGGTGGGGGTATTGGCCAACTTACAATGGCCATTGCCAATACTAGCAAAAAACGTAAATACTAGCCTAAGATATTGACTGGCTGATGTGTTGGTCTGTCCTTGGAATAAACTGTATACCTTGTCATGTGAGTGAGCATCAGGCTACACATAAATGTTTAGCCTTGTTAAAAAGGTGAAAATTAAACAGATATACACGTACTTAATATCATAACAAATAAAATGTAAATTAGCAGCAACGATAAATGAACAACACTTATCTGCTCTGCGTGATAATGTGACCATCGTTGCAAACATACACTAACAAAAAAGATACTTTGGATCAACCTAAAAAAATTGCTGTCATCTGTTACAACAAAATTTATTAGTTTTTCTCAATTTATGATTTGGTTGAAACTATAAATTTTGAGTTAATAGGAAACACATCTTTTCCCTTCAAACAAAGAAACTTGTTTTTTCACTTTGTAACAACTTAAATTTTCATCTTGGAATAATCTAATTGGATTGCTGTAATTCTATAACAGGCTTTTTTCAGTTTTCCTCAACTTAATTTTCTTATTTAGGACAAAGTATAGTTTTACTTATATCTTACTCAACACATTGTACTTCGTACTAAATCTAAATGGTACTCAATGTTTGAGTTGGTGACTGAACAACAACGTAAAAAGTATTTATGTCTTATTGATTTAATGCCACACGTGTTTGGAGAAGTTTGTAAGAGTCGGGAGTTTATCTCCTTGTAACAGAATTTCTCAACAACTTCCTCTGAATGTGAACATAACAAAGACAGTAAACACATAACTCAAATTTATAGGAAAACAATCATAAAACGTTAAAGTCCTGCTGAATCTGTATTTCCCATGAGCCTTTGTGGTCCAGATATGTTGAGTTTTGAAAATTTGTTGTTTATGCGCTCTAAAGCTGAAACAACTAAAGAAATTTACTTTGAGTGGAAGTAAAAACTTATTTTGGTCTAAAGAGTGTGATTTTTAAGTTGATTTAATTCAAAAACTTAAGATCTTATCACCAAACCAAAATAATTAAGTTAGATCAATGTAAATAAGTCTTTCATATCAACTACAGCCCAGATACTATTTTTACAGTGTAGAAGTGACGAGATGCTGTAACTGTGATGCTGTTTATGATATAACAAAAAGAAGAGAAATGACTGGATCAGCTTCATTCATCTGATATCTGTTTCAGGTATGGGATCGGTGCATCTCTAACTGCATCCATCACAACAAAAAGCAGGAGAAGAAGAGTCCTGGAGAGGGTCCAGGACTGTTGATCAGCTAAAACATTCCTCTCCTAAACTCCAGCATCTGGTCTCCTCACTTCCCCGACGTTTACAGACAGTTTTTAAAATAAGAGACGACGATACACGATGACAAACATCAACCTGGAACTACTTTTTACAGATTTATTGTGGTTTGTGGGCCCACGTTTTCACTCTAAACTTAACCGATCCAAAGTACTTTCACTTTAAATTGTGCTTTTATTTGAGGTTCTGTAGGGTTTAACATATATAATGCATGGTTGGAATAAGTTATTAATAGATACACGGGTAGAGTTACAGACAAACGATTTAACTAAAATATGAATGAATACATGTCCTTATATAAGGAAAGTAAAATATCACCGTCTCACAGCGGTTTCCTGCTGTATACTACATGCTACAGCGAGTATTTTCTACTCTATGCAGTGCTTTAAACCACTCCTCTACTACAGCTGCTTAATATGTTGGTTCAGTGGGGACGGAGAGTCATGCACCGTCCACCAAGGCCGACCATCATGTCCTTGTTACAGAATAATAACACACATTGAATAATCTTTTCCATGAAGAGAGTTTTTAATTATAAAAAAAATTAAGCTAATTATGCTAATGATTCACATAGGCAATGAAAAGGCGAATTCCCAGAAAGCAGAGCATCAGGGCTTCATCTGCAGTGTTTCATGCTCTATGATGACATGACAAAGCCCGACTGAGGGCTGATTCAAGCTGAAAAGAAACAGAGCAGTAACTATCACCACATTTAAGCTCATTCACTTTAGAGATGTTAATAGTATCAACAGAACTCAAGTTCAAGGAAAATGATTTAATAACGCTTTTCTCTACAACCTCCCTCTTCAGCACGATGACCCCAACTTATCATAGAAGGATTAAATCTGATACTTTATACCAGAAAATAATAGAAACATCATTTAGAAGCAGACCTTTACTCTCTGTCAAAATACTGCCTGTAAAAGCCGTAAATCTCCTCTGACAGCAGGAGACCACTTCAAACGAGATGATCTGGATCTGGATCTGGTCTGATCTGGACTGTGAGGGGTTTTTGGAGTGTGTTTGCATTGGTGGACTTCCAGGGACAGCGGGGGGCCCTCTGGACTCACAAAGCCCAGCAGGGTGGTAGATTTCTGGGCGAGCTGAGTGTGCCAAGCCCCCGAATCCTCTGGGGGTTCACAGGGACCATCTGCACCGCCACAGCAGACAATACCTATTGTGTTACCTCAGACTGTAACAGTGTTAAATTTGACAGCAAACTTTGATTTAGTTTTTGTCATAGTCTTTTGACAAAAATAATTAGTTTGTCATAATTTCACCATCTTAATTCAGTTAGTTTTAGATTTAGTCTACAAAAATATAATATTGTACTCGACTAAAACACAGTAGATTCAGACTAAAATATGGGGTAAAATGTAAAAGAGTAAGTTTGAATGTACAACACAGACACAGATTTTGCGTATTTAAAAGGAAAAGCGCATTTTTATGCAATTTACCTTGCTTTGATAGATTATATATACATACATTTGATAGATCAGTTATTCATATTATATATATATATATATATATATATGTTAGGGATGCACGATAATCCTTTTTTGAAACCGATACCGATACACACACATACATGTACAATGTACCAAATCAAAAATTCCAACTAGCTGGTGTCTAAAATAAGAAGGGAAAGTGGTTTGGAAGCAGATGGGGGCTCCCTGGTCAAGCAGCAGCTTTCTTTCCCCAACTGAAATATCTCAGGAAGAAAAGCTTAAACTGGGATTTTCAGCTTCTCCATGTCCAATCTTAAAAATTCCAACTGTATGGGGTATAAGTTATCAGGACACTTATCGGAATGATGCAATCATTTCCTGCTATTGACCCGATAATTATAGCGCATCCCTTATATATATACAGTTATATATATATATATATATATATATATATATATATATATACATACAGTATATATATATAGATAGATAAATATATTTATGATATATTGATATATACATTGATATGTAAAGTTCTTTTTCTTTCCTCTTCACAACACCTAGTTCATTTCATAACATGTTTCAGGTCTTTTTTATATCATCATATCAAGGTAATGAGTCAATTCTTCCTTCAAAAACAGCTAACTCAGTGACACACCAAAATTTCAGCGTATGTCAGCATACGTAGTTACCTTTGCATGGATTTCAGGATGATTTGTCTGCAGATGTGGCTTCAGATTGGTTGTTCTGCTGGTAATCGTCGCTTCGCACGGTTTGCAGAAGGTCTTGTTTTGTGTCGTGTCATCTCCGTCATATGTGAAACGTGTTGGTGTGTCAGATGTTCTCTTTCTCCCCAGACTGGACATTTAAGCTCACTTTCATCACGAAATGCGAAACACGTGAGAACTGTTCACCATCTCACCGGGTAACCGAACATGTGCAGCCTCGCTGCACGAGTTTGTGTTGTTATTGGATGTCTTTGAAATACATCCCACCTTTCAATACAAAAAGTTGTTCTGATTGGATGTCATTGCTGCCAGGTATTTATGTCTTGTTTTTATTCGTTGAGGAAAATGTCATTAACTTTCGTTAAAGTTTTGATCCCATGCGTTGGGTTTTGTTTAATTTTCATCAAGAAAAATAAGTCGTTGACGAAGACTATGACAAAAAATTATTGTCAACAAAATTAACTCTGGACTGTAATACATTTTAAAACATAAAGTGTCTTTATTTCTTCTTTTCTCTGGGGAATTACTTTCATTTAGTTTTGAAGTAAGGAATAGGAATCTCAGCCATCAGCTTTTACATCTGCTCTTTATCAGATGCAGGTTTCTAACAGCAAACTGATGTTGGCTCAGTGTTAGATTTTGGCTGAAGTGAAAGCTGTGGAGGGTGAATCAGTGAGGAAGATGAGGCCTGGACTGTGTTTGTGTGTGAAGCCTCAGGCTACAGCAGTTTGTTTCGCTTATTCTGTTGCTTTAATATTTGATTCTGCAGATAAATCCTGGAACAGATCAGATAAAACAACAAAAACACAGAAATAAAGAAATAAATGAGATATTTAATTGGTTTGATTGGGCTTAGTAAGTCTTGGATTTTATAGGATTCATCTCAGAGTTTGAAATCTAATGTAAAAGATCCAGTTTGACTTCTCAGCTGTAAAATCTGCTGCATTTAAAGGTTGATCTCTATTAAAAGTGACGCATTGATTCAGTGCTTGTTTTTATCAAAGCAGTGCATTAACAAAAACTCTGATTTTCAAAGGATTTAATTTAATCCGTTAGGTTTAGTCTTTAGTTTGGTGCTGCAGGTAGAGTAGGGACAGGAACAATGCTTCTGCGAGTGGAGGGCTGCTGATTGAACGCTGCGTGTGGATCAGGTGTTCGGCCTCTTTTGTTCTCTACATCCCTTTTGCTTTCTTTCCAACAAAAGGCGTTTAATGAACTGTGCTCTGGGCAAGAAAAGGATCTTTTCAGAGTCGGGAGGAAGTGTTTCAGGGAGCAATTACTCTTTCAAATGGAGCATTTTTACTCTATGAAAAGTGACCTGGAAAAAGTCCGAAGATATCCTTTACAATCAGAGAAATTCAACCATTATCTGGAATAGCTGGAGCAAAAGTGCATTTTGTAGAGACCTCCGGCAGAGACGGGAAATATGGAGCAGACTGGTCACTTTTCCTACCAGCTCTCCCCAGAGGCTGCACAGTTGATTACAGCCACTTAGAGGGTCTAGGAAGGTCACCAAGCCTTCGAAAAGAAAAAAAAAAGTTCATCCTTGGGGTGTTGTTTCTCAGCTGTTGTTTAATAACTGTTAAATACACAGTCCTCTCCTAGTGCCGGGTCGGACCTCCTTTTTCCTCCAGAACCACCTTGGTGTCATAAGCTGCATTTAAACCAGAACTGCACAAAACCTAAATATCTTGATAAAAACTGGAAATGGAAAAACCTCTCAAACATCTCAAAAAAGTTTCTACGCTCTCATGAGGAGGTTTTTCAGACATCCCCATTTATTCGTGTCCACTCCCATTCATACGGAGCCGGTATAGTGACATTGACAGGAAAAATGTAACTAGTGTCCTCGTATGACGAACACAAAACCTGAAAATGGTCTTATTTCAGTGAGAGTTCAGTTTGGACATCTTAATTTTCCTTAAGAAAATTTTCCTTCTTAAAGGAATAGTACACCCACAGACCCTCATGCTGAGCAAGACTCTGGAGCACTTTTTAATATGTCAAATGCAGCCAAAGATCGGGAGGCTTTTCGTTATCGGCCGACTGTCATATAATGAAGTTCACCTGTGCTAAACACAAAAAGGTCCATAAAAGTCCACAGAAACTTGTCAATATTCCTCCATACTGCTCATCCAATGTAATCCAAGTGTCATGAGTGGGTAGTGTCCAGAATTTACTCGAAATGACATAATTTATTGTATTTTCATAGCTTAAACGGTACTACATCTTACTTCCGCAATGCGTGCCCATGCGAGTTCACGACACTATGGAAGCCGTGGCAGACGAGATCGCGCGTTCTCTTTCTATGTTTCTTTCTTTCTTTCTTTCTCTTTCTTTCTTTCTTTCTTTCTTTCTTTCTTTCTTTCTTTCTTTCTTTCTTTCTTTCTTTCTTTCTTTCTTTCTTTCTTTCTTTCTTTCTTTCTTTCTTTCTTTCTTTCTTTCTTTCTTTATTTTAAATCAATAGCCAACCCCTCTTGTATATGTCCTGGTTTGTCCACAACTCTGTCGCTCTTAGCACAAAATAAACAGCGAATTTCTTCTTCTATGCTTGCATTATAGGCAGAGTCGGCGCCAAACGCCGCGGCTTCCGTAATGTTGTGAATTTGCATGAACGCGCAAATAGGAAGTGTGATGTTCTACTGTTTAAAATATACTAAATTATGTTGTTTGAAGTCAGTTATGGACGCTACCTACTCAGGACACTTGGATTACACTGGACGAGCAGTATGGAGGAATATTGCCAAGTTTTTGTGGACTTTTATGGACCTTTTTGTGTTGAGCACTGGTGAACTCCATTATATGAAAGTTGGGGGAAAACTAAAACTTCTCTGATCTCCCGCTGTATTTAAGATATTAAAAAAGTGCTTTATTATTCCTTTACTGATAAAGTTTATGATCATTTATAGGCATTAACTTTGAAATCAGAACAATGAGGGAAGTTTTACCAGAATCACATAAATGAAACATGAAAATAGCTTTATTTCAGCAAGAGGATTTCATCTAGGACAACCGTATGAGGACATTGTGTAAGTCCTTCCTGCATTTGTAAGACATGGCCTCAACTTGTTCCTATGTGTTAGTTATTCATTGCCATTATTTAATAATGTGTGGCCACGATATAACATCATGTGGCATGTCTTAGTTATGCGTTGTCACAAGTTTGTTTCCTGCCGATGTTATCAGAGGGCTCTGTATACAGTATACAGAATTTGCCTCTCAATTATCATCCGCAGCTTTCATCTTCTGATGAGCAGCAACAGCAGTCGCTCCAAGTCACAAAAGTTATGTATCTCCATCCTACTCAAAGTGGAGTTTAGATTTTACCAGAATTGTGGCTCATGTGCTCAACATCTGCATATCACAAATGCACTTTGTGGAAATTTTTAGAAATATTGCTTTTATTTTGTGGTAAACAAAAACAGAAAGGCAGCTATAGATCCAACCAGGTGTTAGAAACATTCCTCAGATGTTTTGGCTTCATATTGACATGATAGTATCACACAGTTGCTGCATCCATGATGAGAATCTCCCGTTCCACCTCATCCAAAAGCTGCTCTGTTGGACTGAGATCTGGTGACTGTGGAGGCCGTTGGAGTTCAGCGAACTCATCGTCACGTTGGAGATGATGTGAACTTTGTGACATGGTGCATTATCCTGCTGGAAGTAGCATCAGAAGATGCTCCACTGTGGTCATAAAGAGATGGACATGGTCAGCAACAATACTCAGGTAGGCTGTGGTGGTTAAACCGCCATGTTGGTGCTAAGAAAATCTCCCCCCACCATTACACCAGCAGCAGCCTGGAGCCTTGATCCAAGGCAGGATGGATCCATGCTTTCATGATGTTTCCAGCAGATTCTGAGCCGAGCATCTGAATGTGGAGCTGAAATGGAGACTCATCAGACCAGCAACGTTTCTCCATCTTCTATTGTCCATTTTCTGGTGAGTCTGTGGAGTTCTATGGAAACCCTGTACCCTAAAAGCAGATTAGTTCATTTGAACTATCAGATTGGTAATCATGTTCCCAATCAGTTTTTTGGTTGTTTTTACCAAAAGATAGGTTAGACTGACCAATATTTGAACCAATATGCTGCCATGTGATTGGCTGGTTAGATATTCATATTAAGTTGAAAGGAGGAGCTGATAAAGCATTGGGTTAGTTCATTTTGATAAAAATGCTTCCTTATTTCTTTGCAGAAATTCCTCTGAAAGCTACAATTTCAACCTGTCCATTAAAGTTTAGTCAGTTTCCCGTGTCGCTGATCGGCTTGGTGGAGGGGAGGGGGCGGGAGAACAATAATAGGGGAAATGCAGTGGTGCGTTCAGCTTTTTGTTTAGTTTTTACTCACTTGGCGTGTCAATGTGAGAATGAGGAGAAGCTCCAGAGGATTAATGAGCACAGAGGAGCGCTCTCGGCATCATTGAGCTTTGATCAGAACATTATTGAAGTTGTAAACACAGTGGGATGAAATCTGAGCTATTTTAAGTTAAATAGGCTGTTTTCAGATTGTCGGAGCTCGGTGTGTTTTCTCTGTCGAGCTAAGGCAGGATACACCAGTTTATTTCAGGCTGTCTACTTATTGTTATGCTGTATGGGATGATGCTGTGTGGAGCAGGAAAGTTGAGACAGTTGAGGAAAAGCTGGAGATGGCTGCCACTCAAGAGAAAGTTATTACCCAAACATGAGGCATGCACACACATTAATATCGTACTTGACTTCAGACGACAGTGTGTAGCTGTCTTTAATAATCACAAACTTGCAGTACTTTCACACTCTGTAACAGATGGTAACTAATATAAATTCATTGTCCATCGATCAACGATCAATCCATCTGCTTGTCTGAGACAAATATTTGATGATTTCCATGCAAACAAAGGTGCAAACACATCAGTTTTTAACACTGCTACACATTTATCAAAGTATAAACATCTGATAGTCTCTATGGTGAAAATGCAGGTAGATGAATGAAACACCTTCCAGTCTGCGTCCATGGAGAGGCTTTCTGGGTCGCTAGGTGCCATGCAGATTGTAATTTCCACAGACACACAGAGTAACATCACTCCAATTCTCAACCGTTCCACTTGTTGGTTTATTGACACGGGTTCACTTTGTTTGCAGCCATGCTCAATGATTTGAATCCATTGTTTATGCTTTTAACCTTCCAGAGTTTATGGAGGGCACACGCTGCAGGGCTACAGAAGCTGCCGAAATCACGTTTATTTCTTGCTGTGTTAATGGCTGTTCTTTCTTTGACTTACATTAGAAGTTGGAAGGTACATCTGAAGGATAAAGGCTTAAATCCAGATATTGGTATTGATATTAACACGTTACTGGGGGACTGGAGCTCATTCAGTTTACTCTAGAGTTTAGCTGTAGTGGGCATCGACTGATTATAGACTTTAGCCGAAGCACTATATGTATTGCTGCATTGTATGTCAACTGGGAACTCAGAATTGCAGTAATTGATTTGGAAAAATCTGAGAGGAAACAACTTGCCTGGCATCCTTTTTGCTAACTGCTGTAATTCGATACTGGTTTATCAGTGATGGACGTGAAGCTCAGTACAGGGGAGCGGTCAATCAATCTGTGGGAGGGTGCAGACCCACTCACCTCATCTTAGACTACTTTACCAATCCCTAAGACTACTTCTCTCATTCCAAGGGTACTTTAATCATTCCTAGGATTACTTTACTTTTTCCTAGGGTTACTTAACTCATTCTTAGGACTTATTAGGACTATTTTACCAATTCCTAAGGCTACTTTACTTAATCCCAGGACTATTTAATCATTTATAGAACTTCTTTACTCAATCCTATACTTCATTCATTCCTAGGAATACTTTACTCATTCCCAGGACTGCTTTAGTTATTCCTAGGATTACTTTATTAATTCTTAGGACTAATTTACTCATTCCAAGGATCACTTTACTCATTCCAGATTTTGTACTCATTCCTGGGATTACTTTACTCATTTCTAGGACTACTTTACTCATTTCTTGAACTACTTTACTCATTTATAGAACTACTTTACTCATTTAAAGAACTACTCTACTCATTTATAGGAATACTTTACGCATTCTCAGGACTGATTTAGTTATTCCTAGGATTACTTTATTCATTCTTAGGACTAATTTACTCATTCCAAGGATCACTTTACTCATTCATGATTTTGTACTCATTCCTGGGATTACTTTACTCAATTCTAGGACTACTTTACTCATTTATAGGAATACTTTACGCATTCCCAGGACTGCTTTAGTTATTCCTAGGATTACTTTATTAATTCTTAGGACTAATTTACTCATTCCAAGGATCACTTTACTCATTCCAGATTTTGTACTCATTCCTGGGATTACTTTACTCATTTCTAGGACTACTTTACTCATTTCTTGAACTACTTCACTCATTTATAGAACTACTTTACTCATTTAAAGAACTACTCTACTCATTTATAGGAATACTTTACTCATTTCTAGGACCACTTCACTCATTCCTTGAGATACTATACTCATTCCAAAGACTACTTTACCTATTCCTAGATAAACTGGGCTGCTTTCTTCTGGTTTCCACTGGAAGTAATGCGGTTTTCTTTAAGGAGGAGGTCACATGTACATTTTCTACTGTGTTCCAGATGCATTTACTCTGACACAGTAACACATATCTTTATTTTAAAAGTTCTGTAATAATGTCATGTGTCTGAGCTTTCTGTAAAGACCAAGATTACACATAAAGCCCTTGTAGTCGATAAACCTGACTTATTTTTGGTGTGTCATTTCAGAGAAGAGGCAGAAAAAACTGCCTCACCAGAGGAGGTTTCGAGATAAAATAATCCGGTGGTGTGTAGTTCATCTGGTTAAGCAGCTGTCCAAAATACAGAAGCTACATCTTCTTGGTGCAGCTGGCCCAGGTTTGAATACAAGGTCCACAAGAAAACCTGTGGAGAAGCTCACTGACACTTTGAGTTAAACTCTGCCTGCTGAAACTGCTCAATTTCTGAGCTTCAGTCTCTGTGAGGCAAGTGATGCGTCTCCTGACATGTGCTCACGGTCTGTGTTTAAAAGCTAACAATGAGATTCATGTTGTACAAAGAAGAGTAACTTCCAAACAGCAGGAATAGGCACTGTTTAGCTGAGCTTATTGCATAAAGTATGCTAAACTTGGTCTTATATTGGCTTCAGCTTTACTTCAGGATTCAGTTTTAACCAGGCAGGAAAAACATGGATTTTATTTTACACTAATAAACATAAATTCTCCTCAGAGATTAGCCTTGTTTTTCCCTTCTCCAGTTTACTAAGCAGTTCTTTCATCTCTCCTGTCATTCAGCTGTGATCCAGGCTGAGCTGAATTATTTACAATTTTATAATCACATCCTACTGTGTACAGACTTCATTTAACCTCGGAGTCTTCACGTCCATCAGCTCTGATTAGTATTCAAACAGAGAGGTGTTTTTAATTTATCTCCTGGGATGGCCCACAAGATTTAAAGGTACGAAGGCTGGAGCTCATTTATCCTGATTTACCTTGAACAGAGCAGCAGACTGACAGAGAATCAGTACACTTCAGTCACTTCAAGAAAAAAGGCTGAAGGTGAAAAGCTGCAGAGAAGAAGATGCTCCTCCTCTGCCAGTGGTTATAAAACCACCCAGGTTTTGAATCAACTGCAGGAAACAATATAAAATGTTTTTATTGTTTCAAAGCAGAAAATAAACTAAGAGCTTTGGTGGGGAAAAGGTTGCAGTAAATAACCAACAGCACAGCCTGCACATAACTCTAATATTCAGACGGAAGGCAAAGAATCTCATAGCTGGCTGTTTGAAATCCCCTTAAAATTTGCAGTAGAGAAGGAGTTGTTCAAATGTAGACGATTAAATGTTTAGATTCTCATTCCTCGCAAAAAACAAAAAACAAACAAAAAAAACAATAAAAGAATATGTGTGTTTCACACATGAACCAATGTGGTTTTGCATAAGTTTAGCACATGACAAAAATGTGCAACAGATTTCATACATATACACACCTACCATGTGAAATCTACTGTGAAATCTATGATCATATGTGCAATCCATGTGAATTACAATGCAAAATTTACATGACATGTGCAACACATGCCATTAATTATGTGAAAACTATATCAGTACATGTAAAACATATGGAATTACATGTGCAGCCCATGTGAATTATGTGAAGTCTATATGATTACATGAAACCTACAGTACATAAATTATCAGGTAAAACCTACATTACCTGTCAAAAGTATCAGAACATGCCTATTTCTCTTGTTCTTTATGAAAAGATAGATTGGGTTGTAAGTAATCAAGACAAATTGGGAGAGTTCTAGAAAATGGTTGCACGACGTTTCAAGGCTTGTTCAACTTCTATTGTTGCAGAACAGATTTAAATTGTTGACTCTATTTTGCTGCCTGAAAAAGGCCTTTTGTGTAATTTTGAAATGTTTATTATTTCTCAGTGCAGTGAGACCTCATCCTTTTTATTACTGCTGGCAGCTCATCATTTACCTTTGTGTCATCATTAGGCTGAACTGCTTGAATTCCAACAACAAAATAAATAGATACAAAAGAAAAAAAGCATTTTAAAACTTCTTACTGGCAGTGTATAAAAGTACATGTAAAACCTGTAGGATTACATGTGGAACCCATGTATTTAACAAAGTGAAATGTACTGTACATGAGAGCATGTGAAACCAAAATAAATACCTATATGAGATCTGTATAATCACAAGTGAAACCCATGTAAATTGTTATGTAAAACATGTGGGATTACATGTGAAACTCATGTAAATTCTCATGCGAAACCTTTATACAGATGCAGGCATGAAAAAGTTCCACCTTTTTCTGCCAGAAGTGGTGCGGTAACAGTGCACTATTACTGACCTATCGCTGGCTGAATGATGTCTCCCGTGAACACGTCATCATGCACGGTGTCCAAATTTGGTGTGTGGACACATCCTTGTTCCGGGCATTCATTTAAGCCCTGCAATAGTTCCTACTGGGAATGCTTGGGTTTCTCTGTGATCAAATTAGCAGACAAATCGCTGGAAAGTGGCTGGTAAGTGGCTGGCAGTCGGCAGAAAGGGGAACTTTTTCATGCCTGCATCTGTACATGTAAAACCTGTGGGATTTTATGTGAAACCCATGTAAATTGCCATGAGAAACCTACATAAGACACGTAAAACGTACAAAATTACATGTAAAGCTTGTGTAATTTTGTATGGTTGTGTTTAAACATCCCCATACAGAACCAAATGGACTACAGGTTTCACATATACTGTATATAGGTTTCACATTTTATCGCAATAGAAATATTCCAAAGTCATGTGATACAAAATACATTTTTGGGTTGTTTTTTTTTTGTCGATGCATTGGAATAATTTTTGGGAGGAGTGAATAAACCAATAAAGGGCAGAGATTCCTCAAAGCCTTCACAGTGGGTTAGAGATGCAACTCTAACTCCTCTGAAGGACACTTCCCATCAAGTTTGAGTCATAGCGGAGATGCTAATATTGGTTCAGATTACAGTGGTGACTGCTGCTTATGGTAATGTATGACATGAAAGTCAGGACGTCTCCACTTACCAACAAACACGCAAGCACACAAGTGTAACGCATAGAGACAATACGATTTAAGGTTTCAGTGACATGGAAGCACATCACTGAATGTAAATTAATTCAGTAAAGGGAGACAAAGGAAGGGGAAGATTTTCTCAGCTTAGGCCAAGACTCAGTAGAAAATCATACTGAATCAGCAATCCACCATGTTAGTTTCCAAAGCAGCTCTCTGATGTGGGTTTTTAGTTTGTATATGTAAATATCTGGTGGCTAAATGTTTTTACTGATGTCTTTCCAAGTGTCAGTGCAGAGCCCGTTCATATGAATCAAAATGTCATGGTTTTGAGGGCATTTTTACTGGGTTTTGTCTTGGTCTCAGATGGGGCGGTCTTGTTTTTTTTTTTTTTTTTACGAGATCGGTCAAGACCATTGGTAATAGGCTTGCCTTACTGATAAGAGTGAAAAGGACCCTCTTAAAAAAACATCTTATAACTTTGCGTGCACACAAAGACGCAAGAATGTGTGGAATTCGATTGGATATGCACGCCAGGCCATTAGGCGGTGCTGTGATAGAACGCCACCATGTCTGCGCACATGTGTAACATCTACCTTAGATCTGATGGGTTTACATAAGGTATGTCCCATTTCAGGGTCTACACCAAAGACTGTAAATACCTGCATACTACCAAGTGCGCAAAGGTCTGCGCACTTCAAAGCCGTTTAATTGTTTCTGAAATAGGGCTGGACAATTATGGAAAAAATTATAATCACGATTATTTTGACTAATATTGAAATTGCGATTAATATACACGATTATTCATTGATTTTCAGAAAAAAGTGTTTATTGAACCACCAAAACTCAACTTCAAATATAACTTAAAAAGACAAAACCAGAATTAAATTAGAAACAAGTAAAGGAGTAAAATAAGAATATTATTTAAAATAATAATAGCAATAAAAATGAATATTCAGTCTTCATGCATTCCTGTTCTAAACTCCCTGCAGTTTGCTTCCTGTAACTCCACCAGTCTGCTCACTTCAGGATTAATTGTTTTTCTTCGATTACAGTGTTTCTATGATTGTGAAAAGGCAAAATTGAGATCACGATTAAAATTCGATTAATTGTCCAGCCCTATTCTGAAATGTGATGGCCTAGTAGTCTGACTTTGTTGTTTTTCTTGTTTGTGTGTGTATGTGACGTGAGCATGGCGTGAGCAGGTCCACCATCATTTTTACGTTTTGGGCCATGCAGACGAGAACGCAACATCGTGTCTTCAGTAATTCCACTTTGGAATGAGTCTTCAGATTTATGCGTCTTCAACCCAGAATAACGCCGTTGCCATGTCTGTCACCCAGACAAAAAATGTCTGGGTGATCATTTTTACCCGCAGTCGCCCTCGTGTGAACGGCCCCTTAGTGTTCTCTGCTTTTGTGACAGTTGGGGGTGTGTCATCATGCCTCCTACAGTAGTGACGAGGCGCCCTGGCTACCTTGCCACAGGGATGTCCCTTTGGCTGAATGGTTAACACACTTAGCTCTTACCTGGAAGAGGGGGGTTCAAACCCTGCCCAGGTCCTCCTTTGTGTTGCACACTTTGATAACAGTGTGTTTGCTAAGTTTTGTGCCTAGACCTTACCCCTTTCTTCATATTTAATTTATTTTTTCTGCTGCACTAGAAAGACTTGTACACAAGAACCTTTGTTCTTCGTTTAACCTGTGGTTCCTGTGATAATTTGTCTGAAAATGGTCCATGGCATGATGGTAAGAGGGATCCAGCATTAGCCTGATGTGTTTTCCAGCCTAATTGCCTGCTTCTGCGTTGGTTTTGTTACAGCGAGCTGTCTCACACTCTGGGTCGCGTCTACACGCAGGTTTGCTTTTGGATCTTGTTGCAAATGAAATGATATTTTTGTCGGGAGTCTCCCTGTGTGTAGGAAACACAAGCTCCAAGTGTTAGAGCGGTTAAATGGAAGACATCAGTCGACCGGAGGCGGGCGGGGGGGCGGCATTGATATTCAGAACACACGCCTGCAAACGCATCAACACACACGCAAGCACACACTGGTTCTGTAGCTCATTCTGGCTTTCCACACATCAGTGGCAGCATCGAATGAAGATTGAATATCCAGAGAGGTGAGGAGAGAGAGAGAGAGAGGGAAAGGGCGAGATATTAAAGGAGATGTGTGTGTGTGTGTGTGTGCAAAGTTTAGCGAGCTGTCTGCCTGTCTCAGCCATCAGCACAAACCTCAGACCCTACAGTGCATTGTGATTGGCTGAAGTTGTAAATAAATAAATAATCGAGCGAGCGGTGTGTGTGTGTGTGTGTGTAATCAGCGGTGGTGATGCTACGCTGCTGCGCTGCGTAATTATTCCTACTTATGGAAATGCAGCGCGTTGATGAGATGGTAATGGATATACCAGATTGACTTTAATGGATTCTGGAGAGACTAAGAATTAAACCAGCCTGTCTATTAAAGGGCACCAAGGTGAAGGTACAACCCCCCCATCACACACACACACACACACCCAAACATACAAACACAGACATGGAAACACACAAACACACACATGAATGAAGTTTATCATGTTTTTGTGTTTTAAGCAGCAGGGGTTACTGGTGTGTGAGCTCTACTGGTGCCCAGTTTCACCAGTATTACCAACACCTCTCTATCATGAAGGGATCTATCTATCTATCTATCTATCTATCTATCTATCTATCTATCTATCTATCTATCTATCTATCTATCTATCTATCTATCTATCTATCTATCTATCTATCTATCTATCTATCTATCTATCTATCTATCTATCTATCTATCTATCTATCTATCTATCTATCTATCTGTTTTTTGTTTTTTTTTAAAAAAGATATTTAAAAGATATTTAATACTAAAACTTTGTAAGAATTTGCTTGGATGTTTACAGTGTAATTTCTCTTGAAATTTTTTTAAATTTCTGTTTCACAGTTTTTCTTCATTGGTTTGGCTCATTTCTTGAGACAGAAATTACATTCTCAAAACAGACTGGATGTTGTCACCACTGCTGGTGCTTTGGCCAAAACCAACCTGGGTGGTTCAACACAACAACATGGTTAATCAGCAAAGTCTCATCTCTCGACCAAAACAGTTCATTTGTGCGTCACAACAAAGTTTCTGTCTCATACAGATTGTGAGTGCCTCCAAAATGCTCTCTGCTACGGGCCCATCCATCTGGCCCATCAAGACTCACTCTCATTTCATCAGTCCATAAAACCTTAGAAAAATCCGTCTTGAGATATTTCTTGGCCCAGTCTTGATGTTTCAGCTTGTGTGTCTTGTTCAGTGGTGGTTTTTCAGCCTTTCTTACCTTGGCCGTGTCTCTGAGTATTGCACACCTTGTGCTTTTGGGCTCTCCTGTGATGTTGCAGCTCTGAAATATGGAAGAACTGCTGGCAAGTGGCATCTTGGCAGCTGCACGCTTGACTTTTCTCAGTTCATGGGCAGTTATTTTGCTCCTTGGTTTTTCCACACGTTTCTTGTGACCCTGTTGACTATTTTGAATGAAACACTTGATTGTTGGATGATCAGGCTTCAGAAGCTTGGCAATTTTAAGAGTGCAGCATCCCTCTGCAAGATATCTCACTATTTTTTTTGACTTTTTGGAGCCTGTCAAGTCCCTCTTCTGACCCATTTTGCCAAAGGAAAGGAAGTTGCCTAATAATTCTGTTTGCCTAATACACCTGATACAGGGTGTAGATGTCATTATACCACACCCCTTCTCATTACAGAGATGCACATCACCCGATATGCTTAATTGAATTGGTAGTAGGCTTTCAGCCTATACAGCTTGGAGTGAGACAACATGCACTTCTGCACTCCCTGTAATGAAACTATGCTGAAG
Source organism: Atherinomorus stipes (assembly GCA_023101725.1). Taxonomy (NCBI): domain Eukaryota; kingdom Metazoa; phylum Chordata; class Actinopteri; order Atheriniformes; family Atherinidae; genus Atherinomorus; species Atherinomorus stipes. The sequence goes on from JALJCO010009116.1 coordinate 322,706, forward strand.
TACTTTGCAGAGAAGTCAACCAATCAGTTTTGATCAACAAGATCTTTTCATTTGAGAGTTGTGCTAAAGGCAGGCTAACTGTGCTAATCGTAGGCTACAGTACATGAACTAAATCATTTGCCTACTTGTACTTTGTATTTTGAAACATGTACAAAGACTAATGTCATGAAGTAAATGAGAAATTCAAGTCTGTCGTGAACAACTGCCAAGATGTTTGGAGGTTTGTCCGTGTTACTTTAAGACTGTAAATTCTGTCTAAAGAAATGAGCCAAACAACGGAGAAAAACTGTCAATCACAGAACTGTGATGGTTGACTTAAAGAGATTATGGTTGATTTAAAATCATTTCTGAGAAAAAAGAAAATATCCCCTTTCATTTCAATCATCTTATAGGAACATTGAGCTAAGATTGAAACTTTTGAGAGTTTACAGAACTTGAAGATGCTCAGGAAGATTTTTTTTCTGACAGGTTTAGTTCATTCATTGTAAGAAATACAACCAAATATTCATTAAACTGAAATATGAAAATAAGATCATCTTTTAGTACAACCCATGTCTGTGTGAGAGAGCGCAAGAGATGAGCGGTCGAGGAGATTGGCAGAAGAATTAGAGGCTGTCTGCACACAGAGAGGACAGGCTGATTACAATCAATAATCTATCAACCATTGCCTGACAAGATGTATTGATCAGAAGGGGTGGACAACACATACACACATACACCCACACACACACGCACACACACACACACACAGACTGAAAAAAAGCTGCTGTCTGACCGCTCAGCAAAGTTGGTAAGTAAGTCGACTCATTTAGGACTCAAACTGTCTGAAGGCCAGAAAACATTTTAAATGTCTGTCACTATCTTTCTGTTTAAAACTGTGACCATGAAGAGACCTTAGAGACGGCACTGCTGATGGGCAGGCCATTCACTCACCTGTTCATTCACCCATTCACTTACCCGTTCACTTGCCCATTCACTCACCTGTTCACTCAACCGTTCACTCACCCATTCATTTACCTGTTCACTCACCTGTTCGCTCACATTCACTCATCCGTTTAGTCACCAATTCACCCACATTCACTCACCTGGTCACTTACACATTCACTTACTTATTCACTCACCTGTTCAGTCACCCATTCACTCACCCATTTACTCACATTTACTAACCTGTACATTCACCTTTTCATTTGCCCATTCACTCATACACTCCTCACCTGTTCACTCACCCATTCAGTTACTTGTTTACTCGCATTCACTCACCTGTTCACTCACCCATTCACTCACCTGGTCACTTGCCCATTCACTCACATGTTTACTTACTGATTCACTCACCTGTTCACTTGCCCATTCACTTACCCGTTCACTTCCCATTCACTTACCCGTTCACTCACCCATTCACTCACCTGGTCACTTGCCCACTTCTTCACTCACCCATTCACTCACCTGGTCACTTGCCCATTCACTCACCCATTCACTCACCTGGTCACCCATGCACTCAAATCCACTCAGCAGTTCATCTACCTTTTCACTCACCCATTCACTCACCCATTAACTCACTTTCAGTCACCTGTTCATTTTCCCATTGATTCACATTCACTAGCCCATTCACTCACCTGTTTATGCACCCATTCATTCACACACTCCTCACCTGTTCACTCACCCATTCACTCACATTCACTCACCTGCTTACTTACCCATTCACTCACCCATTCTATCACTTTCAGTCACCTGTTCATCACCCATTCTCCCCTTACCTGTTCTCTTACCCATTCACTCACCCATTTACTCACATTCACTGACTTGGTCATTCACCTGCTCACTTACCCATTCACTCACCCGTTCTTTCACCCATTCACTCATCCATACCAACACTCCTCAGCCCCTCCAGGATTTGTTTTCAGCTTTGTATAAAACCTGCAGAGGGTTTTAGTCTTTCTGTTTTTTAAATGCAACAGAAATTAATTCTAAAGATTTTTTATTATATTCATTATAAGAAGATTTACCACTCAAATTGAAATTCTAATATTCAGCATTATTTATAGAAACTAATTCCACTGGGACCTTTTCCGTGTCACCATCCTGCAGAGTGATGCTGGAGCTGCAACTTATTGTTCAAACAGCGGAAAATAGAAAAGAGAAAGGAAATAATCTGACTCAGCAGGTCTGGATGTTCTGAACTCCATCGTGGTGATTCCTCTCATCTGTTGTCATATCCACACGTTCTCTGACGCCGTTTTGCTGTGGAAAATGTTGTTTTGTTTGTCCTCCATCACAATGTCGCATGTAGAAAACCGTTTTTCCTCCACTCTGATGCGAGCGGGGAAATGTCATCTACCGTCTGTGGTGGTGATTTTAGACAGAAGCTGCTTCACTTTTCTCTTCCTCGTCATTGTGCTGAGCAGGGCAGATGCGTCCGTGGCGTGTTGTTGTCGTCTTGTTTAACATTATGCAGGTCATTTCAGTCACACGTCTGCATGCTCTTCATCTGAGACAAGGGAGTAAAGTTGATGACGGAAGTATGTTTGGTAACATGGAGGGGCGCTGTCACTCGTCAAGGGTGCATTGAAAGATGTGATGATTGCAAAAACTGCAAAACAGTGCAGAATCCTGGAGGATCTGCTGAATCCGTGAGGACAGCTGAGATTCCAACATCAGGAGTTGCTGGAGGAAATGACGTTCTAGTCATGCTGCTTTATCTAGCGTTACATGTGGTGTAGAAGCCAGGGATCACGACTATGTAGTTATTTTACTGTCTTTCATTAAGAGCATAGTTTTTGGATTTGAGAGCATCCTTCCTTGTTTTAAACCTCAAATATCTTCCCCTTCAGTCTCAAACCAAGTCCCCCAGCCCAGACTGTAGCACCCCCAGCAGATATTAGCCTATAAAGCCGTGAGTTATGTTTCCATCAAGCCAATCTGAGACAATGATAACCACTCTGACACAGGACTGATCCCTCAGAGGGCAGGTGTTACTGGGCTCTTTGACCTAATGGCTACACAGCAGGAGGCAGAAGCCTTAATACAGCACTCAGCTGTAACCGTATGGATCAAAAGCCATATGAATTTAAATCATGGATGTATTTTCAGAATGTAAAGCAGGCAGCACTGGTCAGAAATCCAGCCAGAGTGGGATTAAAAACTAGCTATATAGCTCTGCTATAAATAAGTGGTGTTATTTGACACATCTGTACGGGTTCAGCACAGATGTCCACATGATTGTGGTTGCTCGGGTTATACAGAGCCATGGAGGTTTAGGACTTAGCATCAGACATAATTAATCTTCTCTGACACCCTGTCAGCAAACATGATTTGGTCAGGTCCTTGTAATCTGAGAAGACCGCATGTTATAGAGCGGGACATGGTTTATTTAGCATGTGTCAGACTTTTTATGTAAATTTTTTTAGATAAATAAACATTTCAGATTTTAGTATCTATATGTTTTCATTGCTTTTGTATTTTCTTACTCTTGTACAACACTCACACGCACAAAAATCTAACAAGGGGTCCGGATCCCCATGGGGGTCGTGGTGGGGTTGGGGGTGGAGTGTCATCAAATCACTGAAAAAAATAAAATAAATTAAAAATTAAATAGAGCCTTCACTCATCAAATAAATTTGGAGGGTTTAAGGACTATAAAATAAACACAATATTGCAAGAAGATTACTGCCTTATTTTGAAAAGGGGGGGGGGGGGGGGGGAGGGGGGGGGGGGGGGGGGGAGGGAGGACAGGCCAAACCCGGGAAAAAGAGGGGGAAAAAAAAAAAAGGAGAGGGGGGAGAAGGAGGGGCCACGCGAGGCGAGAGGGAGAGAACGGGAAGGGACGAGAGGAGGGGAGGGGGGGAGGGGAAGGAAGAGAAAAAAGCCTCCAATATGTGACATAAAAATGAAAAAAAAAAAAAAAAAAAAAAGCTTTATTTTCATAGCACTTTTCATACGAAAAAATGCAGCACAAAGTGTTTGACAAAAATAATCTGTGATGAACGCATTGATGTTTTTAATTATTGCATAAATAACTATGACATTACTAATACCCAACAATCCTTATTTGGAATATCTCAATGAGAAAATCTGATTTTGGGCATTTAGGTGCCTTGTCAAAGCAGTGGACCAAATCCACCAGAAAACATTTATCCTCCTTATTTATGGCATTTCTGATTGTTTTAAAGTCTTACATGTAGAATTATTTTGTCATTTGTTGCCCAGAAACAAAGTTATTACATGTGCTACATTCAAAAATCCCAAGTTGGCCTTGTCTTGGTGAGAAAAGCTGAATTTGGGAGCTTTTTCACTGCTGTTAACATAATCCACCAAAATCCACTTTATCCTTCTCCTTAGGAAGATTCTGACAGTTTTAAGCCTTACATGTAGAATTGTTATCATTGGGTGCACAGAAACAAAGTTATTGCAGGTAATATGTACAATAATCCCAATCTGGCCTTGTCTCAATGAGAAAAGCTGATTTTGAGCATATAGGTGTCTTGTCACAGCGGTGACCCGAATCCACCAGAAAACATTTATCTTCCTCATTTATGAAGTTGCTGATAGTTGTAAGCATTGCATGTAGGATTTTTTTCATTGGGTGCCAAGAAACAAAGTTATCGCAGGTGCTAACAATCCCAATATGGCCTTGTCTCGGTGAGAAAAGCTGAATTCCAGAGTTTTTTCACTGCTGTTAACATAATCCACCAAAATCCCCTTTATCTTTCTTATTTATGTATTTAGTTTTTCAAACCTCACATTAAGAGGTTGACCCATTTGATACTGTATATTGCACAATTATCCATTCAGTTGTCATGGGTTGTAGTAGGTGGATGGGAGTATATGGGAGGGTGGTCACGAACACCAACATATGTAATCTTGGGGATCGTAAAAGTTTGAGAACCACTGTTCTAGATAGCTTTAAGTATCTAGACATTCTTATTAATGATATAGGCTGAATCACGACAGACACACACATCCACGCCCTCACACAGAAACATATGGTTGGCGTGTAACGTGTGCGTGAAGGTCATTAGTTCCTGTCTGGTCTCTGCAGGATCCGAGCCTTGTTGGCACAACTTTCGGCAGATCTGACCAAATTATCTGCAACACCATGGTTTGTGCCAGCACACACAGCCCTCGGTGTGTCCTCGCTTACCATACGGTGCATGCATGGACTGACTTCACTCAGCCTGTCAGGAGGAAAAATAATGAAAGAAAACCTCCTGAGGGGGAAACTGAAGTTGAGATGCAGACTATGTGTGTAATGTTTGGTTAAAAATACATAAAAGGAGGCATAAAAATTCAGAAATGTTGTTAGAGTATATAATATCAACGTGTTTCTGTAGAAAAACATCTGATTTGTCATAATTGGACAACCTAGAATAGTTTGAAAAAGAAATGTGAGCAAGAAGGGAAACATTTTAATTGGTTTTTAATTCATTTATAAATAAAGAAAACATCAGATTAATGAAACCCATCCAACAAACTAAGTTGTGTTTGGCTTGGCGTCTCCAGCTGGAGGTGGTCCAGCTTTTCCTGCAGAGTCTCCACGCTCGTCCAGGACGCCCAGGCGGACACTCCATATGCTGACAGGACGCTCTGAGCGTGCTCGTTAGGCCCCTGTGCCAAAAACCTACAACTCCAAGGTCAGGGGACGGCTCGTTAGGAAGAAGAAGCTTAACGGCGCATAGGTCCTTAACGAAGGAGACCATGTTATCCAGTCCTAAGCTTGTTTGGATGGAGAAGATAGGAAGAAAGGAATGTCTGATAGTTTAGTTTCTAATTTTACACAGTTTAAAGGTCACCTCCAAAACCTTTAAAAAGAGTTACAATTAACCATCTGCACATTTAAAAACTTAGATGGAAAACAGTATATAACTCATGTCCACTCCGGGTTTCTGGTTGGTAAATGATATTTCTGTTAGTTTAAACTCAACTGTAAAGTCTTTGATTGAATAGTTGGATCAGCTGATGACTGATTAACACTCATGTTCCCCATAAGCCTCATTTATGCTTCCCATATGTGTCAGGTCCTTTTAATCTGGACTTGACACATATTTAAATCAGTGGCTCTGCTTCAAACATTGCTAACATCATTTCCCACATACACTATACTGCCAAAAGTATTTGCTCACCCATCAAAACAATGTGAATCATGTGTTTTCAATCACTTCCATGGCCACAGGTGTATAAAATGAAGCAGCTCGGCATGCAGACTGTTTCTACAAACATTTGTGAAAGAATGTGTCTCTCTCAGGAGCTCAGTGAATTCCAGCGTGGAACTGTGATAGGATGCCACCTGCGCAACAAATCCAGTCGTGAAATTTCCACAGTCATCTGTATTATAAGAAAATGGAAGTGTTTGGGAACGGCAGTAACTCAGCCACGAAGTGGTCGGCCACGTAGGCAAACTGACGGAGCAGGGTCAGCGGATGATGAAGCGCATAGTGTGAAGAGGTGGCCAACTGTTTGGAGCTGGCCTCTTCCAACGTGACTGTGCACCAGTGCGCAAAGCAGGTCCATAAAGACGTGGATGCAGAGTCTGGTGTGGAGGAACTGGACTGGCCTGCACAGGGTCCAGACCTCTGTCAGGGTCTCTTGGTCTTGCAATGTCTCGGACTGGCCGAGTGGTCTTGGAAGGATTTGCAACCTATAATATCCAATCAGGCACAATTTAGATACATACATACATACATACACACACATATATATATATATATATACAGCATCTATGCTGCTCAGGTGTGATGCTGACATGTTGCTGTGCTATTAACTTACCACCATATGTGCAACAGCTTCATCAAACAACAGTCAGACTTCACAGAAGCAGAAATAGAAATGGCCCTGTTGAGATTATGGAGTCGTACAGTGGTACTCCAGTCCTCGAGGTTCGGCATACTGCAGGTATCAGGAGTTTCCCTGCTGCAACACACACCGAAACCCAAATAAAAGTAGAAAACCAACTGAAGCTCACTCATGAAACCAACTTCAAAAACTTGTTCACAAACTTGACTCCAATCAATGGGTAACTAGCAGACTTGTGTAGAGCCTGATGACAAGCTCTGCACTAGTAGAGGTATGTTGCAGCAGGGAAACCCCTAATATCTGCAGGATGCCGGCCCCTGGAGTTGCCCACCCCTGGGGAAGTAGGCAACACAAAGGTACAGTACTATCCCAGGAGTATCCAAAGTCAGTTTTCTTTCCCTTTTGTTCCAACACCTGACACAATCTACAAGCCTGTGAAGTTGTGCACCGCTTGTTAATTTGAGTCAGGTGTGTTGGAGCAGAGAACCTGCAGGGTTGTGGCCCTCAAGGGCCGGAGCTGGACACCCCTGCATTAGCTTCTCTGGCGCCCATAGGTGAAGCACACTGTTGTGTTTGGTTGCACAGACGGTCCCTAGACTTTACACCTTAGCATAAATGAAGGTTTCTTGCACCAGGACACAACAAGGCATCATTGGGTCCCAACAACATATAACATCTTACACTGAATCCGTTCATTTAACTAAAACTGGGCCAAAATGCCGCTTTAATTTCACATTTAATAACAGTCCTACCAGCAGTGAATCACTCTAAGCTGAGTGAATAAGTCAGGCTGATTTAAATACCCCTACCTCCCTTTTTTAAGGCCTTTTTTTATCATAAATATATAAAAATGCTATAGATTATATGTGATGGGTTGAGATCAATGGGGGATAACTGATAATCTGAAATACTCTGAAGTGTTTATCCTCCTCATCCTCAGTAAATCTGTTGCTTTATATCACCCGCCGTTGGCTGCTTGGTGGTCAGCCTACAGCTTTTATTCAGCAAACAGCTGCTGAATTATCTGCCTCATCCTCCTCTTCCTCCTGCTTCTCCAGCATCTCCCCCCAGTTCCATCCTCATCCTCTCCTTCTCACCTTCCCCTTCTTGTTTCTTCTTCTTCCCTGGCTTCCCCCGTCTCCTACTCTTCTCCCCCCCTCCTCCTCCTCCTCAGCCTTGCAGTGAAATAAAAGATTACGGGCAGACGAGCCATTATTTTCAGTGATGGCAGCCATATATCACTGCGACTGCACCAGAGAGAGAGAGAACGAGGTGGGTGGAACTAGACTCAACACAACCAAGGCGAGGATGAGTTTGGAGGCTCCTTCTCTTTTTTTCCCCTCCTCTTCCTCCCTCTGTTACTTTCCCTGCTCGGCTTTGTTCTGTCTGTTTCTCTCTGAAGCAGTCTGTGTGAAATTAATGGCTGCCACAGCGGCCATGGATCAGACAGGCTGAATATTTGTGAACTCCAAGCAGGAAAAGAAAGGAATCATCACCAGAGCAGCAGGATGTCTGTGTGGATGAGATTTATTAATGATTTACTCTGGTTAAATGAAGATTTAGCTCCACTGGTGGAGAGATAACAGGGCGCTGGAATTTTTAATCTCAGATATGTTTGTGCAGCGTCATCAGTAGGTGGAGGGATGCTCTGGTACATGGGCTGTAATCAGTGCAGAAAACGCTGGTGTTGCAAACAGACTGAGCAAGCAGAAAGACACAGACAGAGAAGGTGAAGAGGGATCTAGTTAAAGCCAAACATGGAATTATTTGTTGATGAGCTGGTTTATTAGGAATGAAACTGATAATGAACATTTATTCCTTTTAACTCTTTGGAAAAAAGGCAGAATCCAGCTCAAGCCAGCTGGGCCATGGTCATTATAACACGCCAGTGAGCACGACTCATGCTTTGTTTCCGTGGTACAAGCTGTTGTTAAACACCAGCAAAACTTAAAGGGACCCACAGATAAACTGGGATCTGGTTCTGCTTCCTGGAGCTAAACTGGGATCTGGTTCTGCTTCCTGAAGCTAAACTGGGATCTGGTTCTGCTTCTTGGAGCTAAACTGGGATCTGGTTCTGCTTCTTGGAGCTAAACTGGGATCTGGTTCTGCTTCTTGGAGCTAAACTGGGATCTGGTTCTGCTTCCTGGAGCTAAACTGGGATCTGGTTCTGCTTCCTGGAGCTAAACTGGGATCTGGTTCTGCTTCCTGGAGCTAAACTGGGATCTGGTTCTGCTTCCTGGAGCCAAACTGGGATCTGGCTCTGCTTCCAGACCAGCAGGGATTCTTAGGCATTTATTTATGCATTGCAGAGCTGCTGCTGGGATGTCTCACGTTGTGTAGCTGCAGGTTGGGCTCAGGATGAGACCTGGTATCAGGATGAGACCTGGTATCTGCAGATCTTCAGTCTTAAACAACTAAACGTGGAACTGAGAACAGAAACGTCCAAATCCAAACATTCCTGTGAAGATGATTAAATAAAAACCGCTGTGATTTCAGAGTTACTAGAGGGAGATAATGCCGCCTGCTCTTTTCATTCGTCACCATGGTCACGTTGTTTCTTGCCGGAAGACAAACCCACAGGAAAGGACTGGATTGAGTGGGAACATTAGCGTTTGTCAAATATACTCAACAATTCTCCCAGCAGCTGAGTAACAGAAGTTTTGACATTCACAAGTCAAACAGGAGGCAGTGGAGCATTAGTTTGGGACTATTTTTAGCGGAGTGCGGAGAAAGGCTATGTTCTGGTTAGTATTTGGGGCAGCAGGGTGCTGCATGTGGGATTGGATTCATGGTAATTAAGGAGCATGTCAGTCAGTGCGGCAGCGAGGCTCAACATAGGAGCCGGACGACAGAAAGAACCACCTCTGTTCAGACTTTAAACCAGTTCCTGTTAGCAGGACTATGTTGATGTGAGTCCGGCTGAGTCAGATTATTGATCATAGAAGGCACGAGGAGGGATGCTTCTGCTGTGGAGTCATTACTACCATCATCATGGGAGTTTCGGGTGGTAAGGTGGCAGCAAAAACAGGTTAGAGAGGGAGCATGACTGGATTCAGGGGTTCCAGTACCAGCACTGGAGTACCAGTACCACTGGTTCCAATGGTTTTACAGTTACAGTTGATCTTCCTGTTTTCATCACACAAACTGAAGTAGAATGTGATTTACAGAAGATTGAGCAAGGTTTTGTCTCAGTTTTGAAAATGTAATGCTGCCCACATTAAAGATGGAGTCAACCTGTTTACATCACTGGCTGATTGGAGGCTGCAAATGTGGAGGTCAGGTTGCACACCGGCCCTGAAGATGCGAAGTAAATGGAGATTCAGAAACTGCAGTTCTTATTTCTGGCCAGACACGTTCATTTACACCTGATTGGCTCAGAGGGGAGACGTTGACTCTGGCTCAAACCTGGGCTGTGTCCAAATGTCCTCCCTAACCCCTCAATCAATACACAGGGCTGCAATATTAGTACACCAGATAGTAGAGATGCACCGATCAGATACCCAGATCGGATATCAATATCGGATAAGTATCGCCAGCCCAGCATTTCAGTACAGTCATTTCTGTTTTTATTTTTTTGATTTCTGTTTTTACTGGTACAGTTTCTGCATCACTTTGAGTCCTTCGGACAATATTACGTTGAATCGCCCTTTGGTGTACATCCTGTAAAATGGCGGAGCCGCCAGTTGCTGACCACTGATGTAGGGGATAGGGTGTAGATTCGGCTGATTCGCCTGATTGGCTCAGAGGGGAAATGTTGACTCTGGCCTAAACCTGATTGGCTAAGAGGGGAGACGTTGACTCTGGCTCAAACCTGCTGCCATTAGATTCACAATGACCTCATATTTTACCATTTTAATGGTAAAATGTCTGATATGTTGTCTACGTTCTACGTGGCATCGGCATCAAACTTTTTGGAAATGGGGTAGAAACATTAAAATGAAACTTCTACAAATTGTTTGTGTGTACCAACATTCATATTTGAGAGTGGTTGGTGAGACGGGGCTGACATGAGAGGGTGAAACTACTGTAGTGGCAGTGGTGGGAATACAGGCATCAAAAGCTGACGATACTGATGTTCAGAAGATATTTGCTTTCATTCAAGCTGACTGACAGCAACTCAGGCTTGTTTGTCCCCAAAGTTCTGTCCTGCTTTTACATCTCTCTGCTCTGAACCACATTTTTTATTTCTCTGCTATAAAACTGAAATTATCTTCCCATCATGGCTATCCAAACGCTCCCAGTCCTGACTCTCCATTCATAGGTCAGAGTTTCTGTGATCTTCACATTCATCTTATTTCAATAATGATAAGTCCAGAGATGGGGAGCAAGCCGATGCTGATTATGTTCCTTTTTGTTGCAGCGTTGTGCAACATCACTGAAACTGTAGGGACCTATCAGCGAGGCGTTTTATTGATTGTGTTTAATCTGCCAGAACAAGGAGCCAGAGCATCATCACACAGTCATAAAGAGCAGTCAAGAAGAACAAAGTCATGCAACATGCCTCAGCCCCTAAAGACCCCGATCCAAGCGATACAGACTGAGGATAGTATGAGGCAGGGCTGTTGCTTGTGGGGGCCCCAAACATACCGTACACCTTCTCAGTCTCACTCAAAATAGATTTCCATATTTACCAGTGCAACTGTTTTTATTTCCAACCTAAATTCTCACTATTAACCCTTCAGTTAACCAACACTCGTAAGCCATTATGGGCAAAAATGTCCTTGACTTGATCAATTTTTTTTTTCTGCTTTTTTTGGGGACATTTTTGAGCCCTGCTAAAAACTACCAAACAATCAAATAATTTAAAGGATTCTAACCCCTTAATATGTTACCGTTGTTGTTGTCCTCACTTTTTATGATGAATATGTCCCATTAAACCGGAACAATGGCAGGAACAATGTTCCTGAGTGCAACTTCTACCATCATCAGTGTATCAGGAATAGTTGTGTGTAACTGTAAATTGTGATTGATAGTTTACCCTTTAGATGATTTACGGAGGTTTCCAGACATTTATATCTCATCCGGGAGGTTTACAATCCAGCCACAAAGTGTAGTGTTCATTCAACAATATGAGGGGAACTCAAGGGATTGGGACTGAACAGCTGTGTAGCCATAAGAAAACCACTAATCAATAAGAATAACTGGAGAAAAAGGCTTCGGGCTATGGCTGACTCTGGAGCAATGGAAGAGGGTCATGTGGGGTGATGAGTCCAGATTGACCCTGCTACAGAGCGATGGAGCATCATGTCTCAAATAAAAGACTAAGGATGAATTCCAACCCCCCCCCCCTTTAGTGTTAGACTTTCGTTTTCCATGTTCATGTGAAGGGTTAGGGGTGTCCGAATTCTGGTTCAGACCGAGGGGGAAGTGGTAGGGCTATCTGGCCATTGAAACTGAGATTTTCAAGGGGCACACTGGAAAACAAGTGGCATATTACCCACAATTACATGCAAAATACTGGCAAAATGGCAAGGAAATTGGCAGTGGCAGCCACAGAAATGCACAAATGTGAGTATTTTTTGCAAAAACAATATGAAAATCGCTATTTTAAGGTTGCCTTCCAGACAGTTTTATTACAAATGTGAAAAAATTGGTAGTTTTGTAATGTTACGTGCATCTGCTCATGTCTGTAACATAACGTTAAGCTTGAGTCGAAGGCGTCTTCTTTTCCTTTCACTTTTACATTTTTAGGCCCAAAGCTGAAACATTTTTTCCAATCATCCAGGAAAGAGAGTACATTGCTGCTGCAGACGGCATTGCAAATTCTTCCGGAAACAGCCGTGATGTCAGTTTACAGCACCACGGACGACTATTGGTGATGCATGAGGATTTCAAAGGGTTTTCCCATTTATGTGGGGAACAATTCAATCCCTATCTTTTTCAGCCAAGGGGAAGGGCTAGGGGTAAGAATAGACCTGAAAATAGGCATTTGAATTGGGCCTAAATTCCTTAAATGTAAAAAACAGAAAAATTGAATTTTCTATCTCCTTTCAACATTTTTTGCAGCATCAACCGTATTTTTACACGTGTATTTCAACCTGGCTACATGTATAAAGTACATGAATGAGAGGGTGGTAACAGAAAGAAAAACATGTCTATGATGACTAATACCAGAATGCTGTGAAGGTTGAGTGCATGTCAAACGGGAGATATTAATGCTAAAAGCATCCAAGCATCCTCCTGAATCAGTCAGCCCTCATCATTAACCATCTGACAGCGCTGCTCTGACACGTTATTGGTTGCAGACAGGAAGAGTCAAACTGAGAGCTGATGAACCTGCTGCACATTCTGCCACTTTTTGACTTGAGTTCATGTAAAACCGAAGGAGAGGAAGCAGATCGTGCACTGCAGAGGCTGAGAACGCCCATCACGGACTCGAAAAACATATTCAGGAAAATTGAAGCTGACACCGGCTGCAGGAAGAGGTAGTCTACATGTGTAGATCTCAGCACTTTTATTGAAGGATGCTTGTGTTTGCTCGGTGATGTGGCAGTGATTGTGGTTGGTGTTTTCTTCCTTCGATAAGGTGGGCAATGTGAGGCATAAGGCTGAAATGTTCTTTTTTGCTGCACTGATACAGCTGAGGGAGATTAGATGGCAGACACACGGGCTTATACCCTGCATGTAAAGAGTTTAGTGTCTTTGTGCAGACGGGATAGATAACAGTGGAGGTAGAGGTACTCAGCACCAATAATTCAAGATAAGAATAGTCAAATACAAGTGAAAATGGCCGTCCCTCTATAGGTAACAGAATTAAACGTGCGGCCATGATGCTGAAAACTTGAGCATCACCTGCAGTGCTGTAAGACCAGAACAATCAGACTAATGCGTTTGGCTTGCAGCCTTCATCATGATTCATTATGCGACTGGGCCTCGCGCAGTTCGTCTCTCCAGTTTGTACCATTTAACCTCAATATGAATATCAAGTTTATTATGTGACCCAGTTAGAAGTATCACTCGCTCACAGGGGAGTTCGTGCCAAATCAAAAACATTTGTGATCAAAGACTTTTCCCGTTGATAACATCATCATGGAAATCTGGACATTTAAATGTAAAGATGTAAATTTACTCTTCGTCTTATGGGATGAATCTGAGATTGACGGAGGGACGTGTTTCCTCAGGTGGAGCTTAGATTCAACCTGATCTCATGACATGAAGTGGAATATTGGCGATAAAATAAATCACCATGAAGTAGGTTTAACGTGGTACATTTACATTTGCCAGATTAATTTCTCAGCGTCGCTCATTAACTGGCTGAGCAGCCATCCCATCTACAGAGGCTGTCAGACAGATGAATATCATTCAGTCTCCCTACTTCCACTGTAATGGCGACATTAACCAACAACGCGTGACTCTAGACATGACATTCTGTTTTTAAATCTTATTTCATGCAGTTCAGGTAAAACAACCATGCCTGTTTGTCTCCAGGATCAGATTAGAATAATCAATGATAACGTACAAGTAGTTGGACTGTGGGGTGAAGCTGGAGAGCCTGGAGAGAACATGCATACTCCACACAGAGAGGGCCTGGAAGGAATCTAACCATACGAACCGCCACACCACCGAAGAGCCCACCAATCTATCCTCATGGGGATGGAAGGTTGTGGTGACAGATCTGAGTATGGAGGCTATTCCACCCAGTGAGGTTGTAAGTCTGTTGATGTGAATGTTTTTATAATGGGAGCAGCTTTCTAGTTTCTGTATGATGACATTACTGGGTGGTTGTTGATGTTTCTTTACGTCCATGTAGAATTAAATTTGCCACAATGGTTTGGGTCAGCATGGGGCGGGGATTAGTCCTGTTGGCTTATATCAAAAGGGTTATTGGTTCTAACCTCAGACCTTTTACATGTTAACAATAGTAATATAGACCTTATTAATCCCAAAAAGGAATTTAAATCTTTGTATTTAACCCATGTTGAACCTGAGAGCAGAAGGCAGCCAATAACAGTGCTCATGGAGCAGTTGGTGGGGGTTAAGGACCTTGCTTGGTGGCCCATAGTACACCAAGGTGCTGTGTTGGGGAGTCGAACCCAGGTCTGCCGTGCTAAAGCCCGCGACATTATCACTAGGCTACACACTCCCCTCACAGTACATGTTCTCCCCATATATGCAGGGAGTTTTCTCTGAGTACGCTGGCTTCCTTCCATGGTCCGGATTCACGCATGTCAGGTTATCTCAGAGACTCCCTCAGGGGGCCAGAGCGGGTGCAGCTAATAGGTGCAAATGGGTTTTCTCCTAATGGGTCATCCTGCAGCTTTTCTCTAAATGTAAGGCTTCAAATCTGTCAACATCCCCATAAATAAGGAGATAAAGTGGTTTACGCTGAATTATGTTCAGAGCTGTGAACACGTACATACTGTATCTAAAATCAGCTTTTCTTGGTGAGATAATGCCAAATTGGGTTTTTGAAATAGCACTTGTAATAAATTTGTTTACGGATGCCCAATATATTTTTTTAAAAATCGATGTTTATGGCTTGATAACGATCAGAAACTTAACACACCATGAGGATAAAGTGAATTCAGTTCACCACTGTGAAAAGGCATCTACATACTAAAAATCTACTGTGCATCGTGGTGTTCTAGACTCCATGTCGTGCATTAAAACTGTATAATGCACGGCTCCTTGTTATTTAATCCTTATGAAATATATCAATCTAGATGTCCCCAAACTCATCGGTAAGGTTACAAAATGATAAATGACTTGGAGCTACATAATTGTAATCCTAACGTTGTACACATATTTAACATGGACAAACTCGCCTGTTACATGTTTGTTAGTAGGAATGGGAAGATTAGCGGCTTTATCATGGTGGGAGATTTTAATTCGTAACTGAATCCCAAAAAGCTAACCAGCTCCATACTGTAATTAAGGCCTTGAGTTATTGATCATATGGTTATATCATTTGCATAGCACTTTGTCGTCATTCTAATGACATCGACTCACAGGAATGATTGTGTAATGTCATTCCATGTTATCTGCTTCAGTTGTTTTGACGGAGTCACTTTTACATGCATGAGCACACTGCCAGTGGCTAAGCCCTGAGTTAAGAGAGCCAGCTGGTATACGGCTTCATGATACCAGTTATCCAGGACAGCTAGAGTTAGCTGAAAGTTGTTGAGGTGAGAAGTCACTTAGATGGACAGTTTTGCCTGTATTTTGGGGAGAGAGAAATAAATAAACACAAAAAAGATTGTATATCTATAAATGATCATTTGAACAAACCGGTAAAATACAGTATCTGCCAGTGGAAGAGAATTAACAGCATAATATACAGAAGTAACCTTGACAGTCTTCATTATGAAGAAACAAGTTTGATGGTAAAAACAACTGTAATTACAGGACGAGGTGTTGTGTGCGGTTGCCTCCCCCTCATCTCAGAGCTGTTTACATGTTCGTTCCCTCCTCTGAATCACCTTGTCATTGTCACCTTGTTCGAACATCTATCACTAGAAGTGAATGCTGCTTGTTCGTTTGAGTTTTTCTTAGGGCTCAACAACAGTAACGTGTCTTCTGTATGGAAGGTGTGGTCTGGCAGAGAAATTTCTTTCTTCCTCTGTTCAATTTAAGCCCATCCCTACAGAAAAAAACCCCCAAAGATGTTTCAAATGAGATTCTATGGGGTTTTGCTTGTTTGGAATACATGTGAAATCGATATTTTACACATAGAACAGATGTTGTTTGGGACCATTTTCATGCTTATAATATGTGAAACCCATATAATCACATGTGAAACCCACAGGCCTATGGCTATGCAAAACAACATGGGGTTGACATGTTGTCTAATATGTTTTAGGCGTGATTATTTGGGTTCCACATGAGAACCTATATGGATTTTTGTGTATTTATATGGGTTTCACACGTGATTACTTGGGGGATAGAAATCCAGCCAAAAATAAACAGTAGAATTATTAGCCACTTAGCTCTGTCACATCTGACTGAGGCAATGAGCAAGTTTCGAGGCTTATCACTACCTACATGACTATAATAACTCTTCCTCTTCTTCTTATTATTTTAATCATTATTATTATAACACATTTAATTTAAAAAGCACCTTATCAGAGCACCCAAGGACACTGTACGAGCAGGTAAAACACTAAAAACAGAAATCAGTGTTTAGATCCTAATGTTACCTGGTGAGATGGTTATGTACATTTGTATGTCATCAGCATAGTTATGGTAACATATTTGGATTTTTCTTTTATATATAATATGAGCCAGTGGGAGTATGTAGATGTTGAGCAGCTGTGGTCCCAAGATGGAGCCTTGGGGAACTCCACAGCTTGTCCTTGTTTGCTCAGATTTCTTGTTACCTACACTGTAAAAAAAAAAAAAAAAAAAAAAAAAAAAAAAAAAAAAAAAAAAAAAAAAAAAAAAAAAAAAAAAAAAAAAAAAAAAAAAAAAAAAAAAAAAAAAAAAAAAAAAAAAAAAAAAAAAAAAAAAAAAAAAAAAAAAAAAAAAAAAAAAAAAAAAACAAAAAAAAAAAAAAAAAAAAAAAAAAAAAAAAATACCCCCCCCCCCCCCCCCGTAATATTCTGGCAGCTGGGGCGCCAGAAAAATACCGTAAAATTGCAGAGAAAAACTTCCTCATAAATACAGTAATTTTCCATGATAAAAATACAGTTTATAACTTTGCTTTTACATGAAATCTTTGTTTTACTTTGGCATTTTATGGTTTAATGAAGGACGCTAAGATGTATAATATCAAGAAAACCACCTAGACGTACAGTAAAAACTGTTAATATCATTGTATCAACTCTTCAGGGAGAGAATTCACTACTGGCTGGTTCAAAAGCCGCCACTACTGCATTAATATTTGTTTTTAGTGCAAATTAACACAGATAGAGTTTGCACCATGAGTAAATCCAGGGTCTGTGATAAAACAGCAACACAACTTTCAAATAAATTATGTTGTTCCCATCCTGGACCTAAATTATTATTAGATATGATGAAGAATGTATCTCCTTGAATTGTCCTTCAAACTCATGGTGCAACTTTAACATCCAAACTTAGCAGATTTTCTCAACAACTTCTTCTGAATGGGAACAAAACAAAGGTCGTAAACACTTAACTCAAATTTATAGGATAACAATCATAAGAGGGTAATTTCTGTTGAATTTGCTTTTCCCATGAGCCTTTGTGGTCCTGATATGTTGTATTTTGAAAATAGCCCCGCCCCCTTTGTTGTTCATGCATGCTAAGCTGAACCAACTAAATAAATTTAGTTTGAGTGAAAGTAAAAACATGTTTCAGATTAGAGAGAGCGGTTTTTAAGTTGATTTGACTAAAACAAAATAATAATAATCCCCAAACCAAAATAATTAGGTCAATGTAAAGAATTCTTTAATATCAACAGCACAGATACTCTTTTTAGTGAAAATACATGAAATTACCCAAAACATTTTTCTTTTGCTAAGAAGAAATTTTTATCAGGAAATACATTGAAAATGTATTTTAACATTCTTTCTTATGTGAAATGAAATGGCATCTTCTTTTTAAAAAAATGGAAACTTCATGTCTTTTTACAGTTACAGGCTTTTCATGTTATTACATGTGAGACTTGTAAATTCACAGCCTATTTCCATTATTTTATCACTATTTTCCAGATTTTTGAAAAATGGGGAAAAAATGTTAAATATCACAGAAAAAAATATGTGATTTTATAGTTTTTTTTTTTTTAACAGTGTAGACACAAAGTAGGCCTTTTCTTTTAAACATGATATAAGCAGTGCCAGGAAGTCCTGCCCAGTTTTTCAGCTGGTCAAGTAAGATGTTAGGGTTGATTATGTCAAATGCAGCACTGTTGGAATAAAGTTGGGATAAAGTTTATAAAGCAAAACCCTGCATTTGTGGCTCACAGCATGTCAAACCAAAGAAACTTGGCTAGAATTAATTAGTTTTAATTGGGTTATAATTAAAGTACAATGAACTGGATTGTAATTAGATTAAAGTGTGGTGACATACACTATCTTCAGAACTGACACTATATGAACAAAGTGAGTTAAATTCACTGTCTTTATACTCCAAATGAGATTTTGTTGGGGTAAAGACCAAAGGAAAGGCACTCCTCGTAGATTCTGATTTAACAGGGTGAAAATATCTGAATCCCGAGAGGTGACTGGGAACACAAAGTCATTCAGAGTCACACTAAGAATCAGAAGTCCCCCACAGATTATCAGGCTTTTATGGTAAAGTGTCACAGAGTGAGCCTGAAGGATAGAATGGGGAGTCTGTCAGACATCATTTAGAGCAGAATGAAAAAGATTTGTTGGTTTGACAAGAGGAAACTCTCCGGGGCAAAACTCCACGCTCTACTTGATGCCAGCTGAATATCAGGGATTTACTTACTCTGATGAGTGTTAGTTATACTTTTTCTTTCTGTAACCAGAGAAGTTTTTAATAAATTATAAATCTTTTCCCTTCTGTTGCATCAAAAAGTATTTTACTACTTTAAGCAGGGTTTCTTAGAGTAAAACAAATGTCTGTTCTGTTTGTACTAAAGTCTGAAAAATATTAAGCAAACAAGTGTTTTTATCGCCTACTTTGAAGGCAGTTCTATAAAAGGTCCATGAGTGTATGTTTATATATCTGCATTTGCTAACGTTATTTATTTTTAATTAGGCTGAGATAACTTTTAATTCAGTTTAGTTTTAATTGGAAAGGGCAGTCATGTTAATGAACATTATATGAAAATATATTATGTAAAAAAACACAATTATAATAATCATTTTTACTTCATTAATCCAGAATGGGAAATTAGGCTCTGCATTTTACCCAAATCTGAGGAGCAGTGGGCAGCCATGTTTTGGTGCCCAGGCAGCAGATGGAGGTTAGGTGGCTTGATCCAGACCCAAGCCCACCGTTGTAACCATTTATTCATTTAACCTGTTAAAACGCTGCACCCTAAAAACAGATTGGTGAAAACAACCAAAATATTGGTTGAATTTGACCACTCTGATTGGCAGTTATATGTCCAACCAATCTTTTGGTTAAAAGAACCAAAAGATTGATTAACCTAACCAATATTGATTCAACCAACTAGACTGGTTAGAAAAACAACTATTCTGTTCTTAGAGTGTGATATAGTGAGAAGCTGCTGTGTTGTGAACTGCCAGAACTGTTCTGATGACCGCAAAGGTGATGTATGAACCCAGGAAAGTTATTACTGGTTTCCCACATAGAAAAAAAAAAAAAACCCCCAAAAAAAACGCAACTAGCTATGTTATTAACATGACACAATGTTGTATGGCATGGTATTGTATTTATTGTGTATTGTATTTATTATTAACATACAATAACAGTAAGAAATTTTCTTTAAAAGTGCATTTCAAAGCCCTAAAGGACGCCTTAATGTACATCATTAAAAATAAACAAGAATAAAATCAACATATAATATACACTACACTCTTAGATTGGTTGAATTCAACCAATTTGGTTGGTAGTTATGTGACTGACCAATCTTTTGGTTGTTTTAACCAAATAGATTGGTAAGATTACCAATAATTTGGCTAATCTAACCAATCTTTTGGTTAAAACAACCAAAACATTGGTCGGACACATACCTACCAACCAGATTAGTCAAATCAACCAATCTGTTTTTAGGGTGTACGACTATGTAAGGGCAACAATCTAGGAATAGATGAATGGCAGAGTATGAGTGATTTTCTGGTTAAACTGGTGGGATTGAGTCTGGATCTGAAGATGGAAACAGTATCAGAGTTCTGGATGTCTGGTGGAAGACAGTTCCAGGTCTGGGGACCAGGAGGACTCACGGTCCTCATGATTCATGGTGATCTGCACCACACACTAAAAACTCCTGGGTCAAACTGCTGGGTTTGAAAGGGACCAACCAATTTATGGTTTATTTTAAAGGGGAACTTAGTTTTTTTTTCAATCTGGATCTATTTTGTAGCATGAAATATGTTCACTTACTCACCCAGACAGTTTTGGTGCAACTTGAATTCTTTCGGGAGATATTTAGATCCACTCAAGATCAGCATATGTGCTAAATAAGGCGTTATCTGCCACAAACTCTTTCATTTCACCGATGTTTTGCTACGAAACATTAGTCAGACCCCCCCTGTGAGCTCGAAGCAGCTTTTAAATAAATCACCACAAAATAGCTGCTTCGATCTCACAGGGGGGTCCGACTAAAGTTTCGTAGCAAAACATTGGTGAAATGAAGGAGTTTGTTGCAGATAATGCCTTATTTAGAGGCTGCACGCGGTTGCCCCATCACTGCCACGATATTGTGCATATGCTGATCTGGAGTGGATTTAAATGTCTCCCGACGGAATTCAAGTTGCACCAAAACTGACTGGGTGAGTAAATGAACATATTTCATGCTAGAAAATAGATCCAGATTGAAAAAAAAAACGGAAGTTCCCCTTTAACCCAGACATTTGGGTTGTTGGGTTGTTGACCCAATTTCTGAGTTAAAATGACCCAACATTGTAGTCAATATAACCCAACTTCTGGGTCAAATACTCAACCCAAAAGTTGGGTCCAAAAAATAACCCCAATTTCCTGGTTCGAAGTAATCCAGAAATTAGTTGGTCCCTTTTTAACCAGTAATTTATTTTTGACCCTGGAGTTTTTAGTGTGCAGGTATTTTGTTTTTTTAAATTCTTTTTTTTTTTTATATAAAAGTAAGTTATTACTTGCTCCCTGTAATATGAGGATGTGGTGATGGTAGATATTGTAGCTGCAGCAGTGGATCACGACACAACTAGAAACGCTGTGTGGAAAGAGCTGTTTATCGTAGTTTAGATTTATTACAGAAACAACACAGTGGGCTGATCAGACTATGAGGAAAGCAAACATAAAGTTACCCGTGCTGGCATCGAAAAGCCCATCCCTACCATCCTGTTACTCTCACAAAGAGTTAGAGAGTTGGAATGAATGTAGTTGTTGCTTTTCTGTTCACGTCTATGACCTTAGAAAGACTTTTCTGGGAATATGACTTCTGAGGTTTACCTAAGTAGAGGGATAAAATGTTTTTCCATCAATTTCAACAAGTGCTACAACATCCATGATTGATTTCTGCTTCCAGCTCCATCAATAACACTTCTGTTTGTGTGTAGTGGAGTGCAGGAACCACAGTGCACATTTAACATAAAAGTCAGTGTGTCATTACATTTGTTCCGTGTGGTTTTATGTATTTCTGCTGCATGAAAGGTGTGTGTGTGTGTGTGTGTTATGTAGGTCAGAAGCTGCCAGGAAATCTCTGTTTTCTGTTTCTGCAAAGTGAAACCGTCTGCTTCCTGCATGTTGAGGTCGCACTCGTTTGTCGGCCCACCAAGAAACAGGCTCATTAGGCTAATTAGTCAGATTAATGCAGAGGTGACCTGCATGGCAGAGGAGCCCCGGGGCCGAACAGATGGGGACGTAACACCACCAACCTGTCAGTGCTGAGCTCACAGACACGGAGTCAACAGTTCAGCGTTGAAAACAGCACAACGGGTCGGCTTCCTGGTCGGGCGGAG
This sequence comes from Atherinomorus stipes, assembly GCA_023101725.1. Classification (NCBI taxonomy): domain Eukaryota; kingdom Metazoa; phylum Chordata; class Actinopteri; order Atheriniformes; family Atherinidae; genus Atherinomorus; species Atherinomorus stipes. The sequence goes on from JALJCO010009116.1 coordinate 344,980, forward strand.
ACAAAACCTCGTGAGAGAGAGATGCTCTGCAGAATAACAGGAGAAATGAGCAGGAATTGTGTTTGCCAGCAGTCATGAATGAAACTTCAGGTTTTGTCATCTGTGATGACATTAGCAAGTTTCTGATTGATTTCTAGCTCAGTGCATTTAAATCCATACATGACCTTTGAAGCATTTTCAATCAATCAGCTCAATTGAGGTTAAGTTTATTTGCATAGCACCACTCGCATGACTCCTGCTGACTGGGGACACACGATCCAATCCCGATATTTGACGTTTTCGTATCTGCTGATCTATTACCGATACATAAAAAGGGAAAAGCAGCACCGTGCTATCAGACGGCCGTGTTATATGCAAAAGGCAACATCAGTCTTTTCTTCAAAATTTCTTACCTTGTTTTTAAAAATAGATGAATAAACTGAATTACTTATTTAACAACTGTGCACCCATATAGTTATCTTATCTCACTGGTAACATATCTGTATCGCTTTGACTCCTCCATTTATGGTGCATTCGAGTGTGTACAAGTTGTGGGCATCCGTGCTGTCGAAGTGGGAAAAATGGGAAAAGCAATATGGATGCTGCCAGGAAACTTTTGTTTTTGCTTCCTCTGTCTGTTCACACCAAATTATACTGTATCTATTATATCATGTCCTGAAAAATTATTTATGCCTAATTAGGAAAACAAGCATGTTCATTTTAAACTATTATTCATTTAACACATTTAGTTATGTGGAGATGTATTAGTTTAATTTCAATCACTGAAGTTTAAAAAAGAAAATAAAAAAGAATAGTTGATTATAAACTTGTGAATAAAACCTGATGGAATCTCAGCCATAATGGAGCAAAACTTATTTTTTTTTTATCCCCGTTTTCAGTTGTCAGAGGAAGGGATCTAACAGGCAAACCACATTACTCACTATCATTTTTAGCAGTAAAAATGACGAATGTTGCATTATTTAATGTTTTAAACATGATCAGACTTACTCTACAGGTAGAGACTGAAATGACTACGTTTACCACTGATGTGTTCACACTACACACAAACGTTTGTATGATTATTAATGTTTATTATTGGGTTCAATAAGTGTTGATATGGGCGCAGCCATGTTTAGTGGGAGAAGTCGGAGCTGGTGGGACTACCCCAAGTTTCCGAGAGGGAAATCCAACTTTGGGGGTTGTATTTCCAACAAGGAAGCCAGAAAATCCAACTTCCAAATTCAAAACGAATGCACCACTCTATTAAGTTGCTCTGATGTGCGTCCATATAACGGGAGACGGGCAGCCTCTCTATAAGATATTATCTGCAGCAAAACTCCTCCATTTTCCTATACTTTAAGTAGAATGAACCCAGTGTGGTCTTCTGCTGCTCACTGAATATTTTCTCTTCATCAGACCATCTCTGGAAACCCTAGAGATGGTTGTGTGTGAAAATCTCAGTAAATACTCAGACCAACAACCATTAAATCCCCTTTCTTCCTCATTCTGATGCTCAGTTTGAACTTCAGCAAGTTGTCTGTATGACTGGATCCTGGCCTGTGATTGGCCGTTAACAAGCTGTTGACTAGTTGGATGCGGAGCGTATTTCATCCTCAGAAAGCTGTTCTGCAGCCAACAATCCTCTGTGGTCCTTTAACTCATATTTTCTATGTAATGTAAATGATTGCTTTTAAACTGCAGCCACTGGCAAAGAAATGAAAATACTGACAATATATTCAGTGCAAAATAACTCAAAATGAAAAGCTCTCTCAAAGTTAATAAATCCGAGGTAGTCATGGTAACCAGGTCCATTATTCAGCAACATTAAAGTGAGGTCCTGCAGCTCTGTCAGCGACCTTTAGCGGGCCGAGGATGCTGCCCTCAGGCTGCATTAAATGCATTACGCAGTCACGACATCAGGCTTATTAAAACTACCATAACTGTGTTGTTTTACTTCATCTAGCCTAGCAAACACAGTGAATCAGCTCCTCTGCTGACGTTAACTATCATCCTGGAAGTCTGGAACATTCGGCCATTGCAGAGGATTTAATGTGTTTTCCTAGAGCCCTTCCTTCATGTTAGGAATGTTAAAAAATGAGTTTCTGCTCCTGCTTTGATTCCAGGTGACTGCACACCAATCAAACTCGCTCATTTCTTCACATTATTTCCATTCTAGTTGAAGAGAGAGTCCCCTGTTCCAGAGGTCACATCCCTTTATCATTATCATCATCAGGAGGATGAACCCAGTCATCATCGGTATATTATTAGTATTATGACTACTGCAGCCACCAGAGACCAGCCTGTCCTCATCCTCCCTGCATACGCCTGCTCCGCTGCACTCTGCTTATTAAAACACAAGAATCAGGTAATTAAAGGTGATAGCTACGGCTTTTCCATCAAAACAATTCAATTAAAAAAAATTAAATAACACTAGTAGTGTGCAGAATAAAAGTATTCATTGAAAATTTTTAATAGCATATAATTAATTGTTTTATCAATTTTGGTGGGTGCAAAATAAAATTATTTACATGTGATCATCATACCAATGTCTACTCTGAAGAATTGACAGGTTGATTGGTTAACTGGGCTGCAAACTGGGCCCAGATGCTTCCTGCTCCAGCAGACGTTAGCTTTCATTGTAGTCACTGAATAATTGTCTCTAATAGGCAGAGCTGAGTCATTTTTTATTTATTCTCCTGCATGTAAACACATGTTTACAGACCGAGAAGTGAAGTCATTAGAAAGATTGTGCACAGTTGTTCTAAATGTTTTTGGCTTCTTCCAAAACCCGAATTTTTTTGGAAAAGCTAGAGAAGACGTGTGGCTGTATCTTTAACCCTTCATCAGCCAAGGAGGCATATTTAGTCACTTAGCTGGACGAGGAAAATGCCCTGACATGCTGCTCACATGGAGCGCTCCCAACCAGTCATCAATGACCAGGCTTTGTCTTAGACACGTCTTCCATCATAGAAATGAGGTGACCGCTTGCCTCTTTACAACTTGTATTATTTCAGAGAATACAAAAATATCCTCTGATATCACAATAACAACAATAACAGTGTTCAGTAGGTGTTTCATGAATGCCTGATAAAGGTTAAACTCACTGACTATGGACTTCTTTTATATTAAAGTGGTTCCAGTAAGGTCAGCCTTCAAAGGAAAGGAACTATCAGTCTTTTGGTATCCAAACATAACCTTGGAGCAGTTATTGCTGAAAGAAGACTCTTAGCTTTTACTCAGTTAATCGCTTTTTCCTGCATCTGCAGTTTATTAAGATTCTGATTGTTTAAATGTAATTTCTAGGTGATAAGAGTTAAGTGATCATTACGCTGGAAGAAGTGTCTGCTCCATGCACTCTTCAGCTTATGTGTGTGTGTGTGTTCGTTACACACTTGACTGCAAGACGAGAAGAAAGCTTGAAGGACTATTTGACAAATAGAAAAAGTCCACAGAGGTTTGGCTGCAGTCTGTGTGTGTGTGTGTGTGTGTGACTGTTGGATGGCCGAGTCTTCACATCGCTGACAGCTACTGCACGGCCTACCCATAATCCCCTGCAGGACTGTGGCCAGCATTGGCTTGTTGACCTCTGAGTGTATGCTGCAAGGTGTGTGTGTGATTGTGGTGTGTGTGTGTGTGTGTTAGTATTCAGTCTGCAGGCAGGAGAAGAGCGAGACAGAGAACAACATAGTTAAACTGGAACGAGTTTACTGACACTGGTTTGGATCATTCAGCTGCACGAGGAGGAATTCAGTTAAAGCAACCATGTAGAAGATGGAGGAGGCGGAGGAGAGGATGGAGGAGGTGGAGGAGAGGATGGAGGAGGTGGAGGGGAGGGGGGAGAGGATGGGGGAGGTGGAGGAGAGGAGGGAGAGGATGGAGGAGGGGGGGGAGGGGATGGAGGAGGTGGAGGAAAGGATAGAGGAGGTGGAGGAGAGGATGGAGGGAGGTGGAGGAAAGGATAGAGGAGGTGGAGGAGAGGATGGAGGAGGTGGAGGAAAGGATAGAGGAGGTGGAGGAGAGGATGGGGGAGGTGGGGGGGGAGGGGTAGAGGAGGTGGAGGAGAGGATGGCGGAGAGGATGGAGGAGGGATGGAGGAGGATGGAGGAAAAAATGGAGAGGGAGGTGGGGGAGAGGATGGAGGAGGTGGAGGAAAGGATAGAGGAGGTGGAGGAGAGGATGGAGGAGGTGGAGGGAAAGGATAGAGGGGAGGTGGAGGAGAGGATGGAGGAGGTGGGGGAAAGGATAGAGGAGGTGGAGGAGAGGATGGAGGAGGGGGGGGAGGAATGGGAGAGGATGGAGGGAGAGGATGGAGGAGGCGGATAAGAGGATGGAGGAGAGGATTGGGGAGATGAAGGAGAGGGTGGGGGAGGAGAGGATGGAGGAGGTGGAGGAAAGGATAGAGGAGGTGGAGGAGAGGATGGAGGAGGTGGGGGAAAGGATAGAGGAGGTGGAGGAGAGGACGGGGAGAGGATGGAGGAGGGAATGGAGAGGATGGAGGAAAATGGAGGGAGGTGGGGGAGAGGATGGAGGAGGTGGAGGAAAGGATAGGAGGAGGTGGAGGAGAGGATGGAGGAGGTGGGGGAAAGGATAGAGGAGGTGGAGGAGAGGATGGAGGAGGTGGGGGAGAGGATAGAGGAGGTGGAGGAGAGGGCGGCGGAGAGGATGGAGGAGGGAATGGAGAGGATGGAGGAAAAAATGGAGGGAGGTGGGGGGAGAGGATGGAGGAGGTAGAGGAGAGGATAGAGGGAGGTGAAGGAGAGGATGGAGGAGGTGGAGGAAAGGATAGAGGAGGTGGAGGAGAGGATGGAGGGGAGGTGGGGGAGAGGATAGAGGGAGGTGGAGGAGAGGATGGAGGAGGGGGGAGGAATGGGAGAGGATGGAGGAGAGGATGGAGGGGGGGATAAGAGGATGGAGGAGAGGGATTGGGGAGATGAAGGAGAGGGTGGGGGGGGAGGAGAGGATGGAGGAGGTGGAGGAAAGGATAGAGGAGGTGGAGGAGATAGAGGGAAAGGAGAGAGGAGATGAAGGAGAGGATGGGGGAGGTGGAGGAGAGGATGGAGGAGGTGGAGGAAAGGATAGAGGAGGTGGAGGAGAGGATGGAGGAAGGTGGGGGAAAGGATGGAGGAGGTGGGGGAAAGAATGGGAGAGGATGGAGGAGGCGGATAAGAGGATGAAGGAGAGGATTGAGGAGATAAAGGAGAGGGTGGGGGAGGAGAGGATGGAGGAGGTGGAGGAAAGGATAGAGGAGGTGGAGGAGATGGAGGAAAGGACAGAGGAGATGAAGGAGAGGATGAGGGAGGTGGAGGAGGTGGAGGAAAGGATAGAGGAGGTGAAGGAGAGGATGGAGGAGGTGGGGGAGAGGATGGAGGAGGTGGGGGAAAGGAAAGAGGAGGTGGAGGAGAGGATGGAGGAGGTGGGGGAGAGGATGGAGGAGGTGGGGGAAAGGATAGAGGAGGTGAAGGAGAGGATGGAGGAGGTGGGGGAGAGGATGGAGGAGGTGGGGGAGAGGATAGAGGAGGTGGAGGAGGGGATGGAGGGAGGTGGGGGAAAGGATAGAGGAGGTGGAGGAGGGGATGGAGGAGGTGGGGGAAAGAATGGGGGAGAGGATGAAGGAGAGGATTGAGGAGATAAAGGAGAGGGTGGGGGAGGTGGATGAAAGGATAGAGGAGGTTAAGGAGAGTTTTTCTCAAACTTAATTTAAGAATTGGTTGAAACTGTATATTTTGTTTTACTGGAAATACATCGTTTACCTTTAACCAAAGAAATTGCTTTGATACAAAGTAAAAATATAATTCATGATGACGAATCTTTTTTTTTTTAACTCAATTTTTCATCTTGGAATAAACTAAAATTGCTGTAAGTCAGCAACATGCTTTTTTTTTTTTTCAAATAATGTCAAGTTAAATTATGATTCAGGACAAAGTAAAATTTAACAAATATCTTACTAAATACTTTATATTTAATACCAAGCCTATTGGTACTTAATGTATGAGTCTGTGACTGAACAACAACATAAACAGTATTTATCAGTCCCTCCAGACAGTTGTGATGCCGCAATTGTAACTATAAAAATAAACACAAAGGGGTGGAATATATACAATACAAAATGTAGCAATGTCAAATTTCTCATGTTAGCAGGAGAACAAGGTTTGCTGCTTGAATAATTTGTCTTTGGTTGAATTTCTGTAAGCATTCAGTAGAAAAGTGGAAAGTATTTCAACTTTCTGGAGGGACCGATTTATGATTTTGAGCCACGCACAGTAGGAGGATTACACATGGGCTGGGAGTTTGTCTCCTTGTACTGTCCTTCACACTCATGGTGCAACTTTAACGTCCAAACTGAACAGAATTTCTAAACGGCTTCCTCTGAATGTGAACATAAAGGCGGTAAAGCACATAACACATTTATAGGATGACATCAAAAAAGGTTAAAATCCTGCTGAATCTGTATTTCCCATCAGCCTTTGTGGTCTGGATATGTTGAGTTTTGAAAACAGCCCCGCCCCCTTTGTTGTTCATGTGCTCTTAAGCTGAAACAACTTAAAAAATTTACATTGAGTGAAAGTAAAAACTTTTTTTTGGGACTAAAGAGTTAAAATTTAAGTTAATTTGACTCAGAAACATTAGATTTCATCACCGAACCAAAATAATTAAGTTCATATCAACTACAGCCCAGATACTCTTTTTACAGTGATGGAGGAGGTGGAGGTTAAGAAAGAGGAGGTAGATGAGGAGGTGGAGGACAGGATGGAGGAGGTGGTGGAAAAGACTTAGAAGGAAATAACAGGAAAATAAAAATGAAGTATGAAAATGAACGAGGGGAGAGGAGATTGAAGGGGATGATCTCTTCATCGGTCCCCGTGGCAACGCCCCTCCTCCATGTTCATGCTCCAGTGGCTGTGATTGACAGCCACCAACCCCCTCCACACACTTCCACACTCTCTCAAACACACACTTCCACACACACGCTGGTGACTAAACATGGTCACTAAATATAAACTTAAAGCCGTCGGGTGTTTATGAGGACGGTTGTTCACTCTGTGTTTGCATGTGTGTTTTTGCACTTTTTGTGTGCGTGTGATGGCGAGAAGAAGTATCCAGAAATCTATTTCTGCAGATCAACAGCAGCACGCAGTTAACAACTTTTGCTTCTTGCAAACAAGCATATTTGTTGTTTATCTCAGCAGATGTATCATGTGTAGCTAAGCAACAGATTCCAACAGAAACACCATTCTGCTTCTTGCTCTTCAAACATAACGGAGATCTTTAAACTTTTAATCCTGGTTTCCATCCGTCAGTTTTCTTCTACTTATCGGAGGTAGGGTTGCAGCTTTTGAAGATAGAGAGATAGATATATTGATAGATGAAAAAATTCGAGAGGCTCCAGATACAAACAAAACACATATTAAACATAACCAAAACATTAAAAACACACAATACAGTAAGTAATTAAAAGGATAAAAACTCATGTGAAACAGTTCAGAGTGCTGATGGCAGTGGGGATGAAAGTCTTTGTATCATCTATTCCGGAATAGCGGGACTTTGTAGCAGCGACCTGGTGGCAGACCCAGATGCCCCCCCCCCCAGCTCCTGCTGGGGTGTTCCCAGGACAGAAGGGATTTATAATCCTTCCAGCAGGTCCTGGGTCTCCGGGCGTGCCCAGAAAACCTCCAAGGGGAGGTTAGACCACCACAGCTGACTAAGGATAGGGTCACATGGACGCTTTTGTCACGATTAAAACCTTCTCAAGGTCAGAAAAGGGATTAGATCCGTATTTTTTGCGTCATGCGACCGTGCCAAAAGTCCGGAACAGTAAGAAGCCGTCTGCACGATTCCAAAGTCTGGAACGCTTGATGCAAAGGGGGGGGGGGACGGACAAATTGTTGCAGAAAAACATCTACAGTAAATGCTTGTTTGTCTTTGGTTTTAAGGGACAGACTCCTGAGTGGGTAGTGACCATTAGCGCCACCTGCTGGACTGGAGTTTTGCCAACGCTTTCTATATGCGTCGTCACGGCGTGATGACGACGGTTTCGTCCTCAAAACGTTTCTGAAAACCACCGTGACACCGCGTAGAGTTGTGGGACCCTGCTGCGAGAATCCAGATCATTCAAGTCTAGTTATTTTGAGGAAACTCATGAGACCGTGCCCTAAGACTCCAGATCCCCCCCAGACTGAGTCTGTCCATCTCACAATTTCAGCCACTTGTATCCACCATCTCATTCTTTTAGTAACTATCCAAATATGTTACGAAAGTAACAATATTAAAATAATAATAAAAGATTGGTACACCAGTTGAGGCTCAGCTTCTACCACAGTGGACCAGTTCAGCACCTTCTTTACTGTTGTTTAAGTCCAGTCCATGTTTCACACCTTCCTACCATCACTAAACAATCCCATAATACATACACAATAAACAATTATTCATTGCCATTCACTTTAACTGCACTGCCACCAAAAAAAGTCATACACTCTCATATTTAAAAGGACCGCCTTTAGCTTTGATTACAGCAGCATTCGCTGTGGCATTGTTTCCATAAGCTTCTGCAATGTCAGCAGATTAATTTCCATCCAATGTTGCATTAATTTTTCACCAAGATCTTGCATTGATGATGGTAGAGTCTGACCACAGCCTTCTCCAGCACATCCCAAAGATTCTCAATGGGGTTGAGGTCTGGACTCTGTGTGAAAATGATGTGTCATGCTCCCTGGACCATCTTTCACAATCTGAGCCGATGAATTTTGGCATTGTCATGTTGGAATATGGCCGTGCCATCAGCAAAGAAACATCCATTGATGGAATAACCTGCTCATTCAGTATATTCAGGTATCAGCTGACCTCATTCTTTGAACACATACTGCTGCTGAATCTAGACCTGAGCGACTGCAGCAACCCCAGATCATGACACTCCCCCTCAGGCTTGTACAGTAGGCACAATGCTGCATCACTTCTTCTGGCTTTCCGGCCACATTTCCTCTTCTTCTGCTTGATGCTGCCAATGATCTGACCCTTCTCAGACAGGCTAACATCTTTTCCATGACCACAGGATGTGTCTTTCTTTATGGTACTTTAGGAAATGAGAAGAAACTCATTGCACCAGTTGGGGTAAAATAACTTGTTGCCAGCTGAAAGATAATCCTCCATGCAGTAACAATCCAATAGGAGGCTCGTACCTATTTGCTTAGTTAAATCCAGTTGGCACCTTTTCTTTTTGGCCAGGCAGTGTATATATACAGTATATGTATGCAAAACTGATGCACAAAACATGGATGTGCACACATCAAATCACCAATAAACTAATCAAAGCCGTAAAATATTTAAATTGCTCCTCTGTTCCATCAATGTGGTCACCATACGAAGCATCTGGATGAAAATAACTGACTGAAAATAAGGGAACAGATGTGCCAACACGAGTCCCTCTGTAAACACCTGCACGTTGAAATGCATCTTCTGTCACTGAGTACGGTCACCTGCTGGTGCACGCCCCCCAGCACGCCGCCCCGGCAGCCAAGCCTGGGCTCCCATGCCAATACCAACACCAGAGCCAACAACAGCATTCACTATGGTGCACAGAGGATACGCAGCTCCTCATGTTGGCCAAATGAAAAAGCAGGAGGTGGATGCAGGTCCTTTCAGCTGTCCGTGTGCAACCCACCTATCTGAGAGCTCGGGGCTGGAACAACAGGACCCATTGTCAGCTTATGTCTACATTTGGGGGGTTGTTGAGTCAAACATGACCGCGTCCATCTGCCTTCATGCTGGCTCTATTCAAGCTCTGAGAAAAATCTACACCGACACAAAGGCAACGATTGAAGCTCTGTGATTGTGTTAAATTATATCTCCAGTATACAGAGCTCTGAACAATTCATAGAAGACCCCCTCAATGCATCGCCTTTTTACTTTCAAAAATAACCTACCGCTTTACAAACGGCTCCTTGCTAAGTACCATCTAGTGTCCATTAAATAAAGAGCGGTGAATAAGTGAAGTAGACACTCCTCTCGTCCTCATCTCACCTTCTCTAACTGTTGGAAAATGCCAACACCTGTCTGGATCCTTTCTCTCCATTCTTTTCAGTCTCACAAGAGTTCGAACCTCCTGGGAGATCAGATCCTTTCTATCATGTAGAACACGAGTCCTGCTCTTGTTTCAGTTGCTGACATTATACCGGAGCCTTGTGCTGAAACGGGCCACTTTGAATATCAAAGAAAAGGGATTCTGCGGTCAAAGAGCGCAGAGCCTTGAACAAGTGGATCAGACGTGAGTCAGAGGTCTGAGTGTGTGTTATTACCGTGTTCGCTTCCTCGTTAGGAGAACTGTTTCTCCCTTCTCGTAATGGCGACCTCCGTGTGCGCCCCAGGTCAACAATGTGTTGACCTCTAACCTCAACTTGCACTCCTTCAAATTTCTTTTTACACCCTCACGTACACAGCCGGGCTTTGTCCCGGAGGTCACGCTGCTGACCTGCGTTTGGCAGCCGCTCCCTGTTTGTTTCCTGCGTTAATACACAGCACACACATGCGGGGCTATTGTGTGTGGGGAGGAGGAGGGTCTGAAGGCAATGACTGATGATGGTGAAGAGAGAAGCTCCCACTGTCTGTTAACACCCATAAACTAGCAATCTGTCAGGCTTACAGCGTATGTCAGTGTGTGTGTGCGCAGCATACTGGTCGGCCTCTGCTGCGTCTCGTGGGACGGCAGTTGGGAAGCCTGTGGCTTCTGTCTTGATTGGTCACGGATGTCTCGCGCGCACACACACATGCGGCGTGTGGTGAAGGCGTTGCGGTGTCCTGGTAGCAGCAGATGCGACTTGAACGCTGATGAGTCCTCAGCGTCTGTCAAAGGCAACAAAAGGCCTCATTTACAGTCAAATAAGCAATCCTATAAAGATTAAACAATTAAAGAATAAACAAGGCAAAGCCTTTTCTGGCCGGGCCTCATCAAAGCGCCCCGTCACAAGATAGAAGTTGGAGAGACGGCGGCAGAGAGTAATGGACAATTACAGACAACTGAAGAGATAAACAGTCAAAAATAGCTGGTTTGTTACGACGATAAGAGCCCGCTGACAGCAATCATGCTATTACTGCAACTGCTAACGCTGCATGGATGGTTTTATGGGCAGCTATTATGTTTCTCAGGCTTTCTTATAGGTAATGCAATCGGAACCAGACAAAAAGCCCTTAAAAATAAGCAGGACTCAGGGGAGCCTCCCAGTCTCCAGAGGTCTGAAGGGAGTCCTTAGATCTGTTTGATCTGAAAGCACCTAATGAAAGGCAAATAAAGAGCGGCATAAATGCAGCTATTCTTCTGGAAATTGTAGCCTTTGTCTGATAATGTGATGAAAAACAGGGATAAAACAAGCCCTTTGTTGTTGTGTAGGGGTCTGTTGATAAGCCACTCATGGAGCGCCCCTCCACCGCATGACGAAAAACTGTTTTTAGAAAAGTCAGATTAAAGAAATGTGAACAAGAGCTTAAAATAGCCCTGGGTTAAATGATGACCTCCAAAACTCGTCTTTTCTTTACAGTTTTCTGGATTTTTTTTTGCTTATATGTCTAAACTTTTAAGAGGTTTCAAGAGGGACCCCGTGGGGGTCCCAAGATAATTTCATATACATAAGTTGATGCTTCTACCCTTACCCTTTGGTTATGATCTGAGTTTCCATGCATGGTGGTGGCCAATAAATTTTTCATTTATTCATTCATCACTAAATTAGGCATTACCTCTGTGAGAGAAGCTGATTTTAGGCATGTAGGTGAAAACATTTGTCTATTATTCCATGTTTGACAAAAAAAGCCTCCTGAGATAAAATACATGACTAAATCTACCATAGTTTACCTCGTTTGTCTAGCTCTTTCCCAGTCTATCCAGGCTAAGTTACCATGGTAACCAAAAGCTTGCCATCAAATGTGGCGGACTGGGTGATGTGTGAGATTAGTGTGGGTAGTGTGTAGCGATGATGTAGGGCTGGGCGATATGGCCTAAAAATAAAATCTCCTAAAATAAATTGATTGAAGATTGTTTTGCGACCCCCCCCCCCCCCCCCCCCCCCACACACACACACACACACACACACACTTATTGAAGAAAGCAATAAGTACGAACAACAGACAACTTAAAACAAATTTTGCTTTTAATTAAAGGGACTAGATGCAGGAATTGTGAAAGAATAAACAAGCATGTGCAGTTTTTAATACTAAAAACCAAAAAGAACGAGCCCACCAACGTCTCTCTCCGTTGCCTTGAACAGGCTGTGTGCTGCATAACGCGCTGAGATTCGGGGCCGAATTTCCTGAGCTGTCCTGCGGATGTGACGTCAGATGATGCTGCATCCGCATCCCCGACAGTTTTGGAAGGAGATGGTTGTGGTAAATTCAAACACTGTGAGTGATAGTTATGGATTCTTCTGCCATCGGCAACGATCCAGTTCAACTGAAAGACACTAAAAAGTGGAACTACGAAGAAAAGACTTAATCAGCGTATACGTTATAGCTTCAGTTTGTGCACTCTTCCGTGATGGCTTGGCTCATGGCTGCAGTTATCTAGTCCCTTTAAAGGAGCTGCATCAGCTTTTCAAACGTTCCAAAAGTCAAATAGGTTCAGGCATATATAAGCTAAATATGTTCCCCCTAACCACTATAGAAACTAATTTGGTGTTAAATATGAGTTTTTTTATGTGTCTAATTTTCAACACGGAAGTAAAATGGCTGACTGCACTGAACTACCAAAGCTCTCGACCAATCGCGACATGTTTCACGGCCATTTAATGACGTCGCCCCGTGGCTTACACCCCCGGCGTACATTGATGGATGATCGGACTCCACTCGACTGAATAAAATGGAGCAGCCTGTTATGGAGCTGTATGCGCTCAACCCAGAGTCTGATAAGGAGTTTGAAGTACACACAGTACCACAGAAGTACCACAGAGACCCTGACAAGTACGTAAATTAGCAAACGAGTCATATGTGACAGTGTGGGGTCCTGTCACTATGCCTATGATCGATCATGTGCCCTGGCTATTTGGCCACAGGGATGTCCCTTTGGCTGACTGGTTAGCATGCGTGACTCTCTGTGGGATAGAATCTCGCCCGGGCCCTCTGTTGTGTACCTTGCCACACAAAGGCTAACAGCTAGCATTGAGCTGGGAGATGTTTTCACTCACCAGTATTGTTGTCTGTCCGGGAGGCGTTTCCATGGCGGGAACTGCGTCAGATTTCAGAAGTAATCCCCGAGAAAAAAACACTTTACTGCCCGAGATTCATGTGGTTGTGAGAAGTGAAGTTCACACAAAGTTGAGGGTTTTTTCTGCTCCTAAAGATATGATCCAAACACTTCTGGCAAGTCGATTCGTCCAGGACAACAAATAAACTCCCACGCCGAACACAACCATATTTTTTCCAACTCGCTGTCATCTGCAGCTAAAAGAAAAAAAGGCTTTCCTTCTGAACTCTGGAGCAAACGTCTGTTGACGGCTGCTTGTCTCTGAGGAAATGCTCCCGCAGGCTGTTTGTTTCTTCCTCAGAGTGTGGATAGGTTAGGATTCTCTTCCAGTTTCTCTTGAACAAAGAGGGCGTCTTGCTACGACGTCCTGCACATTCATATTTGTCGCTTCATGACTGGTGCCACCTGATCACGTACACTGGTGGTCAGTCAGTTGTTTTAAGGGAGCTAGAGCTTGGCCTGAATATTCATATAGTCTATATTACTCAAATAGGCACAAATAAAGAAAAAAAACTACTTAAATTATTATTATTATTTTTTATGAGGAAATAACTTAAAAGCTCTTAAAAGTCCATTTTTCATGATACAGCTCCTTTAATCAAAAACAAGATAAATGTAAGCCCCATTTCTGGGATGAATAATAGATAAATGAAGACCCTCTTGGAATCACAGTCCCAGCTGTGTTTTAAGTCTCACTTTGTACTCTGACCGTGTCGTTGCTTGGTGTTGCTGTTTCGTGTGTGCTATCATGCTGTTGTTGTCGCTTGCCATACTGCAATGTGAAACTAAAGCTACGGAAGCTCCAGCAAGCTAAAAATGCACCGTTACACAAAAACTCAATTCTCTTATTTTCTAAATTGCCCGCAACAACAACAACAACAAAAAGCGAATTAATTCATTCAATCGATTTTTTCCCGGGTATTTGCATTAACCCTTATTCTGAAGAAGTTTACGTTCAAGTTCTTTATTTACAAAAGTGCTTGGTTCAGTTCAGTGTTGATGGAAAAATTAATGTTTTTGCACAATATTGTATTTGGGTAACTGTAAGGCAACAAAACAATAATTTTTTTTTATCTTATTCCAATAAAACCCACTTGAAGACTTGAAAAATAACCTGAACACAACCCTGCCAGAGCCTTGCCCCCAATAATAAGACATCCGAGTTGAATGTTTATGGTTCTGACCACTCTGGTAGCCCCCCCGCTGCTTCTGAGGAGGATCCAGACAGCTTTTCTGTTTCTCAGATGCATTTCTTCAGTTAGCTTGTGATTCTGCCAGGTCTTAAATCACATGTGCCATTTTCTCTCAATACAAACTGACTTAATGCTAATATACAACAGGATAAAGGCAGAGAATCGTAGATCCTTTGGGATTGACATGAACTGCTGCCATTGGATGATAAATGTTCGCTGCTTTGTGGAAATGCATTATGTTCCATCCCGTATGTGCTTATATTCACTGTGTAAATAAATGGTTTGAGCTGCAGGTTAACGTAAAGTCATATATGCACAGTTATGACATATTTGTGTCATATGTGTAAAAGATGCGTGAAAGCGTTACACCTTAAATGAAACCATGTCAGTCTTTATTACTGGTTAGAAATTTAGACTTATAAGACTTATAAGATTTATTAGCTTTTTAAATAAATTCAATAACCTCAAGCGCGCACACACACACACACACACCCACACACACACACTGATGCAATGCCTGACAGTATTTGTCAAGATTTGACAGAAACTGCGATAAGGTGTCAGTAGATCTGTCTGCACAACCCCCATCCTGTCACACACAAACACACACAATATCAGAGAGGCCTGAGCGTTTCTACGTGGAGATCAGGAGCATGACAGCAGAGGATTCCCCTGAGACACAGAGAGACTGGAGGATGCTGAAAAGGAGGATTAACTCTGGGAAGAAGGGAAGAGAAGACGACGGGGAAAGAAGAGGGAGTAAGGATGGGATGAAGATGATGGGATGATACCTCTGGGTGCTACGTGTTGGTTGATACTGGGCATTTTTTTTCTGGCTGCTGTTTTCCCCTTTCAGTCGCTGCTATCTGAGTGAATATGGATGTTACTGCTTCTGTTGAGATACTCTTCTGCAGCCTCTCTTTGGGTCTTTATGTGGAACAAACCGAGATGTGACGCTGTGCTTGTTCGTGTTGCTGCTTCTGTGTTTTACAAAAGAAAACGTGACAGTGGACAAGGGCTCCTTCACCCTGCAGGTAGAAGTGACTGGTTGTGTAGGAGATGAACTTCATGTTTTATTTGAATGTGACAATGCTTAGTTGCTGAATATAGGTTAAAGTTTTTGCCAAAATCTTATTGGTATTATCCATCAATGTATAAACTTACAGTATAATGCTTCTTCAGTCAGACCAATCAAAGATAATATAAGTTGGGAGCTTTTTTTGAAACAGGTCTTACCTCTCTTCAAATGAGTTCTGCCATTGTTGATTGTATATCCTTTTCTGTTACGATATGAAGTTTGTGCTTTATACCATGTATTTGGTGATAAGCAAAATAAATAAATAAATGAGATCCAACTGTTTGCTCATATGTGACCCGTATCTGATCTTTCACAAAGCGATCTTAGTCTGAGCGTTGTGTCACAATCCATCTGACGTTTACACCTTTGTAGTCAGACGGACGTCACGAACCTGGGACACGGTTAGATCGAATGTGAGGAACTGCTGGAACGAGATCATTATTACCTTTTTTCTTGCTCTGATGTCACAACAACATCAAAATCGATGCACGAACTAACGTGTAACATCCATACATTCATAAGCAGCTCGCTGAAGGTGATGTCACATCCTCCTCTGCATGTGCACGGCACTTCAGGAGTGCATGTAGTTTACATCATCTATCTACTTTAAAGGATAACTTTCTTTTTTTTACAAACTGGACCTTATTTTTAGGAGTTTATACGTGCATTTACTCACCAGTAAAGTTTCTGCATCACTTTGAGTCCTTCGGAAGATATTATGCTGAGTCGCCCTTCAGTGTTTCTCCAGTAAAATGGGAGATACGGAGCCGCCACTATATACTGTAAGACATTATCTGCTGCAAAACTCCTTGATTTTCACCAATACTTTAAGTAGAATGAACGAACTGAGAAGTACTATTGTCCTGTGAGTTCAGATTTAGCTTTCTGTTAGTTATCAGGGTGTTCTACACACTTATGGGGGCCGTGCGTTCGGAAGAGCAGAAGGAAAAAGAAAAAAAGAAAAAAAAAAAAAGGGAAAGTGAAAAGGAAACAAAAAAAAAAGGGAAAAGAAAAAAAAAAAAAAGAAAAGAAAAAAAGAAAAAATAAAAAAAAAAAAAAAAAAAAGAGGGAAGCCCAAAAAAAAAAAAAAAAAAACAGGAAAAAAAAAGAGAAAAAAGAAAAAAAAGGAAATAAAAAAAAAAAAAAAAAAACAAAAAAAAAGAAAAAAAAAAAAAGGAAAAAAAAAAAAAAAAAAAAAAGGAGCCCCTGATGCACGCTTTCGTAGTACAGCTGAGAGGACCAGCTCGCTACCTAGACAACAACAATAACATAACTTGCTAAACTCTGAACTCACAGGACAATAGTACTCGCTCATTCGTTCATTCTACTTAAAGTATTGATGAAATGGAGTTTTACTGCAGATAATGTCTTATATAGTGGCTGCCCCGTCTCCGCCATGATACTGCACGTTCACCGAAGGGCGTCTGACTTAATATCTTCTGAAGGACTCAGTGAGTAAATGCACGTATATACTCATAGAAATAAGGTCCAGGTTGAAAAAAAATAAATTTATCCTTTAAAGTTGTATTGTGTCTCTGCTCTCTATTCTTTCTCTGGTGGGATGAAATCTAAAATATCTTAGAGGAAGTGTGCGATGGTTTGAGGTTTTGTTGGAAAGCTTGATTTTGGTTAACTGATGAGGTTAGCATGTAGCTTCAGTCTGTACATTTACTCTTCCCTCTTAGGTTCTTTAAAACAAATCACAGCCACATGGTATCATTTTCAAAGAATTGTCACACTCCAAACCAAAAAGCCGTGATCCAGCCCTGCCTCTAAAGTCATGTTCGCTTGTCAGTGGGCTAAACTACAGCAGCAGGTAAATGAAAGCAATGGCGCAGCAAAGATAAGCTGAGTCTTTCGTTTTATGTAGCAGAGTCCTAAATGATGCATTGTGACACCTTTGTTCTTCAGCTGAGTGGCTCTAACTCATGAAGAAGAGTGAAGGTAGCTGATTGGAAGGTTTTGTATTAAATATCCCCACACTATGAGCTGAAGTGTCCTTGAGCAACATGCTGAACCCCATGTTGCCTCTGATGAGCTCATTGGTTTGAACTAAGAAGTGCTGTGAGTGTATGAGTGTGGCTTGTGGTGAAATAGTCAGGACCAAATTTGGGAAAAACCAGGCGTTGGTTGGCATTTTAGAGTACAAGTGTTTACTTGGTTGTTCCTGTAGTATTTTTTGGCGCTGAATTAATTTCTGCTTGAGAAGTAAAAGTTACAGTTTAGTCATAATTATTTATTAATTGGCATAGGGGGAGTGGATAGCCGTGGTGCACTGTGGACCCCTGGAAGGTCCTTGACCCCCCAACTGCAGCAACCTTAAGTAGCAGCCCACCACTGCTCTCTGATACTCAAGTACAGAGATGGGTGAAATGCAGAGCCTAATTTCCCCTCGGGGATCATACAAGTATAACAAAAAATAAATAAATAATGATTGATTATTCACCAAATATTACAAATGACTATAATTTTCCAAGTTGTGAATATTCTATACATGGTTGTTTGGTATCATTGTAAAGGAGACATCCAGGGCTTTCATTTAAGCCCAAAGTTGTAGCTTTCTGGCAAACACAGAAATCACATGACCTTTCCTTCTTTTCACACATTTTCTCACAATTTTCGCCTAAGCTATAAAGTTTATTTAATCCTTGTGGGGTCGAAGGACATCGAGGACCCAAAAATCAACAACCGCAATACTTAAAGGGACTAGAGGCAGGAATTTTTAAAAAACCAAACATGCATGTGCATTTTTTTTTCATATCAGGGTGATGAAGCGCTAAATACCAAAAATAACGTTTCCACCCACGTTTCTCTCCGTTGCTTTGAACAGGCTGTGTGCTGCAAAATGCGCTGCAATTCGGTGTCCGAATTTCCCGCGCTGCCCTGCGGACGTGACGTCAAATGACGCTACATCCGCTGTTTTGATCCAGGAAGAAGACGGTTGCTTTAAATTCAAACACTGTAAGCGATAGTTATGGATTCTTCTGCCGTCAGAAAACGATCCAGATCAACTGAAAGACACTAAAAAGTGTAACTACGAAGAAAAAGGTTGGTAAACAACATTATAGCTTCAGTTTGTGCACGCTCCCGTGTGGCTGCTGTTACCTGAAGCGCCAGTCGCGGCGTCGTGAGTTTCGTTTCTTAATTTTGCCTCAAGTCCCTTTCATAGCCTTAGTTATACCCATAATATTTCTTTGTGAGAGGTTATTGTGAGCCTTAAATTAGAAGTCTGGACCAGCCTTATGTGAAAACTACCAAACCAATTGTCTAGAAATTATGATAATATACTTAAAAATTTCAGTAATACAAAAATAGGACAGAAATTTTTTAATCCATTTTTATGAATCAATACAATTCACTGACTGTGGCAACTAATTACAAATGACACAACTGCCAACCTTCCTATGAGTGAACAGCTATGTAGTGTATTTACTTAGTTTTGTATTGAACCACTTCTAAAAGATGTATTGATTTTACAGTACTTTGACTCCGTTTGGTGTAACCTTTGAAACTTTTTCCAGTATGGCATCATTTCTATTACATTACAATTTTGATGTCATCATTTGACATAAGAAAATATGTGTGTGAATCACAGATATAGCTCCTCATCAAGATAAAATCAGTTGTTAGAAACCATTTAGCATTTGCTTGTCTTATCGGGACAATAAATGTGGTTCTAGAATATCAGTCCCAGAATCCTTGAGTGGTCAGTAAGACCAGAGATGTAAGAACATTCTACGTACCATTCAGTAAAGCGTGTATATTTATTACCTCCGCCAAGGTGGTACAGTAATATTTTCGGTAGCATTGGTTAGTTTGTCTGTCAGCAGCTTTACTGAAAAAGTTCTGGATGGATTGACCTGAAATTTTCACCAGCCGTGTGCTTCAGCTCAAGGACGAACCCATTAAATATTGGGGGTGATCCGCATCACCGTCGGGATACAGGAATGTTTTGAAGGATTCTTTATCAGATCGGCCATGTTGGAAAGGCTGTTGATGAGGCGTGAGTGCCCCCTTGTGGCAGAAGTGTGCAGCTGCGCGCTTAGCGGAGGTCTGCGCTCGCCGAGTACTTTTCTAGTATGTACGTGGAAAAAGTTCTGTTAGCAAGAGTAGCTCCAGCACAGGCTTGGTTAGTAAGTGTCACATATAGACGGGTGTTAAAAGTGTGTGCAGTCCTGCAGATTGTTTGATCTTCACCTAGAATGAGATTTTCTAAAAGTTCATTTTTGGTGCCACAAAGCTTCGTTCGCAAGTGAATGACAGAAAAATCTGCACTGGAGAAAATTAGGGATGTTTGCTATTGGTTTTTCTACTGATATCCGATATAAATTCCTAATTTCCGATATCAGCTGATACTAGGGCAGTTCACCTCAGTAATGATAAATGAACGATAACTGGTTTCAGACTGGATGGGGTGGAGTCATGTGACTACAGACGATGTATGTCGCTCAGCGTTTTAAAGGGACGTAAGCACAGCCGACCCATTAACAACCAAAACAGCCAAAAACGACTTTACTTTCCATTTAATTAAATCATCAAATATGGTAGAACAAATCCTCAAAAAACATGTTTGTCTTTCTTATTTATGATGTTTTTGATCATTTACAGACAATATACTGACATTGTGTCAGCTCTTTACGCATCAGTGATGCATACAGTAGCCATGAGTTTTCGCCGTGTCATTAAAAAAGTAAACTGTAAAAAACAACACAGATAATTTCCAATATTACATTTATTATCTCCAGAGAAAATACCAGCATATGTGGCCAAAGCTTCAGATTTAACTCTAAAATTAAGTGAAGTAAGTTTGAAATATGCCAAGTCGTTATCTAAAGGTGAGTGTCATGGCAACGCTGCTATTCTTCTCCATGAAATCACCAGAATCAGCACTGTAGCAGACATTGTGGAGCCACTTTTGTTGGGCTTTGTTAAGCCAGATAATGAACATATAATGAACTTGCTTCATAGTTCAGGTTTCTGAGAATGCATGTAAGATGATTAATTGCTCTATTTAATGGTCTATGACTTTCAATATAAAACATTAAGATGAAGTTTCACTTCTTGGAACTTGATGAACACAAATGTGTGGCCAGTTACGATGTTTCAGGGTTTGGTGTTAAACCGTACATGTGAATTTTGTGAATTCTGTACTGGCTTTCTCTACACAGCGAGTTTATCAGTGACCACATGCATTTTATTAGAGATTAATGGAAGTAAACCTCCATGCTGGAGTATCTTTACCACCTGGGTTAGGTACTGTGGTGAAAAACTTTAAATCCCATTACAGTTTCAAATTTCGATTCTTTTACTATTCATACTATACTATGTTGAGTGTCATTGCAACCATTTTATTTTTTCTAAAGGAAAAATAAAATGCAAAGAAGCATTTTTCTTTACATGAGATAGAGAAATGTTTACTATCAGTATTGCAAACATTGGGACTGTCCCTAAAACTCTGGGAGATTAAATGTGCTTTATGGTGAAGGATTAAATGGTGTTCAGCACAAGTTATATAAAAATGTGAGGCATATGTGTTTTATTGCAGCCAGTACAAATCAACATTTAATCACCCTCTCTGAGTCCTAGATGTTTTTCGACAAATTGTTTTCTTTAAGGATATCGAAGCAGAGAAAGGAAAGAAAAAAAGCTCCAACAGCAAAGCTGTCTTCATCCTTCAGGCTAAGCTGCGTGATGCTCATGCAAACAGAAGATGGCACCTTCAGAGCCGGCACTGGCAACTCAAAGAGCAGCAACGTGATTCCCCGTCTGTTCTGCAGCAGTCAGTCATATAGAAATGTACACTGACAGTCTGCCATGTTTAAACCCTGCACAGCTGTTAGGGAAGTGCCCAACAATGTACGGTTTATCCGTACAGATGAGTTTCCTGATTACCCCGGGCGTTGAACTGCATGCAAACAGCATCTTCAAAACGCATATCTGTAGGGACACAAACATATAAGGACAGGCTTGATGCTCGAAGCACCCAGCAAGCACGCGTTCACCCTGCACACAGATTTTCTTAGGTCAGACCCGGTGATGTTATCCTCAGTGTTCAGAAACAAACAGAAAACAAACTCCTAACATGATTACAGGCTTTAAATCTACGGCCATTATAAGCTTGTACTTGATAAGTTGTAGAAATCACCTAAATGGTTTAATTAAGCCCACGTGTGAAGTCTGGATTTTTTGAAAAACCATGTGGGAATCACACCCTGTGATCTGCTTGTACTGTAAATCACAATGTCCCAGAACCACGTTTGCACATGTAAATCACATGTGAACCACATGATCCACATGTGAACCACGTGTGATCCACATAATGTTCCAAAAACACGTTTACAGATGTTTTCACATGTGATCCACATAGTGTCCCAAAACTGAGTTTTCCCATGTAAACCACACGTTTAATGTGCGAATCACGTCATCCACTTGATGTTCCAAAAACACGTTTTCACATGTGAACCACATGATCCACATGTTTCACATGTGAACCACGTGTGATCCACATGGTGTTCCAAAACACGTTTGCACATGTGAGTCACATGTGAACCACATGATGACCCAAAACCAAGTTTGTGATTTTCACTGATTTTTTTTTTCTGTTAGGGGTCACAAAGCACTGCAGATTTTTCATCATTGAAATGGAAAAATACATCAAATGACACAAAACAAGACAAGTATTAGTCAATGAAATCAAGCATGAATGAGCCACGTGGCTCCACAGCAGGGTCTGGATTGGCTGCCTGCAGAACTCCTGCAGTGATTCCTCATACTAAAGCATAGTGGCGGCAGTGTTATGGTGTGGGGAAAGCTTTTCATTCCCAGCAGGGAAACTGGTCAGAATTAAGGGAATGTGGGATTTTAGCTAAATGCAAACAAACATCTTGAGGAAACACAGTTTCAGTTCTTCTGGGACTTGATGTGGGTACAAGGGAATCCCCTCTCAGCTCTGCAGTGATCCTACCATGCCGCATAACGGCTGACGTTTTAATGCTCAGGATGGAAGACCTCATACTGAAGAGAAGATATCTGAGTCACATCTTGCTGCATCCCAACTAAAACCATCATTTTACTGAGTGAAGAGGGTTTTATATCCCTGCAACAAGGATCATCTTTCACTATCTGTTAGATGAGATGATGATTGATGTCTCTATTTTTATATTCAGGTAGAAATGACTTATGGACTTTAATTTTTTATATCAAAACGCTCAACAGCACCAAGGTGTGGGTATGTCAGCAGTCAGAGCTGCAAGTGACACAATGGCTGCTGTCAGGGAAAATGTCTTTTTACCACAAGAGAACGATGAATTTACATAAATCATTTATGCAAGAGAGGCAGACAACAGGCACTCATTTCCATTTTGCTGCATGTAAGGGTGTGTATGTTATGTGCAAGTAAGGTCAAATCTTAACATTTTACATTTATCCTCATTAAATCCAAATGGGTCAATGCATGCAAAAGTGACCAGCATAAAATCAATATGCAAACAAACAGTTACAGCAGAGACACACATATCAAGTCAGGCGCACATGCAATTGCACATGCAGCACTGGTTAGAGGGAGACTGAGATTTTTGATCAATATTATTGATCCAAGCTGGCCTTGTGACGCTTAGGGCTGACACGGCGAGGTAATCAGTGTTATAGTTGCATACCCGGGCATCGGGGAACAGATGAAAACAGGGGATGGGAGAGACGAACAGATTATGGGATGAAGCAGGGAAGCAGAGAGAGGAAAACAAAGAAAATATAGTACATGAAAGAGAGGGCAACACGATGAAAAGAGTGAAAATGAGTCATGAACCAAAGAAAATATGAGCGTTCAAATCATTTTTGATATTACAATGAACAAGCTAGTTCCAGAAAGCTGGAATGCTGCTTAAAAATGAAGAAAAATCACAGTTTACATCTTTGGTTTTGTTCCCCAACATACAGAGATTCCTCCTGATTCTCTGAATTTTTGATTTGTGTATGGTGGGATATTCAAAGAAAGGTTGTTCTGAATTGTGTTGGTGCCATTAGATTCACATTGAGCTGATAGTTTCCATTAAATGGTAAAATGTCTCAGTTTCATCATCTGTATATGTTGAATATATTCACAGTAAAAACCCGTAACTGGTTATTTTTGACCCACTGCTGGGATAAAAAGGGACCAACTAATACTCTGGGTTGCTTCGACCCAGAAAACTGGGTTATTTTTTGGACCAAACTTTTGGCTTGAATATTTTAACCCAGAAGTTGGGTCAATAACCCAACAATCCAATGTGTGGGTTGAAACAACCGAGAAATTAGTTGGTCCCTTTTTAACCCAGCAGTTTGACTCAGGATTTTTAGTGTGTTGTTGAGATTTGGAAATCTTTGTTTTCTGTTTTTATTTCCAAACTGTTTTGGATTTGGCGTTGGAAGTTAATGACATATCCTTCGGAGGTGTTCCCTCCGACCTGCTGTTCGCGGAGGATAAAACAGGACAGTTACATAAAGAGTAAACTGTGAAATCTCAGCAATCTTTGGGCCAAATTTATTGGTTTGAAGCACTTACTGTAACAGTCATAAAACTACTGAGAACATGTGTGTTGTAGACTATAATTATCCATTAATTGAAACTCTTGTAGCTGCAGGCATTCTCATGCTTTCATCGTGCACACTTCTCTCGTTGTACTCCTCTTGAGTCTTCTTTCGCCCGAGGCTTTAGAGTCCTGTCACCCCGAATCTTTCAGCTGTTTTAGCCCCAGGATTGAAGTTTCTTTTCTTTTTTTAAAGAACCCTGCTAGTTGCTGTTGCCTCGGGCCTTAGTTCCAACTCTGGACCTGCTTGTTGTCGGCACTTTGAGTTTAGTTCTGGTTATATTGCGTGTCCTTTAACCACGAGGCCCCGGGGGTGCCCTAGCGTCAGACCTTAGGCCTCGTTGTGGTTCTAGCTCTGGAGTTTGTCATTTTTATAGCCTGAAGCCTGAAGGATGAGACGCTATGGGGACGATGCTGAGTCGAGTTTTCCTTGCTTTAAGACTTTTACCACCAGCTTCGGCTTCTAGCGACTTTAGCTGCTGTTGTTGTTGTTGTTGTAAGACTCGGTGGCCGAAGCATCAATGTCTAATAGCTGTTGTTCTTCCTCTTCTTTCTTTCACTTTTTAATCCGGATTAAACATCTTGAGTGGGTTTACAGCTGAAAGACATTTTCTCAATGTCAAGGAACCAATTGTTCCTCCTTGCTCGGGGTGGACGGAGAAAACCAACTTAAATTCAGATTACATTCTTGGGATTAGTGTTTACCTTCTTCATGAATTATGCAGTTGATAACAGTTAACCAAAGGAGGACATGGAGGTCATATTTTTCTCCTTTATGCTGAAATTTAAAAGAAAAAAGTCAGGATACATCTCCTCTGCTTTCCAGGGAATAGGACAGGTGGTTTAGTTTAATTGAGAGGTAAAGAAATACACACAGAGACGAAAAGTTGTCTTCACATGGACAAAAACACATGGAAGATAAAGGAAAGAAGATTAAAGGGAAACTCAGGGAGAAAATGAGGAATTAGTAGCTTTCAAAAGAAATCCCAGAACATGATGAGTCCTACTCCCACACTCAAGACTTCTTTTCATCCCGTCTTTTCATCCTGCAGCTTTCAGCTGATCTGGTTTATTTCTTCACTCTGGGTTGTCAGGAAGTGAATCTGTGATCAAAGACCAATAAAACTGCTTCAGCACAGTTTTCACTTCACTCCACTGATTTTCCTCCTGATATTATCCAAATGCGAGCATGCCAGATCCCCCTGGATGCTGCTCCTGCTGTCACATCGCTTGTGTTTATTATGACTGATTATGAGTTTAAGGCCCTTTTCTGATGGGATTAGTTTTACTGAAGGACCACATGTAATTAATAAATGACCCCCCTTCGTCTGGTTTTTCTCACGGGATAACCAAGGTCTGAGATTTAACTGAAATTCACAGATATCTACTGTACTGAATATAACCTCAACTAAGGATAGACGGATTCATCAGTTGGCAGATATCATACGCTGATATTGGCGTTTTTTGCTGGTGTCGATGTCGCCCGATACGTTGGGTGTGTTGGCAAATACCCCCACTCGGCATAATTTATGGGTTTATACAGTCATCCTCAAAATTATTCATACCCTCCAATTAAAGAAAAGGATAACTCACAATAATAATTCAAATAACAGGAAACTGAAGAAACTAATAATAAATAAAAATTGACAAAATTATGATTTATTGAAATAAATCATTGTTTCTGAATTATGGTGGAAAAGAATAATAAAAAAAAAATAAAACAAACAAGCACCTTTCCCGTGAACAGTGGACCAACATACCTGCCTCAAAGTGGTGTTCAACAACATTTTAGCTTTGGAGCCCAATCTTACCCGTTTACTTGCTTTTTTGTGTTTGTGTGTTTGTTTTTAATATTTTTGTTGACCCACAAGTCAAAAACGATGTATGTACAGTATGTACATTTACAGTATATATAAAGTTTAATGTTTCTATTTAATATTTGATTACAAGTGTACTGTTTCTATACATTCATTTGAAGTGCTTTGTTTCCTTTTTTACATTAAAGGAGTTGTAAAATTTCTCCTCTTTTTCTCCTTCATTATATTAATTTGGGATTCTAGAGCAGTATCAGCCGGCATTTTGACAGGTTGTATTAGCCATCGGCTAAGGCTGATAAAGAAATATCAGTATTGGCCCTAGAAAATTTGTGTCGTCATCCCTAATGTCAACCTGCTGCATTCATCAGCAGCGAATGATAATTCAGAGCCAGTCTGTACACATATGGACTACAAATGTGCGGAAACATCACGGATAACTCGTAGACAGTCGTTGCACCATGCAGTTGTCCAAAATAAACGTTTCTCGCTGGGGAAATGCCTTTTATGGGTCGTTCATATAAGCCTGTATGTGACTGTCAAAATTTCCCCAATCACTCTGATTGCAAAGTTAAAGGATAACTTTCTTTCTTTTGTCAATCTGGACCTTATTTCAAGGAGATTATTCGTGCATTTACTGACTGGTAAAATTTCTGTATCACTTTGACTCCTTCGGGAGATATTATGTAACGGGAGAGACAGGGCAGCTTCTAAGACATTATCTGCAGCAAAACCCCTTCATTGCACCAATACTTTAAGAAAAACGAATGAACGAACGAGTGCTGTTGTCCTCTGAGTTCAGAGTTTTGCGGATTGCAGTTTGTTGGTATCTAGAGAGCTGCTTTCCTCAGCTGTACTTCAGCAGCATGCAACTGGAATGGGAATGCGCAGCCTGTAGAGTGCAGAGAAACCCCCCATTCATTCATTCATTCATTCATTCATTCATTCATTCATTCATTCATTCATTCATTCATTCATTCATTCAGTCATTCATTCATTCATTCATTCATTTACCTGTTCATTCATTCATTCATTCATTCATTCATTCATTCATTCATTTACCTGTTCATTCATTCATTCATTCATTCATTCATTCATTTACCCGTTCATTCATTCATTCATTCATTCATTCATTCATTCATTCATTCATTCAGTCATTCATTTACCCGTTCATTCATTCATTCATTCATTCATTCATTCATTCATTCAGTCATTCATTCATTCATTCACTTTCTTTTTCTGTTATGAAAAATGGACTTTGAAGAGCTTTCAGCATGTTACTGTGTTATTTCCTCATAAAAACTTAATTTAAGTCATTTTTGTCTTCATTTGTGCATATTTGAGTAGTATATATGGATATTCAGGCCAAGCTGTAGCTTCCTTAACATAACTGACTGACACCGGTATACGCAACGAGGTGGCACCAATCACGAAGCGTCAAATACGCATGCACAGCATCGTAGCAAGACGCCCTCTTTGTTCAACAGAAAAGAAACTAACAGCCTGCAGGAAGATTTCCTCAGAGACCAGCAGCCATCAGCTAGCAGACGTTTGCTCCAGAGTTCAGGAGAAAAGCTTTTTTTGTTTGTTTTTTAAGCTCTAGAGGACGGCAAGTTGGGAAAAATGTGGTTGCATGGGAGTCTATTTGTTGTACTGAAAGAATTGACTTGCCAGAAGTTGTTGGATTTTATCATTAGGAGCAGAAAAAAAAAAAAAAACACCCATCAACTTCATGAATCTCGGGCAGTAAAGTGTTTTTTTTGTTGGGGAGTACTTCTGAAACCTGACGCAGTTCCACCATAAAAACAGCACCGGCGAGTAAAAAAAAAACGTCTCTTAGCTCAATGCTAACTGTTAGCCTATGATTTGTTTGCTAATTACTTACTTGTCAGGGGTCTCTGTAGTACTTCTGTGGTACTGCGTGTACTTCAAACTCCATATCAGACTCTGGGTCGAGCGCATACAGCTCCATAACAGGCTGCTCTGTTTTATCCCGTCGATCGGAGTCTGATTATTCATCAATGTTTACAAATAACATCCATGTGAGTGCCGGTGTCGGTGCTACAAACAATTCTGTGACCCTTCAGAATCAGTGTCTCTTCCAGAGCGACGTCATGAAATGGGCGGAAAACATGCTGCAATTGGTCGAGAGCTTTGTGGTTCAGTACAGTCAGCCATCTTACTTCCGTGTTGGAAATTAAGCGCATAAAAACTAATATTGAACACCAAATTAGTTTCTATAGTAACGATGAGAACATATTTAGCTTATAAATGCCTGTATTTGACTTTTGGAATGTTTAAAAAGCTGATACAGCTCCTTTAAATGAAATTAGATATTTACAAAGATAGAAATTATATATATTTTTCTTTTACAGTTTCAGGTTTTTTATGCTTTATTATGTGAGACTCATGAATTCACAGTTTATTTAATAATAGATCACTAATATTCTGTATTTTTTTTAAAAACATGAAACAAAACGGTGAATTAATACAGAAAGAAAACTGTTAAATTACAGTTTGTTTTTTAGCAGTATAGAATATTTCCTTGCCACCAGGTGGCATTTATTGGTTTAAAATGTTTATACTGTATTTATACATCTCATTCAGATTAATTCAGAGCTGAGGTAAAAACGATTCTCTATCAGACAGAAAATCTGCGTATCTGCAGCAGCCATCCACTGGAAGGTTTAATCCCAGCTTTTCAGTCAGTATGTTACAAATCTGGGCCTAAATTCATAAATGGGATTTCTGAGGTGACAGTTAATATTGGAGAGGGGGGTGAACACAATGCGAACCTGAAGTATCAATGTGCAGACTCTATATGCGTCTCCGTGACCTGTCTGACAGCTATTCCCTCCTCGCTGCCACACAAAGCCTTTGTCACTCAGACGCTGGTGTGTGTTTGTGTGTGTGTGTTATGACAGCGACTCCCTCTGCCTCTTCAGCTAGCTTGTTATTGTGATTCACTGATTGTCTGTATACACATGTGTTCCAGTATAATTGGTGTGCGGTGTGACCCAGTGGTAACTGTGTCTGTCAGCTGGAAAGGTCTCCGTTAACAACACATGGACTGAACGCTTAGTGAGGTTTTAACCTGCGCTCTCACACAATGAATGTCATCATATCTGTTCTCAGGGGGATGGGCCGTCACTGTTGTTTTTAATGCATTTATACACAGATGAAACAGAAAAACTCTCGTTTGGCCACATTGCTGACATAAAAATATAATTTCATGTACATATCTTAGGAATGATTAACAACGGTCTGCTAAATAATAAAAGACTGCATGCTAGGGCTGTAGCGATACAATACACACGATTCAGGACGATATTCAGCTCATGATATGATATAAAACAATATTCAGCCAACAATACAATTCAGCAATTTGATATAATACGATGCACTTTTCTTGCATTTTTTACAATTTTCTGAAAGGTTTAAAAGGGTAAGAGTGATTTTGATGACACCTTGTGTTATATGTACTTGAATTGAATTAATTAAACCCAAAACTGAAAATATCAACTTTACATAATGTATGTGTGTGACCTGACAGACTCTACGGCTTGCAAATTCTCGACAAAATGAATAAAAGATGTGTTGAGAAAATGGGTTCCATTTATTGAAACAGTGCAGACTGTAGCCTACAAGCCTTTGAAGTGAATAAAGTGCAGTATTACAATGACTGGAACAATAGTGGGATTCATTTACTTAAATAACGTGGAGTTACAGACTAGCGACCTGTCCAGGGTGTACCTTCCTCTCGCCTGATAAAAGCTGAGATAGGCTCCAGCAACCCCCCGACCTTAAACTGGATAAGCGGTACAGAAAAGACAGACTGACTTGGAGTTACACATCACTTCATTGTAGCAATTAGGTTTCAAAGGCACATTAAACATCAGCAATGCTGCCAGATATCAGATGCTAGCAGGTATTAGCCAACATGTGGCTAATTATAATGTTTCTGACAACTTGGTAACTTAACCAACAACTTAAAACCAGACATATAAGCAGCTTCAAAGCAAGTCATTCTGTAGCAGCAGCAGCTGCTCCGTAGTCACAGTTCAGCCCCGCATCAGTAATGACAATCTCCCGTTCCTCCACATCTGTGTTGAGAATCTCTCATTCCTCCGCATCGGTGATGAGAATCTCTCTTTCCCCGATATCCGTAATGAGAATCTCTCATTCCTCCACATCTGTGATGAGAATCTCTCATTCCTCCGCATCTGTGATGAGAATCTCTCTTTCCCCGATATCCGTAATGAGAATCTCTCATTCCTCCACATCTGTGATGAGAATCTCTCATTCCTCCGCATCTGTGATGAGAATCTCTCTTTCCCCGATATCCGTAATGAGAATCTCTCATTCCTCCACATCTGTGATGAGAATCTCTCTTTCCCCGATATCCGTAATGAGAATCTCTCATTCCTCCACATCTGTGTTGAGAATCTCTCATTCCTCCGCATCTGTGATGAGAATCTCTCTTTCCCCGATATCCGTAATGAGAATCTCTCATTCCTCCACATCTGTGATGAGAATCTCTCTTTCCCCGATATCCGTAATGAGAATCTCTCATTCCTCCACATCTGTGATGAGAATCTCTCATTCCTCCGCATCCGTAATGAGAATCTATCTTTCCTCCATATCCGTAATGAGAATCTCTCATTCCTCCGCATCCGTAATGAGAATCTCTCATTCCTCCACATCTGTGATGAGAATCTCTCATTCCTCCGCATCCGTAATGAGAATCTCTCATTCCTCCACATCTGTGATGAGAATCTCTCATTCCTCCGCATCCGTAATGAGAATCTCTCATTCCTCCACATCTGTGATGAGAATCTCTCATTCCTCCACATCTGTGATGAGAATCTCTCATTCCTCCACATTGTGTTGAGAATCTCTCATTCCTCCGCATCTGTGATGAGAATCTCTCTTTCCCCGATATCCGTAATGAGAATCTCTCATTCCTCCACATCTGTGATGAGAATCTCTCTTTCCCCGATATCCGTAATGAGAATCTCTCATTCCTCCACATCTGTGATGAGAATCTCTCATTCCTCCGCATCCGTAATGAGAATCTATCTTTCCTCCATATCCGTAATGAGAATCTCTCATTCCTCCGCATCCGTAATGAGAATCTCTCATTCCTCCACATCTGTGATGAGAATCTCTCATTCCTCCGCATCCGTAATGAGAATCTCTCATTCCTCCACATCTGTGATGAGAATCTCTTTCGTTCGCATCCGTAATGAGAATCTCTCATTCCTCCACATCCGTAATGAGAATCTCCCGGTCCTCCACATTTGTCCACAAGGAGCACCAGCTTTGCAATATTTAAGGAAGACGCAATGGTTAGATAGGACGGCCTCCCTTTCAGACGCTGTCCATGGTGCTTTTTTTTTTTTTTTTTTTAAATATTTTATTTAGACTTTTTTCAATTTTTTGTTGTAAAGAAAAACAATAACACATAATATACACATACAATACCCGACAGTCTTACAGCATTACATAGGTTTATCAAAATAAAGAAAAAAAGACAAGGGACTAAATAAAACTGTACATGTTGATCAAAATAATATCTGTCCCATGGCACCGTCAGGAAGACAACCACAATTACACTAAAACAAAATTAAAAAACAATATATATCAAAAGAACATAAATAACAATAATGATAATTAAAAAAAAAAAAAAAAAAAAAAAAAAAAACGCTTGAGAGGAGAATCAAAACCCTTTGTCAGTACAAAAACAATACAACAACAGCAGAAAAAAAAACCAAATAACATAAGGCAGCCTACTTAGCAACATTCATTTGGGCCTCATCAATTAAAGCCAGAAACGGATTCCACAATTTTTCAAAAGACTTTAATGTATTCCCATTGATGAAACGGATCTGCTCCATTCTGGAAACAAAGACCATTTCATTGAGCCATCTCTTAAAACTCTGTCCATGGTGCTTAACTGATAAACTACAGTAACTAAAAGTCTGGACCACGGTAAACTACTGTATATGCGTCACGACTGAGGACAAATAGAGTTTAATAAATACAAAGAACCATAAAAACCTGATTCAGACACATTTGGTTCCGGCTGATGTGAGGCTTTAGAATCTAACGAGTTCTCTGAAATGAAGCTGGCATGTTGTCTTTGTGCTGATGTTTGTTGTCCACCTTCCTCCAGCAGCTGAAAAGCGTCTGCACTGTGACTGAACTCTACTTTTCATTTAATACTTTTTCTGCTGCTAATGAGACATCAAGTTTACGACAGTCACATTTAATGCGGCATAGAAATGTAAACCTTAACTTTAACTCTTGAATAATTTAACTCTTGGATCCCTGAAGTTCAACGTTCTTCGTAACTCTTCATCTGAAACAATGTGTTCAATCAGACCGCCGTTCTTTGGCTCAGAACCAAAACTTCCTGAGTGTTCAAACATCTGCTGAGGCTAATTTAATTTAATTTACTCTGGAAAGAAGCAGGCTGGGATTGACAAGCAGTGACGCACACACACACACTCACAGATGTAAGTAATTAGCAGTAAACACAGCAGGCCGAATAAAGCTCATTTAATTAAGACCAATTGGTGTCAATATCAGAGTAGATGAAGACAAGGCGTTTGTTGTGAAATTAATGTGAAATGATTGTTACTGGTTACGTTGTGACATGAAGATGTGCTCTAAAGGAACTATTACACAACCATTTTAAATGGTTAAACATTTAAATGGTTAAACAGCCATCACCCTAAAGAACAAGACTGACTGACTTTTATGTTCATTTAAAAAAAAAGTGAGCTTTTACAATACTGAATTTCCCTTCTGGGATGAATAAAGTATTTTTCATTTCATTCATTTCATTTCATTAGTTGTTTATATAATGACGAAAAACCAGAGAGGACTAAGAAAATCCTGATTTTCTTTCGTTATAAACTGTAGAAGTTTGTCAGAAAAAAAAAAGTTTTATCTGATGTGTCAAATATCAGCCATGAAAGCTGATTTAAATATCCTGAATACCGTTTAAAAAGAAAAAAAAAGGTTAAGTAATCTTTGTCTACTGGCATCAAATTAATGTGTTTAAGAGCTAATGTCTTAAAAAAAAAAAGTAATAAATGTTATGGTACACAGCGTAAGATAAATATACTGGTTATACTGGTAAATAATACTTATTGCATTCATAAAATTTTTCAGATATGCAAAAAAGAAATGAACCTGTACCAGAAGGTTATGTAACTTATGTGTAAGTATAGTTTTGTAAATTAAAAAATAATGTTTGCTAGTCATTTTAATGCATGAAACCAGATCCACAAAATTATCATAATTATCATTATCATTAGTGATGGACAGTATGATCAATAACAGATCATTTTCTGCTTCTCATGGCCAATACCGATATTTAAGCTGAAAATCATATAATATTCATTCTTTGTGCAAAATTAGAAAAATTCTTCTGCTTCATCCGCTGCAGATCCAGTTGTTGCTGGAGACATTGTAATGTTGCACAGTGGGCATGGCCTTATGTTGTTCCCATACCCCGCAATGAGTGGGATTTAAAAAAAAAAAAAAAAACAGCCTCTGTTATTGATCATTGGTAGGGACAACAGATGAAAACTTGCCTTTTAGCTAAATCTGGCATATCTAGAACCTTTTCTTGGTTTTCATATGCTCGGTCCCTGTCAAATCAACGATCCAGAAATCAGTTTGATATTGGGCCGATATAGATATTCAGCTTCAAAACCAATATTGGTACCAGGCCGATCATCAGGTATCATTCGCTGCAATGAGTTATTAATAAGATGAATTTGTCTTGCACCTTCACGGTGGACGCTTTTTTTTTTAGCTCTACAGATTCATTGCTGGCCTCTGTAAACCTTTATCAGTGGAGGATATTTTGAAGAGTTTTAAATGAGGGAACTGGTAAAGAGGTCTGCAGGGACCCAGTGTGGAAAACTCCCAGTGATGTATTAAAAACCCCAACTGGTCCACCAAAAATACATCCACAGGATGTACCCCAGTTCCAGACGGAAGGGGGTCACCACATCTCCCAGTACCTCATTCATACATGCTCGTTGGTTCGTGGTCTGACTAGGTAGACTTAGAGATTCAGTAGACTTGAAAACATAGTAAACTTGGAGACTCGGTAGTCTTGGTGACTCTGTAGTCTTGAAGACTTGGTGGACTTGGAGATTCAGTAGACTTGTAGACTCAGTAGATGTGGAGACTCTGTAGACTTTCAGACTTGGAGACTCAGAGGACTTGAAGGCCCAGTGGACTTGGAGACTCAGTAGACATGATGATTCTGTAGACTTGAAAACATGGTAGACTTGGAGATTTGGTAGACTTGGAGACTCAGTAGACTAGAAAGACCCAGTAGGCTTGGAGACTTGGTAGTCTTGGAGATCTGTAGACTTGAAGACCCAGTAGTCTTGGAGACTTGATAGCCTTGAATACTCTAGTCTTGGAGACCCATTAGGAGACCCAGTAGACTTGGAGACTTGGTGGGTTCAGATGTTTGCTTATCTTGCTGTTGTAAAGCACTTTGTGTTGGATCTACAGTATTTACATTTTGTGCATTCATGCAGTAAAGAATTGAATAAAATAAGAAGAATTTAATTTATTTTCTGGGCTCTAGCAGCTTTCAATGCCAGTATGTGGACAGGAAGGAGCCAGAGAGACGGGACGTTCAGTACAACGGGCCCAGTCTGGATCCTGGTCTGGCTGCATCCAGCTGTAGCTTCTCCTTATGGGGCAGCAGCTCCAGCAGTCCAGCTACATGCCGTCCCAGACCTGTTATTTCAGTAAAGAACCACAAGAAAATGCTAAGCAGTGAAGAAAAAAAGCCAGAGAACAACTTCCAAAGTCAAAGTCAAACTTATTGTGAAATGTGCCCCGGGTTAGCCATACAGCACAGATGAAATTACAGTCCTCTCAAACCCACGGCACATATAATAAAATATAATAAACTATAAGATAAAAATATAAAAATCTAGGAATCCACTTGGATAACTGAGAAATCTAAACATGAAACCTATGTTTAGATACTAAAGAAGATTACAAATTTACAAATGGGTTGACAGCAGACAATGAGAACGGTACTGGAATCCCAATGTAGTGCAGAAATTACCTCCAGTCCTGAGGTAGGTGAGACTGTGAGCGGGCCGAGTCTTTCCTTGTCTTCTTACTGGAACAGGTCTTGCACAGCAGATACTGGATCCTCAACATGGGGAACATTAATCAGTCCTGCTGTCCAGCACCATGTGTGTGTACGGTGGTGTGCATGTGTGTGTGGAGCTCAGCTGTGAAACTGTCAGAGAGATTATGGGTGTTTTAGTTCAACAAGACACACGGGGTGTTTGACAGGTGAGGCTTGCTAATGAAGGCTTTATGCTAACACACACACACACACGGGTGATGTCCAGCTGGTGTCAGAGCTGCAGATTTTAACTGTCTAGAGAGTTCAGTGGAAGAATATCCAAGTCAAACAGCCATGACAGACGTGATTGTTGACATTTTCACTGACAGAGAGTCACACCATGTTTGGCTATTGTACGTCCATCTCTTTTTTTTTTCTTTTTAAAGTTGTTTTTTAAATGTTCTGGAAAAAAAGTCAAAATTCTGAGATTAAAGTCAAAATGTTGAGTTTTTTTTCTCAGAATCTTGACTTTTTCAGAAATTTAAAAAAAAGAAAAAAACTCCAGGAAATTTTTTTTAATGTTCGGGGGGAAAAAAATCAGAAGTTTTTAGAAATTTAATATATATATATATATACTGTATGTATATATATGTATGTATGTGTATATATATATATATATATATATATATATATATTAATGTTCTAGAAAAAAGCCAGAATTCTGAATTATTTCAGAAATTTAAAAAAATCTCCAGAAAACTGTTTTAATGTTCTAGAAAAAGTCAGAATTCTTTTTTTTTTTTTTCTCTGATTATTTTCCTGTCCTGGGCGACAGTGAAAAATAGACCTTTGTTATCGTCCATCCAGCTTTTTCTCTTGGCCTAGCTGCTGACTTATCTCCTCTTCCTCTCTTCCTATCTTCATCGGGTTTTCCATATTTTTAGCTTATCAAGCAAAAGCTTTCAGCTTGCAGCCTGGTGAGCAGCAACCTCCTGAGCCTGTAGACTCTCTGCTTCCTCTTCCTCCTTCCCGCTGCTGTGAGTAAGGACGTCGGCCCACCAGCCGGCAGCAGCT
The DNA here is from genome assembly GCA_023101725.1 of Atherinomorus stipes. Classification (NCBI taxonomy): domain Eukaryota; kingdom Metazoa; phylum Chordata; class Actinopteri; order Atheriniformes; family Atherinidae; genus Atherinomorus; species Atherinomorus stipes. Next base: position 381,022 of record JALJCO010009116.1, read on the forward strand.
GGCAGGCTTTAAGCACACACACGGCTTCTGGATGGTGTCCAGCGTGTAATACAGACAGTAAGCCACCATGGCAGCTATTGTTAGAGTGTGTGTTCAGGTGGGCCTGGCCGTCGTCCACTTTGCTGTCACTAAGTCTCACTTTATCATATAAACTCCTGGATGGCTCCATATCCGTCAATCTCCGCCTCGTTTTACGCCAGCCAGCAGTTTCCAGGACCTGATCTTTTGTTTCCAGGTTAGCTTGCTGTTTAATAGTGAAGCATCACGTTTCTGCCAGAGTTACTTTGCTGTTAAGAGACTTTCCTTTTGTTGTTTGTTTAGTTAAGAGGCGCAGCAGGCCCGTAAAGACAGATAAAATGACATCAAAACAGTGCAAAGGCACCACAAAGAGAAATAATCTGACTACAAAGAGGCACAATCACACACAGATAGGCGCACAACAACCACAAAGAGATTCAGAGCGACCACCGAGTCTCATAACGGCCACAGAAACAAGGGAAATGAAAAAAAGAAAAACGAGAAAATAACCACAAAGACACCAACAAACAATTAGCTGGAGCCGGTAGGAGAGAGACGACAAAAAGAGGCAAAATGATGGTGTAGAAACAAACCAATAAAAGATGCAGCTGTGTCAACAACAGTCTGCTTTCTAGTTAGAGAACCCCCGGTTCATACGCCCACGTTCTCAGATCAGGTTCACATTATCAACATGGATGTTCTAGCTCTGGAGAGACCTACCTCCAGAGTACCAGCCTCACAATTCCAGGTTTTAGTAAGGGGCAGACTCCACTGGAGAACAGTTAAGCCAGTTCCTGGTTGCCCAAAAATTATAGTTCTTCCTTCATCCGCTAGGAGCTGCAAAACAGAGCAAATGCCCATAGACTTCCATGTTAGAAAGACCAACTTCACAGCAGAAATAAACATGTTTACAGCAGAAATAAACATGCTTACAGCAAAAATAAATGTTAACAGCAGAAATAAACATGTTTACAGCAGAAATAGACATGCTTACAGCAAAAATAAACATGTTTACAGCAGAAATAAACATGCTTACAGCAAAAATAAATATTAACAACAGAAATAAACATGTTTACAGCAGAAATAAACATGCTTAAAAAAAAAAAAAAAATAACAAAAAGAAAAAAGATTACAGCAGAAATAAACATGCTTACAGCAAAAATAAATATTAACAACAGAAATAAACATGTTTACAGCAGAAATAAACATGCCTACAGCAGAAATAAAGATATGTGAAGCAGAAATAAGCATGTTTACAGCAGAAAAAACATGCTTACAGCAAAAACAAACATGTTTACTGCGGAAATAAATATGCTTACAGCAGAAATAAAGATTTTTGCAGCAAAAATAAACATGTTTACAGCAGAAATAAACATGCTTACAGCAGAAATAAAGATATTTGCAGCAGAAATAAACATGTTTACAGCAGAAATAAACATGTTTACTGCAGAAATAAACATGCTTACAGCATTATCCTTAATGATAGGGGGGGGGAGGGGGGGGGAGGGGGAGGGATGATAATAATGATGATGATGATGATGATAATCGTGCAGAAGAAAGGACCGTTTCACCATCTGTTATATTTATATTCTACAGTCTAGATGAGATGTGGGAATTATTGCATTCTGTTTTTATTTACATTTGACAGAGCAATCACACCTGGGGTCACACTCATTCAGGGGTTGATGCATCTGTCTGGATCATTTCTTTCTGTTAGAATCTCTTATTTCCTAATAATTTCCCAGGACCTTCTTGAATTGTCTCTGTTTCTATTGACGCTGTCCAAGTTGCAGGCGTATCTGTCCAAGCAGACTTCAGGCTGCATGAGAGATGCAACCAGCACAGGCTCCCAGTCCATCACAGGACTGAATAAAGGGCGCTTGAACTCATGCCCAAGGCCATTTTAGTAGGAAAAATCTGATCTTTGGTCTGTGGGAGGAAAGTCGTGCAAAACAGGCAAATCAAATCCACTCAGACAGGAAGAAATGTCACAAAGAGAAGCCGCTGTCAAGGTTTATAGCTGGAATCCTCCTGGATTTGCTTCAGGAAATGACCTATATGGATATATTTGGCATATGGCTGCAGAGACACATCATATTTTCAGATAATTGAACTAAACTGCTGTGATGTGACCAAAGAATAGCTTGGCTGACTAACATTGTTTGAATCAATACAAAGTTTATTATCCTTCCCAGAGATATATCCACAAATGTAAGCAGAACTAATTTATTGTAAACCACTAAAAGCAAGCAGTGGTGTTCAGAAGGGACGGAGTGAGCACCGGCTTCACGCTGGAGATGAAATACGAGGGAAAAGTGAGTGAGAGGCAGTGAAGAGAGTAAAAGAGAGTGGAGATGGAGGGGGGAGCTGACAGAGAGTGATAGCATCAAACTGCAGGACGAAGCGGACAAGGGCACCAAGAATGTGTGTGTGTTGGTGTGTGTTGGTGTGACCAGTGGAAGTGAATACAGATAGAGCTGTCAGGATGGTGATTTACTGATAGAGAGAGAGAAAGGGGGGTGGAGGGGAATCAATAAGAAGGAAACCACATAGGAAAAAAGAAAGAGAAGAATGAATGAGAGATGGAGGGAAGGATGGAAAACCAGGAGGATGGAGGGAAGGAAAGGTGGTGAGGAAGGAGGAAGTGATGGTCGGACTAAAGGACGCTGCATGGACTGTGTTACTGAGTACAGCTGAGCTAGCATGTTTTTACAAGAGGCTGTGTGTGGGTGGTGGTGGTGAGGGGGGGATTTACATCCATAGTCTTGCTGTTTGTTTAATATTACCTTTTACTCTGGCTGGATATAGTGTCATTGTTTACTTTTACAGCAAGAAATCGTCTGTTGCTGCGGTAGTGGCTGGAGAGATAAGAGAAGATGTGAGGAGATGAGAGAAGAGACAAGCTGAGAAATGTGAGAAGATGAGAGATGTGGGAAGATGAGATGAAGATGTGAAGTGAGAAGAGATGAGGATGTGATGATATGAGGAGAAGAGAGAAGATGTGAGGAAATGAGAAATATGAGATGTGAGGAGATGAGGAGATGAGATGAGATGAGAGAAGATGTGAGGAGATGAGAAATATGAGATGTGAAGGAGATGAGAGAAGATGTGAGGAGATGAGAAATATGAGATGTGAAGGAGATGAGAGAAGATGTGAGGAAATGAGAGAAGTGACAAGCTGAGAAATGTGAGAAGATGATAGATGTGGGAAGATGAGATGAAGATGTGATGTGAGAAGAGATGAGGATGTGATGATATGAGGAGAAGAGAGAAGATGTGAGGAAATGGGAAATATGAGATGTGAGGAGATGAGAGAAGATGTGAGGAGATGAGAAATATGAGATGTGAAGGAGATGATGAGATGTGATGTGAGGAGATGAGAGATAGGAGATGAGGAAGGATGTGAGGAGATGAGATGAGCTGTGAGGAGTCGAGATGAGGATGTAAGGAGATGAGGAGATTAGATAAGATGTGAGGAGATGAGATGAGGATGTGAGGAGATGAGGAGATGAGGAGATGGGAAGATTTGAAGAAGGAGAAATAGGAGATGTGATGTGAGGAGATGAGGAGATGAGATGAGGATGTGATGATATAAGGAGATGAGAGAAGATGTGAGGAGATGAGGATGTGAAAATATGAGGAGATGAGGAGATGAAATGAGGATGTGATGATATGAGTAGATGAGAGAAGATGTGAGGGGATGAGAAATATGAGATGTGAGGAGATGAGATGTGATGTGAGGAGATGAGAGATAGGAGATGAGGAAGGATGTGAAGGAGATTAGATAAGATGTGAGGGGATGAGATGAGGATGTGAGGAGATGGGAAGATTTGAGGAGATGAGAAATAGGAGATGTGATGTCAGGAGATGAGGATGTGAGAATATGAGGAGATGAGGTGTGATGTGAGGGGATGAAATGAGGAGGTAATGATATGTGGAGATGAGAGAAGATGTGAAGAGATGAGAAATATGAGATGTGAGGAGATGGGAAGATTTGAGGAGATAAGAAATAGGAGGTGTGATGTGAGGAGATGAGATGATGATTTGGAGATATGAGGAGATGAGATGTGATGTGAGGAGATGAGAGATATAACGAGTGAATGATGAGACAGGGAGACTCATGGCAGGACATTCCCAAAACTGAACCCTGACCTCCACACCAAGCCCACCTCTGTACCCTCTAGGCCTCCACTCCCACTCCAAATCTGGCTTTGAGCAAACCTTAACCAGAGACCAGTCAGGAGTGTGTCCTGTTTGCAGTGGAAAACTGGTTCTTCTCTGCAATTCTTCTGGCTGATGTTTGGAAGATGAATCATCCTGAGGAAGGAACCGAAGCTGGGGGGTCTCACCAGCAGCGTCAATGCAAACAAAAACAGCTGCCGAGCTTCAAAGTCGACTTTTTGTGTCAAAGACGTGACTCCAGCTTGCTCTGTACCTCCCTCAGACTTTCCAGGAAACACACAGACTGAGCAGTGGTTTCAGACGGAGCAAATTGGCTCTGTGATCAGGATGAAAGACGCTGTAGCAGCGACAACATCAAAGACAAGAGATGCCGGCACATCACCTTTGTTGGAGCTGTTCACAACATTAAAACCCTCCTTTAAAAGGAGAGCAGCGCTGGAGGCTTTGATAGCAATGACGAGGCAACCTGCAGAGCGTGGCACTGCTGGTTGGAAATCAACTTTCCGAGTCAAGTTCATGCAGAAACATGGACTTAACTGTCCAAATACACAAACCAAATTTAAAAAGCAGAGTAGGAGCGTGGTTTGAATTGTGCTTCTCTGTTTTTGCCCTGCTCTGGCCCGATGGCAGCTGGTCAGCTTGGCTTTTCCTTCCAGAAACACACATTTAACAACGTTAATGTCTAACATGGAGGCTAGGGCTGGACGATTATGGAAAAAAATTATGATCACGATTATTTTGACTGATATTGAAATCACGATTAATTTACACGATTATTCATTCGTTTTATATAAAGTGTTCATTGAACCACCAAAATTCAACTTCAAATATAACTGAAAAATAAAATAAAACTGGAAATGAATTAGAAACAAGTAAAGGAGTAAAATAAGAATATTATTTAAGATAATAATAGCAATAAAAATGAATACTCAGTCTACATGCATTTCTGTTCTTTACTCCCTGCAGTTTGCTTCCTATAACTCCACCAATCTGTTCACTTTAGGATTAATCGATTAATCGATTACAGTGTTTTTATGATTGTGAAAAGACAAAATTGAAATCACGATTAAAATTCGATTAATTGTCCAGCCCTAATGGAGGCTGTATGTCAACAAAACGTATGTCACTAACACCTGTACTCTGAATTTTACTGATTCTATCTGACAGCAAAGCAGCCAGGAAAACATTACACACACATTTTCATGGTGGTCTTGTGTAATTTATATTTTTGTTTAAACCTTGTTTGTGGAAATTCTCACAGATATTCATGAGCTGAAACATGCCAGTGACCAGTAGGGGCAGTGTAGGGTGCAGTTTGACAGGATGGAAGGTCATAGAGTTGAAAGGGGTATGTTTGGTTTACCAGCCTTATATAGCTTCTATGACAACACCGCTGTTGATTTTCTGCTATGATCTCAAAATGAAACAAATTTCACCTCCTCCACTGATGAGAAGTTCAATATTTTGTTTCCAGCTGACAAATTTATCATCTGTACCGAGTCTCTGATCCAGCATAGCGTAACAAGCGTAGTACACAACCAAGCATGAGAACAATTACACCAATGCTGGAGCTGGTTAGCTCTCTAGCAGAGGTACGCAACTACGGTCCTCAAGGGCCGGTAACCTGCAGGAGTGATATGCAGGTTGGGATTTTTACCCCAACGTTCCACAGATATTAATAATCTTGCTCGTCCCAATCCGCCCTGTGCAACCAAATCAATTTCTATAAGCCATCGGACTCACTGCTATTACTGTAAATACACACTCTATATTAAGGGTGTAGAAATATATCGATATGGCTATATATCACAAGATTTTGTGTTGCAATATCGTACTGATTTTAAAAAGCACTGTATTAATATTTTTTACTAACAAAATCTTGCAAGATCTTGTCTCCCAATGAAATCTCATTGGATCTTGTTCCATTAGCGTTAGTCCAGCATGTCGAAAAGTCCCTAGCCATGTCTCAAACCGCACACTTGCCCGAGTGCACTGGAATTCAGTGCGTAGTGTGCACTGTGTACTTCGTTCGTAGTGCACACTAATGTCGCTAAATGCTGACCCAAACAGAGCACTGCACTTACAGGACATGACGGACTAGCATTGCCCGCTAACGTGAGCTAACTCTACTGAGCCGGTATAACTGCGGCCTCAAACACATGACCAGATCATAACTGTCATCAGGGAGTGAACAGCTTGGTATTATGCCACAATATACATTAGTAATTATGTCTAAATCATTTCATAAACGTTACTTAAATCAGTACAATTCAGCCTCCGCTGCAGCAGGGGTTGCCACCACTTAGTTCACCGCCATTTTTCAGCTCTGAAAACAGTTCGAAAGTCCCGCCTCTTTTGCTACATCAACAAGATGGCGTCCGTTTAATGCGAGTAGTGTGCTTTGTTTTGCACTTTGTTTTTGGCCGTTGTTAGGGCAACATCCTGGTACTTTCAGTGCACTGAATTTTTGCTTAAATGACACCATGAACGCACTACACATGCAAAAAGAATATTTTGAAGTGCCCAAGCGCACGGTTTGAGACATGGCCCTTGTTATCCTGGAAGAACGTCATATCCCAGCATTCATTTCAGAGTCATGTGACAACGGTGCAGCTGCTGCTGCTACAGACTGACTAACTTTGAGCTGCTTATAATATGTCTGGTTTTAAGTTGTTAAGTTACCAAGTTGTCAGAAACATTAGAATTAGCCACATGATGGCTAATACCTGCTAGTATCTGATATATGGCAGCATTGCTGATGTTTAATGTGGCTTTAAAACCTTATTGCTCTGAAGTGTAACTCCACGTTATTTAAGTGAATGAATCACACTATTGTTACAGTCATTGTAATACTGCACCTTATTTACTCCAGAGGCTTGTAACCTACAGTTTGTAATGCTTCAATAAATGGAGCTAATGTTGTCAATATATCTTTGATTCATTTTGTCCAGAATTTGCAAGCTGTAGATTCTCTGTCCAGTCAGAGAGTCTGTAACTGATGGTTTTATTTTTCAGTTAATTCAGTCCAAGTAGAACACTCACAAGATGTCACCAGAACCATTCTGTCCCTTTTAAATCTTTCAGAAAATTATTTGAGTGTATCGGATTATATCAAATCGCATCGAATTGTATCGTGAGATTAGTGCATCGCTACAGCCCTACTCAGTATGCAGCTGAAGGCTTTTATTTGACCTGAAAATCTGCTTGATAACAGAATATTCAGGTGCTGGAATGTCCCCAGCACCTGCTCTTCCATCTTCCTGTTTTATTGTGGCGGCAGGTGTTGGTTGCTATGGCACGCACATTGTGCTAATATAATAACTTGCCCCGCAAATAAAGTGAAATATTTTTAACCCGACCCAACCCAACCCGTGGGTTACCGGTCAGCCCGTGCATCACTATCCATAGGTTGACACCTGATTCAGGTCGATGGGTAATAAGGAGACTTTCTGCACAAGCCTGCTAACCAAGTGTGAGTCTGAGTCAGGTGTGTTACAGCAGGGAGATTCCTCATACCTGCAGGATGCCGGGTGGAGGGCAGGAGTTACGAGCCCTAATGTAGAAAACACCACATAGAGCGGTTCCAGTGGGAGCACCAGTTCTATGGTGAAGCACGGTGGTGGGAGAGTCATGCACTGGCAGAATTTGGCATGAGGTCCTACAGTGCAGAATGAGTGAACATGTGGTCTCTCATAAGTTCTTCGGTTCTTGGGCCGTTTGACAGATTTCTACTGTGACTATTTGAGAAAATCTCAGATCTTGGTCTGAGGTTTTGAAGTGGTTTATATCGCATTGTTTTTATTAAAAGCGTCTCATCCCTGGACACCTGATGTGAGCCACTGTGAGTTTATGTGATTGGGAGCACTGGTTCTTGTAAGACGCAGCCCTTTTAGATAATCTCACAACCGAGCGTCCTTCTAACTTCATCTCTTTGTCTCTGTCTGCAGCCTCAGACGCCCCTTCGTTGACTTCGTCCTCATCCTCCAGTGCTGGTTTTGTGGACTTCACCTTCCTGCGGGAGCCTCAGGACGTGGTGACGGTGCGGGGCGGCGTGCTGCAGCTTGACTGCCAGGCTCAAGCCGATACGGTGGCAGGACCTCCCACCATCACGTGGCGTAAAGACGGAGTTCTGCTCAGCACGGTGGTGGACGAGCGGAGGCAGCAGCTGGGTAACGGCACGCTGCTGGTGCAGAACGTGGTGCATTCACGGCACCATCGGCCCGATGAGGGAGAGTACCAGTGTCTCGCCACGCTGGACGGACTGGGAAGCATCGTGAGCCGGACGGCGAGGGTCACTGTGGCCGGTAAGACACCGTTTTCTGTTGTATTCGTGGTCAGAGGAGCTCCTGCCTTAGGGCCGACAGGAGGCTAAACTTTTATGATCCTCATTTTGATGAAGATTTCAAATAATTGCTTGAAACCGCAGCTCAGCTGAGCCTCGGGCCAAATTATTCTAAAGCAGGTAAACAGACGTCATGACTGTATCCCTTTAGCCTCAAGAGAGCCTTTCTAACTTCCATCCCTTAAATGTACAACTAACCCCAGGTCATGCAGCAGAGGCCCCTTAATGTTATGAAAAAAATAAGTTATTACTGCCAAAGCCAGAGTTCATTTACATTAGCTATACAAGTCATATAAACTTGTTCTATTCAACACTGATTCAGGGTTTTGTGGCGGACGAAACCTGCCAGTAAACAGTTCACAACCATTAATGTCAGTTTAAACTAGGCTGAGGTGCTGGGTCAGAACAACCATGTGAATCTGTGCAACAGTATCCTGACTAGAGATGGACCAATCCGATACAGAACACAATTAAATATTCCTTTCAATGGAGATATTCTGATACGGATGGCATGACCAAATATTCGGGTTAGAAAAGGAGAAAACCAGTGGAAATATTCAGCTTTTTGCCAGTGTTTACATGGCCGTGCACAACAAGGCTATTGCTAATATTCCGGTTATGAAAGAGTTATCGGCTGCATGTAAATGCAGTGATTGACCCGATATCGGCTGAAATTTTTCTTATTTTGTTTGTTTATTTGACAGGGTCAGAACATATAAAACCAAAGATCAGATTTAGCCAAAAGGCTACTCCTCATCTGTTTTCCTCAGCCAGATCTTAAAAGGCTCCCTGAACGATAATTACAGATATAAGATAAACAGTTGTCAACAAAATTAACTGATTAACCAACCCATGGAAAGCTGTTTTGCAGGGGTTTGTTTAAAATTCATGGGGCATGGGAACAATAGGACCACATTTTTGTGTGATTACTTGAAAAAAGAAAACATTTAAAGTAGCCCAAACTTTTTATTTGCTGCTATGGATTACAGTAGGCAGAGCTTAAATATCAGTTTAAATATCATGCTCCATTGAGAGCACAAACTGCAGATTATATGGAGATTGTAATAAATTTTAAAAAAATGAACTTAAAGGAAGGGGAAATGGGGGAGCTCTCGTAACTTTTAATGCGGAATTGGGGGGAAACGGGGGGGCGACAAAACGAAAAAAAAAAAACCACCCCATGGAAGAAGGGGGGGTCGGAAGAGAAAACAGTCAACAACGATTATTGTTGGGGGGGTATTTTTTTTTCCCCAATATTTTCCATTTGCGATTAATTAAAAAAAAAACATGGGGTACCAGGGTCTGCGAGGGGGGAGGGGGGGGGAGGGGGTCTCCCCCCGGGGGGGGGGATTAAAAAAAACAGAGGAAAAAAAAGGGGGGGTTTTTTTTCCCCTCCCCCCCAAGGGAAAAAGGGGAAGGACAGGGAGCCCCCCCGGGGCCCCCGAGGGAAGAAAAAAAAGAAGGGAGGGAAAAGAAGAGGAGGGGGTTGGGGATGGGGGGAATGAAAAATGAAAAAAGAAAAAAATAATAAAAAAAAATAATAATAGGAAAAAACAGAACCTTAACAGTTATCGGTATTGGTGTCGGCCACGAGAAACAAAAAGGTCATCAGTGGAAATGTTCTTATCGTTTCCACCTTCCAAAACTGTTTTTTTTTATTTTCATAAATTAAGAAATAAAATAGTAAATTGAACAATTGTGTGATGGACTGGTGACCTGTTCAGGGTGCGTCCTGCCTCTCACCCAGTATCTGCTGGGACCGGCTCCAGCCCTCCACCACCCCGCACTGGGACAGAAGATGGATGGATGAGAAATTCATCAGTAACTTGTAGCTTTGCTGAAGGAGCAGCTGAAAGAGAAGAAGCAGTGAGAGGTGAGGAAGATGAGGAGAAGTGGAGAGCCTCATTCAGATTGATGTTTCCTCATCACCTTCACCTGTCCTTGCCCATTTCCAGTGGCAGCAACCACAACAACACACAGTCCTCCGTTTATTTTACCAGTGAGATTCATTTCATGAATCAAAGCAACTCACCTGCAAGGTAATCTAGAAAGTGGAGCGCGGTGAGAGATCAATACGCTTTATGGAATACATTAACAGACAAATGAGCCAGAGGCTTAAGTGCATCTCCATCAACAGCATGTATGTAAGCAGAACGGCAGCAGGAAGACGGGGGGTGGAGGAGACAACCATGCTCCAGCATTCACCACACCTCCAAAAACCGGAGAGGAAAGACGTGTTTGCATGATTTCACCAGCCTGGCCGGGCAGGGACGGCTGCATTTCCTCTTTCTGAAGAGTCACCCAGCATCTGCTGGTAGCACCACCACCGGGAGTCTCTGTTCACCAAACTGGTTTCCAACCGCCTGAACTCTTCACTGTAACTGGACTCTTATTAACTTAATAATTCTCCTACATTGCACTTCAACATGTAAGAATCTGAGAAAAAAATGTTGAGCATAAAGGTAGCTTTATACGTCCGAATACGGACGAAATCGGCCCGTTCGTACCAAACGTCTCCACTACTGGCCTACATACCTCCATCTGGTGTCAGAGTTGTTATGAATGTTGCTCCTTACACCCTCTAGGGGGCAGTGTTGCGTGGAAATTTACAGACAAGGTAGTTTTGCTGCGTCTGCTTCAGACAAGGAGGGAAAAAAAAATAAGTGACCTCGGAGGTGGCATGTCCGACCACTTAAAGGAGCTAGGTGCAGGAATTTTGAAAGAATAAACAAGCATGTCCAGTTTTTTAATACTTATGGGTGATGAAGCTTTAAAAACAAAAAGAACGAGCCCACCCACGTCTCTCTCCGTTGCCTTGAACAGGCTGTGTGCTGCTTAATGCGCTGCGATTCAGTGGCCGAATTTCCTGCGCTGCCCTGCGGACGTGACATCATTGACGCTGCATCCGCATCCCGACAGTTTCGATACAGGAAGAAGACGGTCGCGGTGAATTTAAACACTGTAAGCGATAGTTATGGATTCTTCTGCCGTCAGCAAACGATTCAGATCAACTGAAAGACACTAAAAAGTGGAACTATGAAGAAAAAGACTTTATCAGCGGAGGAAACAACGTTATAGCTTCACGCTCCCGTATTAGCTTGGCTGCAGTTACCCGCAGCGCCAGTTGTCTCATTTCTTAACCTCGTCTCTAGTCCCTTTAAAAGTGGTCAAGGTAATTTAAACTTCTGACATTTTTAAATGCTCGCTTCCTACTTTTCTTCTTCAATTTTCATTAAAGGGTAAACTGTAAACTCTGACTCTATGCTGCCGCCACAATTTCCAGTGGTATTGCTCCATTTTGTCTGGAGCACTCCAGATTCATAAGCTCTCTCGCAACGGACATACTGACGGACGAAACGACCTCTGGATACGGATGAAAGCGTCCGTATCCGTATGTACTGAAGGGTATGAATGGGGCTTAACAGTTACCTGTTGAGCAGAAAATTAGCAACCAATGCCTCGCTCGCATTTCCTGTCAGGCTTGTTTGCACTCACCAACGCTGAAACACTTCACCCAGAACAACTCTGGTTTTATTTCGTTCCTCTGCCATCGCTCTCCTCTCCTCAGTAACCTCAAAAAGACTCTTTGTTTTGCGACCACCTTCTCTGGGGTTTGCTCAGCCACTGCCTGAACGTAGCTAACTGCTAGCAGAATGATTGTTAACAGACAGATGAGAGCGTGCACGCTATCTAGGGCTGGGTATCAATTCAGATTTCAAGAATCGATTCGATTCCCATTCTTATGGTTTTGAATCGATTATTTTTGATCTGTCCGATCAATCCGATTTTGATCCGATTTCGATTCGATCTCAATTTGTTTTGCTGGTATTGAAAAAAATTTTAGCCTCTACCCGAATTCCAAAACTCTGTAGTTATCCAACATATGAATACTAGTATTATATTAATATTCTAGAACGAATGAATGAAGTAATGTAGTTAATGGTGGCTGTAAGGACCAAACCAAACCCTCTCCCCAGATAGTCATCTACAAAATTATTCACACCCTCCAATTTAAAAAGGACTACATTCACAACAATAATTCAAAACAGTAATAAAAATTCACAAAATTATGATTCAGTGAGGCAAAATACACAGTAAGTCAGCATTTAAAACTTAAAACGACTAGCGACTAACCCGCTAGCTCGATGCTAACTATTAATGGAAAATGCCATTGACATGCTAACGAAAATAGCATCTACGTCGTAACTTCAAAGATAACATACAAAATAGAAAGTATCAATTTCACCTCGATCATGAAAATTAACTGTCTTTATTAAAGTACTTACAGGCAGATGTTTCCTCTGTTTAAACTGAATTTTTAGAAACTACTTTTTACCAGCCCCACTTAGTCTTCGTTCGGCACTGCACTAGCTTTAGTAGTCCCACACTCTACTCAGCTCACTATCTCCCCCTAGCGGAGCGGCTGAGCCACTGCACTTAACCGGGGGCAGTACATTAAATGGTCATTTTAAAAAAAAGATAAGAAAAATCGATCTTTTGACATATGAATCGATCTTTGGAAATTAATATGAAAATCGATTCCGAATTGGAAAAATCGAGTTTTTGAACACAGCCCTAACGCTATCTATGGAATGTAGTAAGAGTGACCAACAGGCCAAGAGACAAATAAAGCATGTGATGGAATATTGCAAAAATCATTCAAAGAAGCATCTTCTATACCACCTTTAATGACATAAACAAGCGCACAAATGTAAATATACAACAGAGTTAGCAAAGCAGCTCATTTGCACGGGTTTGTCCTATCCACGATATTATCAGCATGATATCGGTATTGGCTGATATTGACTTTAAAATCAAGTGTCAGACATTCCACCAGTATAATTATGGGGGAAAATAGCAGGTGGTCTGTTGCTGGGGGCTGCTGAGTTACTGGTTCCCACCAACATCATCCAGTCTCCTCTTACGTAGGAGAGGACGCATATCTGACCTGATCTTGTTTTAAAACAATTGTCATACCATATTTTAATTTCACTCAGGGAGGATCATTCAGACTAAACTACTTGCACCCCCCCCCTCCTTAAGTCTCTGTAGTAAGTTTCCATCCTCTCGTCAATTAAGCAATTAAAAGAGACGGAGCTTCTGCAGCTCGGAGATGATGGAAAAGCAGATTTCAGAATTCACTCCCACTCGCTTTGACCCGTCTTCTGCTGCAGGAACGCCATGAACCGGAGTTTTCCTCCATCTTTGTAACCCACCTCTTCAGGAGGATGTTATATAAAAACCCAGACAGGTTCCAGTCTGTTCAGTGTCCTGGTTTTGCTTTTGTTTCTGTTCATCTGATTTTCTGTTTGTTTGCAAAACGAGGAAACAAAGCCTCATTTTCTTTCAGGAGAAACTAATTAGTTTGAAAGTTTGAACAGAGACAGACGGAAGCAAACATGCACCAAATTGCCTTTTAAAGTTCAGCAAACCAGTCTAAACTCCCACAAGGTTGAAGTGAATCAGTTATAAAACATCTGCAAAACATCGAGTTTGAGTTCATTCAGAGCAGCTGGAGAGCAGAATGAAAGGATTAAATGTTTGGAATAAGAGATAAAGAAGGCTGTTTGCTGTGCGAGTGCATTAAATAGAAGCGCTGCTAATATGGAAATGAAGCCGACATTAAAGATACCAGGGTACTGCAGGACCTGGACTTTAATTTTCCTTTTCAATCACAGTCAACAGCACTTCAAGCAAGTCCTGAAAATCCCTGGACAACTATTTTAGTTTGAATGAGCCTCCCTGAGTGAATTTAAAACATTATTCAAACCTGAGCTGAATCATGAAGCACACCTGCAACCCGCCCAGAGTCCAGCAACGGACGGCAGAGGCTGCATCTGTCCAGCTCGCTCAGGTTGATCTGTGTGTGTAGAAACTCAGTCAACTGCAAACAATGAGCTCAGAGAGGTGAACACCGACGCCTTGAAATGGCCATTTTACAGTTTCTAAGCCTCCTTCTGCTTCAGCGTGAAAGCGAAACACTTCTATTTAGAACTGGACAGATATTCTCTGAACAAAGAGTGCTTTTATGAAATTCTTCTCAGCTCTATAATAAACGGTCACCAGCTGCTAATGTGAGAAACAAATATGAGTAAAGTAAAGGCAGTGAGTGGAGCGGGGCTGGAAGCAACACACTGTTAAAAAACTGTAATATCACCAATTTTTCTGTGATATTTTACATTTTTTCCCCCATTTAAAAAAAAAAAAAAAAAGCAGAATAATAACACTAATATTATGGAAATAGGCTTTGAATTTACAAGTCTCAGATTAAAGAACATGAAAAGCCTGTAACTGTAAAAAGACATGGACTTTCCTTTTTTTTTAAAGAAGATGCCATTTCACTTAAAAAGAATAATAAAAAATACATTCTCAATAGGGATTCACGATATTGGAATGTTGGCTAATATCCGATATTTTAAAACTCATGTGGCTGATAACCGATATCGATACCGATATTAAAGCTGAAAAAAAAGAGCAGTCATTGCAAATAGCAGTTTTGTTATTCGTTTCCGACACTTTGAAAAATAGGGGTGGGGAAAAAATATCGATACACTGGAATATTGCGATATTTTCATATGCCAATATCAAATCAATATGTAAAAATGCGGAGTTAATCTATTATACTTACAAAATGTTGTGAGATTTTATCGTTCTGTTACAAAATATCACGATATTTCGTGAATTCTCACAAGATTTCGTAACGGAATGATGAAGTACCATGAGATTTAGTTAGTAAAATAGATCGATACTGTGTTTTTAAATGTCAATATGATATCAGAATATGAAAATATCGCAAAATTTCTGTGAATTTTTACGAGGTTTTGTAACAGAACGATGAAATATTGCAAGATTTTGTTCGTAAAATAGATCACTACCGCTATTTGAATGTCAATATGATATCAGCATATGAAAATATCACGATATTTTAGTGTATCGATACTTTTTTCCCACCCCTGAGAGTTGGCAACAGTGATAATAACCCTGATTTTCTGTATTCTAACAGTTTTTACCGTATGTCTAGGTGATTTTCTTGTTATTATACATCTTAACATCCTTCATTAAACATTAAAATACATTGGTTTGCATTGAAAAGAACAGTTCTATAATCAAATGGCATTTCAGAATAAATTTTTAACATAAAATTGTTTCGCCTCACACACTTGCTCTACACTTCAGTGATGTAGTTTGAACTGTTTTCCATGATATAAGACCTATTACTCAAAAGTGGCCCTGCTTTTTATCTAAGTGATGAAACCATAGACTTCAATGTTATTTCAGCAAATCAGTGTCCTTCAAAAAATCTAAAATGCTTAACACATCCAATGAAGTAAAAAATCTTTTTTCTTCTTTCATGTGAGGTTTTTTGAGAGTGAAAGGGTCTCAAATTTGTAATTTTGGTGTTTTTTGGTTGTTTTTTTTTCCCCCAAGCATTTTGATCAGTCAGATCACATGCATAGACATCACATGCATAAACATGCATAAACAGTTCACATGCATTAGACAGCTAATAATTTAGGTCAGTCCATTTTTTTTTTCATTTTATCTTGAAACAACTTCTCATTGAGCTTTTTTAATCGTGCCTGCTATAATCTAATGCTCTGCACACCTAATGATGACCTGCCACCTACAGGCTATTTTTTGGCTATTTAACCCACTTTTCAGTTTTAGGCAGTGGGAACATTGTGTGTACAAACTGGAACTTAAAGGGTTAAAATTTTGAAACTCATTGATTTTTTGGTATTGATGGTTAAGCCACATGTCAGTGATGAAAAAAATGCAACTTTTAATTTTTTGATAATATTTACAGGCCATTATTGACATTGGCCAGTCTGTGCCCTAAAGAAGCTTTACGTAGCCTTTTTGGAAAAACAAACAAACAAACAAAAAACAAAACACAGTAACACAAAAAGTAAAGATGCAACAAAAAACGTTTTTACACCTTTTTTAAATACTCCAAGGTTCTGATAATCCTGCACACACACACAAAAAAAATAGCATTAATTGTATTTATTTTAACCCCATTTCCAGTTTTTGGAAGTTGGAGCATTGTTTATGCAAAGTAGAATTTAAAGGGTTAAAATTTTTAAACTCATTGATTTTTTGCTATTGATGGTTAGGCCAGAATTCTGTGATGACAGCCATGAAAGAAAATGACAACTTTTCATTTTTAGATAATATTTACAGACCATTAACTGACACTGGCCAGTGTGTGCCCTTAAGAAGCTTAACGTAACTTTTTCTTATGGAGCTTTGGGATTTTCAGGACAATTTATGCTGGATTCTTTCAACTCTTCAAGTTCACACCTATGTCTCCTCCCAGTGGGAGAGTTCCTGCTGGAAGTGTGCTCTTAGGGCTGGGAATGCTGGGAAAGGGCTGCAGGATGCATGAGTTGAACTGGTTTAAGTCTACAAAGTTTCCTCTCAGCATGAGATGATTAGTGAACGTCTGCATCGTTTCCAGAGCAACCGGTATTGTTTCTAGGCTTTAACTCGGGATGAAGCTCTGAAACAGGTCAGCTGTCCTCATTTAGACATCAAATCTCAGGATTTGGGCAAATCCCGCTAAATGGTGAAGAAGAAGGAGGTTTGACCCACAGAAGCAGAAAGATAGACGAGCGTCCCTCAAATGTTTGCGCTCTGATTTCCTTTGTTTTCTGTCGTTTGTTTAATGAGGATCGAAACAGCAGGAGGCACCAACAAGCATCACTACTGCTGCTGCTGCTGCTGCTGGTTTGTTCCTGGAACGCTGCAGACATCGGCGCTTCTTCACCGAGGACAGGAAGTTAAATTGACTGCATGCTGAGCTCAGGGTCAAAGTTTGATCTTCTTTCCTCTCCTTGGTGATCACGTCCTCTGAAAACAGAAAGCTGAATTGACTGCTTGCTGAGTTCAGGGTCAAAGCTTGGCTTTTCCTTTTTGGCCATTTATTTCTCCTTGATTCTCACTCCCCCTCCTCCTCCTCACTTTCCTAGCGTCATATAACAGCCTTCCTCTTCTACTGAAATCTATTCCTGCTACTTTCATTCGTGTGTTCTCACTCATGTAGTTAAATCCAGAACAAAGCTGATGACTGCATCTTTGAAAAATCTCTAATCTGTGTTTAATCCTCTGTAGTTTCCAGCATCTATCTCTAGTTTACAATGGTTTAATGTGTAGGACAACAAATAAACAGGGGACGTGCATTGATATAAAGAGGTGCACCATGTTGTGAGACTTTATGTGGAAGTCTGTGAGAAATAGCAACAAAAGAAACATGTATGTATGCAGCAAAGCTCCAGTCAGAAGGAGATAATACGGCTCAGACGAGCATTTCCACATCACAGAAGATAATTCCCAAAGGTTTCCTTTTAGACACCACAAACCCCCCAGAAAGGGGAGGGGGTTACTGCTGGCATGTACCACAGATTTAATCTTTCATGTGTTCATGATTTATATCAAAGCGTTTCTCGCTCCTGAATCACAGTCAGCTCATAAGTAAACTTTACCGAAACATCTAGTCACTGGTTTGTTACCAGCATTGCTTTGGATTGTCACAGTCGGCCGATACAGATTTCATTAGGGCCAATACCGATATCAGCCTCAGCTGATGTAATTAATGTAATGAAGGATACAATGAAAAGTGATTTTACAACTATTTCAATATAAAAAAGAACCAAGCACTTTAAATTAAGATATAAAAAGAAACAGTTCCCTTGTAAACAAATATTTTATACATAATATATATACAGCTGTGTGAAAAAGTTTTTGCCCCTTCCTAATTTCTTACTTTCTTGCATGTTAGTCACACTTAAATGTTTCAGATTAAACAAATTTAAATGTGAGACAAAGATAACACAAGTAAACAGAAAATGCAGTTTTGAAATGAAGATTTTTTATTTTCAAGGGGGGAAAAACCCAAACTTAAATGTCCCTGTGTGAAAGTGATCTTCCCCTAAACCTAATAACTGGTTGTTCCACCCTTAGCAGCAACAACTGCAATCAAGTGTTTGTGATAACTGGCAGTGAGTCTTCTACAGCGCTGTGGAGGAATTTTGTTCCACTCATCTTTGCAGAATTGTTGTAATTCAGCCACATTGGAGGCTTTTCCAGCATGAACCGCCTTTTTAAGGTCATGCCACAGCATCTCAATGGGATTCAGGTGGGGACTTTGACTAGGCCACTCCAAAGTCTTCATTTTGTTGTTCTTAAGCCATTCAGAGGTGGACTTGCTGGTGTGTTCTGGATCATTGTTCTGCTGCAGAACCTAAAGCCCCGTTTCCACCAGCGGGTCTGGGTCGAGGCAGGTCGGGCCAGGCCGGATCGGGTGGGTTTTGGTACGGATGTGTTGATTTCACACTGCGTCCCCACAGCAACCTGTACCCTTATTCTGGAGGCGCTGGACAGCGCTGCTACGTGATCGTGTGACATCATCGCTGTGCAACGCCGTTTAACCAAAACACCGCGCCACACATGACAGAAACAAAAGGAGTCACCCCATCTTTGTTTTTATCGTTGGTCACGAGGGAAGTGAGATTTTTCAACAAATCAATGTATTGCTTTGTGTTAGCTCCACCTCTTTGGTCCGGATCGGTTAGATCAGTATCCCTACCGAAGGGTGCCAAAAAAGTAGGCTGGGTCGGATATAACGGTACCCGTTCAGGTTTTTATCTGTGGAGACGCAAAAAAACGTGGACCGGCCCGACCCGACCCGACCCAGACCCGCTGGTGGAAACGGGGCTCAAGTGCGCTTCAGCTTGAGGTCATGAACAGATGGCCGGACATTCTCCTTCAGGATTTTTTGGTAGACAGCAGAATTCATGGTTCCATTTACCACAGCAAGTCTTCTTGCAAGTCAAGGTCCTGAAGCAGCAAAACAGCCCCAGACCATCACACTACCACCACCATGTTTTACTGTTGGTATGATGTTCCTTTTCTGAAATGCTGTGTTACTTTTATGCCAGATGTAATGGGACCCACACCTTCCAAACTGTTCAACTTTTGTCTCTTCAGTCCACAGAGTATTTTCCCAAAAGTCTTGGGGATCATCAAGATGCTTTCTGGCTAAACTGAGACGAGCCTTTATGTTCTTTTTGCTCAGCAGTGGTTTTGGTCTTGGAACTCTGCCATGCAGCCATTCTTGCCCCCCAGTCTCTTTCTGATGGTGGAGTCATGAACACTGACCTTAATTGAGACAAGTGAGGCCTGCAGTTCTTGAATGTTGTTCTGGGGTCTTTTGTGACCTCTTGGATGAGCCGTCGCTGTGCTCTTGGGGTAATTTTGGTCGGCCGACCACTTCTGGGAAGGTTCACCACTGTTCCATGTTTTCACCATTTGTGGATAATGGCTCTCACTGTGGTTCTCTGGAGTCCCAAAGCTTTAGAAATGGCTTTGGAACCTTTTTCAGACTGATAGATGTCAATTACTTTGTTTCTCATTTTTTCCTGAATTTTTTTGGAACGCAACATGATTTCTAGCTTTTGAGGACAGGCAGGTCCTATTTAAGTGATTTCTTGATTGAGATCAGGTGTGGCAGTAATCCAGCCTTGGTGTGGCTAGAGAAATTGAACTCAGCTTTCCAAAGATGTGATAAACCACAGTTAATTCATGTTTTAACAGAGGGGGCAATCACTTTTTCACACAGGGCCATGGAGGTTTGGATCCCCCCCCCCCCAAACTAATAAAAATCTTCATTCAGAATCTTCATTCAGAAACTGCATTTTTCGGTATACTTGTGTTATCTTTGTCTCACATTAAAATTTGTTTGATGATCTGAAACATTTAAGTGTGACAAACATGCAAAAGAGTAAGAAATCAGGAAGGAGGCAAACACTTTTTCACACAGCTATATCCTGTATACCCCTATATATATGAATATATATATATATATACACACACAACATATATATATATATATATATATATATATATATATATATATATATGAGGGGAATGTATTGTTTGGTGCAGACATCAGCACAAACCTCAAATATCGGCCGGTTGATGTATTGGTATCCTTGGTTAGGACTAGTCACACCTGTCATCTCAAGGACGCAATTTTACTGGCTGCCTTGGTTGAATATCTCATTTTTCTGAGTTGTCTTGAAGGTACTTTGGGAATCTGATCATTTTCAGGACGATGCCTTGGATATGCAGCATGTTCATCACATCAGCCAAAGCCCACACCCTTATCAGGGCTAATTTTGGGGGAGCAAATGGGTTGTCCTCACCATGCACCAGGTTGAGCATGATTTAGCATTCATGCTAACAGTGTCAGGGTTGGGTTGTACAGCAGGTGCAGTGATAGGTCCTCAGAAGTGACAAAAACACAGTGAGTGTTTGTGTTGCCTTTGCAGCTGCAAGCAGCAGAGTGATACAGACAGCAGGTGAACTTATAAAAGACACACAATCTAAATTCAAATCAGCCTGAGCAGCATATGAGAAGCCACAGAGGCTGGAGTCCAGGCAGCTGAGACCTGCTGCATCTCTGCTTTCACAAAGCACTCCTGGCACAATTCAAGTTCGTGTCAGTGTTGAAGGATAAAATGATTCAAACCTACATGACGAGACTTTATCACACAAAATGCTATAACACACTGCATTTATTTTTCTATAGCTTCACCAGGTAAAAAGTTGTTTAGAAGATATCTTTGCTGTTAGAGATTGGGGGCTCTTAGGGTTAAGAAGTTGCTCGAGCAGCTGTTTAGAAATTTCTGTTGCATGAGAGGCTACTTCTTTCAGTTGAGAGTAAATCAGATGTAGATTCACGTAGAAACAAGCTAAATCTTTTGGAGAAATGCTCAACATGGAAAACTATGAGAACTTTTGCGTGGCGTTGGTCCATTAAACTGGCAGCTTTTAAAATAAAAAATCTATCCTGCAGGGAATGACGTCACCTAAAAAAAGATGCAACTGCTTGCACTGGGGTAGACCCCTTTTCCCTGCAGAACTGCATTAATTCTTGGTGTTATAGATCTAAAAGGGTGTTGGGAACATTCTCAGAGATTTAGCTCCATACTGACGTGACAGCATCACACAGCTGCTGCAGATTTCTCTGCTGCACATCCATGACCAGAGAGTAGCGTTATGTTCGTACCATTGTATGTTTCAACGTTGCCTCGGGACCAGGTCATCAATTACAAGAGAGAACTGCTTCTTAGTTGGCCTTTCTGGTTCAATAAAGGTTAATTAAAATGAATAAAAACACTTCTTTAGCAAGCAGCACGAGTGGAATGCACCATTTGTAAGAATTTCCATACCAAAGTGAACGTCTCTGCTTGTTCTTGTCCCGGCAAAGTTGTTTGACACAGCGGAAATTCTGCTTGGTAAATACTGTAAATGCTGCACTTTTCTATCATGGCTCTTTGAACAGTTTAAGTTCCTGTAGTGCCACATCTATTCAGATACTCTTCTCAATGTCTTAAGGGGTTAAGGGGAAAAGCAGTAAAATGTGGGAAGCAATCATGGTTTTTATAAAAACATTCCTTTTACAATGCAACCATCACACTCATGGATGCCAGTTTACCAATGATTCTATCCAGGATAAACACAAAACCTACATAAACTCATGTTGTTTTCTGGCTGCCTTTGGGAAACATCATAACTACGGTTGTGCATCGAATATCGAGGGAAACCTTAGAAATATATTCAGGGATTAAAATAGTGGAAAGACGGGTAGAGAAGACGTCTGTGTGCTGTGGGGGTGTAGGGGGGTACAAACTTTACGACAGTGAAAGGACGCCACTAGGGGTTCTGCTTTAAGAAGAACCTATGTGCACTTTGTTGTACTGTTTTCCGAATTTCACATGAATTTCTGTTATTTATGTGCAATTGATTGACATTATTCTGTAATTCATTTCAAATGGATTCACTTTGGTCAATAAATTCAGAGCATCTTCAGTGACACATATTGTGGTGTATCGTGGATTACATTTATTGCTATATATCAATTATTGCAGAATCGCTGTATCGTGATATTATCGTTATCAAGGCAAAATATTGTGATAGTATCGTATTGCAAGGTACGATATCTGAGTGATTCCCAACCCTCAGAGACATCAGCTATAACTGTTTTTAGCTTTCATATGCTGTTCCTCTCACAGCCACTTATGGTTGCGTATTATTTTTCAAGCTAATCATCATTTTTAACCCCGCATGCTCATACTAGCAACACAGAGAGGCTAGAGAGTTCATGTCTTTTGTAGTTGGGGTCATGAAGCATGTTCCTGTCATACCCAGTACGTCGGTTTGACCATGTGATGTTGACTTCACAGGTCATTTTTCTTACATGTTTTTCCTAAGAGTGAAGCAGACCTGAAGTAAACATGGCGGTTTCTGGGTTCGCCCACTGTGGGAAGCCTACTTTGCCATTAGCAGCAGTTTAGAAGCTGTCAGCATTCATCTAATGAGTTTCTATCATTAGCTGTTATGTAAATTGTAATCATTGAGCAATGTCAGCAGTGGCTCTATGATTGGTTTATTAAAGAGATTTACAAGGATAGAAAAGTCATTTAACATTAGCTCATTAACAGGATCATTAAGGAGACATTCTGTCTTACAAGAAAGGTTAAGAGGGGAAACGGGGGGTAAGATGACAAGTTTGATCTCATCAGTCTGTCAGTGCAGATATCTCTGGATTCTCCGCTCTCATCCTTTCATGTTCGTATTTTACTAGCCAACAGTCCTTCCGGATGTTTTTGTTCGCACTTTCTTGGTATATCAACCATATCCAAGTGTACTTTTACACCATTGCCATTCCCTCCTTCAGCTCTGACAATGGTCCTGGTACTGAGGATGCCAAGCAATGGAGACTTTTGGGTGTTGGTCTTTTACATCTTGCTAATGCGACTTCTTGCATTAGCAAGTAGAAGGGTATTGTTGGTGTAGCATTTATTTTGTTCCAAAATTATCTGTACATTCTGCATTAAAGGCACTGTAGAAGATATTTCTTTCAACAATTTTTGCAATATTTGATGAAATTGGGTTCAAACCCCATATGCTATGATTAATTAAAAGCTTTTAATATAAAAATATTATTATAAATCAGCTATGAAAGTAACGGGGCTAGAAAAAAATCCCCCAATCACCTCTGCATTCCTTACGTTTTTCATTTCATTGACAGTATTGGCTCGTCAATCACTTTTTCTGCTGTATTAAGAGTGATTGACGGTCAATTAACGGATAATAGGGGACTGATCAATGAGAGAGGTTGATTGGTGAGAGTAATACTACGTACCGGAAGCTGCCCTCTCTTGTTTGATGTTTACAGCAGGTAGCTAACAGTCGTTCTGCTCGCAGTTGGTGATGTTCAGACGATGAAGTCTGTTTTACTTGTGTTTGGTTCATGATGGAAGAATCTGTTGCCGAGGGCAGCATATGTTGCTAGGACAATTAATTTGTCCACATTAATGCTGCCATCAAAGAAGGGTCAATGAGCTTTTCCAAGGTTGATGTTTCAACCATGTACCATCAAACAGCCCGGCTTCTGAACTGCATCTGAAATGGACCTTAATCTGAGATACTGTAGGCTACATTGTCCAGTGTTGGTGAGTGTGTGTGAATTGTAGCTTCAGTTTCCTGTTCTTAGCTGACAGGAGTGGCACCCGGTGTGGTCTCCTGCTGCATTCTGGTCCAGACAACTGCTGCTGGGGATTTTTTTCAAAAAAAAAACACTAGAGATGGTTGTGTGTGTGAACCCAGAAATACTTTATCCAACAACCATTAAAGCATCTGTGAAATCCTCGTGTCCGCGATATCCCACATTTTCTCTTTCTCTCCCGCAGCTCTGCGAGCAGACAGCGGGTGTCGGGTTTCAAACCTTTATTTCTCTGATTTTTTTCATAGAAACACGCTCAAAAATGACGTCAGGACTAAAGCTGTATGTCGGTGGCGATGTAGTGAAACCAAGCAGTAACAGTACAAGATTTAAAGATTTAAAGGTCTGTTATATTCAGTAATGTCGCCTGTTGTAATAATATATAATATGATATATATAATATTATATATATAATATAATAAAATAATAATGTGTTGCTTTTCTGTGGCTCTGAATTGGGGGAGGGAAAAAAAGATTGTTGTTGTCTTTTAAACACCCAGTTACAGAGCAGTTCTGATGCAAACTGGACTCCATGCTGTCGGTTTGTTATTTTGTTGTAGGGAGGGGACAGTGTAGTTCAGGAAGGAAGGTGATTGGCTGGAAATACAACGTCATATCCCGAACTTGGCGTAATATGCCAACTGCCAAACAGCCAATTTGTAAATGCTTATTTTGCTATGTAGGCAGACACACCCAGGGGAAAAGGAAAAGCTAATGTATAATTTAACTCCGTATGGGGCATAGGCAGGCTGGGGAAACTAAAACATATGATAAAAAACCTCAAAAAATGCAAATTTCATGCCAGGGGCACTTTAAAACAAGTCAAGGAGTTTTATTGCAGATTAGGGCTGCCCCATTATGGAAAAAATCATTATCACGATTATTTTGGTCAACGTTGAAATCACAATTATTTGAACGATTATTTTCAAGTTAGATTGCATTAATTTAGCATTTCTCTCTAAGGTTTCTAGCACTGAAAATAAATATAGGCTACATATATGTACCTTACAGCTATGTTGAAACAAATCTAAAATAAACGATGTATCCAACTGTTCTGCAATTTCTCTATATTTGAAAAAAATAAATATACTTACTTATATGAAAAACATCCCAAAATAAACTTTGTTGAGCTTTAGTGCAATGCTAAAACATTCCAAATCTAACATTTTTGTTAGTGAAACCCAACAAACTGCCTGGGATAACCTCAGAATAACTTTTAGAAATTGTGCCAAGAAAAATGGCAAAAAAAAAAAAAAAAAAAAAGATACTACTAATAATAATGATAATAATTGTTTCAACTTTATTATATAAGTTTGGAGATTGTTTGACACTAAAATTGAAATTACGATTAAATTTTGATTAATTGCACGGCCCTACTGCAGATAATGTCTTATATAGTGGCTGCCCCGTCTCCCCCATTATACCGGACGTTCACTGAACGGTGAATCAACGTAGCATCTTCCCAAGGAGTCAAAGTGATGCAGAAACTTTACCGGTGAGTAAATGCACGTATAAACTCCTAGAAATAAGGTCCAGGTTGAAAAAAAAAAGAAAGTTATACTTTAAATCCCCTTTCTGCCTCATTCTAATGCTCAGTTTGAACTTAAGCAAGTTGTCTTCACGTCTACATGACTAGATGCTGCCGTGTGATTGGCTGCTGGTGATAACGTTGCTGGTGTGACTTTGCTGTGTAAAGCTACTTGCTTTACTCTCTTGTAGTTTGGTTGCTTATGTCCTCTCGCCTTTGTGGCATCTTATCTAATAGATTTCTCACCTACCAGCAGAGGTGACATTTCCCTTCAGTCTCGGGTGAGATTGGAAAGAACCAGCAGAATCATGTCCACAAGTCATAAGCGAAGGGACAAACTTGTTTGTCTGGAAAACCCCGCAGAGGCCCTTCACAGTTTTTATTACCCATGAATTTTGTATCTGAAAGTTCAGAGGCAGGTTTAATGCAATCATTTAAATCTGCTCACAGATTCCAGGGCAGCTTGGAGGAAAAATAATAATAAAAAGGTCTTTATTGAATTGCTCATGTCTCGTACTAGTTGTTGTTCCTGGAGGCTTCGGCAGCCTTGTTGATATAAAAGCTGTGAGGGCTGAACGAGGGCAGAAGTCAGCAGGCGTCTGTGTTTATCTGCAACAGGCTGATGGTTGTTCGGGTGAGCTGGATCAGACAGAAACGGTGAGGGTCCTTACCCAGACATCCACGGTGTCCCCATGTCTTTCATCCCTCCTCCTGCAGGTCAGAGTCTAACCCTCGTCTCTGTTTCCCCACCTGCACCTGCTGTCCTTGTCTTTGTTTGCTGCTCCGGTTTTGAATGTTTTATTCTCTTTGCAGCCACCTTTCCTGTGAGCTCAGCTCCTCTTCCTCACTCCTGCTGCCTTTTCTTTCCCGCCCAGCACAGTTCAGTCTACCAGCATGCAGCATTTCTGTCTGGTCTCAGTGTTAGATTGGCTGATTAGAGGCCACACCAAGCAAGGCTCGCTTCCTTCATGACCTGCATGATGTCATGAGGAAGACGAACATATTTAATTCACCTTAAATTCAAGAAACTCAGCAACTTCTTTTGTTTGTTGGTTCTGCAGTTTAACTGTCTCGTGTGTGTCCAGTTTTCAGCTCGTCTTTATTTCATTTATACAGGACTAGGGGTGTGACGATACACTCAACTCATGAGATGAGACAATACATGATATTGGGTCCATGAGAATGAGACGAGACAATTTTTTCACATTACTTTTGAGAAAACTAAAATGACAAAATATGGCTTGCAAAAATCGTCTTTATATCAACAATTTAGAAATTTTTATAGTTGCATTCATGCATGACTAAAGCATAAACTTTCACACTTAAACTCCATTCCAAAAAGAGAATAAAATATTTCTTCTTTTTAAGGTGCAAAACTGCAACCAAAGTACAACTCTGTCAATATATAGTTTGAAGAGTGCAAACAGAGACATTAGTTTGGTTTTCAATCAACAGTGTACAATTTCCTACAGTAATTTTAAATGTATTTTGTCCACATTTTTCATTAAAAAGCATGAATATCTGACAGTAAACCCGGGGTGAGATCAGCTAGTGGCAATGTTTAATTTTCAGTCCGGTTCATATAGCTGCGGTGCATGTTCTGCTGCAGCTGGGAGCAGAGATGATGCTGTGTGAGGACTGAACTTCTGTGTTTCTGAAGAAGGGGGGGGGGGGCTTTGTTAGAGAAGACTAAACAAGACTTACTGTCACAGTCTCCAAAAGTCTCCAACCGCAAGAAAAAGTCAAAGTCACTAGACTTGTTGCTAATAGCTTTTTGGGGGAAAAAAAAGGAAAAGAGGGATCTTAAAACTCACTAAATCGTCGCTAAGTTAGCAACAGATTGCCGCTGCTGCTCTTCTTCTGTCAGTTTCTGGCAGACTAGACATTTCAAAGGCACATTACTGCCCCCTACAGGTGACCCGTGAGACAACTGTTTGTTTAAATGGGAAATCTCACCAAATTAATTTTTGCGAGATCTCGTGGCAGAACACCTTGTTATACCCCTAGTGACTAAGGCCTGGGATATACTTGCTGTTGGCGACGCGTACGCGTTCGCATCATGGCGCCCACGCGTTCCCAGCGTACCTACGGCACGTAGGTCGCTCGCGTTGACGCGAGGTAACGTGCCGCATGCGCGTGGTGCAATATTGACTTGAACGCTAGAGGTGCTCGTGCGTACAAAAAGCGTGAACACGAGGTCAGAGGTAAACACAATGGCGTCGGCGAGTAGTTTTGAAGAGCGTCTGTCGGACCTGGTCCGAAACTACAGAGACTTATATGATATTTCCTCCCTGTTGCACAGCGACCTCTTTTTCTTTCGCAGTAGCAAAAGTAAAATGATCGTTTCTTCTTCGAGAGCAATAACATTGTCCATTTTCCACATGACACCTGGGTCGTTCCCGTATGCCCCGGAAAACAATCTGACCGGCAGACTGACCTTTTTACATTCTCATGAAGTGCTGTGTACTCCTCCTAGGGGTGGCCTCCGGTATTGAGCGTTTCGGCCGCGAAGTGCTGCAGCAAGTATATTCACAGACGACGCAGACCGCTTGCATGAACGTTTGCGTCCACAGCAAGTATATCCCAGGCCTAAATATCTATACACAGATATATGGAATATTTTATGCTGCAATATCATATCGGTGTGAAACTATCCAGAATTGATCTTTTTCATGAACAAAATCTAGCTAGATTATATTGTTCTATGAAAAAATTTGCAAGATTCTGTTGTTCTACATGCAACGGTCCAGCATGCAGAGTCTCTGCTTTCCACTGATTTCTATGTGCATTTGCAGGTTCAAGTTAAACTTTGTACACAGTGGAAAGTACAACTTTAATGTGTGTCCAGGTTTTCATGAACCACTCAGTTGTTTGATATTATAATGCTCTGACAGAAATATTTTTCATGTGTACCAACATGCATTGTCATTTACTCATGTACTACTTTCTTTCACAAATATCACATGAATTTATGTACATTTATACAATTTTAACCATACTGAGGTAATATTGTTTTAAAGCACTTTATTTTTACTTTATTTGCACATGTATTCAGGTGGGTTTTCCTAAAGTGAGAAATATTTATGTTCGGAGGGACAACTGTGAATGGATTTATTTTGAGATCCAAGTGGTGAAGAAACCTGTCCAAGTTTAATAAATGAAACATGGAGAAATTGAAATTGACTGATTTTATTGTTTCAGTCATCCGATGTACAGTATGTACACAGTGCAGTTAGAATATTGCAATATATTGCAGTGTCACAGTTTTGCAATATTGCATCATATCGTAACCCATGTATCACGATATGTATCATATTGTGAAGCCTTTGCCAATACCCACCCTTATTCAGGACTCATAACAGCAGGCCAAGATCTTTTACAGAGCAAGTTGAAAGGAAATGAAAGGACACGACAGTTACATGAAACCAAACTGGAATTAATAATAATGAAAAACAATACAGATGGTGACCAAAGCAAGAACTTAAACTAAAATAATAGCCTTCAAATAGATCATATGTCGAAATATCAGAGAGGACAAAAAAGAATAAATTAAGAGAAAGCTGACAGACAAGGTTAAGATGGGTTTTAAAACCTGATGGTTTCTGTCTCACACACAAACCAACAGCTGGTTCTGTAAAAGAGAACAAAATGTTAATTACAATTCTTAGCCGTTGACAGAGTTTCTGTTGGTTACTGTTTGTCGTGGTTATGGTCCCGGTTTCCCTGAACTCTCAAAAATCAAACTGTTGTATCATCATTTTGCTAAAAATAAGTAGAACATTGTCTGAAGGAAGCAGTCCTTATTTTGAAATCATGATGTTCAAGATTTTCAAAGCATATCTTCCACATTCCCTGTTTTGGCTTTTGTAGGATTCAACCAACAGGGTGGGAGTAAATACAAACTTCCTGCCTGAACAGCACAGATCCGTAGCCAAGAGTCTGCAACGAAAACAATCTGTTTACATGTTTATTATTTTTCTTTGTTCTAATAAACCTCTCCTCTACTGCAGGTCCTCTGAGGGTGGTCGTCCCCACCGAGTCCGTCTCTTCCTACCTGGGGGACACCGCTCTGCTCCGCTGCGAGGTCTCAGGAGACCCCACACCTGTCATACGATGGCAGAAGAACCGGGAGGACCTGCCACAGAGCTTCGAGCCCGACTCCCGCCTCGCGGTGCTGCCGTCCGGCTCGCTGCAGGTGAGCCGAGTTCAGCCGCCAGACTCGGCCACGTACCGCTGTCTGGCCGACAACCCCGGCAGCACCAGGACGGGGACGGATGCAGAGCTGCGAGTGCTCCCAGGTAACTGACTGAGCAGTGATTTACTATCAAAGCTCGCATGAAGTTTCCTGCTTTAATCACTGAGTGGATACTTCACATTTCAGCACAGCCCACATGCCCTCTGTTAGCTCCTTCAGCCTTATGCCTGCCGCACACGAGAGCTTTCTGCTGAGCTAAAAGTCATTCGAGGCCGTTTGCTCAGCAGAAATTATCCAAAAAAGAAAGCTTGTCAGACTTAGCAGCTGCAACAATGGGGCGTGGGACTTGGCAAAGGGTCAATTCTTCATAAATTCCCATGTGAAATCCATTTAATGGCATTTATATGTTTATTTGACAGGGAAAAACACATTAAACATGGCCTCATATTGACCCTGTTTACATGAGTTTTAATTCCTCTTTAATTCTGAATAAAAATTAATTCCACTTTAAGACGACCATCTAAACCCATAATTCCGAGTGAAAACGATAATTCTGAAAAAAACTTAATTCCAAACGAAGTGGTTGGTTTATTCCTCTTTTAATTCTGAATAACATACTTCCCCTCACATGTAGCCGTTGAATCTGCTTCAACTTAATTCCTGGTGTTCTGCGCATGCTCCTTGTCCTGTTGTAATGGCCCCATGACGAAGCGCACGTGAAACAAGTGCTGGACTCGAGCCAGCCGGCGGAAATGAAGACGTATGTTAGCGTCGAGCTGCTGCTACAAAACTACAATCAAAACACAGAGAAAATCTGTGTTATTATGCGGTCTGTATGTCATAGCCGAAACAAAAAGGAGCAGGAATCAGCTTCTGTTCCCTTCCAGGTAGACGTAAACGGACGTAAATACGTCACATCCGCCTACTGTCCAATCAGAACTCTTCCTAACCACCAGATCTAAAGCGGAATTAAATAAGCGTGTTTTCCATGTAAACCTTAATTTGGAATTATTAATTCCATGTAAACACGAATGAGAATAATTTAATTCTGAATTAAAAAACATCATGTAACCAGGGTCAGTGACACATCCAAGTTTCTCGTTGAGGATAATTTGCAAATGTTGTTCCTGGTTTGACAATTACTGAGTTAAAAATACATCAATTATTTAAAAAGTACGATCATTGTTTACCATGAAATGTAAGATATCAAACACAGGTCATAGCACGAGTATGATGATGGGGAACAAAAACAAATTAAAGTTTGAGTTGTGGGTGTATGTAAGTGTGTGTAAGTGTAGATGCAGGTGTGTGTGCTTTGTTTGTTCTATATTACCATATGCTACATGTCTTTCCCACATATTTTTCCACGAGTTAAACTAGATGGGGTCACATGTGAAATGTGTTTTTCTAAAAACATCTAATCCGCTAACTTTAGTGGGGATTTTAGATCTTTCTAAAGGTCGTTTTTGAGCCTTTTCTTTGTAAGAAATGTTGAAATCTTTATTTTTCCAAACTTAGATTTGCAGCCTATTCAGAGGAAAGTAGTGCAGCAGTAGTTTTATTCATGGCTTTATGCAGAGGTTCGCATCTGTCAGGTAGTAATTTTGCTCATTTCTTCTCATTGCCGGATGTCTCCTTTTATAATGAAAGAAAATGTAACGAACATGT
The DNA here is from genome assembly GCA_023101725.1 of Atherinomorus stipes. Classification (NCBI taxonomy): domain Eukaryota; kingdom Metazoa; phylum Chordata; class Actinopteri; order Atheriniformes; family Atherinidae; genus Atherinomorus; species Atherinomorus stipes. The sequence goes on from JALJCO010009116.1 coordinate 412,526, forward strand.
ATAATCTCAGCTGTGATTTTTTTATGTCTCTGTTGGCTGAGGCAGGGCCTTACTTCAGTCTGCAGGGAGTCTTGTCAGCTGCCAGTGTTCAGCGCACTCCACATCACACAATTATTCCAGTCCACACATCGTCCACTTTATCAGTCAAACTAGCTCAGGTTTGCTCACGCTCTTCCTACTTAAACAGCACTTTGAGTGGAAATTATGAAGTGTTCCTGTGCTCCTTCCCAGCGGGGATCTCCCCGGAGCCAAAGCAAAAACCTTCAGCGGTATAATCACATGTACTTTGCATTTCAAAGTAAATGTGCTGACTCTCATCTTACCACCTCCTCGATCACACTTTCTCTCATGCACACACACGTTCCTGAAGTATATGCACACCTGAACTCAAAAGGAATCAATAAATGAAAGAATTGAAGCAAATAAAATGTATTGCTCTAGAAAATAGTTGAATATGGCAAAAAACATAAATGAATGATAAATATTTTAAAAAGAACTCAACTTTAAATTATGCAAAGTGTAGATATAGAGATATAGAAACAAGACAAATCAATGTATGATGTAAAAATACTGTTTAAATTGCTTTAAAAAAAAAGTCATTGTCAGGAGTTGTGCAGACCAGACTGAGAGTTTCTGGTAAACTTTTCCATCGGAGGAAACCTACAGGTAGAGAGGGAGGCAGGGCTGCTGCTCGAGTACCAAACATTAAATATGTTCATGCTGGGGAAACCTGGAATCAATCTCCCGATCTTCTGGATGATGGACAACTGCTCTGTGTCCAAGTTTATTCCTCCAGAGCTGCTGTCATGCAACTTGCTTCGTTACGTCTGCAAAGCTGAATCACAGCGCATGAAGTAATTCAGGTGACGGGGAAGAAATGCCTCTAACCGTTGCATGACAGCAGCTCTGGAGGAATAGACTTGGACACAGAGCAGTTGTCCATCATCCAGAAGATCGGGAGATTGATTCCAGGTTTCTCCAGGCAGCATGCAGCCAGAAAACCTAAAAGGATTTAGGCTACGTCAAAATGAGAAGAACATTTATAAACTGAGTGGATATTAAAAATGTAAAATAGTTCATATTTTTGTGCACAAACTTAATATGGGTGTGATTTTTTTAGAGGACTTGTTGATTTTACATTTCACAGTTTTACGTGTCAGCAGCACGTAATTTGAAACACGAAAGTTTGTGTCTGGGGACACGAAAAGCTTCACCAGTGACTTTATGTTGTGCAACTCTATGTGTCCGTGGCACGTAATTTGAAGCAGTTACATGTCGGGGACATGAAAATGAGTAGGACTGTTCGCGCTCATGTCACGTATTTTTGTGAGATCTGGTTGTTTTTTTGCTACGTGTCCTTTATCAAATTTTTTTTCTGTTTATAAAGTTTAAACTGGAAAGTTAACAGTTTATAATATTATAGAACTCATTAGCTACGTTTAGATGGACAAATAATTCATCAATCCGATTGAAGTCTTTCTGATCAGAGCTTCCAGCAGATGTATTTACATGGACAGAGGGAAAAGTGATCCGATCGGTTGGATTTACTTGATGGACAGATATGTTCCTAATGCTTTTGACATGCGCAGTGGCTCCTGGTGTGTAAGAAGAGGAGTTTTCTTTTTTAAAAGTATAATCTTTTGACCAGTCGAAATGCTCAATAATCATCAACTTTTTCTGTGGGAATTAAAAAAACACAGCCATATACAGTAATGAGTCGTACTGGACCCACGGCTGAAGCACATGATCGTGAACAGATCCGCTATGGCAGGTGTTTCCATTGAATGGTATAAGCCGTAATTCAGGTAAAATGCCGTCCCGCGAGACTCCACTTTGAGGAGGATGGAGATATAAACATGTGTTTCAGAGCTGCTGCTCATCAGGAGATGAAAGCAGCGGATGATGGTTCAGAGGTAAAGCCCGTATGTACGGAGCCTCTGATCACATCAGCAGGGTAAAACACTCTTGGCGACTTCCAGGACAGACGCCCGAAACGTAACACAAATTAAAAACCCCTCAGGATCAACTTCTGGAGTGTGGATCTCATTTCATGATCTTATATTCCACTTCTATCCGCACCAGTTCCTGACTGATGTGGTGATGCAGCTGCTGATACGAAGGTGCAGTCATACAATGTTATCCATGGTCACGTTTTATTAAAACCTGGTGACGTATAATTAACATGTGGGAACCAGATAACCCAGTCATGGTGTTACAAATGTGTGGAAACGACGTTAAAGGAATAGTGCACCCACAGAATGATATAACTTTATTTTCCACTTACCCTCATGGTGAGCAAGACTCTGGAGCACTGTTTTAATATTTCAAATGCAGCCGGAGATCAGGAAGACTTCTTGTTTTCCCCCCACTTTCATATAATGGAGTTCACCGGGATCCGAGCCAAAAAGGACCTTAAAATGCACAAAAAACTTGTCAATATTCCTCCATACTGCTCGTCCAATGTAGTCCAAGTGTCCTGAGTGGGTAGCGTCCAGAATTTACTCGAAACAACATCATTTAGTATATTTTTAGAGCCTAAACAGTAGTACATATTACTTCCGCGAAGCGCAGTTATGTGCATTCACGAAACTACGGAAGCCTCGGCGTTCAGAGCCTACTCTGCCGATAATGTAAGCGTAGAAGAAGAAATTCGCTGTTTACATTGTGCTAAGAGCCACAGAGCTGCAAATAAACCGGGATAAACACAAGAGGGTCCAAGAGGGGTTGGATATTGATTTTAAAAAAAGAAAAAAAAGAAAACGAGAACGCGCAATCTCGTCTACCTTGGCTTCCCCAGTTTCGTGAACGCGCATCAGCGTGCTCGCAGGAGATGCAGTGTACTACTGTTTAGGCTCTAAAAATATACTAAATGATGTCGTTCCGTATAAATTATGGACACTTAGATTACATTGGACGAGCAGTATGAGGAATATTGACTAGTTTTTGTGGACTTTTATGGACCTTTTTGGCTCGGACCCCAGTGAACTCCATTATATGAAAGTTGGGGGAAAAAGAGAAGCCTTCCTGATCACCGGCTGCATTTGACATATTAAAAAAAGTGCCCCAGAGTCTTGCTCACCATGAGGGTAAGTGGAAAATAAAGTTACATCATTCTGTGGGTGTACTATTCCTTTAACAGCTAGTGGCCAGTCGTTAATACATGAAGAACTTAAACCATATCTTCATGTTGGGCAAAATTAACTCGGGTTTGCTAAATTACGACGATTTGGGGATTTTTTTCATATCGGGATGACAGGTAAAACTTTCCCCATCACTCCAATTTCAAAGTTAATGCTTATAAATGATCATACACATCATTATCTAGAGGGAATAACTCGATTTTATCCCCCTACATCACACCTGATGGCGTGTAAATGCGAAAAAAGTGTTTTCATTAGACTAATGTGAAAAACTACTTTATCGAAATGTCTGAAAAACCACCTCATGAGAGCATAAAAACTTTTTTTGCGATATTTGAGTTTTCTTTTTCAAAATGGAGGTGTTTCCATTTTTTCAATTGTGACATTTAGGTTTTGCAAAATTTCCAGAGTAATGGAAACCCAGCGATATTTGTGGAGATTTTGTATGACAGAATTGTGCCATTACACGAACAGCCAAAATGACAGTAAGACTGAGAGAAACAATTTCCCATGTAGAAAAATGTCCATGATGGTGCAAGAGGTTTAATTTTTCTTTACTCTGTTAAATATCAGCAACAGTATCAGCCCCTGACCAGCACGGTGGATATAATAAAGTGGCCCGCATGATACAGAGGTGGATGTAAAGTTTCCGTAGCGATGAATACATCTCCATAATATCAGCTGATGGTTAAAATTCCCATAAAAGAGGGCTGAGCTGTCTACTTCATCCCTGGCTGCTGCATGCAGATGAACCCAGACCTTGCTGGAAGTGAGGACCGAGGTAAAGGTCACGGAGACGGCGATGCATTCTCTGAAGATGACACATGGAAATCAGTCTCATATTCTCTGACCTCTGAGTACGGCTGATGGCTCTGTCTGATAAAATCTTTATGTGGTTGAAATCATCAAAGCTTAATCACCCGAGCCCTTAAAACGTCACGCCAGAGAAAAGAGGATTAAAAAACATGCAAGGGGTTAAACCGAAAGCCTCATCATAAAAGAGCATCTACTTAGTATGTGCACGAATAAGTCAGTCACCAACCAACACCTGCATCACGAAAACGGCTAACGGTTAATTAACTGGATCATAGATGAGTTCAGGCTGATCAAAGTAAACAAGCTGAAGCTGGAGACAGATGTGGACGAGGTGTGTGAGGACGGACATTTGAAGCTTGAAAAAAAGAAGCTTAACTACATTTCTAAGTGAAATTCTTTTGGTTTTCAGCGCTTTTCACTCATGCAGCGCAGCTCTGACATCCCCCAGCATGTGAAATGCAGATTTCAGTCCGGAGCTCTGCTGGACGTACCCGTCCAGCTGTGGGGGAAAAAGCCCTGAAAGTCAGCAACAGCCGAGGACCGTTTTAAAGGAACAGTACACCCACAGAATGATGGTCCTTCATTTTCTACTCACTCTCATGCTGAGCAAGACTCTGGAGCACTTTTTTAATATCTCAAATGCAGCTGGAGCTCAGAAAGGTTTTCGTTTTGCCCCAACTTTCATATTATGGAGTTCACCTGCGCTTAACACAAAAAGGTTCATAAAAGTGCACAAAAACTTGTCAGTATTCCTCCATACTGCTCGTCCTATGAGTGGGTAGCGTCCATAATTTACTCCAAAATACATAATTTAGTATATTTTTATGGCCTAAACAGTAGAACATTGTACTTCCGGGATGCGCTCATGCAAGCTCACGACAGAGTATGACTCTGTGTGGGAATAAGCTCATTACTGGAGCAGACGCCAGTCACTCGAACTCTTGAAGGAACAGAAAAAGAAGAAAGAAAACGGTAGATACAACTGAAGAAAAGTTAAGAGCTTTCGATAGTGCATGTTGGAAAGGCAGGGTTAATATTGGTCTGGCTTTTACCCGCTTCTGAGCTCTGAAGGAGGCTTGAAGCCGAACAGGCTGACGAACAAGGCGGCCATTAGCCTGAGAGGGAGGGGTGCACAGTTTAAATACTGTTGTTTGTAACAGAAACGGTGGGAGGACTTCGGACTCTAGCTTTAAGGAGGAAAGTGTGTGTAAAATACCAGGTTATGACAACTTTAAAAAAGTGCTCCAGAGTCTTGCTCAGCATGAGGGTGAGTCGAAAATGAAGGCACATAATTCTGTAGGTGTACTGTTCCTTTAATTGTTTGGGTTGGGGAGGGTTTCAGAGCTGGGCAAATTCAAACCTCACCATCAAAAGTCCATATCCACCGTGAACATGGCATTTAAAATTCTCAACTAAGTGCTAAAATGAACACGTCTGTTAGCCGTGTCATCTTAAACCAGCGGCATAAAGTGCATCTTACTTTCACAAAGCACTCAAATGTGCGTTCGCGAAACTACGGAAACCTTGGCGTTCAGAGCCTACTCTGCCGATAATGCAAGCGTAGAAGAAGAAATTTGCTGTTTACATTGAGCTAAGAGCCACAGAGCTGCAGACAAACTGGGACAAACACAAGAGGAGTTGGATATTGATTTAAAACAAATAATGAAAGAAAGAACGCGCGATCTCGTCTGCCGCGGCTTCCGTAGTTTCGTGAATGTGCACCTGCATGCTTGCTAGAGATGCGATGTAGTACTGTTTAGGCTCTAAAAATATACTAAATGACGCCGTTTGGAGTAAATTATGGACGCTACCCACTCAGGACACTTGGATTACATTGGACGAGCAGAATGGAGGAACACTGACAAGTTTTTGAGCATTTTTATGGACCTTTTTGTGTTTAGCGCCGGTGAACATTATATGACAGTCTGCCGATAACGAAATGCCTCCCGATCTTTGGCTGCATTTGAGATATTAAAAAAGTGCTCCAGAGTCTTGCTCACCATGAGGGTAAGTGGAAAAAAAATTAAATCATTCTGTGGGTGAACTATTCCTTTAAGTTGCAAAAGAATAAGAAAAAAAAAAACAGTTTTCAAGAGGCCTTCACACGGCCTTCGGTGCTCGGGCCTAATAATGAGCATTTTATTTTCGCTTGAACATTTAAAGGTGCAGAGTCTGGCTCTCCGTACAGGTGTTGTGTCTCTGTCTGCATCGCCGTGCATATTTAGCGCGCCGGTCCTCATTGTGATGCGAGCGGTGTCGGTGTGGCGTCTGATTTGCTGACAGGCTTCTTCAGCAGCGTGTCTCTGAAAATATTAAAGGAGTCATGCTGTTGCTGTGTGATTATCTCTGTGATCCCTCTTTACTCGCTCTGCGTCCAACCACCGTACAAAAGATCTGCTGTGTGGATGTTTCCCCGGCTTTCCCTCCTTTGTTCCTTTGTGTTTGCTGCTTGTTTTCTCTGTTAAATAACTTTCTTCCTGAAGCCCGAGGTAATAAAGCTCTGCATCTTATCTCCTTTGTGTTTGTGTAGTGTGTTGGAGAACTTGGCTCTTAGAAAACAAGAAGAATGATCCAATAAATAGACTTTTTAGATTTTAATTAAAATCTAAATGACACAATTCTTCTGTAAATAATGCAGTATAACTAAAGGTAGACTATTATACCATAAGCATCATAGCAGAATTGGCTGAGTCATGTTAAGGCAAGGCTGTGATATCTGTCTAACTGTCCTGTTATTGCTCAGTGGAGGCACATCATTGTCTATAAAACCTAAAAACACAACTTAACGTACGTCTGTGTGTTTGACTTGGTGCCAGGAGGGATTATGATGCAACTTCCTTCTCCTGAAGGAAATCGTTGTTGCTCTTTGAGGACCGAGTCGCCCCCGGGCAGACCTGAGGGCAAGTTCAACCTGACCCAGTACAGAAGTGTGTGTTTTTGTGTGTGTGCCTTTAGGCCTAATCTTTTTAAAAATAAGTTGTAGCAGAAAATTTCAGTCTAAAAACATGAAAGCTTGGACTTGGCTAGACCCCCAGTGAGCTTTACCGGTGGATTAAAGACGCTGATACTGCCTGAGCGTTGAGGTTAAAGGGTTTATGTTGGGTAGTTACTGGGAGTTGGGGAAAAAAGGCTGTGTTAAACTGAATGTTTGGTCTTGTTTATATTTTCTGAGCAGGATAATCCAGTTATCTGTGTAACCAGATGATCCTCAGCAGGCGACGTGGTTGGGAGATGACTATGTTTTTAGCTTTACTCTGTACCAAAGATGGCAGCTCAGTTTGACTCACGTTGCATCAGACAGGTCTTTCTCTTTCTCTTCTACAGAATGTGTTCTTGATGGTTGGGACTGTGCTGCTACACCAGCTTTCATTCACACACACTTGCATCACTCCAGCTTTTGTACAAGTGGCCTTTAAGGTTTGACTTCTTTCTTGTTGCTTGAAGAAGCAGACAAAGAATCAACCAACAGCTGGATATTGCTAAGAAGCTCTCTTTTCATGGTTGCGCTGAGTTAACTCCATCTCCAAACACTGCAGCGTACCCTGTAGTTTCCTAAACCTAACCGTGTATGAATAATAACTGTAAATGAGTAATTTGTAGTTTGAAGCAAAGTCAAAATGTAAAAAGACAGAGGGACACACTGATGGTTTCTCCAACCAGCCCTCCTTCCTCCCTGGTAGCATTTCGTTGCTATATCAGCAGTGCGCATCATCATCATCATCATCATGTAGAACGGCATACCTCAGATCTTCTAAACACGACTGATCTGATCAGATTTGGATTCCGACCGAAGAAATTTTGCTCATGTGAACATGGCTGTCCATGTTCACAGATACAACGGCCCTGTCTGTCTTCAGCGTCTTTTACCTGCTCATTTCAGAGGGTGAGGACACATGTCCAGAAATAGAAATCACAGACCCCAAGACCTCCCCCAAAACCTGGTAGACCAGCAGGACTACAGAGAGCTGCTCCCCAAGACCTGGTAGATCAGGTCTAAAGGCTGTTTCATACTTCACCAGGAGAGAACTTTCTTCTTGTTCTTGGGGCCACAAGAACAAAATTACATCATTTTGTTCTCGTAAACATGTTTGAGGACACCTTGCGGCTTGTTCTCGACCCCCGGCCAAACATAACTTTTTTCTTGAGGATCTCCCAGAAGTATTGTGTGGTTGGTCGGACATTTGAGGTGGATGGGGTTAACAATAATACAACAACAATAATAAACAGCTGATCGAGGTGGTGAGAAAATACGAAAATGTAAACAACACACATGGCATTTAAATATACAAACACCACTGCGTGCGCAACTCCGTCCTGCCATGGAAAAAGTTTATTGTAAATGTATAATCACTGGGTGTACCCCTCCCCCGTCTCCCCCTGCATGCACCCAGTTGCAGAGCTTCTTGTGGACTACGTATTAACTTGACGAAAACTAACTTTTTTCTTACAGCTACAGGTAGTGTTGTTGTCAAGATCACACGATCAAGAACAAAGTCAAAGTCAACTTTATTGTCAAATGTGCCCCATTTTAGACATACAACACAGATGAAATTACAGTCCACTCAAACCCACGGTGCATATAATAAAATGTTATAAACAATAAGATAAAAATACAAAAACCTAGGAACCTAGGATAACCTAGAAATCTAAACACGAAACTTAGGTTTCTCTTGGTTCCTGGTAGCTGTAATATCTTGGTCTTGGTCCCTGGTCTCAGTAATGTCTTGGTCTTGTCTTTGTTCCAGGTCTCTGTACAATCTTTGTCTTGTCTTGGTTCCTGGTGTCTTGGTTCTTGGTCTTGGTTTCTGGTCTCGGTCCCTGGTCTCTGTAATGTCTTGGTCTCGGTCCCTGGTCTCTGTAATATCTTGGTCTTGGTCTTGATCTTGGTTTCTGGTCTCAGTATTGTCTTGGTCTCGGTCCCTGGTCCTGGTAATATCTTGGTCTTGGTCTTGGTTTCTGGTCTCGGTCCCTGGTCTCGGTAATGTCTCGGTCTTGGTCCCTGGTCTCGGTAATATCTTGGTCTTGGTCTTGGTTTTCTCATCTCAGTCCCTGGTCTCGGTAATGTCTTGGTCTCAGTCCCTGGTCTCTGTATTATCTTGGTCTTGGTCTTGGTTTCTGGTCTCAGTAATGTCTTGGTCTCGGTCCCTGGTCCCGGTAATATCTTGGTCTTGGTTTCTGGTCTCAGTCCCTGGTCGCTGTAATGTCTTGGTCTTGGTCCCTGGTCTTGGTAATGTCTTGGTCTTGTCTTTGTTCTGGGTATCTGAAATAACTTGGTCTTGTCTTGGTTCCTGGTCTCTATAATGTCTTGGTCTCGGTCCCTGGTCGTGGAAACGTCCTGGTCTTGTTTTGGTCCCTGGTCTCTGTAATGTCTTGGTTCCTGGTCTCGGTCCCTGGTCTCGATAAAATCTTGGTCTTGGTCTCTGTTTTCTCCTCTCGGTCCCTGGTCTCTGTAATATCTTGGTCTTGGTTTCTGGTCTCTGTAATGTTTTGGTCTCGGTCTGTCCCTGGTCTCGGTATTGTCTTGATCTCAGTCTTTGGTCTTGGTAATATCTTGGTCTTGGTCTTGGTTTCTGGTTTCGGTCCCTGGTCTCGGTAATGTCTTTATCTCAGTCCCAGGTCTCGGTAATATCTTGGTCTTGGTCTTGGTTTCTGGTCTCGGTAATGTCTTGATTTCGGTCCCTGGTCTCCGTAATATCTTGGTCTTGGTTTCTGGTTTTGGTAATGTCTTGGTCTCGGTCCCTGGTCTTGGTAATATCTTGGTCTTGGTTTCTGGTCCTGGTAAGTCTTGGTCTCGGTCCCTGGTCTCGGTAATATCTTGGTCTTGGTTTCTGGTCTCTGTCCCTGGTCTCGGTAATGTCTTGATCTCAGTCTTTGGTCTTGGTAATATCTTGGTCTTGGTTTCTGGTTTCGGTCCCTGGTCTCGGTAATGTCTTTATCTCAGTCCCAGGTCTCGGTAATATCTTGGTCTTGGTCTTGGTCTTGGTTTCTGGTCTCGGTAATGTCTTGATCTCGGTCCCTGGTCTCCGTAATATCTTGGTCTTGGTTTCTGGTCTTGGTAGGGTTTTGGTCTCGGTCCCTGGTCTTGGTAATATCTTGGTCTTGGTTTCTGGTCTTGGTAATGTCTTGGTCTCGGTCCCTGGTCTTGGTAATATCTTGGTCTTGGTCTTGGTTTCTGGTCTTGGTAATGTCTTGGTCTCGGTCCCTGGTCTCAGTAATATGTTTGTCTTGGTCTTGGTTTCTGGTCTCGGTAATGTCTTGGTCGTGGTGGTGTGGTCTTGACTAAGGTGACGGCTGCTTATTTAACCAGTCTGCAGTGAATGGCTCTCCCACATGGACCTGCTGCTTGGCTTTTACATGAATATCTGTTTCTCTAACTGGGAACTTCAGACTCGAACTTGTTCCATTTGGGACCAGTGAAGTACGTCTCACCTGGAAAGCAGAAGTAGCAGTTTACATTTCTCCTTCACTCTGGTGTTGCTGCCATGGAAACGGACAGTTTACCACATCCACAGAAGAAATGAACCCCATCACATTTCCAGATTTCACACATTAAAGTTTCTTGTGCATATGAATGAAACGATAAGCTGTTTGTGTTGGTGTTAGACATGTAAAACAAACAACATCCCTCCTCAAGAGGCTGTTTTAGATGAGAAATACAGCAAGTATTCGTGTGATGGTGCACCGCTGGACAAAGCAGTAGATTTGAATATGTTAAGCTCGGTGGATGTTATCGGTTAACCGGTGTGTGTTCAATCTCTTCTCATCAGATGAGCGACTCAGATTTAATCCAAAACACAATCTTTTACTGACACTAAAATAAGTGGATTTGCTTTCTAAAGATAATTAACCAGAAATCAGAAGGAAATAAATCACATGTGGGAAAACAGACCATAAGCAGCTTCCACCAACCTCTCCTCACAATGCAGATTTCTGACGGTGCTTAAAGAAACACCAATAGAGACTGCTAGTATGTTGGCAATTGTATCATGGTCTGATAGCAGCTAGCCTCCCACCATCATGGGGGGAAACTGGGACACAATAAGCCGACTGTGGTGGAACTTATCAATGCGTTATGTCTGGTAGCAGAACAACGGAGACTCCTGAAATGATATCTACATGACTGACACATGCATGATCATATATGCTGTTCCAGGCAGGTACATCATCCAGCCAGTGTTTTTATCTGCACACCTGCTGCCTGTTGTATGTTAATAACATCACGTTTCTCCCCGTCTCCGTCTCAGAGCCTGGAGTGAGCAGGAACCTACAGTTCCTCCAGCGTCCGTCCAGGGTGGCTGCTCTGCTGGGAACCGACGCCGTGCTGGAATGTTCTGCCTCTGGCTACCCGACTCCGAGCATCCAGTGGAGAAGAGGAGATGAAGTCATACAGAGCTGGTATGTCTTTCCCTTTCTTTTAAATGAAGACAAAAGAAACAATCGTTACCACACAGGTCATGTACTGACTGGCAGGTTGAGTTTTTTTTTCCTGTGAAACAAAAAAAAAACAACAGAAAAACCCTTGTTTCTTTCCTGTTAGAGGTTCCTAAACCCAAATCAGAAACCAGAAGGAAAAAAGAATAAAGAATGAATCCCTGTCTAATTCGGTGCGTGGCTGCATGTTTAAAGCCATGTTGCACTAACTTAATTATCATAACTACAAACTCAACTAAAGTGGAAATAAAAACCAAATGCAATTATTAACCATCCCAACAACTCATATTTTATTCCCAGTAGAATATAAACACCATAACAGGCAATGAAACTGAGACATTTTATCATTTCATGGAAAATCTTACCTGATTGTGAATCTGATGCAGAATCACGTCTGTAAAAAGTTGGAAGAGGAGCAACAAAAGGCTGGAAGAGTAATAGTAGGAGGTGACTTTAATATCTAATCAGGTTAATTGGCTACAGGTCAGTAATATGGTCATAAAAGGAGCATTTCAGAGAGGCAGAGTCTCTCAGATGGAAAGATGGACAGAGGTTTGCCAATATAAGAAAAACATTGTCTATTGCTGATATTGGTTGGCCAACAGTTTTCCGGATCTGTTGGTGCATTCTGTTTCATTTTTAGTTTTTTATTTCCCCCATTCTTGTTCCAAATGTGAGTGTGGGGGTGCTGCCACTATAGGCGCTTTTGGACTGTAGGAACCCTTTGGAGCTCCTATAACCTTTTCAGGAACCAGGCCGTTTTTGGCACATTCGGACATTTAGGAACTAGGGACCACGAACCTCAGTTCCTGTAACCTTTTTAGCTACTTCTCCGAGGCAGGGTCTCTTCGGGGTTCCATAGGAACTGAAATACGTAGATGTTTGGTGATTGGTAGAACTGGCAAGCCCCACCCCTTGAGTGATCTCCACTTTTGCCGCCCCGCCATATTTAAAAAGTCCCACAACTGTTACAACTGTTTACCAAGATCGTAATGACAACAAGAACTATTACAATAGGAGTGTACCGATTCATTATTAAATTGATCACAATGGTACAAGTCCCGAATCGACTTTAAATGTCCAAAAGCAATTATTTTCATACCAATGTAATGATCCAAATACAGCTGCAAAGTGTGGCAGCAGAATCTCTGGCTGCTGTCCAGATACTTTAGTGGACGGACCGTCCGGGCGCACTTCAACAAAAGGTAAACAAGGATACGGGAGGGAAAGCTGGTAAGTTAGCTTTTATAATAGCTTTGAATAAAAGAGATGGATAACCCATATACAGTTGCAAATTGTGTCAGTACAATCTGTCATTACAGTACAATCTTTAGTGGATTAACCTCGGTCTGTCCACTAGTGTCCGGGCGTACTTCAACGAAAAGTAAACCGGACGTTAGTAGGGCAGCTTTCCAACGGGGGGCTGTTCTGTTACATGATACAAATGACGGATGGAAAGCTGTTAAGCTAGCTTTTATAATAGCTTTGAATAAAAGAGATGAGAAGCCTCAGTTTTGTATTAGATCTGCTGGGGCATAAATTTGTCTCTGTAGCAGATGATTGCATCAAACATGGTTCCTATCAAGCTCCCTCATGTGCGAATGCAAACTAATGGGGAAGGGTCGTTTTTATAACTAAACTTGAGATGGGTAGTTACAGGAACTGCGCCTTATGCCTACCATTGATCTTTTTTATATATTAATTTGAAGTGCTTTGTTTCTTCTTTTATCTTAAAAGACTTTTCAAAATTAGTTTTAATTGTGTCCTTCATTATATTAAGTTTTGGGGTCAAATGAAGTATCGGCCCCAAATATCGGCGGGTTGTATCGGCTGAGGCTGATGAGAAAATTTTGGTATCGGTATTAGCCCTAAAATATCTGTATCGTCTATCCCTATTTCCCTGTCAACTATTATCCATCTTATTGGGAACTTTTTTTGTGATGTCATCAGAGCTAATACGACAGGATACCTGGGAAATGAGGAGTGTAAACAATCCAACAAACTCTTGGTTGTGGTTTTGTCTGCTGATTTCATGTCTCCTCATTTGCAGCAAGCTTCAGCCTGAAGACGACAGCACGTCCTCTGAGTGATTGTAAAATGATAAAAAGAAAATAAAACCAATCTCTGCCCTGTTTTGTCCTCAGGAACAAGAAGTACTCTCTGCTGGCGGGCAGTAACCTGATCATCAGGAGTGTGACTGACGACGACTCCGGCAGTTACAGCTGCACAGCCACCAACAAGAACCACAACATCACTGCACAGGCGGAGCTCAGCGTGCTGGGTGAGGAAATACAAACCTTTCATTACTGTTCCACTGTCATTTATCTGATGAAGAACCCTGGAAACAGGAAGGTTAGAACGGATGACAAATCTCCAGAGTTCTGCATTTCCTTTCACTTAGAAATCTGTGTTTTACAACCTGCTCACTGATGGCAGGTAGTTGATAGCAGAGATCAGCCACCCAACCTGCCTCGCCTCCCTGAACCACATCACACCGTTAATACAGGTTAAACCATTCGTCACTTTCCCGTCATAGAAGTAGTTCAGTATTTACAACCCAACTCTACAAATACCTAAGTACTACGCTAAAGTGTTTTACCTGTAGACCAAACCAAGTGTCATGATGAGCCACACCCCCCTACCTGAACTCCACCCACACACTCGGCTGTGTTCAGCTCTCCATCCACCTACTTCAGTGATGAATGTGATGTATTTGCTGAGACGGAGGAAAGGTTCAGTGTCTACAGGAGCTGGAAGTTGCTCCAGTAGCCGGTGGCAGCTAGCTAACCATGGCTGTTTGCTAATATTTGTTTGACCATTGATAGTTGGAACTGATCCTGAGTCATGGTCAGAACCAGGAAGACTGTGATCACCTAGCAACCAGCAGGGTGAATTAATACTTGCCCGATAAATCATGGGATTCCTCCATCACCGTTTCTGCACTGCATGCGGCTAATATGAATAACGGTTTCTAATGTAGGCCAAGTTTGGGATTTTAATACAGAGAGCGCTGCATTCAGGGACAAAATAGGAAGTGGGATTTTCATTTTTTGACAGGGAAACATGGACGAACACTGACTGTTGTTTATTGTTTATTGTGGATCTGAATTAGCAACAGCAAGACACTGCTGCTATTCTCCCTGGGGTCAACAGCAGTATTCATACAAGAGAAGAAAGACATTACACCAACGGTGTAAAAAAAAAAAAAAAAATCATAATAAATACACATGAAATGATGTAAAATAAAATATAAAATGAAATAAAATACAACATAGAAATACAGCATGCTACAGTAGTGCATGTTAGTAATCCTACATGTAATACCAGCCAACTTTGACATTCATAAATCTCACAGATTTCAGATTTACTTTATTCAAAAAGGGAACATGTTCAGCAACATTGACCACAATGTAAAATGAGCTTTGCACCAGATTGTAGCTCCCAGAACTGATTTCCGTCTTCAGTCCCTAAAACACAAAATACACCACACATAGAAATATGAAAGATAGTGATAGCAGTTGAAAGCTTTGAAATAAAGTAACAAAAGTAATCGCTTAATGCACATGAGTTTACCCTTTAAACTATATATGTATATGGCATCTTAATGATCCCTAAGACTTTTGGGAAAATACTCTGTGGAATGACGAGACAAAAGTTAAACTTTTTAGAAGGTGGAGGTCCCATTACATCTGGCGTAAAAGTAACAGAGCAATTCAGAAAAGGAACATCATACCATCATCATACCAAATATGGTGGTTTTAGTGTGATGGTCTCGGGCTGTTTTGCTGCTTCAGGACCTGGAAGACTTGCTGTGGTAAATGGAACCATGAATTCTGCTGTCTACCAAAACATCCTGAAGAAGAATGTCCAGCCAACTGTTGGCGACCTCAAGCTGAAGCGCAAAATTTGTTTGGACAAATATAATGATAACAACAAAAATAGCTCATAAGAGTTTAATTTCAGAACTAATATCTTGCCATTTTCCATGCTTTTCCTGATAAGTGATTTTGGTTATTAAGTTCTTACATCAATGGCATTGTACTGCCATTAACAGCTTTTAGGCATTCTTTTCTTCTATGTCTCTTTTAGTCACATGATTCACACAACAGTTGGTACTTGATTGCATAACCATTATTTTTGATGGCAAAACTGGTCTCTTGATTTTTTCCATGGTTATATACTGTTGTCCTCAAAATTATTCAGACCCTCTGACTAAAGAAGAGGCTAACTTCACAATAATGATTCAAATGACAAGAATTAAAAGAAATTAATAATACATAAAAATGTATAAAATTATAATTTAGTGAAATAGAATATTACTTTTGAATTGTGGTAGAAAATAATAGTGAGAAAAAGCAAATGAACAAAGCTGTCCGTGACACTTTAGAGCACCTTTCCCATGAACAGTGGACCAAAATACCTGTCAACAGGTGTAGACGTCTCTTTGAACATTACAGAAAACACCTGATTGCCTGATTGTGTCAAGGTGATACTCAATAAAAGTTCAGCTATGAAGCGCTATCATTCTTGTTTACCTGTTTTTCATATTTCTTTTGAATCAAAATTCAAAATCAATGTCATGATTTTTATAGAATTTTTATTTAATATTACTTTTGTCAATTTCATCTTATTTCACTGACAGCTATTTTTTTCCTTCTTTAATTGGAGGGTATGAATAATTTTGAGGATGACTGTATGTGTACACACACATACATGATAGTACCTATAGTCCCTGTAGTATACATACATACTGCATACGTATACACAGCCCATTTAAGGCTGATTTCAGTGTCTAGTTTCAAATCACTGAATAGAGTACTCATATTTATTATCTTATTTCTTTAAATCACACTGCATAACATGATGGAAAAGTTTTGGAATTTCCCACTTCCAGGATGCAGCGAATGCAGCGTGATTGTAGGGGGAAAAAAGGGAGGAAACTGGGAATTTCTTGACTTCAGATAGTTAAGTGTAGCCCTTCAAGTGAAGAATAAGTGATATTTTTTACTGCTACTACATCATGACTATACTGTATGCTCAGCTACATTTCCATAAATGTGATTCTAACATTAACTTTAATGTTTTGATTCCATGAAGGAGGACTAGATAAAAACCTCCTCACTCTGATCTGAACTCACATCAGTCCTCACACAGACAGAGAAACCCAACCACACACACTCAGTGTTGGGTTGAAAATAAAAGAATAAAGCCCTGTCATTTCTTAAAGCTCCTGAAGGCATCAGGAATCTGACTGGTTACAGCTTAACATGCCCCCAAACAATAAATAAATAACTAAATAAAATGGAATAAAAAGGGGTCAGCATCCCTTCTCTGACAGAAATCCTCCCGTCTCCAGACAACCTCAGAGCCAGAGAATCACTTCCAGAACCAAATGCAGTCATGAAATATGAAAAGGAAGATCTGTGCTTGCTTCAGACAATTCTCATAAATAAAATATTTTTGTATTTATTGTCTGACTGCTTCTCAGCTGCTGAAGCTGCTGAAGGTTTCACCTGAACAGCAGCAAACAATGTTCCTTCTAAATGGTTTGCTCAAATTTCCAGTTCAAGTTTCTTGATTTTCCCACACACACCATACAGCCATGGCTTTCCCCAACCTGCTTTGTGAAAAGTAGAAACAAACAGTTCACATACAGAAAAGAAGAAGAGCGACAGACAGATATTCAATGACAAACAGGCACAAACGATGCAACGATTTGCATAAGAGTATACAGTAAGTACAGAGTAGTACGGTAACAAGTAGGCGGATAACATGCAGTCATGTGCTCATGGTCACTGGGTGGATACAGAGGACAATAGAAATGTGAATGACTACAAAGGCAAGGCAAGTTTATTTGTATGGCACATGTCATGTACAGGACAATGCAAAGTGCTTTACATGAAACATTAAAAGCATTACAGTTCTACTGGTTTAATTCTTTGTCAAAAAGATTTTTAAAATACACACAGACATGGATCAAAGATTAGTTGTCATTCCTCCAAGTCTGCACCAAGTCTTGGAAATTTGTCTATTTGTGTCACTTTTTTGTTGCTATTCACTTTTCTTCTTCACTTCTTTCAAACGCATCAGAAAGAGCAGTGGAAAGCTTGCTATTAGCTTACAAATACATCATATTGTGTATATTACATTATAATAAATTAAATACGATCAGTTTTCAGACTGACTACATGGTTTTGGGATATACAAACCTCAAATTTGACTCATATTGGCTTCCTGTACAGCAGAAGGAGCAAAGTACAATTTCTGTGAGTATTTTCACATGAAAAATATCATTTTTAAGGGTTTTGTTTGATAAGTTGCAAAATCCCCATAAGCAAGAATAAAGGCAGCTGGAGGGCTAAGCACATGGATTTAAACTCTGTGCTTTTGTCTTATATAAGACTGAGACTAGCATAGTAAAACAAATCCCTAAAACAACTCTCTAAACTTCTGGTTGGGTTAAAAGCTAAAAGTAGAAGCAGAAGACGATCATGGTTTGAGCTAAAATACATTGTTTTTGAAAATAAGATGAAAAAGAACAAAAAACAACAAAAAAATGGTTATAGATGGAGCTTGGACACAAAAGGATGCAACATCTACTGTTGCGACTCTGTTTTCAACACTCGCACACCAGACACTGAGGGAGCTTCTGTTTCCTCACCAAAACATGGCTTATAAAGAGAATAGAAGCAACTTCTAGGTTTGCGTTGAACCCTCATGCTTTGAGTTGCAGTATCCTTCAGCGAAGCACAAAGTCAGCACAGTCTATAGGGAAGCTTACGATGCATATAAACTCAACATCACCTCAGGACCATCACTATGCTGTGAAAGCTCTTTTCTTTCTATCGTGGCCACTGGAAGAATTAGGTCAGCATTTAGATAATTCCTGGAGGCCTGGAAATATTTACCCCTATGCACAATGTTTACAAAAATAAAATAAAAAAGCCCCTGAGCCGACAGTGACAGTAACTTTGCTTTTGTCAGAAGCAGTTAAATGTGAGCATAACAGCAATTTATTTTGGGGCTATTCATGTTCATGTGAAGTCAGCAGGAACTTCGGCAGACTCGGCATCCCATGGGTCCGTCTCACAGAAATGTTTTACTCAGAACTCTCAGATATATCTTTTTCTTTTGGTTTGTTTCATCATTTTTAACAGCCAAAATTAATAAAATATATTGTGCGGAAGCTCACATCTCTGAAAAAAACATGTATTGATTGTTTTGTTATCAGTTAGACATGAAATACAGTCCAGTTCAGCATAGTTCCCACTGCAGTGTGACTCCTGTGTATGGGGCGTCACATTGTATCCGGATTGGGACAGTGTCCTGTGGACTGGGTCCAGAGAACAGCACTGTTTAATGGTTACAGAGCAGAGACTGCACCCACTCAGCAGTTTTCTGACACTTCATAACAATCATTTAATCACACCCTTGTTATGACTTAAATATGTTGGGTGGATGTCTCTGTGAGGTCACCAAAGTACTCGAGTACCCATACTTTGTGTAAGTGAATGGGGATGCTTAGAGGTAAGAGCTGAGGGGAACAACGTGCAGTGAAGATGTCATTCGAAGCCCATTTCGGTAGCAATGAGAGGCTCATTTATGCAGTGTAAATAGCTACATCTGTGTAAAATATTCCCGTCCAAACATTGCCTTACATCTTTTTAAGTTAGCATAGTTGTTATCAAGTACATCTACCAGAGGATAGTACAGAGTTCATATCTGAGTTCAGTCAATGTCAGACAACAGCAAACATGCTGGCAGTTGAGATCATGACAACGAGAGACAAAGATGAGACAGCATGGCAGATGGTCTATGCAGTCATTAAGGGCACAGTCTCATGGGTTTCCTCAAATGAACGAGACTTGAACGATCTGGATTCTCGCAGCAAGGATCAGGCAACTCTGCGCGGTCTCATAGTGGTTTTCGGAAACATTTTGAGGACAAAACCGTCGTCATCACGCCGTAACGCAAATATAAAGAGACGGCAAACTCCAGTCCAGCTGGTGGCGTCACCACCTGTTAGAGTGCGATGTCTGTCACTAATAGACAATCAATGCACGTACATGCATCAAGCATGCTGACCGAGAGAAAGCCAGCTTGAACTTCCAAGAAACATGTCCTGTGTGTCTGATTACAGAGGACTATAAATTAGGCTTAAAGTGCTCTTTGTAGGTTACAGAGAGTCTGTCGGAGAGCCTCTCCGTTGTCTCTGGCTGCACGAAATATTTTTTTAGTGTCTGTCACTAGGTCAAGGGACATTGGAGAGGGCAAGGGCTGTGATTGGTCTGAGCAAGAAGGGAAGGGTAGAAAGAAAAAGAGAAGGCGAAAGGGGGGGGGGAGAAAAAAGGAAAAATAAAAAATGGCAGAGGTGAGGAGAGGGAGAAAAAAGAAAGGAGAGGATTGGTCTACAACGTAAACACTAGCAGCGCCATTTTTAAACCAGCTAGCCTACGAAGACGCAGATATGACTAAAATCGAAGAACGTTTTGCCGAAGAAGTAAGGAAACACCAAAAGCTCCCCGTCTTTATTTTTGCATCAAAAGTATCTGTATCAATGTTATTCAGCTGCAACAGCAACAACAGTCTTTCTCTCTCGGACGCCATTGCTCACTGTAACCGGAAGCAAAATAACCACCGAGGTTACCGACCATCTGCATCATATGAGTAGGCCAGTGTAGCGTAGCGACCGCTACTGATCGAAAATCGGACTGTTTACCAGCGTCATATGAATCCTGCCGACAACGCCAGAATGTGGCAAGGTATGCAACAAGAGTCTGTACTGGATTTGATCCCACAGACACCTGGGTGAGAGTCATAGGGATATCTCTGTGGCCAAGTAGCCTGGGCGCATGATCTATCAGAGGCATAGTGACAGGACCCCACACTGTCACACTATCATGCATGTCTTTGGATGGTGGGAAGAAGCTGTAGTACCTGGAGAGAACCCACGCATACACGGGGAGAACATGCAAACTCCACACAGGAAGGCCACTAACTTCAAACCCCCCCGAGAACTTGCGACCTTCTCACTGTGAGGCTGCAGTGCTAATCACCACACATGTAGCCTTTTTGAGAGGGCTGCACAATGTACATTGTGGGTACATTGTAGCATCCCCTAACGACGGTTAATCCAGCATCCATCTTTGTCCCGTCTCTTCTCTGAGATCTCTGCTGCCAGTGAAAGTCAGTCTGATGTTGACTCTTGTCTTATCTATTGCTCCAGTCTTTTTTTCTCTTGAGTTTCCTTGCTTCCTCCAATAATAATGTCCTCTTGTGTTTCTTTGCTGCTAGTGCAAGTTTAGAATAGCCAATGTGTTGGTATGCTGTTGCCATAAAGCAAAATGCTGCCAGGGCCTGAAATTTACTGCGGGATTGCGGGAATCGCGCATAATACCATCAACTCCCGCAAACTTCGCACTTATAATGCAGGAAATTCCCGCTTGCAATTGCAGCAACGTAATGTGCAGTGAGCGTTTGCATCGGAGCCATAAAACAGCGAAGCATAAAGGGCTCAACACATTAAGGCGACGCCGCTCCTTCTCCTTTCATTCAGGAGGAGTGACGTCGCCTCCCGCGTCGGCCATTAAATGCGCGCTCACGCTCTCCCTTTCTCTCTCTCTCTTCCTCTCTGACCTGTCAGATGTCGCAGCTTCCCCCTTGTTGATAAACCAGCCATAGTTGGCGGATTTCCCGCCGGTAAGACGATACTTTCACGGAGTCTTATAACGTAAATGTAACTTCGGGTCACCTGAAGGGAAGCTGGTCTGGACCAACACCAGTAAAGATCTGCGTTGTGGCAGCGCCGGTGTCGGTCTCGTTTACGATCCAAATCCTCCGGATCATCAGGTAGCGCCGGTGCTGGTTACGGTACCAAGCAGCCCAAAGAAAAGTTTTAGCCTAACTGGCTCAGAATATCCGTGTTTGATCATAATGATGGAGACACGAGCTGCTCAGTTTAATGTTGGTGTGATGAGACCAACATCAGTGCTCACATGGCAACTGAATGTGAGATCGATTCATAGATAAAGATAGTATTGATAAGTAATAGGTTGATATTATGAATACATTTTATATTTTGATGCATAGCCTAAACAGCATTAAATGTGTTCTATTAAAGATCTAAATTTGGTATTATTTTGGAGAAAGAAGCTGATTTTGGGGATGTTTCCTCATCATTTTCTCACATTCTCACTGCTCTTAACTCGATCTTGTTTATCTCAGCTTCTTTATTATATTTTCTGTGTTTTTATTTTCTTTCCTATTAAGTATCTTTGGGTATTCTTAAAGGTGTTATTAAATGTGTTATTTTTATATTCATTAAGTTTCTTCATGAATAGAACAGTTTTCTAGCCTTGCATGAAGATGCTCCGTCCCCAAGACCAGTTTTAACAGAACTTTTATCAAACAGAGAGAGATTAAGAAGAGGGTAGAGAACAGAACAGAGCTGGAAGAAAGAACCACCAGAATTATGCAGTTGAAAGATGCAACAGATTACTGCAATATGTACTTTTTATACTGAGTTGGTAAAAACTGATGATGGCTGATAAAGAGAATGGAGACGGGACAAGAGAGCAGTCTAAGATGGAAAATAAAAAGGATGAAAAAGATAAATAAATGCTCCTTATTAATCTGAGGTACGGGTAGGACACTGTAAGACCTGTGGTAAAGCGCCCTGTAAATATTCCCCCCAAAGTATACAAATCCCCCCTTGGTGAAGCATGTAAGGGGGGAATTCCCCCCCAGTTTGAGAAGTGAATTTCAAGCCCTGGCTGCTGTAAAGTGATGCCCCAATCTGGGGAGAGTGTGGGGTTTTTCAGCCTCGGGGCGCTGCAGGGCAGCGACAGCTCCAGGAATATATATATAATGAATGTCAGTTTGTCATCACAACCACTCAGAAATTCACAGTTTTAAGGACAGAAACTTACATAGTTTTACTTTCTTTACTTCTGCAAGCACAGCTGATGTTTTGCTGTGTTTATCATTGCTTGCTGGGAGGGTTGACAACACTGTCCCAGTGGTATCCCACTTTCCCCCGATCACCCTGCAGTCTTTTTGTTATTTACCAGAATTGCCAGGCTCTGCAGAAGTGATCTGAGTCTCTCAGCTGATTTCAACCCCCAACTTACCTGCATGGATCCTGTTATTAGCATTATGTAATACAGACATTTCCTGCTGATTTAGAGACAAACTGGAAGTTTTACTTTGCAGCTATTTCTCGAGTCTGTTATGATTGGGTTTAGCTCCTCGCCAATCATCTCCCCCCAATATACAACAATATTAGTTTGCTATAAGTTCAGTTGGAGACAGAGACGTCTCCTGGAGCCTCACAGGTCAGTCTTTGCAGCATTTACACTTAACCAGTGAAGATCACAGGTCAGAAAGTCATATTTGCCTCAGATCTGGGTTTTCAGACTGGACTAATTTGAAGTTAATCTATGTTTGACTTTCTATCCGCCCTAGCATCAGCCCAGAAACCTTCATTCTGTAGCTGATAAACCAGATTTGGAATGCTGGGAGTTTCATCTGACACATGCGTCTGAATTTTTGGTTGTTTTTTCATACATTTACAACCCTGTAATGAAACAGAAGGCACTGTTTATTTTCTGTGAGCAGAGAGATTTGAAATCAAACAGAAGCAGCTGTTGTTTGTTCGACTCTCAGGAGCAAATCTGCAAATTAACCTTCAGGTGCTCAGTCTCCTTCCAGCTGGGCCTTTCCGCTCATCTCCATCCTTTCATGTCTTTGTCTAAGCGTCCCATATGAGTCTTTCTGTTTTCGCATTACATTCATATTCTGTCTACACCCTCCTTTCATCCCTGCTTGCAAACATCACATGATGTTTACATAAACAGGAGGAAGCTGTGTCTTCAGTATGTCAACATCTGGGATCCGAGCATTAAGTGCTGTATTCTCACATGTAAACATTTGTGGCTCATTCCCAAAAACATGCAACCGGATTGATGAAGATGTTTCTGAAGGGTACAAAGATGCAAAACTCTCACGGGTACTTTGTTAAAATGATCTTGATGTAAAGATAGTCTAAATCTGCAGCCATCTTCCCAAGAGGCGGGGCAGCTAATGCATAAAAATGCATCTTTTCTGAAGAGTTTTAGAAGTTAAAACAGTAAAATGAGATGATGCATTATCGCAATGACTTCATCTTCCTCACAATGCTGTCACTGTACAGCAGAAAATAGAAGTACAGCTGTTAAGCTATTAGTGTAGCTTCACAAGAGGACGTACAACCAACCAAAATATTAAGCACAAACAAGACAACAGTTAAAATAACGCATTAAATGTAGATGAAAACTATAGTTAATTAATGCTTTATGTTCAGTTTAATTAGTCATTGTTTCTTTTTTAACACAAGTTCAGAACAAAATCATCTCAGACTCTGCGACTGCTCCTTTATGTCCACCTGTTCAACTCCTCGATCACACGGCAGCATCCAGTCATGTAGATGTGGTGAAGACGACCAATCACACGGCAGCAACCAGTCATGTAGATGTGGTGAAGACGACCAATCACACGGCAGCAACCAGTCATGTAGATGTGGTGAAGAAGATCAATTACACAGCAGCATCTAGTTATGCAGACACGGTGAAGACGACCAATCACACGGCAGAATCTAGTCATGTAGACACGTTGAAGATTACCAATGACATGGCAGCATTTATTCACGTAGACACAGTAAAGACGACTAATCACACAGCAGCATCTAGTTACGTAGATGTAAAGACGACTTGCTGAAGTCTAAACTCAACATCAGAATAAGGACAACAGGGAATTTAAGTGACAGAATGTGGCATGGTTGGTGAAAAATTAGAACTCTTGTGTTACAGGCAGGTGGATGATGTTTCCCAGAAGCATTTTTTTTCTGTATTGCTTAAAATCTTCTTCACACCCTGATTGCAGCCAAATAATTAAATGCTCTGACACAAAAATAAAAAATGTAGTCACCTGTGAAACAGACAGGACTGAAAAGAAATCATCCAATCGCCTTGAACGGCCCGTTCTTATTGATTAAATAATATGCCCATCAAACTGAACTGCTGTGCATCTCTCCCTGTCCCCACCTCCTATGCTCGCACCGCCCATGATCGCTCACAGTGTAAACCAACATGGCTGCTTGCTGCTGTTTTCTGTGCAGCTGTTTGCTTTAAAAGTCCACCGAAAAAAAAATGGATGTGGTTCAAGTCGTGGAAGTGTTGAAGTTTGCAGTGTGGATGTTTTATACTGTGGGAGTTGGAGCTGAAAAAATTCATACTTTTAGAAATGTGGTTCCTCAGTTGTCTACCAGCAAGCTAACAAGTTATCCACTCGGCTGTTATTGGTTTTGTTCGCCAACCCACTCATAAACAACTGGCCCACTCGTTCTTGTGGTCTGGAGGCGTGGTTTCAGGCAGGTGTATTTTTAGAATATAACTTGCTCGAACCGTTTTCCAGGATCCCCTACCCTGCCTTTGACTCCAAATAGAATTGTGCTGAACGTGTAGCGCCGGCCCTAGCTTGTTGCAAAATCAATCAACATTCAAAACAGCAGCTGAAGTTGGAAAAACATAATGGATACACACAAAACAAAAAGGCAGAGACAAACACATGCAACATCTTCTGGTTGTTGAAATGTTTGCTGTTGTTTCATTGTCGTTTGTCCATCAGTACTTTCTCAAATGTGTCCATGTTTTTCTAAAACCCCAAAGGACAGACATCTTATTTAAAGGAATAGTTCACCCACAGAATGATGTAACTTTATTTTCCACTTACCGTCATGGTGAGCAAGACTCTGGAGCACTTTTTTAATATCTCACATGCAGCCGGAGATCAGGACGACTTCTCGTTTCCAACCAACTCTCATATAATGGAGTTCGATTGAGCCCGAGCCAACAAGGTACTTAGAAGTCCGCAAAAACTTGTCAATATTCCTCCATACTGCTCGTCCAATGTAATCCAAGTGTCCTGAGTGGGTAGTGTCCAGAATTTACTCCAAACGACGCCATTTAGTATATTTGTAGAGCCTAGATAGAAGCACATCGCATCTCTTGCGTGCACGGCAATGCGCGTTCATGAAACTACGGAAGGTGCGGCAGACGAGATTGCGTGTTCTCTTTTTCTTTCTTTCTTTGTTTTAAATCAATATCCAACTCCTCTTGTGTTTGTCCCAGTTTGGCTGCAGCTCTGTTGCTCTTACCACAATGTAAACAGTGAATTTCTTCTTCTACGCTTGTATTATTGGCAGAGTAGGCTCTGAACGCCGAGGCTTCCATAGTTTCGTGACCGCGCTTGTGCGCGCTAAGCGGAAGTAAACAATATTCCTTTTTAGGCTCTAAAAATATAGTAAATGACGTCGTTTCGAGGAAATTCTGGACGCTACCCACTCAGGACACTTGGATTACATTGGACGAGCAGTATGGAGGAATATTGACAAGTTTTTGTGGACTTCTATGGACCTTTTTGGCTCGGGCTCAATCAGAGTCCATTATATGTAAGTTGGGGGAAAACGAGAAGTCGTCCTGATCTCCGGCTGCATTTGAAATATTAAAAAAGTGCTCCAGAGTCTTGCTCACCATGAAGGTAAGTGGAAAATAAAGTTAAATCATTCTGTGGGTGTACTATTCCTTTAAGCAAGCTGCTATTTGATGTGAAACATTGCTAGGAAGTCTCATATTCACTGATTTCAGGTTTCATTGCAGGTAGCTTAAAACGCTCCTTGAAACAGGAGAAAAGTGAATGAAAATGGAATAAATTTATGTTCATGTAGAATATCAATGTTAGCTCCACAAGTATCAAGCCTCCCTTTCCAGTTTATTGTACATTTCTATTAAAGTCAGAAATATTTTGTGCTTGTTTAATATGGCCCATTACGCTTGGAGTTGTTTAAATGCCTGTGAACATCCACAGCGAGGTGATGTACGGAGATGTGTGTGTCTGACTCCACAGGGCAGTGACCATGATTAGATGATTAGGATAACAAATTTGTGTGTTGTTTTCTATAATAATGAGCGTAGCCTGGCTCATTAGCTAGTTCTCGTTTGCAGCTTAATGAAAGCTGTGAGAAACCGAGTCAGCATGGCTTCTATCTGTCATTTTTACTATGCTGCTGTCAGCAGAGCCAGCTGATGATCAGGCTGGATGGAAATGAATGAAAAAGTATCTCTTCGATGGACAAAACTGATTTAATAATCAACAAGCGGCAGAGTTGGTCTCTTTCCCCACCCCGTACTTCTCCTTATGATAGTGAAGGTGTGATAAGGCCTGTCCTGGTTGTGTTTAAATGTGGTTACGACTCATTCCCACCGAGAGTCGCTCGATTGGAAATGCTGGTGGAACCACTTGGGGAAAGTTGCTGGGGCAGCAGGAACAGTAATGATAACAGTGAGATGCTGATCAAACGCTCCAGCTTCACATGTATTTCATTTGATTTAATCCACACGTTGGCCTTCAGGCCTTACTCTGATCTCGGGCAGGAATCTATGTCGCTAACAAAGGTTGCTGTTCACATCCCCTCTGTTTAGTGGTAGTTTCTACATTTTTACATGAAGTTTTTCCTTCACTATCTACTTCATTTTGTTTTGGACTCAGATTTGTATCCCCTTAAACAGATCTGTAAACGACCTCTCTTTAGAAAACGACAATGCATGCTTTGTGCAGACTTCAGAGATGCTGCAAGGGCATTGCAATGCAAACAAGTCAGGATTTTCTCAAACAGGTAATTGGTCTGCCTCTATTTAGTATCACCACTTTGCAAAGGTTCATCTCTCTTGAAACTGAACCCACAAACCAAAAATACGGAAGTACCACCTCAAATGACTGAATTCAGGTGTTCTGAACACTCTCAGAGCTACAGATAGATAAAATCAAGCATCTTGGCATGACAGTTAAGACAGGGCTTAAGGCTGGTCCCAGACTATGTGCCAGTTTCAGACGGTGCATAGGTTAGTCCTAGACTATAGGCCAGTTTCAGGGACAGGGCTTAAGGCTGGTCCCAGACCATGGGCCAGTTTCAGAGACAGGGCTCTTAGTTAGTCCTAGACTATAGGCCAGTTTCAGGGACAGGGCTTAAGGCTGGTCCCAGACCATGGGCCAGTTTCAGAGACAGGGCTTTAGGTTTGTCCGAAGTCGGTCCTTGAGGGCCGCTGTCCTGCAGGTTTTCATTGCCATACTGCTCCAACACACCTGACTCAGATCGAATGACTCTAACAGTCTATGAAGTTCTGCACAATGACTCATTAATTTGAGTCAGGTGTGTTAGAGCAGGGAGGCACAGAAAACCTGCAGGATTGTGGCCCTTAAGGACTAGAGCTAGACACCCCTGTCTTAGACTATTGGCCAGTTTCAGAAACAGAGCTTAGGGGTTAGTCCCAGACTATGGGCCGGTTTCATAGACAGGGTTTAAAATAAATTTTGACCAAATTTCTTTCTATTTTGGTGCTTTATGTAATAAATAAATATACCCCCCCCCCCAAAAAAAAAAAAAAAAAGAAAAAAATGGCACTAACATGAGCTTTGGTGCGTTTCCGTAGTCTTATTACACAAGTAGCTGACAACAGCTTATGTGATCACCAGGTAACTCTGGTGTCTCTGCGCTCCAGTTTCTTTACTCCTGTTTTATTGTCTCAGAGTAGATAAGAACAAGAAGCGAATGTGAAGAGTGAAATGCAATGCAAATCCAACATGAACATATCTGAAGCTGAGATAGAGCAAAATCCCAGAGGATTTTGAAAACCCTGCCGGATGCGTTTTCTGGCTCGTAATAAGAGGACATGTCCGCTCCTCTGGTCCAGTTGTAAATGTTTTGCCACATGGGTTTATCCATATCCATCTTAATTGCTGTTCTTTCAGTTCTGGTAGGAAGCAGCGGCCAGGAGCACCGTTGGCTTCTGGGTCCTGTAGATATTTTTAATAGCATTACAGTGTTAAGTGTTACAGTACTGCCATCCTTTTGGAATCCTGCAGGAATCTTGTGACTCGTGAGATTCACGAAAAAAAAATGCCAGCCTCTAGTCTAAAGGCAGACATTATAATGCCTTTGGCGATATAGTGGAGATCTGCAATGAAGTGCAACACACAAAAAACTAGCAGCTCAGCTGAAGCCCCCATATATGATCAAACATTGTACAGATGAAGTGGTAACAGCAGGGTCCTCCCCACACACCACCACCCATGGCCACCCTGGATATGTCTCCATCCTTTGTGCAAGAAGCTATACCTATCCAGGGAGGATAGGAAGGAGACAACCTTCTAAAAAAAACTTCTGTCGTTGCAGAACAGATTTAGATTGTTGACTCGGGTTTTGCTGCCTGAAAAAGGCCTTTTGTGTAATTCTGAAATGTTCATTACTTTCAGTGCAGGGAATCCTTATCCTTTTTTAACTTCTGCTGGGTCATCACTTACCTTTGTATCATCATTGGGCTGAACTGCTTGAATTCCAACAACAAGATAAAAAACATATAGTGTTCTAAAACTTTTGACTGATAGTGCATGCTGCATGCAGAAATGGAAACTGGGAGACTGGTGAATCATCAACATGGCCATGAAGCAAACACAAACAACAAGGAAGTTCAAAGAATTGTTTTTTTTGAAGGTTTTATGGATAAAATGCCCACACAGGCTGAGCAGTGTTGAAATGGCACAGTGCATCAAGGAGTGGGCAGATCCTCATGAAGGGAGCCTTAACAAGCTCATGGCTCAGCACAGGGAGAGTGAGCCCTTCAGCTCAAAGCACAGCAGTCTACCTACATCTGAAGGACAGCAAGCACTCGTCTGAAGACAGAAATTACTAAACTGCATGAAGAACAAGTCGAGAAAGTCACTACAAACAGAGATGGTTGCAAACTGTAGCAGTTCTCAGCCTTGTGTCATGTTTCCTCTGCATTCATATGACCCCGACATAGGAGCATATAATGGACAGGTGGGTAAAAAGAACATATGTGACCACCCAGATGGTGCGTGTGTGGGACGCATCATCTTTGTTATTATTTATTCTGATGACATATGATTCAATAATGTCATAACATTAGAAACATAGGGTGAATCCCAATTCCCCCTTAGCCCTTAGCCTGGTACACCACCCTGACTACCACCATGCATGAGATACACAGCAAGTCGGTCTGGGCTCCCTACTTTGGAAACTTGATTTCCAACTGGAGAAGAGAGGCGGGACTAACAGGAACAAATTTAACCAGAGAGAACCAATCAGAGAAACACGGAAGTGACGCAAACGTCTTTTTGTAGGCGGAAAGTCCTCCGAGCAGAAAGTTGTTGTAGTTTTAATGACACATGCAGCTCATTTTAGACATCAGAAAGGGAATTGTTATAAAGTTGCCCCTCTGCGGCCGGCATTCTGACTGTTTATGGTTAGAGAACTGAGTCACCCAAAAAGACGTGTCCCACCTCCCGCGCTGTGATTGGTCCAGTCAATTTTTTACCGGAGTGGAAATCACTTCCCAATGGAGGAAACCCAGGATGACTTGCCGCGTATCTCATACATGGCATTGGTCAGGCTGGTGTGCCAGGCTACTTAACTCCCCCCCCCCCCCCCCCCTTGGTCCGAACCCTTAATTTTGCGCATTCATGTGAGGGGGTAGTGGTGTCCCAAATCTGTTTCAGACTGAGGGGGAAGTGGTAAGGCTATCTGGCCCTCAAAACAGGGATTTTTCAGAGGTGCATGAGAAAACGAGTATGATGTTACCCACAATTTCATGCAAAATACAGGCAAAATAGTGAGGAAATCATCAGCAGTAGCCAAAGAAACTCACAAATGTGAGTATGTTTTTGTAAATAACATGAAAATCATTTTTTTTAAGGTCGCTTTAATGTATTACAGTTTATTACAAATCTGAAAAAAATGCTAGTTTCATACCTTTACGTGCATTTGCTCATGTCTGTAACGTAACGTTAACCTTAAGCTTGTGTCAAAGGCGTCTTTTTTTCCTTTCACTTTTCATTAAAGCCAAAAAAATAATCCAACCGCCCAGGAAAGGGAGATTATTGCTGCTGTTGACAGCATTGCAAACTCTTCTGGAAACAGCTGTGACGTCAGTTTACTGCACCACAGACGACTATTAGTGACGCATGAGGATTTCGAAGGGTTGTCCCATCTCTTACGGGAATAATTCAGTCTGGACCAAGGGGAAATGCTAGGGGTAGGGGTAGAGATGAAAATAGGAATTGGAAATGGGCCATAGTCTACTGTAAGTTACAGGTACGATCCAGCTACTCACCTCTTGTCTTTTTACAGACATTAAGTAACTTAAGGCAGTGAACCACACACACAAAAACATGCTCACTCACTCACATTGATTCCCAGCTTGAAAACTGAGATTGGTTTAGTCTCTGTGGTCTGTGGTGATTGTCTCACTTTGCTGTAGAATAATTAAGTCTCTCTGTAAGAAAGATGGCGCGCACACACACAGACACACTCATCCTCCTGCTTGTGGCCTGCAGGGATCCTCTCCTGATTAATAACAGGCTCCATGAATTACTGTGGGTGTTTTAGAAAACATTTAACAAGCTGCCAAACTCCCCCGCCGGAGCCGCCGGCTGGGCCTGCTTCTGTTCACCCCAAGACACAACCACAGAGTGAAAGACGTGAAAGACGGGAAGAAAAGACAGAGACAAGGGGGGTGGGCACGGTCAATAAGCTCCTGCAGAGAGAGGGAAGTCTTCACTATTACAGAAGGAGGATTTAAGTGTGTCAATATGTCCACCTGTGTGGCAAAGAGCAGGATGGTTCACCCATCAGGGTGGTTAAAAGGGCTGGAATATGCCTCCAACCTGGCTGTAATCATCAACTAAATCAGTGATGGCAAATGTATTAAGAGTAGTAGCAGTAGCATTGTAGAACAATAAGGTTCAACTGCAAGTTCAGCTGTGTCTTTGTCTAATGATCATAATTAGTTCAGCACCAACTCTTAAAGACATCTCTAGACATTATTACAGATACAGTCCAATTAAGTGAATAAAATTAAATCACACTGATTATCTCATCTACATCTGTAAGTTCATATGTTTGCTCATATGAGCCAATTCGTTAGAAAAGAGAAAAAAGCTGAGCTGAAATCAAAAGGTTGCATGAAATATTCTGTTTTATGCAACCCCCCTTTCCTGAGCTGAGGGTCAGTGGGGAGGAAAAAACTCCCTTTAAAACCCGTGTTGAACTTTGGTAGATTTACACAATGTGGTGCCCCCAACGACAGTTTATTCCGGCATTTTTTTTCCCGAGATCTCTCCTTGCGAAAATTTGCAACAATCTGGCATCATCTTCATACTGCCTCTTTTCCAATATTTCCCCTAATGACGGTTTAAGCCGGCATAATCGTCATCGCATCTCTTCTCCACGATCTCCCTTAGCGACAATTTTATCCAGCATCATCTTCATCCTGCCTCTTCTCCAAGATCTCACCGAACTACGATGCAATTTGGCATCGATGATTTCACCCAGCATCGTCTTCGTTGCATCTGTCCTCCGAGATCTCCCCTAAAGACAATTCGTAGCATCTCTTCCCCAGAGATCTCGCTAAAGGACAATATAATCTGGCATAGTCTCCATCCTGTCTCTTCTCTGAGATCTCCCTTAACGATTGTTAATCTGACATCGTCTTCATCTCATCTCTTCTCTGAGATCCCTTCAGCCAGTAAATACCAGCCTTATGTTGACTCTTGTCTCGTCTCTTATTTTGTCCCTTTCTCTTTCCTTTCCAGTCTTCCCTCCATAATGTCTTCTTGATTTTCTTAATTGGCCATGGTGAATGTTACATTAACAGGTCAAAAACTTTCTACCCAACCAGTAATTCCAGCACAGTCAACTCTATTAAAATAATTCCAAACATAAGGTGCCTTTGTGTCCCATAT
Organism: Atherinomorus stipes; assembly: GCA_023101725.1. Lineage (NCBI taxonomy): Eukaryota > Metazoa > Chordata > Actinopteri > Atheriniformes > Atherinidae > Atherinomorus > Atherinomorus stipes. Next base: position 444,766 of record JALJCO010009116.1, read on the forward strand.
AAATAAGAATTAATTGTTTTTATTTTTCTTCAAGTTTCTATACAAACTCATTTGCTGCCAAATTACAACCATAAAGTATGTTATTGTTTGGTTGGACTTCACGATGGAATTCATACAGTCAAAAGCAAAATTTCTCTGACTCACGTATGAATTGAATTTAGGTCAGGAAAGGAAAGGTTCAAGAAAATTTGAAACATCAATCTGACATTTTTCTCATCTTGGGTCATTATTTTGGACTTTCATTCAAATAGTTTATCTGCTGTATCACACATAGGCTCATTCATGTAACTCTAGGTAACTGGATGTGTAATTGACGGAGAAAAGTTGGATGCATCTGCACATCTGTTCATGCAGCCCTGCTGGAAAGCGTCCAGAACATTCCAGGGTTGCCGTGCACTGTTTGTGTGAAACAGCTTAATTCTTTCATTCCACTGTTGCAGATTAAAGCGTTGGTGGCTCTTTGGTCATGCATGGTAAAACTGTTTAATCCGTCTCAGCAGCAGATGCTCATTTCCTTTCGCCCGATCGCAGGTTTTTATGTGCCAGCAGAGGCGGATGAATCAAGTCGACCTGACCGATCCTTTGTCTTTTAAGCTTTGTAATCCTGGACTGTAACTTATCAAGTCCCGCGGGACATGGAGGAAAGACCTCAGTGTGATTTCTGCCTGAGAGCACTGACCTATGCGGTGTTTATTATCATGCATCATGCTCCGTTTGTCTGAATCACCACTCTGATGGAGATACATCTTCCTCAACTTATCAAGAAAAAAAAAAAAAAATTATCACAAACGTTTAAGTAAATAAACAAATAAGGAAAAAGCTGAGCCTCCAACATCTGCTTGATTTCACCATCTGCTGCTTTCTGTGTGCTGCTGATTGTTTAGAAGCTCGTGATGAATCTTAGATTGCTTCATTTCAGTTCTCCGTCTTCTGCATATTCAATGCTGCTTGTTAGAGTTGATTTAAGAACTGAAGGTCACTTTAATTCTCTATTTTGGCACAATATCCTTCGAAAGCAGGATGGCTTGTGAGCCGTGATGCCTCCGGCTGTGGTTCGTATCTGCGCTGAGACGCTAGTTTGACCTCTGACATCTTCCTGCTCTCTCCCAGTCTGAGCTGGTGTTCTCTTTGCCATGATGTCACAGTTAGTCGCTGTTCTCTCTTCGTTCTCGCTTGTTTGTCTGACACTATTACCCTCATGCCGGCTCCAGCTGCCCTGGGGGGAGCAGGTGATGTCAGCCCCGGGAGTCTCTGCCCGGCTGTACCTCTCAGCAGGGCAACCACTGGACTGACCTGACAAGAACTGGGTCATGGCTGCTGGACAGCGAGGGTCATGCTGACATAATTGGGCTTTATAAATATCCACTCTGTCATTCTGTCACGATGACCACTGCTGCTGCCTATTAAAGGGCTGCGATGGCAGCCAGCTGGACGTCCGCCGTCCTGCTGTGAGCTGCATTTGTTTGGGGGGGAAATCCTTTGATATTGCAGCTGTTTTTCACCTCCGCGTTCAGACATGTGAGAGAGTCAGTGTTAAATGTAATAGAGGCCGTGCCATCTTGTAATGCTAATTGAAATGGGTAAATAGCTTTTTTTGTAAATAAAACACCAGCAACTGATTAAAAAACATGTAAGACCAACCTTTAAACGTTGCCTAATCCAGAGAAACTTCCGTGCAGGATCATACTGGGTCAGTGTCGGCACCCATATGTCAGCTTTTTCCCAAATGAAACCTATTAATGCCTGAGTTTCAAACTAATCTGACAACATGATGCTCTTGTTATGCAAAGAAATGATTTCATGACAACCATTGAGTTCAGCTGTTTGGTGTGAGTTGTTAAAGTTGTTAGTCAGTCAGCTAGCGTTGCAACGCAGCTACATGATGGCAAGAGTTCAGGAATAGAGAGATTTTTAGAGAGAACTAAAGAGATGCAAGCTTGATCCTTTATATTAGACATTGCTAGACTTTTCGTGGACGTGCTCAATGGCAGAGGTACATGGTTTCCTTCAGGATTTTTTTAAACCATGGGGGAGGTCTGCCTGAGTGGAGGAGGGGTGACCATGACGATACAAATTTTAAAATTATGACTACTTCAAACTGAATGTCTTTGTAAATACTTATATTTATAAATCTAATGGCACAGCTTGCAGCCTGGCTGAGATCACTTCATTTTCCTAGTTTTTTTTTTTTTTTAAAAGAGCACTAAGGCTCTGTTGTAAGAAAAGTCCTTCAGGGGTGGGCCGTTGATGCTGAGGAGCATGCTTGCTGCCAGATGGTCCCCCTGCAGCCTGTTTCTAAGGTCTGTCTTCACCTACACAAAAACAATTAAAAGTGAGTGGGGTGTATTAAATTGAGGGAAACCAAACCATCTGACCAACAGTTTTCTATTAACCAAAAGTCTGACCCTGTTCATTGTAGAGAAATCTCCCTCACAGTTGACAGATGACATGGGTACTGTCAACGCTATGGCTGCTAGCTGGCTCAAGCATGGATAAAGGAGTCTCCATTCATCATTTTGGGATGCCAGTTTCATCATTTCATCTTTCTGGTCATAACACTGATTAGCAGTCCTCAATCATCTTTCTATACAATTCCCCTCTTGCTTAAAGGATAAGTTTCTTTTTTTTTTTCAACCTGGACCTTATTTATAGGAGTTTATACGTGCACTAACTCCCCAGTAACATTTCTCTATCACTCTGACTCCTACGTGAGATATTTAAATTTTTGCGATCAGCGTATGTCCATATAATGGGAGGGAGTGGGGCAGCCAGATCCGGCCTCTATATAAGGCATTATCTGCCGCAAAACTCCTTTAATTTCATCAATACTTACGAATGAATGAACAAACGAACGAGTACCATTGAACTGTGACGTCAGGGTTTGCTCTTCGTTTGTTATTGGGGTCGTTCAACACACTACTGGCCGCGCGCCCCCTTGACACGCGTTGCCGTGGTACAGCTGAGAGCCGGAAGTAGGTTACCCGACGGACAACAACAAACCCAACACAACTCATCACTCCTCCTCTGTGACGGTCGGCTAACCGGATTACTATGGATACTACTAGTTTTGATCAACATGGCAGAATATCTCTCTGATTTTGAAGATGATGACGCTGACTTTGAATATGAAGGACGTCCTTATCAATTCGAGCCAGAGAGCAGATGAGGAGCTCACTGAAAGGAGGCTGTGGAAGCAGAGAGAAGAACCGCTGGCCAGAGAGCAGGACACCGCTGCACGTTGGCGAACAGATGATACCTGGTGGTGTGCGTGTGGACGATGCTCAGTTATGCCAACAGAGGAGGAATGCCTTTGTTGCTCAGATTGGGATGTGAGACCAGGAGATACGGGTCTGGATGTTTCCAGGATGTCTCACAACAATAGAGGATTTATCTGCTCTGATCAACCGGACTGTGGTAGAGACATTTTTTTTCGTGTCCCCAAAATAAACTGGAAGACCCAGCCAAGGCCTGCAGGACCTAACGGGCAACTTTCCATTGAGTAAGTCGTCTAAACACACGTCTAAACATGATGAGTTGTGCTGGGTTTGTTGTTGTCCGTCCGGTAAGCTACTTCCAGCTCTCAGCTGTACCACGGTAACGCACGTCAAGGGGGTGCGCGTTACCAAATATACAAATATACACAATATACATATACAAATATACACAAATATAGATATAAAACAACATGAAACAAGGTTAAAAGAAATCGACAACATTATTCTGAAGGTGTGGGGGCTTTTATTTTGCCATGACGGTGCACCACGGTCAGTTGCATGTAGAGGAAACCCTGGTTTGAGTTGGACAGCCAGATGGTGCATAAACCAGTTGATCTGATTGGTTGATTTGGCCCGTCTATCACCAACATAGGTGGTGATAGACAGATACCTTATCCAATCAGCTAACCAGTATTTTCGCCCCTTCCCAAAACCACTCTAGCGAATGATTCCCAGATGGATATGCGGGAGCAAATCCATCTGGTGGAGTCAGGTTACTAAAAACTACCAACCAGGCCAGAAATCTGGCTGTAGGGATGGACTCAGACCTAAACTTTAAGAAACATGTGAAGACAATCACTAATCTTCCTATTAACACCTGAAGAACATCTCAGGGATAAAAGATCTGGTGTCTCAGCAGAACCTGGAAAAACTAGTCCATCATTCATCTTCAGTCCCTTGATTACTGTACCAGCATCTTTACTGGTCTCAGTCATCGGTCAGTCACTTTCTGTACCGCTTATCCAGTTCAGGGTCGCGGGGGTTGCTGGATCCTATCCCAGCTTTTATCAGGCGAGAGGCGGCGTACACCCTGGACAGGTCGCCAGTCTGTCGCAGGGACAACACAGAGACAGACAACCATTCACACTCACACTCATTCCTAGGGGCAATGTAGAGGAACCAATTAACCTAACATGCATGTCTTTGGATGGTGGGAGGAAGCCGGAGTACCCGGAGAGAACCCACGCATACACGGGGAGAACATGCAAACTCCACACAGTAAGGCCACTGTTGGAATTGTTCGAACCCCCTCCCCAGCTGGGAATCGAACTCTTACTGTGAGGCTGCAGTGCTAACCACCACGCCACCGTGCAGCCCTGGTCTTTACTGGTCTACCTATAAAAAATCAGTTAAACAGCTGCAGCTCATTCAGAACTCTGCTGCCAGAGTTCTCACTAAGACCAGAAAAGTGGACCACATCAGTCCAGTTCTGAGGTCTTTACACTGGCTGCCGGTCCATCAGAGAATAGACTTTAAAGTTCTGCTGCTGGTCTATAAAGCTCTGAATGATTTAGGCCCAAAATACATCAGTGACCTCCTGACCCAGTATGAACCTACTAGACCCCCAGGTCATCTGGATCCGGTCTTTTATCAGTTTCCAGAGTCAGAACCAGACATGGAGAAGCTGCGTTCAGCTTCTATGCTCCACATGTCTGGAACAAACTCCCAGCAAGCCTCAGATCAGCTGAAACAGTCATTTTATTTACATCCAGGTTAAAGACCCACCTGTTCTCAGCTGCATTTACAGAGATTTTATTCAGGAGTTCAAATCTGCTTTTTTTTCTTTTAAGATTAAAGCTTTTATCAGTTTTCTTTTTCATTGTTTTTAAAAATATTAAATCATACTTCTCTTTCCCCATTCCCTCATTTTCTATACAGCTTGTCCAATTTTTATTGCTTCCCTGCACCCGCTGTAATGCTATTAATTTTTTTTTTATGAAAAGCACTTTGTACTTCTTTTGGTGATGAGCAGCTGGAAGTTTATTCCAAGTCTGTAACTTGAGGCCATGCATGGAAGCACATGATCATCTTTTCTTCTGAGGGCAGGTTGGGTCCTTCAGGTCAGATTGTGATCCACCATCTGGAGCTAATATGGGGATTCATAAGACCAGATTGTTGTTTCCCATCTTCCCCTATCCATATTCTGTTCTTGGGAGGGAAACATGACAGCCTTCTGCTGGAGATGCTTTTCTGTGGTCAAAATCCTGGAGCTCAGCAGATTCAGTGATGCTGATGTCAGCCCATCAGTCACCAACCAGCCTGTCATGGTCAGTCCCTGAGATCCCATTTTTCCATCCTGATGTTTGATATGAACATTATCTGAAGCTCCCGATGCGTATCTACAGACGTTTCTGCCTTGCATGAGTAAAAAGCTGCATATATGTCAGCTATCAAGTGCTGAGTGAGTGTATGTATGTAGGCTGCAGTTTCTTCCTCACAGAGCTGATGATTTTGTCTGCCAGCATTTTGCAGCTTTTTCCTTTTATTCACCTCCATTCTGGCTGCTGTCGTTCCTTTTCAAGTTTTCATATTAGTATTATTTCTATGTATGCTCCTGTTCTGATTTAATTATGCATAAAAAGCATAACTGGAATACTTTGAGTTCTTTTCATGCTTCATATCTTTATTTAGTTTTGCCCATCACATAGCCACAATAGCAAGTAGATGGAGCTCAATTGTGACAAAAGAAATGGAAAGAAGAAGCAGCTAGAGTTAAAATGACTGACAAGAGTATTTATATAGAGAACAGCAGCAAAGAAAACAGATGCCTGGAGTCCACATTGTGCCAGATTAAGGAAAATAAAGCTGGAGGAAGCCAAACGCACAAAACTGAATTTAAAAGAAATCCAGAGAGGTTCTCATGAGACATAATTTAATATTTTGATATATTACATTTGGTATTTACTTTGATTTAAGGTGACATACAAGTACTGTAATCCTGCCAAGGACATTTTTTATCTGGGAAATTTCAGGATTGATCCAACAACTCCTCAACTGAAAGGTGATCAACATACCTCCCGAGATACAACAGCACCGATGGACCAGGTCCAGAACAGTCGGAGCGCTGTTTATAATGCTAATAAAAACCAAATGCAGTGATTTCCAAATCCCATTGATCCATATTTTATTCCCAATCTCAGCAGAACATAAAGCTGAGATATTTTATCATTTCATGGAAAATAGGCCCTGTTTACACTGCCATAAGTGACACAGATCTTATATTTTCTTGCCAGTGTAAAACACTCAAAACCGCTTCAAATCTGATCTTTTCACATCAGATTTGGGAGGTAGTACAATCCAATCTGTATCTGATCTTTTCAAATTCAACCACAGTTTAAACAACCATGTGACCTGTACGCGACCTTGACATCATCTTTGGGTGACATATGTTGTTTGTGTGCGCAGGGAAAGAAGCCGGTACTGTTTGGTCAGGTGGCTAAAAGCTAGCTGCTCCTGTTACATGTTAACTGCTTCTCATCGAGGATGTTACTGGTGGACTTTACACTTTCCAAACCAGTTCAACTTTTATGTGGAGAGGCCAGACAGTGCTTGTTGGTTGCCCAATAGCCTTATGGTTGTTTGAGATCCTGGTTTACAAACCCTAAAACCTGCCAACAGACAGAGATATTGCTAACCGATTAGCTGACAATCACATTACAACTACCTCGTCAATCGGCAATAAAAGCTTACAGGTGGTTGGAAGCTTCTATATATGTGGTGCAGGATGGTATCAGACATTCAGCTGTGAAAAATTTCCCAAAATATTTCCTCTTCAGAAGAGGAGACCCAGGTAACATGAACACAATGTAAACATAGGGATGTCTGGACGTTATGTTTATGAGTTCACGTTACAAAAAGAAAATTAAAAAAAAAAAAAAAAAGAAAAAAAAAAAAAAATTTTGGAAATTGTAGTTCTTTCTTCATCCACTAGGGGCTGCAAAACAGAGCAAATCCCCATAAACTCCCATGTTAAAAAGACCAACTTCACAGCAGAAATAAACATGTTTACAGCCTGGTTCAATGTGAAATCATTTTAAGAATAAAGCCTGCACACTTACTGATTAAAAAAAAAGGGGGGCGCCCAGGGCTGCATTTATTCCAACGTTTCGATCACATCAGATCTCTCGCAAACTCAGAGTAGAAAAGGTCAAACATGCCTTACCTTTATCCTGCCGCTTAGGGTGATAATCTTTGTTAGCTCCTGTTAGTTTTGAGTCAGCTCGGTTAGCATTTAGCCCAGAGTACATTGCCTGTCAATCATTTGCCGCTCTTTGCCCATTTTAGTTTTTTCTGGGAGTGATGACACACGTGACACTGCAAAATAGCAACGGTGGGAAACACCAAACTGGCTTCACTTTCAGCTCTTCAGACGCGTCTGGATGTCTACGTCTATTTTTAAAAGTCTTTGATTAAATCCCATCCTTGGAATGTAGATCCGAGCAGCTGGTAGCAGTTAGCCCGCTTTGTTTACGTTCACCCAAATGTCACCAATGTGCCTGTCACGTCACCCCGAACTTACTTGTCACATTGGGGTCACTTTCGGGCTTAAAATCATTTACATTGCAGTCTAAAAAAGATCAGATTTTTACCTGTAATGTAAACAGCCATCCAGATTTGGACTATCAGTTTAATATCCCGTGTCACTTTTGCCTGCATGTAAACATGCAAACATGTTTTATGTAAACAGTCTTATTTACTGATTGTGAATCTGATGGCAGCAACACGTCTGTAAAAAGTAGTTCCAGGGTGAAGGTTACCATTGTATAGCGCCTCCTCTTCTTCTAACAACTGTCTGTAAACATCTGAGAAGTGAGGAGACCAGTTGCTGGAGTTTTAGGGGAGGAATGCTGTCTGGTTCTGGTCTGATGCAGGATTCTGCAGCTTTATAATGCATTCATGACACTGAGGTGAGTAAATGTTTGTCCACCGTTTTATGCTTCACAGGGTTTTTGTGTTTGGTGTGCAGTTTTGATCTTCCGGGCTTCTGTAATCACTCCTCTCTGCTCTCTTTGTGATAAAATTTTAAAAAGCCTCCATAGTTCAGTGCAGAACAGAGATTTTGCTTAATTTTTTGTAGGCATTAGGTCAGAGGAGGATCAACGAAGTGGGACTTAAAGCTCTTACTGACACATGTTAGAGTATGGCTCTGAATATCCATGTTAGATGTTTAAAACAATCATCTTAAAAGGCGGAACTTTCATTTTACCCTAAGCACTGCAGCGTCCTTGAGCAAGGCACTAATGATTGCAGTTTTGAATAATATTTTTACTAAGCCCCTTTCAGACATGCTGTGGTTTCCATTAATCTGGCAGCACACATGTTAGATTATGGTTACTAGGTCAGACCCAGTAACTCCGATGTATCACTATCAACGTGGCTCAACTCTGAAATGCTGCAGGGATCAGATTCTACACCAGCAGTAGGCTTTAATTTAACATATGATCTACTTTTTATGGTAATTACAGAGGTTATGTTGTAAATGAATTCCTGGCAGACCATTTTTTTCACTTTCACTACTTTCCCTGCAAACTTTCTGCTTGATTTTTGGTAAAGCTTTGAACTTGTGCTTTCTTGATGCATCCACAGAGCACAACTTACTTCTTGTAGGGCTCTGGGTGGCACTGTATGATTGGTCGACTACGTGAGGTGAGCTCGGTTACAGGTGAAAAGCTTGAAGCAGAGAGATATAACTTCCACATCTCTGCAGATGCAGGCTGAACGGATAGTTTTAATGAACAGCTGATGGAGGTGGTGAGAAAGTATGAAAACTTATCCAACACGAGGTGTTTAAAGACGTGTAAACTGCCACGTGCCCCGCCCTGCCTCGGACCAATCTTCTCGTTAAATATTAAGTCAGAAAGAAAAGATAGAACAAGTTATCCCTTTATTTTTCTCAAGTTACCCCCTGGAGTGTCTCCAAGTACCCCAAGGGGTACCTGTACCCTCATTTGAGAAACACTGCCCTATATTATTGGGGGTTACAATATCCCTCTGATCTTATTTGGCTTTCACTCTACCCTCAATCAAATGAACCAAAGATTTTAATAGATAAATAGGTGAATAACTGAATATTATTCGCTGGAGCCAGCTGGAGCGCATGTAGCAACCCAAACCCAGCCTCAGCTCTGCACACAGAGATTGCTCTCGATAACCTAAAGCAGCTGGCTAGTAAATCATCTGAGCCTCTGAATTCACACTGCCTGCATATTGCACCATTTGTAACATCTTCTTGGGGAAGGTTTTCCCTTGGCACAATAGGTTTAATCCCATTTCAAGTCACCAGGTGTCTCCGGTCACACTTGCAAAGTTGTAAATGTGCCATTATGCCACCACGTCATGAAACTGCATTTCCTTAGGTGAATTACACAATCCTTCTGACCCAAGCAACCGTTGCAGACCACCTCCGGAGGTGGGTCTGGGCACCGCGCTGCAGCCATCAATCACACTGAAGTTCAAACATGGAGCAAGTTACCCCCCCGCTGTTTGTACCCAGGTTATACTCCAACCGTGCCAAGTGTAACCAGCCCCTTACAATGCTAAAGCAGCCGTGCTTGACAGTAGCTAATGTTTTGCACCACTTTGCGCTTTCATATCCACTTATGTAATTGCAGTCACAGGTGTTACTTGTTCATCAGGGTTGTTTGCAGTGTTGGGAACATTACTTTCTAAAAGTTATTAATTATAGTTACTAATTACTTCTCCAAAAAGGTACTGGCGTTAGTAGTGGAGTTACAGCTTTATAAAAATAAATTTTAACTTGGAAAAGTATATTCTGTTACTTTTTAATGTTCCTTTTGATGTAACTTTAAATTAATCTTAATCTATCAAATTAATCTTTTTGTTGAATTAATGTAAAAGTGAATATTAGATCTGACTAATGAATAAAATTAATGGAAACTTTACAGAAAAAATTACTAACAGAAAAGCCATGGACACTCAGACTGATGGATGTTGTGGCTCCGTCTCCTCCTCAGGAGAGGAGCTTCAAGCCCATGTGGTTATAACGGCCAGACGTCATGAAGAAACATATTTCAAAATCAACATTTCTCATCATGTTTGTGTCTTTCATCTCTGAGGGAAAATGATGTTTGTGATGATTTCAGTTTGTAATTCTTCCCGTTGTGTGTGTTCGGCTGCGCACATTGACTGGAGTTTGCAATGACAGTCAGTCCTTCATCATCATCACTGTTTGTGTACCACTCTGGTCAGATGAAGAAAGATCCAATGTGCAGAACTAGTGTAATATAGCTTTAGTATTAACTATTAACTGAATTTGGGTCATGGGTGAAAGACGTAATTCAAGGAAACTTGTTGCTGGAATATGATGCTGTTTTCTTCTTAAACTGGATTCATACTCGCTGCATCTGCATCTGCATCTGTGTCAGGTTGGTGAAGCTGTGACCGCTGTACGTCCTGTATAGATCCGCAGAGACTCAACACGTATCTCTTCAAGCCTGACATGCAGCCGCTTTCGACAGAACACTGCAACTCTTTTTTTTTTTTTTACTCAAACATGAGTGTGTGGAGAGGTAGCGTGAAGCACAGCGCATTTCCACAGTCATTTCACTCCTGATACATCTCAACTTTACTGTTACAATGATGGTACGCCACGTTTTTGGGCGTACGGACCAGTACATAAGGCCCCAGGCCTCCAAACTCCAATTATATGTGATAGGATCTGAGAGCTTCTGTGGCAACTCAATCAATGATGAACCACAACCCACAGGGCCCAGAGGAGCTATTGCCAAGTATCTGATGCCTCAATCTTTGTCTTTAATCCCACTTAGTATGAAGCGGGAGGTTGTCATTTTAAGACTGTTGGGTGTATTTCCCTCTATTGTGTCTGAAAGACTGGGTCACTCAGCTTCACTCAACTATCTAAGCCAGGGGTGCATCATGAGCTGCAAACTGATTACCTTCTTAATTTGTTATTTGCTTGGTTGGCAGTTCTACTGAAACATATAAAAAAGCTTGCATATTAAAAAGAAAAATGTACAAACAGGAGAATCAGCAGATCACAGTGAGAACACTTGTATTCCTGTAATGAGTTGGCTCTGCTGGAGCTGAAAAGGATCAAATGAAACACGTCTTGTTTTCAGTACATAAACAAACAGGGAAACGCTGAAAGGGTTTCGTCTCATAGCTTGTCACAACTAAATACAACAAACGTGCACTGCATGAAAAATAGCTGCAGACATCACAGGCTCTATGTCAGCTGACTACATATAGGTGCTGATTTAAGGGAGGATGTTTGTCGTCACACCTGTCAGATGAATTACTTTCGTGACAGCAGAATTACCACTTTGCAGGAAAAAAATGTCACAAAAACCATGTTAGAAAAATGTTTTGCAGTCATATGTTGTAAACCAACTTTAATTACTACACAAAACAAAGTGCAGAAATCATTATCAAGACGACCTTCTAGCATGGAGTTGGACCTCCAGTTTCCTCCAGAACTGCATTAATTCCTGGTGTGATATATCCAACAAGGTGTTGGAAACATTCCTTAGAGGTTTTGCTCCATGACAGCATCACAAAGTTGCTGCATCCATGATGAGAATCTCCCGTTCTACCACATCCCAAAGCTGCTCTACTGCAGTGGTTCTAAAAAATTTTTGCGCCATGACCCCTAAGGTAACATACTGTACGTTGGTGTTTGCAACCGTGACCCAAACTGAATGCTTACAGTATGTCAAATCAAATCAAATCAAATCAAATCAATTTACACACACTGGCCACTTTATTAGGCACACCTGTCCAGCTGCTTGTTAACGCAAATTTCTAATCGTCCAATCACATGGCAGCAACTCAATACATTTAGGCATGTAGACATGGTCAAGATGATCTGCTGCAGTTCAAACTGAGCATCAGAATGAGGAAGAAAGGTGATTTAAGTGACTTTGAACGTGGCATGGTTGTTGGTGCCAGACGGGCTGGTCCGAGTATTTCAGAAACTGCTCATCTACTGGGATTTCCACTCACAACAACCCCTAGGGTTCACAGAGAATGGCCAGAATCGTCATAAATTAGGAGTATAAAGTGGGTTTTGGTGGATTATGTTCACCGCTGTGACAAAGACCTCTTCTGCAGAAACACAGCTTCTCATTGATAATCTCTCTGGGATGATGCCAAATGTGGATTTTTTTTCAAATGGCCCCTATGACATTGTTGTTTCTGAACACCCGATGATAACTAACTAACAAAATCAATCAATCACCCAAGCAAGCAAGCAAGCAATCAATCAGACGCTTTAAAGAAACTTGGACCAGAAACTAAACAAATAATGAGGATAAAGTGTTTTTAGTGGATTCATTCAATGCTGTATAAAAGCACCTACATGACAAAATTCAACTTCCCTCAGTGAGATAGTCCTAATACCATATTCTGATTTTTAATATGACATTTGTTTAATATGACATTTGTTTTGACAGACTGAATAAAAATACCGAATTTAATTGATAAATTATGTTTTTATAATTATCTGGTACCCTCTGAAACTATTATGGGACACCCATCAGGGTTTGGACCCTCAGGCCACATCTACACTAGGCCGTGTAAGTGCTTAAACGTGCATGACGCCCTTTTGTCCACATTTACCCGGCATTTAGGAGTCCCTTTTTGCCAATTTTTTTTTTAGCTGGGTATGGGGTCGTGTACACAGCAAGCTGGCATAAACGGCCTAGTATGGATAACTTCACCATTCAATGAAAGGAAGTGACGACAATAAAACCTGTCACAGACTGACGGCAAAACGTGCCACAGGAAAGAAGCCTGAACAAAAGCGAAACAAAAAACTCCCAGTCAATATTTTGCCCAGCCTTTTAAGTTTTATAGTAATGTGTTACTCTTAGCAACAACGCTACTTCATCGTCAGTCCAAACGAAAAAATCCCTCTTTCTCTGCACAGCCATTCCTTCCCTAGTCTGAGTAGAAAGTGGAATGAACTTCCGGTTTACATGCTGATGTCAGACACATGCGTCTGACGGATCATTATTTTGCTTGTGTCGAGCCTTAAACGATTCATAAACGACTGTGTGGATGCAGATAAGACAGGGGTTAAATGTCCCCGTATAACATTGACCGCTTAGTATAGATGTAGCCTAAGACTGGGAAAGGCTGCTCTGCTGGTCTGAGATCTGGTGACTTTGGAGAACATTGGAGTACAGTAAACTCATCGTCATGTTGGAGATGATGTGAGCTTTGTGACATGGTGCGTTATCCTGTCGGAAGCAGCATCAGAAGATGCTCCACTGTGGCCATAAAGGGATGGACATGGTCAGCAACAATACTCAGTACCAATGTGGCGGTCTAACCCCCACAGCCTACCTAAGAAAAGAAGATCCAAGGCAGGATGGATCCATGCTTTCATGATGTTTCCCGCAAACTCTGAGTCGAGCATCTGAATGTGGAGCTGAAATGACTCATCAGACCAGCAACGTTTCTCCATCTTCTATTGTCCAGTGTTGGTGAGTGTGTGTGAATTGTAGCCTCAGTTTCCTGTTCTTAGCTGACAGGAGTGGCACCCGGTGTGGTCTTAAGAGATGGTTGTGTGTGAAAAATCCAGCAAATACTCAGACCAACAACCTTTAAATCCCCTTTCTGCCTCATTGTAATGCTCAGCTTGGACTTTAAGACACAACAAAACTTTTAGCAGTTTTCTCAGTGACTATCGGCAGCTAAACTAGCATCTTGTGTTGTACCTGTACAGTGATTCACTCCAGCCAGTAGAAGACTTATCTTGTCTTATCTTGACTCTTGTTCTGTCCCTTCCTCTCTTTTGTTTTCTCTCTTCCTCCAGCAATGTTTCATTGCATTTCTTGACCAAATCCTCCACGATGCATGTTAAAAACACCCACGGTGATCATATCTGGTTCATATCCGTTTGCTAGTAAGTGACACAGTGCGCAACCAATTGTTGGTTGCAATGTCACGGTTGCATCCCAGATGGGAAACTTTCATAGGCTACTGCTATTTTCTGAGCCCCGGGACACCTCTGGGCAGTGACGGCTCGAAAATGTGCATAATGAATGTTGGTGTGCGATCAAAACGAGTCAGAAACGCATAATTTTAAGCTCTAAAAGTTATGTTGTGTGTCTTTAAGCAAGTCGTCTTCACCAGGTCAGCCATGTGATTGGTCATACTAATAGCTAATTAGCCAATCAACTAAATATATTTACCTGATTCATTGAGTGGTGTCTATATATGAATACATTGTTTATAATATTTTAAATAAATTGAGTTTGGACTTCACAATACAAGTCTACAAACCAGCAGATGACTTCATGATGGTTGGATTTTTATCTTTAGTCTATAATTCTCATGTGAATTGGAGGCTGCTTAATGCATTATATCATACCAACCCGTGCATCAGGGCCAGAACAGCTGAGCAGAAGTCCTGTTTTTCCTACTTTAGACACTTATTTACATAATGTAGGAGTTGAAATTGCTAGCTCTGCCCTTTAAAGAACGGTAAATTTTACAGAAAGCACACACATCACGTGAAATTGAGGCCAGTAATGGTCAGCAACAGCAAATTTAGTCCTTCACTCTTGAATGATAGTGGCTTTGCAGCCCATTAACTCTTTGAGACATCATGTGCACTAAGTGAACGATAAGGTGTGTGCGTGTGTGTAGTGTGCCTCTATGGATATACTTAATGACTAATAGTTTTAGCCAGTGGTTAAGTGCAGATTTAAAGAGCCTGCTAAGAAGAGCGTCTGCTCACGCGAAGAGACTTTACCTCAGACCGTGTGCGTATGTGTGTATTTAAAGTGCATCTGTGTCTGCGTGTGAATGTCCTTCACTGAACACTATCATTGCACACACATGCACTGATACACACACACCCAGCAGATGTTCATTGAAATGAATGATGAGCTGATTTCCATTTGAATGCTGAGTGGAAGTTATTAGATGCAGCTATAGAGACGGCAGCAAGGATACAGTGTGTGTTTGTGTCTGTGTCATGCAGTGATACGACAGGGAGAAATATCCATATTTTCCTTTTTTAATTTTCCCATTTAATTTGATCATTTGAAAATCAATTCTGAATAAAATCCTTGTGAGTGTGTGAGAAGCGAGTCAGACTTGTTGTGACTGCCCGGGGTCGGCTGCTGTTTATATGCCTCATTTCAATATGAATGACGCTTCTCGGCCAATTCCAGCAGCGAGTAGGAATCGTGAATGTGGTGGTTCTTGTTGAGGAGAGACATTAGTAAACAGGTCTGCTCAGATGACCACATTGTCATTGTTAAACTTTTGTCTGCAGAGTGATATAAAACAAACATTCAAACAATGAATGGATGCTGTGGGAATTCCTCAAACACAGCAAAGCCTGGATAATCGCTCGCTTCCTTCCATAGTAACAAGGGAGGAAGCCACAATGGTCATTTTATGAAATCATAGAAATAAACTGAACTTTTGTCTGATGAACTGTTGGGAAAAACTTATATTATGATACTGTGACTCTGTTTATTTCCTGGGTGGGGGAGATAAGTTGACCAGAACTGTTTGGATAAGAACATGCTTGACTCTGGGTTTCTAAACTACCAATCTGTGAAAGTCTTTGGCCCAATTTTTGATTTATTAGAGATAACCTAACAGGTGAATCAGCAAAACTCTATTTTAACACAATGATTGTCTCGCATTTAACATACTGCCTGATGAGTTGGAGGCTAGCTTGTAAGACCACACTGAAAACAGTTGGAACAAAGTACAAACAAGCTCTCAAGGTACTGGACAGAAAACCAAAGACCTACCATCACTGTAGAATTTTAGAAAAACATTAAATACTAAGTTGGGAAAACCTGCTCAAATATGTGGACTCAATCCTGGTTTACAAAATTCTGAATGGTCTAGCTCCCTCCCCATTACAAGAATTTGTCAGGAAAAATCATAATAGATCAACAGGAGCAATTTTCTAGGGGTGACTCTGTCATTCCATGTTGGAGAAGTGGCTTTGGACAGGCAGTTTTTTCCTATCGTGCCTCTCAATCTTGGAATTCTATACCATCGTCTATAAGAGAAATGCCTGCACTCAGCTCCTTCTCAAAATATCTTAAGTTATGGTTCCTGGAAAACCAGAGCTGCCCCCACAATTTGGAATAAGTTGACTTTTTTTGTTTTTTTTTATTGTTATTACTATTTATTGTTAAGTACCATTATGTGTTTTATAACTTTGGTGTTTGTAAAGGATGTATTTGTTGTGGGGGGGGGGGGGGGGGGGGTTGAAAAGACACTTGTTGATGTTGCAGACTGTGGTAGAGATCTAGTAGGGTGGATTGTTTGGGATGGATGGATTGTATGAGGGTGCTGGAAATAGGTGGGGATGGTTGGGGGAGGGGGGTAGTGGAAGTGAGAGGATGCTGGAGGAGGGATTTGTTATGTTGGAGTGGGTGATGAGGTTTTGGGATGGGGTAGAGTTCTGGGTGGACCAGAACTCTACCACCGAGAGAGTGGTAGAGTACTATGCGTGCGTGGAGGGGGGTGGATGGTCATTGGTGGGAACAGGGGATTTCGACATGATTTTAAATTTCTATTGAAGTTTTTGTAAGCGAGGGAGGGTGGGGGGGGGGGGGGGGGGCTTGGCTCAGGAGGGGACAGAGGATGGAAATTAGCCTTGGCTATAATCCTGCAATTTTGTACTTGTACAAATTTAATGTATATGTGCTTAAAATTGCATTGTCCCTTTTAAATAAATAAATACAAATACAAATTCCAATTCCTATTTTCATCCCTATCCCTATCCCTTTCCCTTGGCCTTGATTGAATGATCCCCCTAAGTAATGGGACAACCCTTTGAAATCGTCATGGGTCATCCATGGCCCAGTAAACTGACTTCACGGCTGTTTCAGGAGGAGTTCTCAATGCGTCTGCAGCAGCATTGACCAGACATGAGCAGATGAACGTAATGTTACAAAACTCGCAATTTTTCACATTTTTAATAAAACCATCTGTAATACATTAAACTGACCTTAAAATGGCAATTTTCATATTTTATTTATAAACAAATACTCATATTTGTTTAATTCTTTTGCTGCCACTGCTGATTTCCTGACTATTTTGCCCATTTTTTGCATGGAATTGTGGGTAATATACCACTCATTTTCTAGTGTGACCCTGGAAAATCTGATTTAACTTTATTTTCCACTTACCCTCATGGTAAGCAAGACTCTGGAGGACTTTTTTAAAATCTCAAATGCAGCCGGCCATCAGGAAGCCCCCCCCCCCCCCCAAACTTTCATATAATGGAGTTAGCCAGGGTCCGAGCCAAAAAGGTCTATAAAAGTCCACAAGAACTTGTCAATATTCCTCCAAACTGCTCGTCCAATGTAATCCATGTGTCCTGAGTGGGTAGCGTCCAGAATTTACTCAAAACAACATCATTTAGTATATTTTTTAGAGCCTAAACAGTAGTACATCTTACTTCCACGAAGCCACATATGCGCGTTCGTGAAACTACAGAAGCCTCGGCGTTCAGAACCCTTCTCTGCCAATAATGCAAGCGTAGAAGAAGAAATTTGCTGTTTACATTGTACTAAGAGCACCAGAGCTGCAGAAAAACTGGGACAAATTCAAGGGGGGTTGTTATCTTGAGTAGACTACAACTTAAATCTGGTCTGTTTATAAATTAGAATAAAGTCTTCCTACACTGACAGCCACCCTATACAACCTACTACAAATACAACCAGAAAACTGGTGATGTTAATTTAATAAATTATGGAATATTTTTCAGATTTGTCTCATGAGTTAGTTTAGTTTTGTGTTTGCAAGCAAATTCCACCAGGTGTCTAGTTCAGATCAGTTCAACAGTTTGTCTCACTCTTTTACGGTCTCTGAGTCCTCTTTCCTTGTCTGATACGGACAGTGCAGCCAATCTGTGGGTTGGATCATGAGAAATGGAGAAGATTGCAGGTTTTCAGGTGCCCTCCAGCCCAGCTTCCTCAGACTTCTAGAGCAGAGTCACGCTGCAGCTAAAAAGGGAGCTGATTGCTTGTGAATTGCTCTTGTGTGTGTCTGCTGTCTGACCGATCCTGACTAATTCCTGGAAGCTGTGTTGTTGGTATCTCTGTGTGCAGTCTGCTGGTGCGATGAGGCTGCAGCCTCTTGTGCTAAAAAGGAAATCGGTAGCTCTTAATTAGAGCATTACTGCAGCGATAAAGTTACACCTTCGCGTAATGATGTATCGATGGGAGACACGCACTACTATCCCCCTTACTAACTTTCTACCTTTCTTCTTTTGCATCCATCTTCCGCCTCCTTTTCTTGTCTGATACTTATTTTTTCTTTCCTTTTTATTGCTTTTCTTCCCTTTCTTTTTTATTGACTCCACCTGGATCTATTTATCTTCCCTCTATTGTGTCTTTAAACTGTCTGTAATCTTTCTCTCCGTGGATCTCAGTCCTGTTTTTGGTCTTGCACCGTGTGTTGTATGTATTTATATTCATTCTCAGGTCTGTGACATCACGTGTGTCTGTTGACAGTTACAGGACATGTCTGAGTTTGCATACATTTTGCTGACAGGGAGAAAATTTGTTTCGGAGGGCTGACAGCGCCGTAATAGCTCCTGGTGCAGCACGTGAGCTTTCGGGCTCCATCCTCGTCTCTGCTGAGGCTTAAAATGCCTTCTGTCTCACATCCACGAGCTGCTGCTCGTTCAAAGGAAACGCTCGGTGACAGCAGAGCTTGAACATGGCAGCTTCACCCTCCTTCCATCCTGTTTACAATCTGGCGAGCCAGCTAGGCAGCTCGCTCTGACCTGACACCTGAACGCGTCGCAGTCTTTGCTTCACAGCTTGATAGCTTCAACTGCTGTCATGGATCGGCCCAGTCAGTGGGGCACTCCTAAGACCTGGGCAAACAAAGTCATTCTGTAGTAAAAGTATAAAAGAGATCCCTATTCTGAGTGACTGTGGGCTAATCCCTCTCTGCAATCTGCTTTGTTCCCTCCCTGTTCATCACACATGGTTTCTGTTGCTGATTGCCTCACCTTGTTCTCATCTTATAATTAGTCCCTGTGTTTATAGACTCCAGGTTTTAAATTGACTTTAGTTGGATCATTTTCATGTCACTCCTTGTTCTTAGTGTTTCTGCGTTCTTGCTGTGAATAAGAATGATTGAGTTTCAAAAATTCTTGAATCCCTTATTTCAGAGCTATTAAAACTTCTCTCAAAACAACAATCAGGCTTCAGGAAAAAGCACAGTACCATTACTGCCGCTACAAAAGTAATAAATAAAATACTCGTCGCCCTTGATAGAAAGCAGCACTGCGTTTCACCTTTTATTAGGGCTGTAACGGCACACAAAAATCACGGTTTGGTATGTACCTCGGTACACAAGTCACGGTTCTTTTTTTTTTAATGCATTAATGGGAAAAAATACAATTATGTTTTATTAACAAGTTCACTAAAATTTAACATCAAAGCTGTTTGTTTTTGTTTTTCTGACATATTGTTTAAACAAGAAAAATAACTAAATGAAGAAAATTTTTTATTAAAAAAATCCTGCCATTTGCTTTTTACACTTTTCAATGAAAAAAAACAAAAAACTAAACATCACAGCAGATTCCTCTTCTGGTCGGACTGCCTGAATAAAAAAAAAATGCATAAATAAGCAACATAGTGCTGTTTTTACTCTTGTTTGTGCTAAATTAATCTGTTTTCTAGTCGAACCAGTAACATTCAAACTTGTGGAGTGTCCCTTTAGATGTGTTATGTTGGAAGTGTTTCTGAGTACCTACCCGACTGAGTCGCCATGCTGCTTCTGTTTTGTCGGCTTTTTTCCTCCTTCCTCTTCATCAAATCCGAGGTGCTCCCAGGTGGGGGACTTGAAGTTTGACAGCGCTTCTTCTAGCTCAGCTAGCTCACGTGTTATGTTGTTATTTGTCATTAGAAACAGGATGGGAAGTGTGCTTCACCAAGCAGAGGCAAAGTTTCATTGGTCCGTCACTCAATTATGTTAGGTGGCTCGCAAAAACTTAATGAAATAATAAATAGCTAAATAAACAAATCCTGCGCCCAACAGTTCGGTACAGGGTCGTGCCGAACCGAGAGTAGTGTACTGAATGGTTCGACACAAATACACATACCGTTACAGCCCTACTTTTTATTGATCTGTCAAAGGCTTTTGACACTGTAGACCATGCTGTTAAGCATAGGCCTCTTTGTCTGGATTGTCTGATCATGTAGTTTCCTGGTTCACAAACTATTTGAGTGACAGGACTCAGTGTGTTAAATGTGACGGTCTATGTTCTGATTTTGTGAAGGTCCACAAGGGGATGCCACAGGGCTCAATATCAGGTCCCCTCTTGTTTATCATGTACATCAATGAACTAGGTCACAATGTGTCAGATGCTAATATGCATTTTCATGCTGATGACACAATTGTTTATTGTTTTGCATTATCCCCGGCTGAAGCAGTTGAGTCTTTGCAGAAAGGTTTTGATGTAGTTTAACGCACTCTTGTGCACCTTAAACTGGTCCTCACTGCCGAAAAGACTAAACTGATGTTTTTTAACTCTAAGAGGGCTTCTCAAGCTCCACCTACCGTGTTCACTCTCAAAGGAAATGTTGTAGAATTAGTTCACTCTTACAAATACCTTGGTATCTGGCATTATGGGTCTCTCACTTTCAAGCCCCATATAGATAATCTTGTAAAGAAACTAAAACTCAAATTTTCCTTTTTCTTTCTAAATAAATTTAGTTTTTATTTTGAGGCAAAAGAGAGGCTTTTGACCGCAACATTTTTATCTGTCTGAGATGATGGAGACTTGGTGTATATGAGTGCTTCAGCTCAATGTCTTTATAAGATTGTTTATCATGCTTCTCTGAGATTCATTACAACCTGCAAATCTTTGACCATCGTTGTGAACTATATTCCAGAGTGGGATTGCCATCTTTGTCTGTCAAAAGGTTGGGGCATTGGTACATTTTTATTTACAAGGCCATGGTCTGTTGCCGTCGTACATTTGTAGCTTAATCACACGGTGAAGTGTTGAAACTTACTCTGCGATCAAATGATCACCTGCTGCTCTCTGTTCCATTTGCCCGTACAGAACTGGGAAAAAGGGCCTTTGCTTGCGCTGCTCCTTCTACATGGAGCTGTTTGCAAAAAGACGGGAAATTATCTGAACTTTTTTCTTTAAATGCTTTTATGTCTTTTAGGTAAACTATTTTTATTGTTTAATTTGTATAATGTCTTGTAAATTGTAAGCGCTGCCTCTTGGCCTTGAGAAAGAGGTTTTTAATCTCAGTGGGACTTTCCTGGTAAAATAAAGGTTAAATTAAAAAAAGAAAAACTTTAATCATTACAGAGCCCAGATTTCATTGCTTGGCTTCGTCTCCTTCACTGTTCAGTTCTACGACAGACTAATCTACCTGAGTAATGTTTGTTTGAAGAATTAAACAGTACCTTTTATTAAGTTCTACCTCTGGTTTGTAGCAATTTCTGCTGAAAATACTTACCGAACAATCCCGTCTCTTGTTGCAACAACAAAGGCTGAAATCAGAAGCAGCCAAAGAAAAACATGAAAATGAGAAATTAATCAGCAGCTGACCATGAAAAGATGCTCATGGAGAAATTCACTCTGGGTAATTACATCAAACACGTCTAGCTAGATAGTAATGAGCTGGTGACTCAGTATGTAATTGTGCTAATTAGTTTTTAATTAACAGAAGCTGGTGTAGAAAGTTGCTAAGGTGAAACCAGGTTCTGTGGGGAAGTAGATGAAGGAGCTATACTGAGCGTGACCTCGAAGAACTCTGTTTTACCATCTGACTCAGACACTGACGTTTATGTGGTGTTTCTCTGCAGTGCCTCCTCAGTTCCTGAACTACCCGACCAACACATACGCCTACGAGTCCACTGACATCGAGCTTGAGTGCGCTGTGACTGGAAATCCGCTGCCAACCGTCCGCTGGATGAAGAACGGGGAGGAAGTCATTCCCAGTGACTATTTTCAGATTGTGGTGAGTCGTAGAAGGCAGGAAGATACGCAGAGATCACTCAAAGTACCCACAGGTTCAACAATACACATGTCTTAAAACACATTATATATACAGTGTATATATACAGTATATATAAGAAGAAAAGAAACTAAAGAAACTAATAATAAATAAAAATTCGCAAAACTACGATTTAGTGAAATGAAATATCTTTTCAATTTTGTTTGGAAATAATAATTAAAAAAACAAAACACATACAAAGCTGTAGCAGACACATTAGAGCACCTTTCCCATGAACAGTGGACCAAAATACCTGTCAACAGGTGTCAATCTTTTTGAACATTAGAGAATACACCTGATTGCAGTGATTGCAAAATAGAATGGCACCCAGCGTGTTTGAATTTATTCTGTAAATGGTGAAAAATGTGTGGAAATTATGAGTAAATTATACCTGTAACAACAGACCAGGGTCTAGAGAACTTCACATCACTACACCAACATCACATTTATTTTCTTAAATTAGAATGATCAAAAATAAATTCTGATTGACTATTTTGAATATGAAATATACTGACACAAACGACACAAAACTTCCATACTATGATTCCATTATGTCTCAATGTTGCCTGATGGCAAAATACACAATTTTCTATGCTAGCATGTTTTTGCTCAGGGCAGCAGTTATGTTTTTTAGCAAGTTTTTATTATTCAGTTGAGAACTCAGATTAAATGATCAAAAAATAAAGGTTTATTGACCTTGTAGTAGTGTTGTAGTCATGACCACCAAGTCCAAGACATTACTGAGACCAAGGACCAAGACCAAGCCATTGTACAAGACTGGGTAGTGTCTTGGTCTTGGTTTGCGTTTCGTATCGTTTGAATTTTAACGATTCCGGTTCGGATTCGATTCCCTTCTTTTGATTCCGGTTCCTATCGATTCTCGATTCTGATTCTTTTAAGAGGCAGGGTAAAACAAAAAAGTTTGTTTTCTTGTGGACAACTAAATCAAATAACAGACATGGACATTAATAATACTAAACTCCAGCTCTATTTATGTTCTTACCAAAGGCATTAAATTGCATTTAAACTTTTTTTAAAAAAAGTAGAAAAAGAAATAAAAAATATCCCTGACCAAACTTGAATAGACCTGGTTAAAAGTTCACTATTTTAAGAACCTTAATTGATAAACTGGCTGTTTTCTAATAAAGAGCCAACTACATGTTACAGTATACTACTTTAAATTACATGTGTCTGTCCACATTCTTCATTAACAGGAATTAATACCTGCCCATCAGCTTTGAGTTTTATTTTCAGTCTGTTTCATGGAGTGGAGATGAATATTTCCTGCTGCATCTGTGTCTGCAGCTCCTTCAGCCTCTAGTGTGCTATGAGGGGGGGATGGGTCATGGGAGCGCGCAATAAACGAAACGTTCGTTCACATTGGTCTCAAAAGTCTTCAATAAGACCAGAAAGTGTCACTCGACTTGTCACTAGCAGTTTAATTAATAGAAAGTTATCAGAAGGTCTTAAAACTCGCTAAATCTGGCAAAAAAGACGCCGAGTTGTGCCGCATGAGTCAGCGTAATTGGTTGTACCAGAAACTCTGTGCTAACAAACGTTCCGCTTCTGGCAGATTCTATGGTGTTCAGCGGACTGGGCATCGAAAATAAGAATCGAAATTTAAAAATTTGAACGATTCTGGAGGAATCGGAGAGTTAGTCCCGGCTTCCATTAATACTCGATGCCCATTCTTGGTATGGAATGCCATTTTATTCATAATTAAATAAATAAATAAATACCAAAATAAATAGGTGTTCCACAATATAAATATATATAAAATGCACAAAATAATTGTTTCCATATTTATTTATTTAGTCAGTTATATGTTTAGTTATATATTTATTTATTAAGTTATTTATTTATCTATTAGGTTAGTTATTCATTTATTTAGTGATATATTTATTTATTATGTTATTTATTTATTTATAAAGTTATTTATTTAGTCTTATATTTATCTATTTAGTTTTAAGTCATTTATTTATTTATTTATATATCAAGTTATTAAGTTATTTATTTAGTTATTAATAAAGTAATTTATTTAGTTATTCATTAAGTTATTTATATATTTATTAAGTTATCTATTTTGTTATTCATTAAGTTATTCATTTATTTATATATTAAGTTATTTATATAGTGAAACTTTTATTTTGTGCTCACACGTATTTTGGGAGGCTTTTATTTTGCACCAAGACTTTGTGCTGCTTCTTTTTGCGTTTCTTTATTTCGCATCCTAATATTCAAATTTAGGGGCGGGGTTGTGGAGTGATGCAGCTGACGGCCTATGACAGGCTATGGCTACGGCTCCACGCGTCTGTACGTCACACTGGTGGATAGACGCGGCGCCATTATCAACAGTGATGGGCGGAACTGCCGGTGCTCACAGGAAGTAGCAGTTTAGTCGTGAAAAGGCTGGAACAGATCGCGGTGAATCGTGTTTACGTTTGCATCTGGATAAAGCTAAAGGATAAAGAAACGAGATGTCCTGGAGTTCAGGGGCATCATGTGTCCATGGTTGGACATTCAGATCATGAAGTCCCTCATGGATTTTTTTCTATTACTGGTCGTTACGTAGTTAGCGCCTAGCATGTCACAACGGGACGGGAGCTCTGCAGGGACACAGGACAGGTCTTCTTCCACAACCTGCTTTACTGCTGTGGAGGTTCTGGGGTCGTTTCACTTTGGCTCTCTGCAGCAACCGGGCTGGAAGACACAGATTCTGGTCCTGGAGTCCTGCATCCACCGCAGACAGAACCTGGTCCTGGAGTCCTGCATCCACCGCAGACAGAACCTGGTCCTGGAGTCCTGCATCCACCGCAGACAGAACCTGGTCCTGGAGTCCTGCATCCACCGCAGACAGAACCTGGTCCTGATCGGTTTCACCTCTCACTGACGGAGGCTCCGGTTTTCTGATGGGACTTCCATGTGATGCTCCCAGCAATAAATCCATTTTGGTGTTTTTAACAGGTTACAAGATTATTATGAACAGCCGGTGTTTCATTCTGCAATAAACTGATGTTCACAACCTGGACAGGCTGATATCTGACTGCTGCTGCAAAGCAACACAAACGTGTTGCAGCCACGAGTTTTTCTACTCGGATAAATATGAAGCTTACATGTAGGTTACACCAACACACGGGCAAATATGTCACAAATCCTCTTTTTAATTTGGATTCGTTTTATTCAAAGACACTGGACTTACTGTGTATCCATTCCTTTCCTCGTGCCACCTTTTCATTCCCTCATATTAACCACGACCACCCAAACCCTCAATAATAATAATTATGATGATAACAAAAATAACAATAATAATAACAGTACATTGCATTTATATGTGCCTTTCAGACCCTCAACGCATATACATAATAAGAAGGAATAAAATAATAAAAGGAAGTGAGAATCCCGTGTAGATGTGAATTTAATCAAACAGCTCCTGTGGAAGGACAGCAGTGATGGGGAGGTTGAGGCCATATTACGAATTTACACCATCTAAAAAAAAAAAAAAAAAGTTTCCATCTCTTGTTTTAAATTCCTGACGAGGCAAAGCATTAAAGTTTTGTATTTGTGAGCTTGGACATTTACCAGATTGCTGACCTTCATGTTACACCTGAACAGGTAAATAACATGTTAGCAGACGTTTCTACGACAGCTCAGTACAAGTTTATGTAATCATCTTCAACAACATGCTGTCTCAGTCATCTGAAATTAGATGACTTGATCAGATCTGCACAGTGTTCAGTAACTTTTATCCAAAAGAAGACAAATGCAGAGATCCTACATCCCTGCAGTCTTCACGTTGGTGAGCGTGTCCGGCTGAGCTGCTGCTCTGACGTCCCTGATGACTCGCGCAGCTCTGGTCTGATCAGGAAGTCAGATGGTAGACAGACGCAGTCGATCCCAATGAGCCTACTGGTGCTTCGGGGCTCTTCGTGCTTTGCGTAGCCTCACCATCACAATCCATGGCGTTGATTATTAAGTAACTAAAGATGTTAACAGGTTATCCTCAGTCACTTCCTCACCTCATCTTCCCAATCCGGAACAGAAGAGGGAAGGTAACGATATTCACATCCCTGTTTTTTGTGTGCTTCCATCTCACCATCATGCTTTAAGTATATGTAATGATAGGAATGCAACTATAAAGAATAAATCTGAAAAATATCAAGAAAATAAATTAGCGAATATACAGACAAGCTGTTTGATTAAATTCACATCTACACTGGATTCTCACTTTTATTATTTTATTCCTTCTTATTATGTATAAGCGTTGAGGGTCTGAAAGGCTCATATAAATGCAATGTGCTGTTATTATTATCGTTATTTTTGTTATAATCATAATTATTATTATTGAGGGTTTGGGTGGCCGTGGTTAATATGAGGGAATGAAAAGGTGGCACGAGGAAAGGAATGGATACAAAGTAAGTCCAGTGTCTTTGAATAAAACTAATTCAAATTAAGAAGATGATTTGTGACATATTTGCCCGTGTGTTGGTGTAACCTACATGTGAGCTTCATATTTATCCGAGTAGAAAAACTCGTGGCTGCAACACGTTTGTGTTGCTTTGCAGCAGCAGTCAGATATCAGCCTGTCCAGGTTGTGAACATCAGTTTATTGCAGAATGAAACACCGGCTGTTCATAATAATCTTGTAACCTGTTAAAAACACCAAAATGGATTTATTGCTGGGAGCATCACATGGAAGTCCCGTCAGAAAACCGGAGCCTCCGTCAGTGAGAGGTGAAACCGATCAGGACCAGGTTCTGTCTGCGGTGGATGCAGGACTCCAGGACCAGAATCTGTCTGCGGTGGATGCAGGACTCCAGGACCAGGTTCTGTCTGCGGTGGATGCAGGACTCCAGGACCAGAATCTGTCTGCGGTGGATGCAGGACTCCAGGACCAGGTTCTGTCTGCGGTGGATGCAGGTCTCCAGGACCAGGTTCTGTCTGCGGTGGATGCAGGACTCCAGGACCAGGTTCTGTCTGCGGTGGATGCAGGACTCCAGGACCAGGTTCTGTCTGCGGTGGATGCAGGACTCCAGGACCAGAATCTGTTTCTTCCAGCCCGGTTGCTGCAGAGAGCCAAAGTGGAACGAGCCCAGAACCTCCACAGCAGTACGGCAGGTTGTGGAAGAAGACCTGTCCTGTGTTCCCTGCAGAGCTCCCGTCCCGTTGTGACATGCTAGGCGCTAACTACGTAACGACCAGTAATAGAAAACAATCCATGAGGGACTTCATGATCTGAATGTCCAACCATGGACACATGATGCCCCTGAACTCCAGGACATCTCGTTTCTTTATCCTTTAGCTTTATCCAGATGCAAACGTAAACACGATTCACCGCGATCTGTTCCAGCCTTTTCACGACTAAACTGCTACTTCCTGTAAGCACCGGCAGTTCCGCCCATCACTGTTGATAATGGCGCCGCCGTCCATCCACCAGTGTGACGTACAGACGCGTGGAGCCGTAGCCAGCCTGTCATAGGTCGTCAGCTCCACAACCCCGCCCCTAAATTTGAATATTAGGATGCGAAATAAAGAAACGCAAAAAGAAGCAGCACAAAGTCTTGGTGCAAAATAAAAGCCTCCCAAAATATGTGTGAGCACAAAATAAAAGTTTCACTATATAAATAACTTAATATATAAATAAATGAATAACTTAATGAATAACAAAATAGATAACTTAATAAATATATAAATAACTTAATGAATAACTAAATAAATTACTTTATTAATAACTAAATAAATAACTTGATAAATAACTTGATATATAAATAAATAAATAAATAAATGACTTAAAACTAAATAGATAAATATAAGACTAAATAAATAACTTTATAAATAAATAAATAACATAATAAATAAATATATCACTAAATAAATGAATAACTAACCTAATAGATAAAAAAATAACTTAATAAATAAATATATAACTAAACATATAACTGACAAAATAAATAAATATGGAAACAATTATTTTGTGCATTTTATATATATTTATATTGTGGAACACCTATTTATTTTGGTATTTATTTATTTATTTAATTATGAATAAAATGGCATTCCATATCTTGGTGCTTGGGCTCAGTAATGTCTTGGTCTTGGTGGTGTGGTCTTGACTACAACACTGTGTTTCTCCTAGACAGAAAAAGGCGAGAAATGAGGTTTTCTTGCCTGGATGTGCAACAAACAAATCTGCAGCAACTGTGTGATACTATGACATCAATATGGAGCAAAATCTCTAATGAATGTTTCCAACATGCTGTTGGATCTATCAGACTAATATTTTATTATTTTCCATTAGTTTGTTTATCAGGAACATTGCAAAGAGAACTACAGATTTTTTTTGCATTAAGAATATTTAATATGAAGCTAATTCTCAGCGCTTCTCCCTGGTTGGGCTTTTAATCAAAAAAGAAGGGATGAAAGAAAAGAAAAAGTCTTTGAAGGAAAAGGGGTCCAATGTGTTTTAAAGTATTTCTGGTGATATAAACCATGTTTCACCAAGCTGGTAACAAAAGACAAGGTCATGCACAAAATTATGGAAACAATGGTACGAAAAGTTTAGAGCAAATACGTTACTTTCAGCTTAATGATAATAAACAGTTCATTAGGGAATAAGAACAGTGATTGTGTTTAAAATGAGTAGTGAGAGCATATAGGTGGGTATCATCACAAAGTCGTTTAACATGTAAACTGGGATCACTCCTGACTCAGAGCATATTGCACAGCTCTTTAAAAATAAGTTTTTTGCCCTTTTCATTGCTAATTAATCCCATTGTTTGTTCTGCATTTACTCATTTAATCTTATGCAACGTATCATTGAGATTTCCTTGCTTGTTTAGTGATTTATGTCTGCTGTCCATTTTAATCCAACATGGGCGTGTTTGTGTTTGTTTCTCTCAGGACGGCAGTAACCTGCAGATTTTGGGTTTGGTGAAGTCAGATGAAGGATTTTATCAGTGTGTTGCTGAGAATTCAGCCGGCAGCTCACAGGCCATGGCTCAGCTGTTGCTCCGAGAGCCAGGTAGGTGCAAACACTATGCTTCCACTTACAACATAGACGTAACGTAGCCTGTTACCCTATTCATCATCATCATATAAGCTATTCAGCGATTTCACATCTCATTTGTGTTGACATTTTTTCTTCCTGTTCTTGCTTTTGAGGAAAAGGCAGACTCAGTCTGAGCTTTACAGCTGAAAGGCTGTATGATACCTGGAAGTTGTGGAATAAGACAGGTGCTCAAACTTTTGACTCATACCATTTTGACTCGTACCATGTATCACTGGTTGTGTGAGTTAAAGTATATCTTTACTCTGAGATCTTATGTCCAGCATCAGGATAGAATCAAATCTGTGGTTTATGGGGTTGAAGTCTGATTTTTGACCAGTCCTCTGCAACACCTTTATTCTTTTGCTTTAGGAATCTGGTGCTGCTACGTTTGATTTTTATTACTATTTTGTACAAACCTACTATCAGACAGACAGTCTTATATTGAACTATGGTCATACATTGGTCCACTCATCAGCCCTCCATGCTTAACAGTTGGTCGGTGCAACCATTCAGCAGACAGGACTCAGAAGTTCAGAACTGGGTTAGATATGGGTTTGGTAAAGCTTAAAGGCATATGCCACCCCTGGATGAAATTTAGCCTTCCCCCCGCAGTCCCCCAATTTCAACAAGTGGGCAGAAGCGTTTTAACCGATCCAGTCATTCTTTGAATCTGGCAGCACTGACTTTAGTTTAGCTTAGCATAGTTGCTGTAATCTGGTGTTTCCAACTAGCACCACTTGGCGAAAATGAACTAATTAAGTCGAATTTTTTTCAAATTATGTTTTGTGACCCGCATATTTTGATGGAGTACAAACGAGAAGACGATTTCACATGAAAGGACTGACTAGGCAGCATTCAATAGGGGGGCTATATGCTGCAGAAATACAGAAGAATCATAGGTGAAGCACTGTGGATAGTAGCATAGGCAGCACACAGGCAGCATTTGGTGACAACCCCGTTTACGGAAGTTGGGGATGCTGCGCGTGGAGTGAAGAAGGTTTTTGTTGGGAATCCTTCCGAACAAGCATACATGACCAGTCTTTAACCCAATCTCAGTTCTTCCCCTTAGAACTTCCCCTCCATTTAGTGTGTTCACTAGGACAGAGGGGTAGGGGTGTCTCAATGCTGCTAGGAAATAGGGGTAGGGGTGTCTCAATCCTGCTAGGACAGAGGGGTTGGGGTGTCTCAATCCTGCTAGGACAGAGGTGTACGGGTGTCTCAATCCCACTAGGACAGAGGGGTAGGGATGTCTCACTCCCACTAGGACAGAAGGGTTGGGGTTTCTCAATCCAGCTAGGACAGAGGGGTAGGGTCGTCTCAATCCCACTAGGACAGAGGGGTAGGGATGTCTCACTCCCACTAGGACAGAGGGGTCGGGGTGTCTCAATCCTGCTAGGACAGAGGGGTAGGGATGTCTCACTCCCACTAGGACAGAGGGGTTGGGGTGTCTCAATCCTGCTAGGACAGAGGGGTAGGGGTATCTCAATCAGGAAGAGGGGTGGGGGGTTTTAATCCTCTAGGAAAGGGGGGGAGGGATATTCCTCCCAATAAGAAAGGGGGGGAAGGGTTTTATAAATCCAATAAGGAAGGGGGGGAAGGATTTTTCCAAAAGGAGGGGGGGGGGGGGTGTTTGAGGGAGGGAGGAATGGGGGGGGAGGGGGGGGGGAGAGGGGGGCACTCCCACTAGGACAGAGGGGTTGGGGAGTCTCAATCCCGCTAGGACAGAGGGGTTGGGGTTTCTCAATCCCGCTACGACAGAGATGTAGGGGAGTCTCAATCCCACTACGACAGGGGGGTAGGGGAGTCTCAATCCCACTACGACAGGGGGGTAGGGGAGTCTCAATCCCACTAGGACAGAGGGATAGGGGTGTCTCAATCCCACTAGAACAGAGGGGCAGGGGTGTTCAATCCCACTAGGACAGAGGGGTGGGGTGTTTCAATCCTGCTTGAACAGAGGAGTAGGGGTGTACAATCCCATTAGGATAGAGGGGTAGGGGTGTCTCAATCCCACTAAGATAGAGGGGTAGGGGAGTCTCAATCCCACTAGGACAGAGCTGTTGGGGTGTCTCAATCCTGCTAGGACAGGGGGCTAGAGGAGTCTCAATCCCATTTGGACAGAGAGGCAGGGGTGTACAATTCCATTAGGACAGAGGGGTAGGGGTGTTTCAATCCAAATAGGACAGAGGGATAGGGGTATGTCAATCTCACTAGGACAGATAGGTATGGGAGTCTCAATTCTGTTAGGACAGAGGTGTAGGGGTAAGTGGTAGGGCCATATACCCCTTTAAACGAAGGATTTTCAGATGCACAGACCATTGTATTGTTTAGTTTAACATTGTTTAAACGTTTAATGGTCATTTTCTTTATTAAATGCATATAGAAAAAAACTAAGTTGAAGTTTTAGTGACACAAACACTACCAGGCTGAAAACCAGCTGTGCTCTGTCAGCAGCTCTGATAATCTACCGTGATAGATGATCAATAATAGCTTCAGCAACATCGCTGTTGGTCTTCTTTTTCATGGAGGTCATGGGATACAACACGAGTGGAAATGTCATGCACAGATTGGACTTGCTTGGTAACGTTATTCCATAGCTTTAGATTTCATACAAGCCAACGGGAATCACTGATGACATATGCAGTTGTTGAAGGCGTGTCCCAATTTGTAGGGGTTGACTTTCAGCCTTACCCCTTTCTGCTCCATATTAAGTGGCCAAGGGGTAGGGGTATAAAAGAGAAACACAATTGGGCCTTTTTCTTACTCTTTTGCATCTCATATGCTAACTGAGACCTGGACAGTGTTTGTCACCTCTGGGACAGTCACCCCTGGGAATATGGGCTTCTCTAAAATCACTGCTGATGTCTTTCCTCCTTGACACTGTCTTAATACACACCTGAATGGTGCAGATCAACAAACTTCCCCAAATCCTGCCTTTATGCTGGTGATCATGCTCACTGATGATGAGCTGATAAACTGCATCAGCTAATTGGTCTCTTAATTGGCCCAGAGGCTGTAATTGTATGTCATGTAGCACTGACTGTAATAACCAGCTGAAAACATCCTACTTTGTTGTTCAGTCTGTCCCTTTGACCTAGAATTAATGATAACATGATGTAATGTCCTGTGGTGTTAACACAAGGTTGTACCTCACTGAATTTAAAGACCCTGTAAAGACCAGATGATTTCTTTTAATCATGTGCTGGTATATAAAGCTTCATAGTTTTACCTCAGATCAGAATATCAAGTCTTTGACTTAGTTATGTAGGTTATTATCAACATATACTGTAGTTGTGAAGGTCACGGCTACACGTTTAAATTATCATGATTACCAGTAATATTATGGAAGCTGTCATTACAGATGATCAAAGTCATAGTTTCTATAGCTTATTACACGCATCTGGATTCATTAAAACAGTTGAAAATGTGCTCTTATTGTTGTTGGCCTGAAATGTTTGGGGGTGATTTGCCACCTTCAGCTCTTCTGCAGACATTTTACAAGCTTTCCAAATGAACATGCATCATTTACAAAAGGTCCTTCAGTCAGATGGAAAGTAAGCACAAGAATTATTCATCCGGAAAAAAGCACTTTGCAAGCTGCATGTGGGATCTGAAGAGATGATACTGAATTAGATCAGACCAGTTTACGTATGTGAGGGTTTCAGCTGGCTTTCTCTTAGGTGTGACTTATAATGGCTTCTGTTCTCTGAGAGGAGAGCTTGTTGTTGATCTGCCTGATCTCGGCCTTCTTCTTCTTTTCTGCTGAACAGATTAGAGCCACAGCTCAGAAAACACCAGCGTTGGCAAAGTCACTGTTTGTTGTGTTGTTGATCGAGTCTGAGTTGAAATCCTGCTGGTATGTGGGACGACAGCAGATACGACCATGACCCACGCAGACAAACATGTGAGAAGTGTGGACGATCCTGTATATGTGAAGCATGGATGATCTCCTCACAGAGCTGAATGTGATGGAGTGAGTGAGGCGGAAGCCTGGATGAGAGCTGGTGTAAACAGCTGCTGCAGGTTCCTGCTGCCTGCAGTCTTTTCTGGGGTCACATCAGTGGCAGCAGCAAATAGTTATTTACTGTTTCTTGGCTGTGTTGACTTCACAGTCAGACAGCAGCACGCAGCAGCCTGGCTTTTAAAGGAATAGTACACCCACAGAATAATGTCCGTTCATTTTCTACTCACTCTCATGATGAGCAAGACTGTGGAGCACTTTTTAATACCTCAAATGCAGCCAGCGATTGGACAGGTTTTAGTTTTCCCTCAACTTGCATGTACTGTAATGGCATTCACTGGTAACCGCACCAAAAATGTCCATAAAAGTCCACAAAACTTGTCAATATTCCTCCAAATTGCTCATCCAATGTAATCCAAGTATCCTGAGTGGGTAGCGGCAGAATTTACTCCAAACAACATTATTTAGTATATTTTTATAGCCTAAACACACTGTAAAAAGAGTATTTGAGCTGTAGTTGATATGAAGGGCTTATTCACGTTGATCTAACTTAAAGGTTGAATATGTAATACGGACAGAACAAGGTTGTAGTTGCAACGGCAACGGCAGAAAAACAACTCCAGCCGTTTGGGTGCCAGGCTCACTGCCGACACACAAGTGACCAACAGTCTGCAGCATGTCCAACAAGTAACACAGAGGAGTTTATAACTGACAGCTAATGCTAGCCATGTTAGCAAACAAGCTAGCTTACCGATCCAGGAGAAAAGTCGCCATTTCCGTGTTTTAACGCCGTGGAAAAAGTTTATGTGGGTCCATTTAGTGAAGTCTTCACCTAAATTTACTCCAGGTTTTGCTCTTCTCAGGTCACTCCTCCTCAGAAACAGATAACATCTCCAGGGCTCTGAAGCAGCTGCTTCACTCGCCATCTCCACGGTTTCCCCTGTACAAGCCTGACTATGACCAAAATATTGTTTCCACACAGAGATCGTATTTGACAACCTGCAATGGCGGCGTGTATTGGCTTAAAGACGTAATTATAATGCCATTATCGAACCCGTAAAAATTTATTTTATAATTACTTTTAGACTAAATATAATTTTTCTTGGAAATGTTGTACTTTCATTCTGCCCCCCCGGGGGGTATTTTTTAAAAAAAAAAAAAGTAATACAATATTGTTGGAAAGGGTTTGGGGTAAATATACCTAAAAATTTATTTTAAAAGGGTTAAAAACAATTCAGCAATTTCTTTCTTTTTTTAATTTAAAAAAAAATCAGTTTCAAGTAAATCAAAATTTATGGTTTCTTTCAACCAAATTACAAATTTAGTTTACGTTAACTTTTCACTTTTTTTTTTTCAGTTTTTCTCAATTTGTTTAGTTTATTCCAAGATGAAAAATTAAGTTTAAATTAAGTTAATTAAGTTAAATTAAGTAGCAAAGTAAAAAAAAAAAATGTTTCTTTGTTATGAATTATATATTTACTTTGTATCTAAGCTATTTTTTTCTTTGATTTAATGTTAAAAATTGATGTCCAGTAAATTTAAATTTATGGTTTCAACTAAATCACATATTTAGTTTGAGAAAAACTAAAAGAATTAGATGTGATAAGTTGACGCATATTTTTCTTCATTTGATCCAAAGTAACAATTTTTACAGTGACTACATGTAGCTACCGCGAGACCACGCCCTCGCGATTTCACAACACCATGGAAGCCACAGCAGACGAGATTGTGCGTTCTCTTTTTCTTTCTTCCTTAGTTTTAAATCAACAGCCAATCCCTCTTGTGTTTGTCCTCAGCTTGTTTGCTGTTAACACAATGTAAACAACAAATTTCTTCTTCTACGCTTGCATTATCTGCAGAGTACTGTAGACGTTGAACGCTGCGGCTTCAGTAGTGTTGTGAATTTACATGAATGCGCAAATTGAAACTACAATGTTCAACTTTTTAGGCTCTAAAAATATACTAAATGATATTTTTGGAGTAAATTCTGGACGCTACCCACTCAGGACACTTGGATTACATTGGACGAGCAGTATGGAGGAATATTGACAAGTTTTTGTGGACTTTTATTGACCTTTTTGGTTCAGTTGCTGCTGAATTCCATTATATGAAAGTTGGGGGAAATCGAAAACCTGACTGGGGCACTTTTTTAAAATCTCAAATGCAGCCGGAGATCAGAGTCTTGCTCAGCATGAGGGTGAGTAGAAAATGAACGCACATCATTTTGTGGGTGTACTATTCCTTTAATAAGACTGGGCTTCAGCTGCTTTTGTCAAATTTTGCTGATCAAGCTGGTTTTTCTGTGGGTTTTTTTTCAGCAGGGCAGCCAGCTGATGTAAGACAGCAGGTGACTGACTTACCACCTTTCCTGTAGCCGTAATCAAACACCTTAGTACTAAGCAAATAAGTAAGCTACTAGCCACGTAGCTGATGACACTACAGATTATTCTAGAATCGGAAGAATTCACAACCTGATGAGCCAATTTTTCTGCGCCTAGCCCCCGGCCCGCTCCGGAGTAAATTTTAATAAAATTTGACACCCTTTTACTCTACTCTTTCACCACAAAAATGTGTTTTAGAAGACAATAATAGACAAAATGGAGTTGATAAATTGTCATTTTAATTTAAAAAAAAATTGAAGGTGTCATCACCCGGAAATCCCACTTTTTCACGTTAAAACATGTGTATAGGAACGGCACCTCAGTTATAACGTGCCAGAAACTCCGGAAAGTGAAAGTAACGTCGTCTTTGAGTGGGGGCTCTCTCTTCTCACCAGAATCGGCCACAAGCACGCGCTCTCCACAGTACGCGAATTGAATTTCTTTCTCCGAATGACGTGGACGAGAGTGGCTGCTAACTGCTAAGCTAGCCTCTTTAGCGCCACCTAAAAGCAGCTGATTACCTGCCACGGAGGAGTTATGATCAGCTGTTATGACATGAACTAGAGAGGCTGCGAGCGAGCTGCTAAGCTAGCGTCTTTAGCGCCACCTGAAGGCAGCTGATTACCTGCCACAGAGTAAATCAGCTTTGTCAGAAAGGACGACTAGGAGGAGGAGGAGAGGGGAGATTGCCAAGCTGAGTTGCCTCGGCAGAAATTCAGCAGTTTTCAGTGCTTTAACAGGAGGGACACCTTTACCAGGGAGCAGTGGATTATATTTATCAGTGAGGATGTGCAGTCAGTAAGTGTTGCTACTGTGTAACTTATTATCTTTTGTGTCAGAGACCAGTAAACGGTGGCAGACAAGCGGACAAGCTGCTAATGTAGCTACAGAAGCTAACAGTGTTTGGTAAACTTCACGTCAGACATGATCCTCTCCATCAACCGTGCCGTTACGTTTTTATCACGTTTTTCTCTGTTGGGACATCATTTCCTGCACCTGCTCTGTCCTGATAAAACTTTGTTTTGACTTTGACGTTTGCCTCGTGAACGCACTTACAGACAGGTCTAACTCTCGTACGTATTCTTGCGACAAACAATAGTTGGGGATAAAAAGAGGTTAAAATTAGCTCATTAAATTTTCCTCCCACCCAACTAAAATTGAAAACTCATTTGAAGATAATTTAAGAAGGAATGTGTATGTGAAACAGCAGGTTATGACACCTTTAACTAACCACAAAATCAACAATGAAATGTTGACCATTATGTTGCTAAAACACATTCGCTGCACTCACGTAGAACAGTTCATACAGTTTTCACCTTTTGTCTTCTCTTTGACTCATCACTGACCCTCCTCATCATCACATGTTCTCCTCTCACCTGCTCTTATCTCATTATTTGCTCTTCTTTTTCTTCCTAATTTGTTCTCTTCTCTCCTATTTGTCCTCTTCTCCTCATCGCTTGTTCTCCTTTTCTCCTTCTCATTTGTTCTCTCTCCTCCTCATTTGTTCTCATTTTCTCCTCATTTATTCATTTATAGGTTTCACAAATCAGAAACTGAGCTTTAATTAATCTATAGAACATCTGAGTCCAGGTTTGAAGAGTGTAAATGTTGTAGTTTTTACACAGGACCTCGTTAAATGTTGTCAGTTGAAAATTATTTAAGTGGAATTACCCTTTAAGCCAAAATTGAAACAGAAGCTGGGAAAGGAGTTGGTGCTAACTTCAGCCTCGTTTTTTATGTTGGGGGGTTTCATGTTGACTTTTTCATATTGTTTTTAACGAGAAAAAATAGTCAACACTGACATCTTACCGTTTACTTTCCTGCTGAAAAGCTGAGGATGTAATTGCTGCTTTCCCTCATATTTTCTG
Source organism: Atherinomorus stipes (assembly GCA_023101725.1). Taxonomy (NCBI): domain Eukaryota; kingdom Metazoa; phylum Chordata; class Actinopteri; order Atheriniformes; family Atherinidae; genus Atherinomorus; species Atherinomorus stipes. Next base: position 482,294 of record JALJCO010009116.1, read on the forward strand.
TCCATCTTCACTCTCATTTGCTGACAGATACTTTATGGTGCTGTTTAATCTGACTGCTGCTCTCTTCTGCACATGCGCACACGGAGCTGACAAACTTACTTTAGCTTCGTCGGACATCAAAGATGGGGGCTAATCGGACCTCAGACTTCACACACACACGTTCACCCACACACACACACACACACACACACACACACACACGCTCACTCACACACCACACCAACAGGAGCTAGGCTGGACCTTTGCACATTGATGGTGTGTTTAAGTGCGGGTAAAAAGCTGGGTCATTTGGATTTTCATCGGATTTTTTTTTCAGGAAAAAGGCGATTAAACAGTAAATTCATACCCGGGGATAGACTCAAAACCAAATCGGCTGGCGACGGCGCTGATATTTAGTAAATATGTGAAGGAAGGAGACGGGAAGCCATATAAAGAGCCGACACCGACTTCGCTTCCCAGGATGTTTTCAGTCCTGAGCACTTTCATCTCTCCTGGACGTTCTTCCTCCTCCTCATCTTCCTCTCTTTGTCTCCACTTTAATCACTGTTCTGTGTTTCTTCTCCCACGAGCCAGCAGCACAGATGGCAGCACACACACAGACATTAAGAGGGTCAGATGGTTGGTGTTATCGCTTGGTTACTATCGCCACGGGAACCCAACATCTCAGCAGGCTCACAGCAGCCAATCAGACGTTCCCATGAGAAATCACAACGGGTGTGTGTGACTGTGAGATCTTCGGCATACCACCTTGCTACCCTAGAGAATGCCAGGCCTCTTGATCCTGGGAATGATGCTTTCTGCGCACACACACACACACACACACACACATGCACACACACATGCCACACACACACAATAGTCTTGTTCTTTTTTGTGATTAACCCGCTGGTATTCCTGAAATGCTGGAACAGACAAAACGTCCCACCTGAGACTTCCTGGATCTCTCAAGTACCATAGCAGCACACATACCATACATGTACACCCCCCAACTTCTCACTCCCCATACAACCAGTCACGTTTGTTCATATACCCCACATGTCTGTGGTGGTGGTGGGAATCAAATGCAAATGGACTTTCGATACAGTTTTTTTCTGATCCGATCTGATCGGATCCGATACCCGGGCTGAGCATATCGGTCGATACCCGATATTGATCCGATACTACTTAGGGCTGGGCAATAATTCGATAACGATATATATCTGTCGAAAAGGCGTGCCTGCAATAGATAAATAAGAGCCTCTATAGGAGGTTCGATAGGAAAAAAAAAAGTCTCCCTTGTTTTTCATTCCAGCCTATCATGTAGCTTAATACTACAGTCATGACTCCCTCCTAACCAATCACAAGCGCAGACCCAGGCACGCTCTGCCTCGAGGTCCCTTGTTAAAAAAGCAACAAATTAGATATAATTTTACTTCATATTATTTACTAACAAATAAAATGTGCATTAGCAATCGTAGAACGGAAGTGACTAATGGCTGGAACTGTTGCGTATGATATTGATAAAAAGAGAAATGACTGGATCGGAATGCTGGATCGCCCTCATTCATCCCATATCTGATCCAACTAATTAATCAATATTGGAGCCGAGGGCCGATCCGGGTATTGGATTGGTGCCCCTTTAAGTAAGTAATGCTCCCTAACTTACTTAAAATAATACTTAAGCTAGGTTTCAGTGCTTGTAGGAGGCTAACTAAACAAACTAACCAGCTCCTTTAAAAGAATTAGGGGCAGGAATTGTGAAAGAATAAACAAGCATGTCCAGTTTTTAATGCTAATGGGGGATGAAGCGCTAGAAAAAAGCCCACCCACGTCTCTCTCCGTTGCCTTGAACAGGCTGTGTGCTGCATAAAGCGCTGCAACTCCTTGGCGGCTGAATTTCCTGCGCTGTCCTGCGGATGTGACGTCATTGATGCTGCATCTGCGTCCCCATCAGTTTTGATACAGGAAGAAGACGGTCGCGGTGAATTCAAACACTGTGCGATAGTTAGGGATTCCTCTGCCGTCAGCAAACGATCCAGATCAACTGAAAGAGACTAAAAAGTGGAACTACGAAGAAAAAGACTTTATCAGCAAAGTAAACGATGTTACAGCATCAGTTTGTGCACGCTCCTGTAACGGCTTGGCTGGTTGCTGCAGTTACCCACAGCGCCATTCGCGTCACTAGTGAGTCTTATTTCTTCACCCTGCCCCTACTGTAGATCCTAAGTAGAGTTATTCCAGGACCGATACCAGGATAAGAAATGCCTCTGATACTGCCAAAAATTCTGGTGTCTGTATCTGCAAGTACAGAGGTTCAGGAGTCCGATACCACATCATTTATTAAAATAGGTATGTGTTTACTTATGAGCTCTGTAGTGCTGACACAGTTCTTATTCGTTGCTTTTGACTTTGTTCTGTGATGAAACTGCTTTGAGAGGCGAGGAAGAACTGATCACCCGACACCTGTCAGACAAGGAGCTAATGCTAATCATGTGGGTGGTGGGGCAGGATTTCACACTGGATTCTCCCACCAGAAAGACTGCATGTAAAGATAAATGGCTTCAATTTGCCGTGTTCATTCATGTTTTACAGTTTGTTTGTTTTTACATAGTGGTATCAGTACTCGTTATCGGCCAATACCCACAGCAAAAGCGCTGGAAGTCAGTTGCAGGAGCAAAAAAAAAAATGGTATCGGAACATCTTTAGTTTAAAGACGCACTAGAAAACTTTTTGGAGTTTTCTCAGAGACGCTCTTATCGACGGAAAACTAGCATCCATCTCCATCGTACCTGTACTGTGATTCACTCCAGCCAGTAAAAGAGTCTTATCTTGACTCTTGTTCTGTGCCTTCCTCTCTTTCCTTTCCTCTCTTCCTTCCATGTTTTCTAGCATTTCTTTGCCGAATCCGCCATGATGCTCGTTCAAAACACCCGCTGTGATCACATCTGCTTCATATCCATTTGCTAGCATGTGATGCAGTACGCAAACAATACTTGCCTGCAACTTCACGCCACGTCCTGGATGTGGAAAAGTTGCATAGTGCGGTTTTCTAGCCTCGGGGCACCGCTGGGCAGTGACACTCTGTGTAATGGGCATAATTAATGTTGGCGTTCCATCAAAACGACTCAGAAAAAAAAATTTTTATATTTATTTTTTAATTATAACTTTTGCATTGTTTTTTATATTAAAAAGAGAAATACTTATTTTTCATTTTTGTTTTTCTTTATATTGAAAAGACACATATTTTTTTTATTTTTTTAATTTTTGCATTCTTTTTTATATTAAAGAAAAATTTTTTATTTTTACTTTTTGTTATTGTTTAAATTGTAAAGAAGCATTTTTATTCTTTAATTTATTTATTTTTATTTTATATAAAAAAGAAACACATTTTATTTTTTTTATCAAAAGAGAAGCATTTTTATTTATTTATTTGTTTATTATATTGAAAAAGAAGCACATTTATTTATTTTCTCATTGTTTTTATTTTATACAATAAGAAACATTTTTATTTATTCTTTTTATTTATTTGTTATTATTTCTCTATATATATACATATAAATTAAATACAATATTTTTAAGGTCAAAAAGTTATGCTGTGGGTCTTCAAGGGTCAATGTGTACAACCAAGCAAAGTGCTCCGACTGCAGCCAAGATACTAGGGCTGGGAAAAAATATTGATACACTGAAATATTGTGATATTTTCAGTATGCTGATATCATATCGATATTAAAAAAATGTGGTATCAATCTATTTTACTGACGAGGTCTTGCAAGATTTTGTTTCTCTGTTATAAGATCTCATGAGTTTTCATGTAATCTTGCAAGATTTCGCAGAAAGATGAAATATCGCGAGATTTCATTGATAATAAAGATCAATATCATGTTTTTAAATATCAATTTGAAATCTGCATATTAAAATATCAGGATACTTCAGTGTATCAATATTTTTTCCCAGCCCTACAAGATACCCTGCAAACCAGGAGTAATTGGTTTATTTCTATTTTGCAGATCCACTGCTCATTTTCAGCTAAATTAAAGTCCTTGTTTATTTTAATTGGCTGTTTTTCCCACTCAAATGACATGACAGTTTTAACACTCTCCGCCTCCATTCAGAGAAATAAGATATGTTTCCTCAGGATTTCAACCAGAGACTTAATCTCCCCCATCACTAACCGCTGCTTTTAGTGGCTGTCTCTTCCTCTGCCCTGGTATCTGGTCTATCACGGACCATTATGGATCATTCATTTGGGGATAGCTGATGGCACACCTAAGTACATTTCTGTCCTAGAGATGATTTTCTCTACAATCAACTGGAAAGATCGGCCTCATCGAGCAGGCAGCTATATGGAAAACCTCTTGGTAGAAATACAAGAGATTTTTATGTGCAGTAAAAAGACACAAAGTGTAAAAGTGAGACTGTGATAAGCCTCTTAAGGGCTGCGATTGGCAGTTTGTACTACTTGCTCTTATCTTTATTGTATTAACACAAACTGAAGTGAAAACTCTGCCAGTTCATAAATCATCTGCTATACTTGCAGAGCATTCTCTGAGACTGGAAAGGGAAAATTAACCAAAATTATCCTTTAAATCTGTTTTTCCCTCAACAAACATGATGGAAAGCCAACGATTTGTTGCAATGCTACCATCGTATCCGTAGAGACTAAAAGCTTTCAGTTTGATGGATCTGCAGCTGATTGGTACTGGAGCTATGTTGCTCTAACCGTACAGAAAATGTCCTTTTTGCATTTGACAGAATTCTGCTTTGACTTCTTGTGTTAATTTGCAGGTTTTTTTTTAATTTATTTAAATGCGCAGTTATATTTTTACAGGTTGACAGGTTGATGTTGATATTCCACGACAAATAAGACATTTATGCTCATCTTTTTTCATTTTGTTTTATTTATTTAAATATGGGGCATGTTAATGTAGAATTTAATGAAAATATTAAGGGGGCAAAAATCCATCATTCTATCGATACATTAAAAAAATATATATGGATGCTAAATCTATCCAAAATCCCCAAACTGGCCAAAAATTAATATCAAACCCACTTTTATTTTGAAAATGGCCTAGTGACTACTTCATTTAAAGTGCATGTTCCATGTTAAACAAATGTAGAAGCCCTTGTAGTGTATCAGGTCCACACTGAACATTGCCAATGCAAAAATGTACAAATACCCGTCGGACGGGGCTTTCCTGACAGGAAATTCCTGTCACTCCGTGTGAAACAGCGCGCCCAGCAACAAACCGGAAGTGACGTAGGCGTAGGTGAACGCTCCCGACTCTACTGATAAAAACATGGATCACAGCAGGAGGAGGCGACTCTGGTTCGTTCGCTTTAATAATGTGATTCTAAAAACCAAAGACAAATTCCTCCTTGTGGGACTATAAAGTTTCTCATTTCTTATTCTAAATTTTAAGATTATGGTGATCTTGTCTGTCCTTCTGAGCAGTGCATGTACAGTTGCGCACTTTTCCCGTGTTCTCTGAGCACAGCAAATGCAGCACGTGAAATAAAATCCAACTCGATTAAATTAAAGACACAATTTATTTTGAACTATTTTGCAAAGCAGCCAATTGAGTGACAGGTGCAGAAAGCAGGTAACAGCAGGAAAACAGTGATTAACAGTGTCCAGCATGATGTGGTTCACACATGCAGCCAATCAGTGACAGGGCATACAGCACTGTCAAATCAGCATCACAGAGTTAAACATTTAAAACAGGATTGATTATAAAGGAGGAAAATCACTGATCTGAGTGAAGACAAGCCGTGGAGCGCCGAGCTTTCCTTCTGACATCCTGTTCCACGAACGTCTCAGAGCGGAGCGCCTGTTGTGGTTGGATCCTCACTACAGTCGACTACAGAAGCATCGCAGCATAGGGGATTATCACGCTTACCGGAAGTTCCCGGATTTTGACACTTCCTCTTCCGGGCCATGTTAACGACAGCCGTTCCTGCTCTGTTATACTGTTTAAATCGGATAAACTCCAAACATACTTAAGTTTTCATTCTAGACTGAAATGATACTGGATCAAAAGCTGGATCAAAGCTATCGAATCGCCGCGGTGAAGGGCCGAACTTTATAGTAAAACACGTTTGTCGCCGGTGGGACACAACGCCGGCACTTCACAGCATGCTAGCATTAGCCAGCTAGCGTTTACTGACGTGCTTAACATTGTGCGTCTTAAAACACACAAACATCTGAAAATCGGGTCTGTACCTCCCCGTTTCCAGTGGAACAACTGGGGACTGCCAAGAAAGGAGACGCTCTCAGATGCTTGTGTGTTTTCAGCCGCACAAAGTTAGGCACGTCATCAAGCTGGCTAATGCTAACCTGCTAACAGTAGTCCGCCGACTACTACTCTGTTAAACTTTGTAAATCGGATAGACGCCAATGCCAAGTTTTCATTCCAGACTGAAGTGATGCTAAGGAAGAAGTGGATTAAAAAGACCGATCCGCCGCGGTGAAGGACCGAACTTTAACGACACACGTTTGTTTGTGGCCGGCAGTCTGCGCAGTCGTGTTAGCTGGTTAGCATTAGCCAGCTCGATAACGTGCCTAACTTTGTGCGGCTGAAAACACACAAGCATCTGAAAGCGTCTCCTTTCTTGGTAGTCCCCAGTTGTTCCACTGGAAACGGGGAGGTACAGACCCGATTTTCAGATGTTTGTGTGTTTTAAGACGCACAATGTTAAGCACGTCAGTAAACGCTAGCTGGCTAATGCTAGCATGCTGTGAAGTGCCGGTGTTGTGCCCCACCGGCAACAAACAAACGTGTGTTTTATTATAAAGTTCGGCCCTTCACCGCGGCGAATTGATCGCTTTGATCCACTTCTTCCTCAGTATCATTTCAGTCTAGAATGAAAACTTGAGGTATGTTTGGAGTTTATCCGATTTAAACAGTATAACAGAGCAGGAACGGCTGTCGTTAAAATGGCCCGGAAGAGGAAGTGTCAAATGTTTCAACTTCCGGAAACCGGAACGCGGAAGCGTGATAATCCCCTATTGCGATGTTGCTGCAGTTACGGCATTTAAAGTGAAGAATAGATGAGCAAAAGGTTATTTAGCAATCCGACCCTGTCGTGCTGCGCTTTGATCACTTCCCCAGACAGGTAGACCGACTATGGAGAAGAAAAATGTGCGATGAACACGGAGCATTCAGTTCTGCGTGGGCAGATTCATTTGCTTTCACTGCTGACCAGATTATTTTGTGTAGCTACATTCATATTTTATGAAATAGCTTTTTTTTTATTTTTCAGGTAGACCGCTTACAGCACGCGCCAGTAAAAGGATGAGGGTGCACAGACAGGACGGCATGTTTAGTTTGCTGTCGGTGGATAATTTAACTTTAGCATCCTTTTTCCCCTCCATAAATACAAGGACTCAAATAGGCATTTTCTTGAAATTAACCCTTAACCCGACATCTTTTTCCAAGTTTAAAATGTTTTAACTGCATGCAGAAATGTAATTTCTGAGGGTTTTTTTTTTTATAACTCATCCATTTAGATGTTAATTAATCTTGAAATTGCGCATAATTAGGAGTGTGTCCTTTTGATTGACAGGCAGCAGACCGTTAGCCATGGAGGCTAATAGTTAGCTCCCTGCTAGCTCCCAGGAAAGCCTCAGCCTGTAGCAGAGTTGCACGACGGTGGTTTTTAGCTGGTTAACAGCAAATCTGAGCGTGTCTTACTGTTTAACTGTCTATCTTTGTTCTTTCCTGTTCACTTCCGATTCGCTCAGTTAGCATTAGCTGCCCTGTCTTTGCCCATGTTAGGGGAGTGACGACACACAGTGGGAAACGCCCAACTGGCTTCATTTTCCCCTCATCAAACGTGAACAGAAACTATGTCATTTTTTTCCCATCTTTGAAAGAAAACAACAACATTGTTAATTACTTGTAATATTGTTTCATATCGTTTCATATCAATTGACGGATCCTAAATTGAAATTGAATCAAAATCTTATAGTCACTAAATTTGAGTTATCGACAAACATCAAATCGCGATACGCTGTATCGATATATCATATTGTGATTAAACCAGTGATTTACACCCCTAATAAATATGCAAAATAATAGCCGATGGCTAATTTCCATCTTTGGTCCGTAGACTGGGACCTTCCTCTCCGTTTACACTTACTCATCCTGTCCAGCACCGTGTCCATTTCTTTCTAAATCCCCTCATAGATCTGGTCTGGGTCTCCATGGCAGACAGCTTGATTCCTCCGTGACCTCCTCTTTATTTCTCTTCATCCAGCTCATCCTGTCACACCGCTGCTGCTTTCATTTTCTTTGTGCAGAGAGAAAAATAAGCAGCCTGGGCTGACCTGCATCGTTTACCGACACTGATCTGTACTCTGACCTGATTCATGTCTGAAATAATCACAGACTTCAAACATCAAGCGTCTGGACATTTTATTTTGTTTGTCTACGTTCTGCAATATGGTTATTACTATTATGGTTATCATCAACATTTTTTTTTTTTTTTAACTTAATGTCATTTTTGGGAGAATCTGTCCTTACTGGGACATAAAACAAGCCCCATTCCTCAAAATTTTTATACTTGAAGATGTCTGTTGATGTATGTATTTAATGGTATGAAATAGAGTACCCCACATACATGTACTCTACAAAAATAAAATATATTTCACCATATATTACTTGAAATATATTGTAATATATTATTTTCCCAATACATTTCCAATAGATTATATGTTAAATACATGGAATTATATAATGACGACACATGTATTATGCAATATATTATCTATTCATGTAATTTATTGCAATATATTTCAAAACATACAAATGATTGCCGCTTTCCATAGATTTGAATATATTAAACATAAATATAATATATGTGTTTATTTATCCAAAAATATATTTAACTTTATATTTATCAATATCCACCATCATGTATTGCAATTTATAATGGGAAATGTATTGGTAATATATGTTAAGATATGGTGTCGCATGTGTGGAAAACTATATGGAAACATATAAATGAAATATATGTATAAATACATGAGCAAAATATGGTAGAATATATTTAAAAAATGGATGTCTTATGATTTTTTGGGTTTACCGATATTATCGGGTGATATAGGCATTAAAATGTGATGTCGGAAAATATAGGTATTGGTTTTTTGGACCAATATTTTTAAGAACAAAATCTTGTGAGATTTCGTTTGGAAATCTTCATGGGATTTCACAATGGAACAAAATCTTGCAAGATCTTGTTCCATTAGCATTGGTCCAGCATGTATAAAAGTCCCTGTTATCCTGCAGAACTTCATATCCCAGCATTCCTTTTACCATCATGTGACTACGGAGCAGCTGCTGCTGCTGCAGACTGACTTGCTTTGAAGCTGCTGATAGTATGTCTGGTTTTAAGTTGTTGGTTAATTTACCAAGATGTCAGAAACATTAGAATTGCCACATGTTGGCTAATACCTGCTAGCATCTGATATCTGGCAGCCAGATGTCCAAAATGAACTCCTCTGGCTGAGTTAAGGATATTTTGGGATCTTTGCTCTCAGAGCAGAATATATTTGTATTTCTCAAAATATGAGATACAACCTCACAGTTCTCTGCATATATCGGTATCGGTTGATGTCTGATATCGTATTTTAAGAGTTGGACAATATCAGATATCAGATATTGGTAAAAAAAAAAAAAAAAAAAAAAAAAAAGCCAATATTGAAAATCCCTAATTTTAAATGTATGTAATATTATATGAAAATATATGGGAATATATGTACATTTATCTGTTCAAGATATGGTAGAATACATTTTTAATATATGTAAAATAATATGGAAATGTGTGATATATTCATATGAGCAAACCTTTATCAGATTATTAACACAGTGTAATGGGTACCTATCAAAAGCTTATCAGCTCCACAATCTAACACCAAATTGGATCCTTTTCTTCCAGAACTGCTTTCATTTTTGGTGCGATATACAACAAGTTGTTGGAAACATTTCCCAGAGATTTTGCTTCATATTGACATTAACTGTTGCATCAGATTATTTTAAAAAAGTTTTCATTCACAATAGTGGAGAGGCAGAACATAAAGATGGCAATAAAGCAGTATTTGGCATCTCCATCATCTTTTCATTCCTTTGATATCCTTCACTTATTTTCTCTCTTCTTTTGTCTCCTTTCTTTTCCTCCTCTCATCTTTCAACACTAATGGCAGTGAAGCGATATCTACATGACACAGAAAATAATGCCTGATTATTTTGTGACTACTGGAGGAGAAAATGCGAGGAGCTGCGGGATGGATGCAGAGAAAGAAAGAGAGTGTGAAAAGATTGCATAAAAAGAGAGGGAGGAAGCAAAATCCAATCAGCTCTTGTGGTTCTGTTGACGTGTGGAAAGAAAGAATAGATGGAGGGAAAAATACAATGAATAGGACAGATTAAAGATGAGGGTAAGCTGGGGGTAGGCCATGTCGCTCGGACCTCTGAGATGGATGGAGAGAAGAAATTAAAGTGGTAACAAATAGATAAAGAAATACTATGAAGAGAGAAGGAGAAGAGATAAAACTCAATCAGCCTGGATGGTTTGTAGACGGCCGTGGAGGAAAGATGGCAAAGATATGGATGGATGGAGGGAGAGAGAGAGGAAGAGAAGAAAGAGGGTAAGAGATGGGAGGGTCAAGCGAAGGGCAGAAGAAGTGAGGGAGAGAGGGGAGGAAGTGTGTCAGCCATGACAGATTTGTATTCCACGGTGAGCGTCTGACCTTAGCAAACCCATCACACACACACACACACACACACCTACAAACACACACTCTTTATCTCTCACACACAGAAATGCTTTTACTCTGTTACCTCTGCTCTGTCTCTCCTCTCCACACACACACACACACACACACACACAAATCAACACTCCTTACTCTACAACTGACTGGAGTGGGCATGTAGGAGGGGGATGTCTGTTGCCATGGCGATGGTAGCCTTCTCTCCTCGACTATCCTCTATCATGTGAGGACCAAACGTGTGTGTGTGTGTGTGTGTTTGTGTCGGACAGGTGGAGATACATATTAAGAGTGAGCCTAAGAGCAAACGACATAATCCAGATGTGTGTGTGTGTGTTCCTGTATATGCTACATTGTGAGGGCCGATATGCGTATTTGACCAACAAAGTGAGGTGACTTTTGAAAAGTGAGGACATTTTGGCCGGTCCTCACTGAGAAAGACCACTTTATGAGGGTCAGGATTTGGTTTTAGAGTTTAGGTTAGTATTAGGTTTTGGTTAGGGTTAGGACAAGGGTTAGGTTTAGGCAATCAGCTGTGATGATTAGTTTTAGGGGCTAACGAATGCATTATGTCAATGAATGTCCTCACTAACATAGAAGTGCAAGGATGTGTGTGTGTGTTCAGGTGTGTGTTCTTCGCATCACAGGTTGACATTTATCCCAGGAAGGAAAAAAAAAAAACCATCACAAATATCACTGTATATCTGTCATATTTTGCACATACACTGCCCCCCCCCCCCCCAAAAGTTGCCACCTGGATTTAACTAAGCAAATACGTACGAGGCTCCTATTGGTTAATTACTGCATGGGGGATTATCTTTCAGCTGACAACAAGTTATTTAACCCCCTGGTGCAATGAGTTGCTTCTCATTTCCTAAAAAACCATGCGGAAAGACACATCCGTGGTCTTGGAAAAGATGTTCGTCTGTCTGAGAAGGGTCAGATCATTGGCAGCATCGACAGAGAAAACATCGAAGGAGATGCAGAAACTACTAAACATGGGATCAGAACTGTCCAACGCATTATTAAAAACTGGATGGATTGTGGGGACCCATCATCTTCCAGGAAGAAATGTGGCCAGAAAAAAATCCTGAATGATCGTGATCAGTTTGGTGATATCAAATCAAAGAAAGACAACAGTAGAACTCAGGGATATGTTTAATAGTAAAAAGTAAGAGCATTTCCACATGCACAATGCAAAGGGAACCCAAGGGATTGGGATTGAACAGCTGTGTAGCCGTAAGAAAACCACTAATCAGTAAGGCTAGCTGGAAAAAAGGCTTCAATTTGCTAGAGAGCATAAAGATTGGACTCTGGAGCTATGGAAGGTCATGTGGTCTGATGAGTCCAGATTTACTCTGTTCCAGAATGATGGGCGCATCAAGGCAAGAGGAGATGCAGATGAAGTGATGCAGCTGTGGTCAGACTCTACCATCATCAATGCAAGATCTTGATAAAAATGAATGCAACACTGGATGGAAATAAATGTTGAAATTGCAGAAGCTTATGGAAACAATGCCACAGCGAATGCTGCTGTAATGAAAGCCAAAGGGACCAAACATTAGAGTGTATGATCTTTTTTTTGGTGGCAAATTTTTTTTAGGCCAGGCAGTGTATTTGTGAAGAGGAAAGAGGTGAAAAAATAAGAGTGAATTGGACCGTGGAGACCGGCCAGTTCAATAAGTTGAATCCAGCATGTCTTTCTTTTTCTATGAGAAGTTCGTCTTGATGCCATCTTACACACCTGTAAACCAGGGCTCCAGACTGATACCTAATAGGGCGCATATGCGACTTAATTTCTTTAAAGTGCGAGTCAGCAGTAAAAAGTTATACAAATAAGGCAAAGAAATTGCAGATTAAAATATTTCTTCAAATATCAAGTGTAGACCATTGTTATTTTTTACATCAGGTAAAACTATGGTACGTAAATTAACACAACTATCATTATGATGAAGTCATGTATTAATACCATGTTATACAAAGAAAAGGTGGCGCTACCAACTGAAAAGGTGGGTAGCACCGGTGCTACATGTGAAAAAGTTTGTCTGGAGCCCTGCTGTAAACACATCTTAAAGACCCACAATGCAACTAGCAGCAGTTTTCTCAGTGACGCGCCCCCTATCGGTGGCTAAACTAGCATCCATCTTTATTGTCCCTGTACTGTAACATCACTCCAGTCAGTAAAAGACACAGTCTTATCTTGACGCTTGTTCTGTCCCTTCCTCTCTTCCTCCAGTAATGTTTCCTTGCGTTTCTTTGCTGAATCCTCCATGGTGCACGTTCAAAACACCCGTTGTATTCATATCTGTTTGTTAGTACGTGACATGGTGCGCAACCAATAGTCAGCTTCCACATCCCGGATACAAAAGTTACATAGTGCAGTTTCTGAGCCACGGTACGCCCCTGGCAGTGACTGCTCGAAAATGTGCATAATGAATGTTAAAACAAGTCAAAAACACTGATTTTTAAGGTCTTAAAGTTACGTTATGGGTCTTTAATGGAAGTGCGTTACATAACAGGTATTAATCAATTATAGAGGTTGCTATGCAACAAAGCAGGAAAAACACCAGGAAGGGTGAATGATCCTGCAAGACACAAATTTCCTTCTTTTTCTCTCTGTCTCCTTCATGTTGCACATTGCTGATACTCTTGTCATCCACCTCTTCCTGGTCACCTTCCTCCCTTGCTTCTCTTCACCTCTTGCTCCTCATCGTCCATCTCTCCTCTTCGTCCTCTCCTGTGGCTTCTCTTCCTTTTCTCACTGACAGGAGGGCACAATTCTGACTAAATAAGAGAAACCTCCCACATAACAAAACAAAAGAAGGTGTGGCAACAAGCTGTCTGCCGAGTGTCATTTCAATCCACAGCAAGCAGCGACCTGGTGACGCCTGGAAAGGGATCAAAGCACTGGGGACGATGGATTTAATGGAATTCAGCCCAGTAACACCAGGCTGACATGAAGAAAGGGAAAGCCACAGACAGGAAAGCATAGAACATATACTGTGTGTGTGTGTGTGTACATGTGTGTATATATATATATATATATATATATGTGTATATGTATATATGTATATATGTATATATGTATAAATTCACGGTTCAGTTCAATACTTCAGTGTCACGGTTAGATATTTTTTTGATACAAAAAAAAGCCTTTTAAATGTGCCAATGTGCTTTTGTTCACAACAGCTTACCATCAGGTTAAAACCACCGGATCCACTGAGTTTTCAACACAGAGTTCATCGGCAGAACACAAGTTGATCAAATATATTGAAAATTCTGTATTATTCAATATTTGATACATGGTGTCCATGGATTGAAACACATCCGAACGGTTCACTTTAATATGAAAGTATTGTTGCACCCCTAATATGTATGTATCTATATATATTAACTTTTCACTCTTTGTTTCATTGCAGCCATTTGCCAAAATCAAAAAAGTTGATTTTATTTCTCATTATTGTACACTCAGCACCCCATCTTGACAGAAAAAAGCTGAAATGAAAGAAAGAAAGAAAAACTGATATATTACATGGTCATAAATATTTAGATCCTTTCCTCAGTGCTGAGTAGAAGCACCCTGTTAGCCAGTACAGCCATGAGTCTTCTTGGGAATGACACAGCTGGATTTGGGATCTTCTGAGTTCTTCCTTGCAGATCCTCTCCAGTTCTGTCAGGTTGGATGGTGAACGGTGGTGTTCAGCCATTTTCAGGTCTCTCCAGAGATGCTCAGTTGGGTTTAAGTCAGGGTTCTGGCTGGGCCAGTCAAGAATGGTCAGAATTGTTCTGAAGCCGCTCCTTTGTTATTTCAGCTGTGTGCTGAGGGTCATTGTTTTACTGGAAGGTGAACCTTCAGCCCAGTCTGAGGTCCTGAACTCTGGAAGAGCTTTTCTTCCAGGATCTCTGTACTTGGCCGCATTCATCTTTCCTTCAACTGCAACCAGTCGTTCTGTCCCTGCAGCTGAAAAACTCCCCCATAGCATGATGCTGTCACCACCATGTTTCACTGTTGGGATGGTATTGGGCAGGTGATGAGCAGTACCTGGTTTTCTCCCACACATATTGTTTAGAATTAACGCCAAAAAGTTCAATCTTGGTCTCATCAGACCAGAATCTTATTTCTCACAGTCTGGGAGTCCTTCATGTGTTTTTTTTTTTTTTTTTTTTGGCAAACTCTATGCGGGCTTTCATATGTCTGCACTGAGGAGAGGCTTCCATCGGGCCACTCTGCCATAAAGCCCCGACTGGTGGAGGCTGCAGTGATATTTGACTTTGTGGAACTTTCTCCATCTCCCTACTGCATCTCTGGAGCTCAGCTACAGTGATCTTTGGCTTCTTCTTTCCTCTCTCACCAAGGCTCTTCTCCAACGATTGCTCAGTTTGGCTGGACGGCCGGGTCTAGGAAGAGTTCTGGTCGTCCCAAACTTCTTCCATTTAAGGACTATGGAGGCCACCGTGCTCTTAGGAACCTTTAATGCTGCAGAAATTCTTTAGTAACCTTGTCCAGATCTGTGTCTCGCCACAATTCTGTCTCTGAGCTCCTTGGACAGTTCCTTCCACCTCATGATTCTCATTTGCTCTGACATGCACTGTGAGCTGGAAGGTCTTATATAGACAGGTGTGTGCATTTCCAAATCAAGTCCAATCAGTTTATTTAAACACAGCTGGACTTCAATGAAGGAGTAGAACCATCTCAAGGAGGATCAGAAGAAATGGACAGCATATGAGTTAAATATGAGAGTGTCAGTGCAAAGAGTGAATACTTAGAAGCATGTGATATTTCAGTTTTTCATTTTTAATATATTTGCAAAAATTTCTGCATTTTTTTTCCCTGTCAAGATGGAGTGCTGAGTGTGCAATAATGAGAAATAAAATTGACTTTTTTTCATTTTAGCACATGGCTGCAATGAAACAAAGAGTCAAAAGTTTAAAGGGATCTGAATACTTTCCTTACCCACTGTATGTATATGTGTGTGTATATATATATATATATATATATATATATATATATATATATGTATATGTATATATATGTATGTATATACACACACACACACACACACACACACACACACACACACACGTATATACATACATACATACATACATACAATACAGGGTGATGGGGAAGCTGAAGCCTTTCCAGGCAGGTATGTTACCTTCAGCATAACTTATTTTTCTTATTTCCTTTGAAAACTTAAACTTAACCCATTGTAAAAACTTCAGCTGTCCCACAGGAATATTGATTAGTGCAGTTTACTATAAAGCAGCTAATTCAGGGGCTCAGCATAGACTAGCCGTATTTGTAGGCACTTCTGTTCAGAGCAGCTGTCAGTCACACAGTGCTGACACAGTGCTGAAAGATTTTTTGAAGTGACACCTTTATTTCTAGCCGGTCTTCCACTTGATATTCCTCATGCTTCCTGCTACTCTGCAAGGCCTTGTGCTTGTTATACAGACTGTTGTAGCATGGCAAAATCATTTCATCATAACTAGAACTTGTTGGGTTGTTTTTATTTTCTTTTTGGTGTGTCTTGTGTCCTGAATGGAAAAATGAAGTTGAGACAACCATCAAAAAGCATCTAGAGTCCTTAAGGTTCAGTCCTAGGTAACTGCCATTAGCCCACATCTGTCTTCATACGCAGATTTCATTTCTGAATAAATGTTTGTCCAGGAAAACCAAACACAGATTTAGTGGGGATAGATAGTCTTGTCAGATAGACACCAACAGGCATCCTTCTTTAAGTAAATGCTGAAAAATCCCAATTTTAACATGTATTTAGGCCATGAGTTTGCAACAAACATGCCATGTAGCCCTTCCCATCACAGCTGCTGCACATAATTCCCAAGTGCATGGCATGCCATTGCTTTCCTGACAGCTAAAGAAAATATTCAAACTTGATGAAGAAACCTCTCTCTGGCTGTTTCAGTCTTGTACCACAGCCTCTGCAGAAAAACACTGATATTAGAGGAAGAGGGAGGGAATTAATGTGAATGTCTTCACTTAGTTTGCATATGAGGTCTAACCTTAATCAACTTATTTATCATTTTTTAATAGTTCACTTCTCTTGTCTGCGGCCATGTGACTCCTCATCCTCCAGCGGAGCAGTATTTTTCTATGTACCACCCCTTCTATTTCTGTCTTTCTATCTGCATGAAAACCTTCTGAAAGAATGGAGGTATAAGGGGAAGAAGAAGAAAATATTCATCTCCTTTTCTCTTTCATCTTTTACCTTTATTGGCCTTTAATAAGCAGAGAAAGTAGAAGCTCTTACAACCCCAATTCCAAAAAGTTCTGACATAGTTTAAAACTTCAGTAAAATCAGAATGTAATGATCTCCAAACCTCATCAACACATATTTTATTCCCAGTAGAGCAGAAACATCCTATCAGATGTTGAAACTGAGACATTTTACCATTTCAGGGAAAAGGTAAATGAGGCAACTGTGAATCTGATGGTAGCAAGATGTCTGTAAAAAGTTGGAACCTGTTGTTAGTGACCTGTTATTAGCCGAAAAGACAGAACTACATGTTTATGGAAAAAAAAAATTGATAGAAAAAAGAAGATTCAGCATTTGATAATGAATGAGAAGACCAGAAATGATAGAAGGACCTCAGATTTTTGGTCCATCCAGGATTTAATATGAGCTAGACGAGCTGCAAGACTGACAAGCCTGCTGGGATTTGTGGGATTAACAGCATACAGCTGCATGTCATCAGCATATAATGGTCATTTACAACATGGGCCTGAACAAGCTGGACAATGGCATGTCAATAGAGAACAGAAGGTGGCCAAGGACTGAGCCCTGTGGTACTCCAAAGTTGAACTGAGCTACTGAGAAGGTAAAATAATTCAAAGTGAATCATTCAAAATGAATATACATACATATAAAAACAGACAGGGAGACCATATTATGGAAGTCTGAGATTTCAATTAATAAACTTAAACTTTTACAGACAATTTCAAATGTGTTCTAATTTCTCAAATTATTGCATTAAGCATTGTTATATGGCCCATATTTAGTCATTTTTTTCATTTCTATGGCATACACTATCAAAATGTATTTACTTTAATGTATGTCCAGCTTTAGTGAAACAAACAGTCATCATTTACTGCCCTGCATAAACAGACACCTTCATTAATAAGCTCCAGTTGTCCAAAACTCATCCAACATTGTGAACATTGCCCACATTAGGGCAGAATGCAGTTTTCCCTGAATTGTATTGTCTATAAAAGCCAATATGAGGTGCAGTTGTCTGAGAGTTAAGGCCTTTTCACACTGGGACCGATGCGAATAAAGGGCACAAAATTGCGAATAATTCAGAGGAAAAATATTGCCGCATTCGTCTATACACACCTTGCTCCGACGCAAAATTACGAAGATGCAAGAACAAATTTGCATCTGTTATTCCAGAGGAACGTGAGCACATACAGCAGTGACGGAGGGAGAGGCGGCTGCAGGTAAACGTTTGGATGCTGATTTCACTGTGGAGATGCCAAATGCGGGTTTTAAATATGATTCCTAATAACCTGGAACAGTAACAACATGTAGGGAAACCCTGTTACTTCAGCGGTGATATTTTTTCCCCTTGCCAAACAAGATGCTGCGATACAACGACGACAACTCATGTGCCATACAGTAGCAGCAACCAAGCGACACTTCTCTCTTTCTTCCTTTCTCTTTTTGTTTGCGACCAGCTCTGTGACGGTCAGAGAGCCTTCTCTGATTGGTGGATTGTGTATCTGTCGGTGCGAATATTAAGAAAATCAACCTCAGTTTGAAAAAATAAACGTGACAAAATCGCAAGATGGAATTTTGTCACTGATGTGAACGCTCCCGTTGACTTGACATTAATTTGATTAAAGATTTTGCCATGCGAATCTTTCGGACTCGAATATTAAGAGTAGGAGTGTAAAGGCCTTTACTGTAGCCTGAGCTCCAGTCATTAGGGAAATATCCATCGCTGCGTGACTCCAACAATACAATAATTATACACTTCCTTGTATTATTAAGCCTTTTCTTATGCCCTGCTGTCTACAGTAATTTGTTCATGCACATAACAAATGTTTTCCAAGAAAAATCCTGTATAACTGACAATTTGCATTTAAGTTCCAGAAATTATACCATAGTCCATATGAGCGAGCACAAGATGTAGTTGCAGGAAAGCACCTCACAACCCTGCGAAACATATGCACAACAGAACAAAGAAAGACAAAGGATTATTAGCAGCAGTCGTTTCCAGGCATCATTTTCAAGAATTTTTCCTGTAAAAGCATACGCAGAGAGGCACCCATCCATATAATAACCACAGCCTATCACTTGATATACAGTAGATGCACTTTTTCAAACTTTTCCATTTATTGAGAGATGCAGCAAGAAGTCATGCATTGCTCAGTGGTTGTCAGCAAGAGCTAATATCCACCTGCTTCTAAGGGCTGGATGTTATCCAGGATTTATCTTTGCTTGATCACATTTTGACCCCAAAAAACAAGCTGTATACCGACACAGGCACATCTAAAGCTAACCAATGGTGCACCCTCACGGGAACACATCAAACAGAGGACTCTCCCGTTGGGCACAATGAGGAGAGAACTGATAAGTTTTGGTGTTAAAGCATGTAAAATATTTCCTGGAGCTCCGTCTCTGTGAGCAGCAGGATTCACATAATAACTGCGGTAACTCTACAGACACGAGTGGTTTCATCTCCACCCCCCTCTTTCTTTCTGGGTGATGATGAAGGGGCACATAGGAAGGTGTTTCATCACAAAGAGGATCAATACTGGAAGTGACACACCTACATAAGCATGCACCACCACCCACATACATGCACACACACACACGCACACACTCACTGGGCAGTGACACAAAAAGGTGTAGTTGGCAAGGTACAAACTCAACCTCCAGCTAATCAATACTCATGTGCATAGACTCACACGCATGCTGTATAACTCTGTGTGTGTGCGTGTAAATTTTATATATATATGTATATATATATATATATATATATATATATATACACACACATACACACACACACATATACTGTATATATATATACAGTATATGTGTGTGTGTGCGTGTAAATTTTATATATATATATATATATATATATATATATATATATATATATATATATATATATATATATATACACACACACATACACACACACACATATACTGTATATATATATACAGTATATTATCTTCCATTTATGACCTTCCATTTTCTCTACTCATTAAAGGCCAGCTGGGGGAGCAGATAAATATTTCTTCTTTTTACACCTCAACTTCTATTCTTTTACAATGTTTTTATGCACAGAGAAAGACAGAAATAGAAGGGGGATCCAATGGTACATACATTGCTAGTGCTAGATTCAAAGTGCATGAGGAAGGTTGCATTTGAAAGAACCCCTACTGAGCTGATGGAGATGCACTCAGTCATTAATACAGAGCAGATACTACAGAAAGCAGCACAAAACCCTGTTAATGAGTACTGTTAAAGAAGACCTTTCTCAGCTATTTGCTGTTTCTTGATCAGTAGTTAAAAAAAAAGAGTAAAATTTACTCCCATCATAAACTTAAGTTCACATTCAACTTTTTTTTTCATTTACTGTATGTTTTTATATCAAATCACTTCCACGCTACGGCCCTTTAAATTTTTCATATAAAAAAAAAATAACATTTTCTCTTAAAAACTACAGTGCCTAGAATGAAAAAAAAAGGATTTAAATGATGTAAAGCAGATGTTAATAAGTTGTAATCTGGGTCCTATATCAACAATACATAATGCATTACATTGCTTTGATTAGAACATAATACAAAACTTAAAGAGTTTGATGTTCATTGAAATGTAAGACTTTCTACCGCATGTACAACTGAGCATCATCAGCATAAAAATGATCATTAACATTTTGGGTCTGAATAAGCTGGACAATAGCATGTCAGCAAAGAACAGAAGGGGACCAATGACTGAGCCTTATTGTACTCCTGGTGTTGTTGGATCTCTTGCAGTGGTTGTCTCTCGCTGGAGCTCCCTTCATGCTGGCTGTCTCTCGGTCAGCATGCTCTGCTGCACTGTCGAGGGGCCGTTCTTTATTCAAACAGTTAACAAAGAACATTTACACAAATGTCAACTACGACGCATTTTACAGTATGTGCATAGATTGTCTATTAGTGACAGACATCGCACTCTAACAGGTGGTCTAGCTGGACTCAAGTTTTGTCGTCCCTTTCTACTTGCGTCACAGCATGACGACAACGATTTTGTACTCAAAACATTTCAGAAAACAACCATGAAACTGTGCAGAGCCGTTGGACCTCTGCTGTGAGAATCCAGATCATTCAAGTCTAGTTCGTTTGGGGAAACCCATGAGACCGTATCCTAATAGCTGCAGGATAGTAGCTCTCAAGAGCTGGACTTGGGCAACCCTGTTATGTGGTCTGTATATGCAGAAAATGTTAAAAAGGTAGCCCCACGTAACCTTCTCAGGCCTTATCAGCATCAAGAGAAATGAAGCTTTCTGCTTCTGAAAGGAGAACTGTACCACATTCAGGAACTTTCCCATGTTTCTGAATGAGAAGCGGCCAAAGCCTGCATGGCCAGAATTGACAAGGCTTTGGAGTAAGTCCTGCAGTTGTTGAGAAATTCCAAGAGCACATTGTTATCCACAGACTGATTGGCCTACAGTATAAGAGTTACATATGTCCAATGGTTTATCCTTCTTTAAAATCACAGAGATATTTGCAATGTTTAACTTTGGAAGCTGGGTTCCTCTGTTAAATGAATCCAAGTACAAGTCTGTTAATAGGTCAATCAATATGTTTCATCATTGTTGAAGGAATTGAGGCCCAAATTCATTTGGCCCCGGTTCCCTGTCTCCCTTCAGTGTCTATAAAGTGTCTCAGACTTCCCCTCTGCTTTGTGGACTAAAGAAAATTTGCTCTGGTTTCCTCAGACAGGGAAGGAGGTCCTGTTCTGTCAAGAAATTCTGCTCTAGTATCAGCACAAGAGTCACACAGAGAGCTGTAAAGGCCTTCGTAAAACAGTTGAATTATTTTACTTCAATCAGCAGATTCAATTTGCCCTTTCCCGTCCCTGTCTATAGGAGTAGGGGTTAGATCTACTTCGGTTGGACTACGAGTGGACGTGCAAGCAGTCTACCAGGTTCGTTGCCAGATTGAAATACTTTGTGTTCAGTGAAAAAAGGATTTTCGTCTGTGCTTTCATCAGATTGATCAGCTTCAAGCTGCTTTGCTGTAGAGCCAAAAGGATATTGTCTAAAGTGAATCTCTAACTCGGTTATGTTGTCTTTCTAATTCCATCTGTTTTCAGAGCTTTTGTATTTGAGCTGATGTATATGATATGATTGCTCCATGGATGCATGTCTTTCCAGTTTCCCATGAAGTAGAAGGGCTTATTTAGAGAGTTTTGTTTATAGCAATGAAATGTTCCCATTCTGTTGTGAAATAATATACAAAGTGGTGGTGGTTTAATGAAGTTGAGTTTAATCTCCAGTGTCTGAAAGCTGAGTCTCTGTAAGAAGGGGAAGTGATTTCATTGATTGGGGCATGGTCAGAAATTAATTTGAATTTTTAGGATAAATGAGCATTATCTTTCTGTTGGATGGAGGATCCACCATGCCTCAAGGAGATCCAGATAAGCAAGAAATCATAAGCATTAGGAGTAGGGCTGAACGATCTATCGTTTTCAGATCGAAATTGCGATTTCAGACCACGCGATCATGTGATCGCCAAAGCGGTGGTTTTTCCAGCTCCTGACTGACCCAGGATCTGCTCTGTCCACTGTTGTACACACACGCTACATGCCATCTCTGCCGACCAGCCAACTAAGCTCACCAATCAGAAGCGGAATCTTACTCATGGACAGGTCAGCTAACCAATCAGCATCAGGGCTGGGGTGCGGCGTCTTGTGCTGTGTAATCTTTACATGTTAGGAAACGGCTTCGGCAGAACTTCATCCAGCTTCTAACTTTCGGTTCCATTGTCTAGGCTGCAGACCTCTGCTGCAGGAGCCTCTTGCTGTTTGTTGATCCGCTTCGTGCAATGAGGGAATTTTATGTTCAGTAAAATATAATCTTGAACTGTCTGCACCGTCAGAGTTCATGACTCAGCAGTTAAGTCGCCAGCACTGATCTGCTGATCAGACAGTCTATGCTGAAAAATGCCGTCTGATCTGTGAAATAAGATCAAATCATTTTAATGGGAATAAAAGTGCTTCTGAATTCCAACCAGTTTTCTTTTACCCTATAAAGTTTTGGGCTTTGCGCTGTGGACACGAGCGCGATGCGGGCGAGTAAATGAATGATCCGTATTTAGGCAGATCTCACTAAAGGAGACGAATAATCAGCTGGACTTGCTGCGTGAACGGGAGCAGCACAGAAACTCTGATCTTGTTATCTGGAACATTAGTTAAGCCACACAGTTAAACCAGAAGTCCAGAAACTGGAGGAGTTATTGATGCCGCTTTTCAATCGGACATGAGAGGATGAGTACGGAACGCCGTTTTGGCCAAAAATGTGCATCCAAATGTCAGAAATGCGACCTGATAAAAAACAATCAGAGTAAAACCACCTGATCATTGATGATGTACTGTTCTTCACCTCAAGTTCAGGTGACACAATGACATAAAAATAAAGTTACATGTAAAACCAGATATTTATTTAGATTTATTTTGCAACTTAATTACATTTTAATATATGAATCCATGATAAATTCCCTGGTTTGTATGTTTCACTTAACGGAACCTACACAGAACTGTAAAAAGAAAATATATTGATTTCTTATTTGGATATTTTTCAGTGCATTGTAATGAGAAATAGTTCAAATATTAAAAATAGCACAATAACATGTTTTTTACACTGGAAATTCAAGTGCGTAAAGCAACATGCAGATTACCTGGTTTGAAAAAGGCAGTAGAGTGACTGTGGTAGAGGGAGGAGGACTGCAGGGGAATCTGAAAATCCCGGGAATTCCAGTGAATGTACATGCATTTTTTTAATAAATGAATTTGAAAATGAACTAAATCTTACCTTTAATTGTCATCCTTGATTAAGAGCTATAGCTTTTCATGTTTTGATGATATAATGGAGTTTTCTGTCATGTTCATAAATGTTATTGTACACTGTAAAAAAAAATCACGAATCAAACCGAAATTGCAATATCTCCCAGAAAAATCACAATTAGATTTTTTCCTGAAATCATTCAGCCCTAATTAGGAGCAAATCTGAACACCACTTGTGCTCCATAGAGGCAGCCAGTTAGGAGTACACAGCACTCTGATAGGCCTACAGTATAATAGTAGGCCTAGAATGTATTTTACCATTATTACAAGGTTCTTTGAGTTATTCGACAAATTTACACACCTCTCCCACCCAGCTCCTCCTCAATTTGACGTGTTCTATATCTGAGAGGTGAGTTTCCTGGAGCATAGACATCTGACATTTCTCTGTCTTGAGAAAGGACAGTGTTCTTTTGTTCTGATGACCTGATTAATGCCCCTCACTTTAAGTGAAATGATTTCAAGATCAAGATTTCTGTTTGCAGTGGGGTACCCTTTGTAATATGAAATTTAAAACTGAGAAAACGTACACGCCTTCAGTGGATCCATGTGCCTGCCCTCGACATACATTCAAGAAATGATATTTCACAGTAAAAAAAGAAAAAGACGAGAGTAGCTGTCTGTGACCATTCGTCCCCAAATGATGGATGATCCTAAACACAGACACAAACTGTCCAAACAACAATACCGTACCAATGGCCGGAGTAAAGGTGAAATAGAGCATGACTGGGTAGCGCATCATGAAGCGGATTCCTCCCTGGATTTACCGCTAGCATGTCCTGTCACCTGGACTGAGGAATCCTGGTGAATGTAGATTCTGCTGCTATTGTAAGTGATGTCTCTCTTCTCCCAGACCTCTGCAAGGATCTGCTGTTTGTCTCTGAAGTTATGGATGGGTGTACCGTGGTCCTCTGGCAGGTCCACCGCTTGGTGTGCCTTGTTGATTTTTAAAGTCCCAGACTTGGTCTCCATTCGTAGCATATCTGGGAGCCACAGCTCAAAGAACTGGACAGCACCAATGATTCTTATGCTGTCCCAGCAACTTCTGTTCTTGTTGCCTTTGCACCAGTCTGTTAATGTTTTGACTTTTTACTGGGGTTCGGAGACCTTGTTCTCCAGGGATTTGATACGATCTTTGTCCTTAGATGCAGATTTCCATGTCTGTTATGCTTTTGCTGTTGTCTTCACAGCTAGTCAATCTGTTCAGGGTGGTTTGTAAATCTAGAAATTTCTCCTCTCAACACACACAGTTGTGTCTAAATGCCCCATATTGCATATTCATTGCTCAGAAACTGCACTATGTAGCTTTTTTATCTGGGATGCGGCCGTGACGTTGCAGCTGACTAATGGTTGCACACCACATCACATACTAGCAAACGGGTATGAACCAGACATGAACACAGTGGGTGTTTTGAACACACATCATGGCGGGTTCAACAAAGAAACACAAGAAAATATTACTGGAGGAAGGAAGGGAAAAGAAAGAGAGGAAGGGACAGAACAAGAGTCAAGATAAGACTGTCTTTTACTGGATGGAGTGAATTACAGTGCAGGTATGATGCAAGATGGATGCTAGTTTAGCCATCGATATGGGGATGTTGGTACTGAGAAAACTGCTAAAAGTTGTGTTGTGGGTCTATATGACAGAGAAGTTCCAAAAACACAGTTCTAAGAACTGTCTACCTTGAATTTTGTCCTAGAAACTACCCTTCCCCATGTTGCATTCACTCGAGTCATAGACCTTAATAAGGACCAATGTGACGCAACCATCTGCAGTGCCACAGTCAACAACTAAACAAACCTTAAGATACAGAGAGAAGAAAATAATTCTGCTGCAAACTTAGAAAAATCCTCAAACGTTCTCTGAGAAGAAGACAGCCAGAAGCTGAAGCCTCCTTGTCGGTCCATTTATCGCACGCTCTGTCCATTTTATTGTTGTTTGGGCCACAAAAAGTAGAGATCTGGCAAGGGGCGTAGCTTCTGAGTCCTACCAATCACCAAAAACCTACTGTTTGTCATACGAGTTACTTATGGAACTTATGGAAAATGACCCTGCTTTGGAGTAACAGCTAAAATGGTTATAAGAACTGAGGGCCGTAGTCCCCAGTTCCTGCATGAAAATAGCTTCATTCCTGAGAGGGTTACAGGAATTTGAAATAGTTCCAGCAGTGAGAAAGCCACACCAATACATGATGTGCCCCCCCTCCCCCCAAACACCCCTACAACCATTTAGCTTTTAACTTTGTGACTAAACTATTAGAAATGAAAGGTAGTGAAATGTGTTGTAGCTGCTAAAATATGGTTCACCAACATTTTACAATTTGTTGTAAGATTTTGTTGATGGGAGGGGGAGTGGCAGTGGGAGTCAGCACAGGTTGCACTATAACTTCCTCAGGTTTAATCCTCCGTTGTATTTTACTATACATTGGAGTCTGCACTTATGGACTCCAGGAATGTGATACTTCAGTGAACCTCAATATAAGTGTATGTTTTTTCTCAGGGAAAACAAGATGTATGATGTGTATTACGCTTAAAATAAGTTGCTGCGGTGCCAAACTATATTCTGAGATGTCATTATTACTCAGAGGTGAAGGCTATTATGCCCAAGCCCACGCTGAGGTCAGTTTTCTCGAAGGTCACCTCGATATGTGTCTGGGTTTTTCAGCACTGATGATGATCTGAAAGTTCAGTGTGCAGCCCATGTTCCTGGGTAATAACACCAGGGCTTCAGATGTGGAGAACACCACATTGCACAACAGAAAAAAACCTGGAATTACTGCCCTGTAACACAGAGCTTTTACTGGAAATTACACCTGCACGCACAGACGGACACATGTAGCTTTCAGAGTATAATTGTTGGTGCACGACACCCACAGCGCACACAGCTTTCAGGTTAAATTCATGTACACGCACCCACACTCCGAATATCCCGGTGAATTACTGCAAACACAGACACATTGTCATGAGGCGTTAAGACACAGCTTTCACACTGCTAATTATAAAACACACATGCTCCATGTTTAAGAACAGAAACAGTCCAATGTAGAAGGAAATAATTCTGTCCTAGAAAAATTAGAGAACATCGTTATTTTGTCTGTATGTCCACAGCTGAAAGATGTCCAAGATATATTTAGCAAAGTCTTCCGGCTGATTAAAAATATGAAAAAAATGAAAAGGCTCAGTTTCTGTTATAGTGCAGCTGGTGGAGGCAGGAAGTTGGATGTTTTTAGAGCTGCTTCAGTTTATTCAGAGATTGTGATCAGGTTAGAGGTCAAAGCACAAAACAGATGACGACAAGCCAGATTCTTTCAAAAGAATCTGAAGAATATCACAGAAATGTACATCCACCAGCCACTTTACCACGTCTACCTTGTAGAACTGGGTCAGACCCCCATCTTAGTCCCTGGGATGTTAAGGCGCATTCGCACTGTAGGAACTTTTTGAGGTTCCTATAACCTTTTTAGGAATGCAGCCATTTTTTTTTTTGCACATTTAGACAGACAGGAACTAGGGACCACGGCCCTCAGTTCATATAACCATTTTAGCCCCTACTCTGAGGCAGGGTCTTTTGCTGCTTGCAAAGGAAGCAATATGACAAAAGTGTTTAGTATTTTGTTGCCATTAAACGGAAACAGAATAAGGTCTTAAATGTTTACAGACACAACACAGATACAACCAATGCATGTTTAATTAGTTAAACTTACACGTCATCTCGTTTATCTGCGGCGCTCTGCTCTCATTTTTTGTCCATGAAACGATGAAGTATCGATTCCTCTCCTGCTATTTCTGTGCTCTTGCAGCCTCGATGTTAGACGCCTGATGTGATCATCCATGATTAATAATCCTGTCATGCAGACTATGGAAAACAGTGGCATTGTCTTCCCCTCTTACTTTTCATGGGTTTTTGTTTTATTTTGTTGGGGCTCAACGGTACAACGTCTGTCACAGACGGTT
The DNA here is from genome assembly GCA_023101725.1 of Atherinomorus stipes. NCBI lineage: Eukaryota > Metazoa > Chordata > Actinopteri > Atheriniformes > Atherinidae > Atherinomorus > Atherinomorus stipes. Next base: position 510,074 of record JALJCO010009116.1, read on the forward strand.
GCGTCACATCGGTCCTTATGAAGATCCCCAGCTCATGTGCGAATGCAAATTGAAACAGTTCCCCTGGAGAGGGGTCGCTCAAAGAACCAAACTCAAGTCGAGCAGTTCTTGGAACTTCTCTGTCTGAATGCGGACATAGATCCAATCGAGGTGTTGGAAACATTCCTCAGAGGCCCCTTTCAGAATTGCTCTGGAACACTGTACTACACTGCCTGGCCACATAAAAAAAGTCGCCACCAATAAAAAAAAAAAAAACAAAAAAAAACAAAGATCATGCACTCTAATATTTGGTTGGACCGCCTTTAGCTTTGATTACAGCAGCATTTGCTGCGGCATTGTTTCCATAGGCTTTTGCAATGTCAGCAGATTTATTTCCATCCGGTGTTGCATTAATTTTTCATCAAGATCTTGATGATGATGGTAGAGTCTGACCACAGCCTTCTCCAGCACATCCCAAAGATTCTCACTGGGGTTCAGGTCTGGACTCTGTGGTGGCCAATCCACATGTGAAAATGATGTCTGATGATCCCTGAACCATCTTCCACAATCTGAGCCCGATGAATTCTGGCACTGTCATCTTGGAATATGGCCGTGCCATCAGGAAAGAAACATCCATTGATGGAATAACGTGGTCATTCAGTATATTCAGGTATCAGCTGACCTCATTATCTGAGCTCATACTGTTGCTGAACCTGGACCTGAGAAACTGCAGCAACCCCAGATCATCACACCGCCCCCACAGGCTTGTACAGTAGACACAATGCTGCATCACTTCATTTGCTTTCCAGCCATATTTCTTCCTGGAAGACGATGGGTCCCCACTATCCTTCCAGTTTTTAATAATGTGTTGGACAGTTCTGAACCCAATTTTAGTAGTTTCTGCATCTCCTTAGATGTTTTCTCTGCTTGATGCTGCCAATGATTTGACCCTTCTCAGAAAGACTAACATCTTTTCCACAACCACGGATGTGTCTTTCCACATGGTTGTTTAGGAAATGAGAAGCAACTCATTGCACCAGTTGGGGTTAAATAACTTGTTGCCAGCTGAAAGATAATCACCCATGCAGTAATTATCCAATAGGAGGCTCCTACCTATTAGTTAAATCCAGGTGGCCACTTCTTTTTTTGGCCAGGCAGTGTAGTGCAGACTTTGTATTTTATACCGTTTGCATTCAGACATCGGTGTTTTACCTCAGACTGTACCGGCTGGCCTCCATGTCATAAGAGCAAAAATGTTGAGGTACGTCGTTTTGGCTGAACGCACAAGAAAATGTTCTGGACAGAGTTGAAGGGAGAGCGTGGCTGTGTTGAGTTATCCGCAACATTCCCCGATGTCTGAACATAGCTGCGAGGAAACGACATGTTTGAAAAGATGTGTCTGGTTAAAGAACGAATGGACTTTACTGCTCATGTTCCGCAATGCAAGTATGAAAGTGGCTAGAGATTTTGCTCTATGGTTACATACTGTCATTTCGACATCCCACCATTTAGACATACCACTGTTCCGAAATACAGCTATTCTGATACACAAACTCCCCACCATTCCGGCAAGGCTTTCCATGTAATGAAACGTGTGTTATTAAGAATCACTGACTCGGCGCTGTCCGGTGCTGAACGGCAACGGTGATGAAGAGTCCCTGATTAGGAGTTTTGCTTCTGAAAAATATTATATTTCCCGTTTCAGGAGATTTTGATAACAGATTATTAAGTTGGTTTGCAAGGTTTTCAAGTCCATCTAGTGTAAAAGCACATAAAAATCTGAATGCTGGGGGAGGGAGGAGGCTTTTAAAGGAATAGTCGGAATGGTGGCATGTTTTTTATTCTTTTAAATATTGTCATTCTGACCATAGAATGAAAAATAATGTTGAAATGATGAGACATTTAGCAGAAATTTAAGTGTTGCTATTTCAACAATTTGGGACCCCTATCGGAGTGGAGGAATGTCGGAATGGCGATTGCCTCCCTTGCTCTATATTGACATGAAAGCATCACACAGTTGCTACATCCATGATGAAAATCTCCCCATTCCACCTCATCCCGAAGCTGCTCTGCTGGACTGAGATCTGGTGACTGTGGAGGCCGTTGGAGATGACTTGAGCTTCGTGACATGGTGCATTATCCCAAACCCTACTGATGATTGTGGTAGTTAACCCGGTAAACACTCAGATTAACAACCATGCCACCTTCAAAGTCACTTAAATCCCATTTCTTTCTCATTCTGATGCTCAGATTGAAATTTAACAAGTCGTCTTCACCATGTCTACATGATTAGATGCTGCTGTGTGATTGGCTGGTTAGATATCTGCGTCAACGAGCAGTTCAACAGGTGGACCTGAAGAAGTTTATCAAAAAAATACAAACTCTTTTTTAATAAATGGCTCAATGTTGTCCTAAAAGAGCTGGCCAACAATGGGACAAACATGGAAATGATTTTCAGCGGAGGATTAATCCATATTTGTAGCTTTAAAACAATGTTTGTGGGAGCAGGATGTTGTACATGCGACAGGACACTGTGTTCATGATAATGAAACAACATGTCAACCAGTGTAGCAGAGGATTATAACACATCAGGCTGTGAACACACAACCACACATATATTAGTTGTTGGTCTACTTACCGTTTTACTGATAGAACTAAATGTGGAACACCATCAAGATTGAAATATCAGAGAAATTATAAACCATACACAGATTCTGTGTCTCAGCACCTTTACTCACCTTTTAACTATTAAAGATAATTTGCACCTTCAGGTCAGTCAGGTAAAACACACACAAACGTGCATGCACTTAAGATGGCAGATATTCAACTCACTCGCCCACATCAATGCCGATTTACGGGAATGAATGTCTATTTTAGAGGAATTTTAAACTAGAGGGCAGAGAGGAGGTTTGTGTGTATGTGTGTGTGTGTATCATGCGTTTTTCAACGGCAGCTGGCTGAAATGAGCCCTGAAATTGAGTCCAGAAAGAGAGAAAGAGGGCAAGAGTGAGGCAGAATAAAGCTGAGGCAAGAGAGCGAGCTCAGAAGGCATAAAAAAGGTTAAAACGAGGGAGAAGGAGGGAGCAGAGGACGGGGGTGGGAAGTGTTTACGGGAAAAAAAGATGTGACCAGATTAAGGACCACACCTGTTCTCCTTGGTGTATTTATTCAGATATTTATCAGATCTTAGAATATGTGTCTATACTGCATACTGCAAGCAGCAGCAGGAGAAGCAGTTGTTGTTAGCAGCGGTTAGCCGCAACAATTGCTTAAGATCAACAGCAGTTAGCAGCAGAGTTCATTAGCAGCAGGAGGCATCGGCTCTGATAACAGTCAGCATTAGCAGGGTTCGGCAGAGCTGGATTAAAAGATGGGCCTCATTTATTTCAATAAAGCTGCTCCATGTGAAAAAGAAAAAATCTGTTAATAAGAGTCATGAAGGATGCTCTCATTGGGTCGGTGAATTCCAACTCATCAGTGCGTGCTGGAAAAGAGAAGAATCCAAGCTGGATTTACCATAAAACAGGGATATTTTATCTGGAAGGTGATGTACTATGAACAAAATCTCAAACCCTGGTCCTCAAAGGATGTGGTCATGGAGGTTTTTGAAGTTTTCCTGCTTCAGCTCACAAAAAAAGGGTTTTGAATGAACAACACACCAGGGATGGGTGATATAGACTAAAAAATGTATCATGATAATTTCTCTTATTTGTCACGGTATCGATAAGTGACGATAACTATCAGCAAAATATTTTGTATTTTAAATCTGTCACTAAATTCTGTCTTGAAAGCCCTACAAAATACCAGAAGCCACTAAACTATATCAATTAAGTTCAAGTAGTGCACCTGTATTGCAAAACTAGTGACACCAATCAAACAAGTCTGAAATATGAGAACAAATTCCACATTTATTCAAACGATGCAAACAGCAAAACTAACTTGGCTCATTAAAAAATAAATAAATAGTGCAACTGCAGACGCAACCTGATAAATTGTCATCTCATGATAAAAACCATAAATTCAAATTGTTATTGTGGGGAATTTCTTTGACGATATATTGCACATGATAAAATATCGCCCATCCCTACAACACACTGAAAACTCCTGGGTCAAACTGCTGGTTTAAAAAGGGACCAACTAATTTCAGGGTTATTTGAACCCTATTCTGCGTTAATCTGTCTGTGAAAAGCTTAAAAAGTGTCTGCATCTTGTTCTTGTTTAGTCACGTCGACCACCACTTAGCATGCAGCCGCGTGCAGCGTGCGCACATCAAAGTTTTGCTCAGGTTTTACTGACCCGCAACCGCCTGAACCGAGATCCACTAACCGCAGCTTTCCTTGTCAAACCTTGCCTGCACGTTACCACATCAAAGACCCACAACGTAACTTTTAGGCCTTAAAAATATGCGTTTCTGACGCACACCATACTCATGCGCATTTTAGCCGTCGCTGCCCAGAGGCATCCCGAGGCTCAGAAACTGCACTGTGTAAGTTTTGAATCTGGGACAGGGCTGTGACGTTGCAGCCGATTATTGGTTGCGCAACTCTGTATCTCGCTAAACGTCACATCATGACAACTAGGTTCACTACTGAAAAGCTATTAGCGTTTAGCCGAGCCTCCTAAACATCGGATATTTACATAAATACATGTCTGATTAACTTCTAACTGCACAGAACTACTTATTTGTGTGTTGTTGTATAGCAAAGTTACTCGAAGTTAAGGTCGTGTCATCAGCACTTTAAATCACTGTCACCTTGGACACATTCATTTGTCCAAATTACTTCAAAGACTTGTAAACATAGAGAACACCTACTTTCCCTTTGTTAAGTGCATACCTGGCTCAGATGAGCGGGTCAGGGTGCAGGACTTGAAGACAAGCTGGATGTTTTTCTTTTGAAGCAAGGAAACATAACAGTTGCAGGCCTGTGGCCCTCAAGGGCCAGAGTTTGAGGTCCCTGTATCATGCAGTTAGCAGCACCACCACGCGTGTCAGCTGGGAGTCAGCGCAATTGTTCACAAGACAGTTGTTTACAACACTAAAAAAGAGGTAAATGCTCACAAATTGTTTAACCAAATTTATTTTTCAAAGTGAAAAGAGGGAAAGAAATTTCACTGAAATAGAAAGAGACAAAACATGTGCAGGGACCTAATAAAGGTTTGTAAAGAAGTGTATTTAGTTGAATGCTTCCTCTGCACCCCGCTGTATTGCTTTTATTATTAATAAGATAAAGCACTTTGAATTTTCCCGTGCATGAACTTTGCTTAATAACTTATTTTACTTTAAATGTGATCTTAGTGATATAGAACTAGGGCTGAGGAAAAATATCGATACACTGAAACATCACGATATTTTCATATGCCGATATATCTATCTTTAAAAATGCGGTATCGATCTATTTTACTACGAAAGATTTAATTGTTCTGTTATGAAGTCTTGTGTGATTTTGTTAAATCTCATGAGATTTCGTAACAAAACAATGAAATCTTAGATTCATCAATAATAATTAATAACCAATAATAACTAAGGTTAATACCACGTTTTTAAAGATTGATATGAAATCGGCTTGTGAAAATATCGCAATATTTCAGTATCAATATTTTTTCCCCACCCCTAAAAACTTTATATACATATTTCACTGCAGTGTTGTTTGGGGGTTTTTTTTGGTTTGTTTTTCTTTTGTAATTTCTCAATTAAATCAACATGCAAACACATTTCATATTTGTGTAACTTAATGCTATTTTTTAACTTTAAAAATAGATCATAAAAGAATTTGAGAGCAATTGTGTCTTTTTTTCTGTTAGTGTGAGCATTTGTCATGGAATCTGTTAGCAGGTGTCAGCTGCATTATGAGCTGTAGCATTCAGCAGTTAGAAGATACAGGTCAATCAACGATGGGAATAAACAATGGCATTGGCTGTTTTTTCCAGCAGCTTTAGCAATTAGCACTATTAGTATAATGAAGTTTCTTGTGTTGGGTCCAGGAACTCTGCAGCATTCAGCATCTCTGAAAGCATGCTGGACGGCTATTATTGTCTTGTGATGGTAAAAAGAAGGGGGCAAGGTTACAAGCTACATAACGAACATGACCAGAATAAGTGCAGAGAGGATGAAAATGTAGAGAATCACAACCTTTCACTATTCCGGGTAAATGCTTTGGTACAATTCATCCTTTTATGAAGAAAAGAAGCTGTAAAGAGAAGCTGAACAAAAGCTGTTCATTCTTGGTGGGTAAACAACATCAAACCCTTTCAGCACATGTAAGCGGGGCTTCAGTTGGTGGTGAAAGAGGCTGTAATTTTGCCGTTCTCCACTGTGTGCTGTCCGCGGCGCTCAGTGTTGATGATCTGCTGTCTTATTTTAACTTTGAGCAGGTTCATCACTGAGAAGCTGCAGCGATGAGCTAAATACTCTGTTGCATGGCTACAAATCTCTTCCATCAGCTTCAGGTCCCGTCTTTCCTTCCTGTAGCCTGTTGAGACTCACACAAACGTTCTGTTTGTGCATCGTTTGAAACGTGTACATTCAAGCCTTCTTACAGGGATCCTCCGTCCTGCAGTTATTACCAGTTTCCCTGATGCAACACACCTGACTCAGACTTGTGCAAAGCTTCACATCAAGCTCTGCTCAGGTCACTAGGGATGTCCCATAATATTGGCCCACTGATATTATCGGCGGATACTGGCACTAAAGCAGAACTTCAGCTCGGGGCTCCCCCCACTGGTCTCCTTTCACTGTTGTAAAGGTCGCATTTCCCCTTCAGCCCACAGCACACAGACGTCTTCTCTACCTGTCTTTCCCCCATTTTGACCCCTGAATATATTTCTAGCTTGTTGATGCTACTTTGCTACGTTAGCAGATCTGCAGCTGCTCAAAGCAGAGTCCTGTATCTCCTTCAGTGGGACGTTTTTCCCACGTTTTGCGGGTAAATATGCCGTGGATGATATTTTTCCTCTGGTGTTGGCAGGTCACAGGTAAGAATACAAGCTTTTATTTACTTTTCGTGGACCAGGCAGCCCAAGCTACGTGAATCGGTTCTTCACTCTGGTCCAGCAAAGAGTTGGTTTTGAGAGCCAGGAGCCGGTGTTTAGGTGGTGGGAAGCTCAAGCCTGGATCAGACTACACAAATTTAGGAAGATTTTGGCCCGATGGAGACGTCGCAGACAGCCGCTCACTGTCGTGCCCGATTCTGCGTTGGATCGCAGAATGTCGCGTCTTTGCTCCGTGTCGTGTGACATCATCAGCCATTGGCGATTTGGCGTCTGTGATACTTCATGACCACGACACAGAAAGACCTGCGTGACAGAATTTTTTGGTTTTGTCCGTCTAGTACAGTGATACCTAACCCTGGTCCTCAAGGCACACTATCCTGAAGACTTTCCATGTTGCCCTGCTAGGACACAGCTGATTCAAATTAAATGGATCTCTGACGAGCTCTGCACCAGTCTGCTACTGACCCAGTATTGGGAATCAGCTGTGTTTCAACAGGGAAACATGGAAAGTCTTCAGGATAGTGTGCCTTGAGGACCAGGGTTGGGAATCACTGGTCTAGTGTGACATGTCCGGCAACGTGTCCCTACATATCGACCAATGGCAAAGGGGGAGAGTCAGTTTCCGCCTCTTTGATGTGCAGAATGGAGACTCCATACTACTGGCGAAGCCAGAAACACATTGGTGTAACAAATACTGGGTGTGCCCAATTTATTTTAAACAGTGTTACACCTCCACGAACATTCAAAAAGGTGTATCTCTCTTGAATACAACACTGCTTTATTAACACAAAGCTTATCCACACAATGTGTGTGTTCTATCAGTAAAAGTCAACAGTAGTTCACAGCCCAGCCAGCATTGCATGTGGAGCCCATATGGGTTAAATTGTGGCTGTATATAAGGGACCCAAGTGGGATTGTCCACGGTTTCCATGGTGGCCCCAACTCTGTTTTCCCCTATGGGCTTCCACATATGGGGCCCATGTAACTTAAGCCCCGTTTCCACCCGCGGGTCTGGGTCGGGTCAGGTCGGGCCAGGCCGGATCGGGTGGGTTTTGGTACGGATGTGTTGATTTCACGCTGCGTCCCCACAGCAACCTGTACCTTACTCTGGAGGCGCTGGACAGCGCTGCTACGTGATCGCGTGACATCATCGCTGTGCAACGCCGTTTAACCAAAACACCGCGCCACACATGACAGAAACAAAAGGAGGCACCCCAGCTTTGTTTTTACGCTTGGTCATGCGGGAAGTGAGATTTTTCAACAAATCAATGTATTGCTGTGTGTTAGCTCCACCTCTTTGGTCCGGATCGGTTAGATCAGTACCCCTACCGAAGGGTGCCAAAAAAGTAGGCCGGGTCGGGTCGGATATAAGGGTACCCGTCCCAGTTTTTATCTGTGGAGACACAAAAAAACGTGGACCGATCCGGCCCGACCCGACCCAGACCCGCTGGTGGAAACGGGGCTTTAAACTATGATATCTGCGAATTTACCCAGTTCAAGCCCATGCCTATAGGCTATATGGGAAAACACAGGTGGGGCCACCATGGAAACTGTGGACAAACCCACTTGGGTCCCGTATATACAGCCAAAATTTAACCCATATGGGCCCCACATGGAAATGCTGGCTGGGAGCAGGTCCAAACATTCAAGTATGTGACGCTCTCAAATAAGAAAAAGACAAAGTCATAGAAAAATCACACTTTGTGTTTAAATAAAAACACCGGACGTTGCGCCCAATAAGCTGAACATATTGAAATATGACACACTCAGGTTCGTACTCGTGCACTCTCAGAGCCATAATCTGCATTACGCATGATCATCAAAGCTAATTAGCCATCTGAACGCAACTGTTGGGCGCAGAGTTTCCGACACAGCGATGCTGCTGCGCAGCTCTCAGTTTAAAGGGAAGATGGCGGTTTGGCCATGAACGCATTTATTATTCCATCATATGATTTCATGTGGTTGCCGTGGTTTCCCACGCGCGCTCTGTCAGCGGCACTGATGGAGCGCACACATGAGAGGACGCACGTGTGCGTCTGTATAGAACAATACGCTTTATTTCGCTTTGTCAGTTTTTAAACTAGTGCCACTGTGTCGGCTGGACTTCAGTGTAATTACCCATCGATTTGAGTCGGGTGTCCTGCAGCAGGTGCAGCTCTGAAACCCGCAGAGGTCCGGTCCTCCAGGACCAGGACTGAGGATCCCTGTTTGAGGAAGTCGTGGGCACAGTTCCATTATGAAGCTGCAGCCAGATGTTATTGCTTCTTTCAGAGAACGGTTGAATGCATAATTTAAGGTGTCAATAACAATGCTCTGTCTCTGAAGCTGTAATTCTCAGGAGTGCATCAATAATACGGAGAAAGCCTGGTTTCTGGTCGCAGAAGCTTCAGAGCTGAAAACAAACTCCTGCATGGATCATCCATGCAGGAGAAACAATATAAATGCAGAGCAGCTTTTAGGAAATGGACACATGGATGGATGAAACACAAACGTGTGTGTACGCGTGTGTGTTGTCTGGCAGGCTGCGGTGTCATTTTCAGCACTTATTTGGATTGTTTTCCCACTCTTCCTCTGTGGTGTCAGGCTCTATTATTTGGCTTAGCCGTCTATTTTGGGCGGAGTGATGCTGGAGTCGGCTCGGCTTCTTCGGCCGGGTCACTGAGCAGGAACCAATCCAACCTTCACACCCTGAAATCTCATCTAAAAGGAGAAAAGAGGAGGTGTGTTAACACTCCTCTGTTTTCAGCCACTCTTCTTCTCCTGGATGTACGTCTCTCCTTTTGTTCCTTTGTTCCTCCTCCTCTGCTTCTGCTGCTTTTGTTTTCCTCCGTCTCTTCCCCATTTTTCTGCCTTTGCTTCATCTTCTCCGTTTTAATCTTTTCTGTCTCATTTTTAATATTCCCTTCCCTCTTATCTCCTCCATATCCCCCTTTTCTCATTTAAACCCGGTAACTTTGCTCTCTTTTTCATTTTTATCAGATAGTTTTTGTCTTTTAGCCTCTCTTCCAGTTTTCTACTCTTACCTTCATTTCCTTCTCTTTTTTTCCTTTCATCTCCTTCCCTGCCTCTCCCAAACACTCTTATTTTTTATTTTTAACCCCCCCCCCCCCCCTCTCTCTCTCTCTCTCTCTCATGCTCGAAACTTTGCCTTTTCTTTCTTTTGCTCCTCCTCTTTGTTGCTCTCTTCATCTTTTCCTCCACTTCTCTCTTGTGTCTTCTTTCCTAATTTCTTTTGAATTGTTTTGGTCTTTTTTCTCATTATTTTCATTTTTCTCCATTTCTCTTTTTTCCCCCCTTTTTCGCTGTGATTTTAATTGCATTATGTTCCTGGTCCCATTTTTCTTCTTTTTTCCCTGCTTATTTGATATGTAATGGAAGCAAAGAAAACCATTATAGTCTTAAATAAATTCTTAGTTTGATTTAATAAAGTGATGAATATCTGGACACTTTCATGAGTTCTTGCTTGAATTGACTCTTCATGATACATCTGAAAAACCACAAATGACTTGTTAAGGTGAGACACTACAGGCAAATAGGGTGAAACATTTAACTAGCTGTTATCACCATGAAACTTTCCTGGTTTATTTCTCACATTAGGGCTAGCATTTTTTGTATTGCAAATTTTCTGAAATTTTGTGTTTAAATATGCAAATTAGGTGTTATATAGCCAAAAATGTGCGAATGTGCATACATTTCTAGGGGGAAAAAAAAATCTAAACACAGGATTAAGCCAGGTTCAAAGTTTCTATTGAACTTTGATCACATATATTAAAGTCAAACGTTTTTACAGAGAGGATTTTGGATATCTCCATTTATCATTTCACAATTTAGAACTCAACAACCAGAAAAAAAACTCTTTTTTTGGCATATTTTTGGGATGAAATGTTCTATAAATCAGGCTGTAAATGAGATATCAAAACATTCTTCTGTAAAAACTTTAAGAATACAGTCAGGAGCAAAACTTAAAAGTTTTGTTCCTGTAAGTGCTCCTGATGTGGAGAGTTTTTTTACCCGGAGTAAGAGAGAAAACTCATTTTGAGAAAGCGACCTTTAAAGTTTTGGATTGTAAAATTCTCCACATTTTTGTTCTTAAACACTATTTACAGACATCAGATCAGATTCATGAGAACAACTTAGAACATTTATAACTCATAAAAACGTATGTTTCCAACGATACCAGACATGAACAGGGTTCAGACGAGCACCGTAGTGCTGCGCTTTATTTAAAAACACCAACTTAAGCTGCATTTTGACAGGATTCGGGTCCACGTGCAGACAAAGTATCACAAAATAAACTCCTAAAATGTTAATTTTGGATTATAGTAGCCCGAAAGGAAACATGTTGAAGGATGGGAAAAAACGAAAATCTCAAAACTGACCAGGTGATGAAATAAATGGGTTTTTGCCTTCTTCCTCACCTTAAAAAGAGTACTTATTAATAGTCTGCAAATGACATCAGATAAAGTATGTACAAGATATATACAGGAAATGTGTAAGCATATGATCAACCAAAAGTTATCTTGTAAAAGAAATGTGAGATAGTATGAAAATAAAACATAAATGAGGAGAAAGTTTTGTTGAAGGTTTGCCTGTGCACTGTGACTCTGTTTGTGCACCTGAGTCATGGAAAAAAAATGTGAATTACTTAAAACTTGGATCGTTTTATCTAAGTGATACAAACTAAAGGAGATGTCAGCTGACTGGGAGGTTCTGTTTGTGTCTAATGAAGACAAAAAAGAATTTCATCAAACTGAAACTACAAGTAAGAAAGGATTTTAATGCCTAAGGCCCAACCCCTATTCCCCTCTAAACCCTTCCCCTCTGTTTTGTGCGTTCATGAGAGACAATGGGGAGTCTCGATTCTCTTTTGAGCGAGGGAAAGGGGTAAGGCGAATGGAGCTTTTTGAGACAGACTTAAAGGGGATCCTCAGTAACTTTTTTACCTCAATAAATGCTTTTCGGAATCCCCGTGGGGCTAAACAAAGTGTTTATGGAGCGATTCAATGTTTCCCCCCCCTCCCGCCGGGGCCTCTGGCCTGCGAGCAGCTCTAGACAACTTTGCCTGCACCGACCCGAGCAGAACTTGCGACAACAGAAACCGCTGTACGGTACTCAGGTCCCCTATCTACCGAGCTGCTTCCAGCTCTGATTTGAACCAGACTACCAGCGCTAATTGGAAGAAAACATTTCTTTAGCTTCACACCACCTAAACACGGCTCCTGGCTCTCATAACCAACTCTTTGCTGGACCAGAGTGATTCACGTAGCTTGCGCTGCCTGGGCGCCGGGTTAAGCATCACTGCTTCAGGCTCAATAATCACTTATCACGTCCGCAAAAAGTAAATAAAAGTTCGTATTCTTACCTGCTACCCGCCAACACCAGTGAAAAATATAATCCACGGCATATTTACCCGCAAATCGCGGGTAAAACGTCCCGTTTCAGAAGAGACAGGTCTTTGCTTTGAGCAGAGGGAGACGAGGTGCTGCTACCAACGCAGCAACGTAGCATCAACAAGCTAGTAAACGCTTAGAAATATATCCAGGGATCAAAATAGAGGAAAGACAGGTAGAGAAGCTGTCTGTGTGCTGTGGGGGTGTAGGGGGATTGAGCTTTTAGACAGTGAAAGGATGCCACTAGGGGGAGCCCCGAGCTGAAGTTACTGAGTTCTGCTTTAAGGGTTTAGGAAGAGTTTTACGCTTTCATGCAAGAAACAAACATGACACCGAAAGACGCGCACGAATGTAAATTGCTTTTTCACAAATAACTTTAAAAATGATTAACTTTTGTTATAAACTCTACGATAAGTTAGACGTTTACCAGTGATGACAAAATACGGCATTTGATGCATGTTTTGGAAATAAAAGTAGATATGTTTTTATTTGCATAAACGATATACTTTGGAAACATTGTAACGATGTACATAATTTTCATTTCCATGGTTCTAAGGCTGGAGGTCACAGCTCTTTTTCTGTTGCTTCGTAGGGTTTGTATAACACCAGCAGTTTAGCCAACAGCAGGTTTCCTAACCCTGAAAACATAGCCTTTGACTTAATGCAATCTTTAAAGGCATAGCGGTACGGACTTAGGGGGGTAATGAGATGGGGTCTAAATCTCAGTATGTAGTTTTTAGTTTCTAAACAGAACTGGACAGCAGAAGTAAACCGAATAGAAACAAACACTGAAAAGTATGCTAAGTTTGGAAAATATTTCTTTCATGACAGTTTGACAAGGGCCTTTTGCTGTTTCTTCTGTGTATAATTGACAAGGTGATGATGTTGAATTAGACGCAGACTCAGGCTGCATGCAGTAAAAAGATCCTTTTAGGCTGAGCTGTGAATGCTGAACATCTGAGGTGAGTAATAAGGACGATATGGCAAAGACCTGAGCGAGGGAACAAGGTTATATACAGCCCAAAACTGAGGGAAGCTAACGAGGCACATGTGGAGCTGTGGGCTAATCAGCTCAGGCAATCAGGAGGAGGGATTGTCAGGGAGGAACCGAGACAATAACTATTTTAGAAAAAACTGAAATTGCTAAAAACGTTATATCTTCTCTGAATGTACTTAATCTATGATATTATTGTCCATTTATATAGAAGACATTCCAGCCTGTTGTAGAGGAATTCTTTCATTCTTGTTATTTCACTTTTTGTTTTTCATGGTCGCTCATGTTTTTCACCCTACATCAGTTTTTAAAGCAGTCAGAAACTCCAGAGAACAAAATATTTTAATCTCAGTCAGAACACTCACTCACCTTCCTGTCAGAAAGACAATAGCCTAAACATTGACAGATTATTTGGTGATAAAGGTTTTCTAATGATCTCACTGTCTGGAACTGGATGTATTTTGTCAATCAGAATGAAAGCATTAATCATACATGTGGAATCAACAAATTTCTGGTGACATTTCCTTCCCTCCTGCTGTCGGTCAGAAGCTACTGACCAATGGTTTGTTTCAGAATAAGTGGACTCCTGAGACAAGTCTAGAAGATCTACCATCAATCTTGGAATAGACAGTGGACGTAAAATCAAGCTTTAACAAGCTTTCACCCTAGCTCAAAAATGTTCATCATGTCTACTTACTGATGGTTTCATATTCTTCGTTCAGACCTCCAGAGTGAAAGCATAAGGTTGTATTTACCTCGACAGTCTGACACTGTCAGTGTAACTACTTCTGATGAAGGCGACAGCTGATCGTCGAAACTGTCAAGGTAAATCAGACCTTATGCTTTTACTCTGGATGTCTGAACAAAGAAAACGAAAGCAAGCTTTCACCCGGTTGGTGTAAAAAGTCCAAATATAAAATCATATTACGGCAACAGTAAGTAGTTTTACTACAACTCCCAGTCCAAATAAGCTGGAACAAATTGGAAATAAAACAGAATTCAATGATTTCCAAAATCTCATCAGCACATATTTTATTCCCGGTCGAACATCAACAACCTATCAGATGATGAAACTGAGACATTTGACCATTTCATTGAAAAATATTCATTGACTGTGAATCTGATGGCAGCAACACAGTCCCAGGGTGATGTTCACCATTGTGTAGCACCCCCTCTTCTTTAAAAGAAGAATAAGTGCTGGATTTTTGGTTGGTCCAGCTTAACTTCCTAAACAGAGATTCCTCCTGATTCTTAGGGCAGAGTCACACTTGGCACGACTGGTTTAATCCCGTTTCTACTCACCGGGTGTTGAAAACGCGCCACAATGCCAACACGTCAAGTGAACGCATTTGCGTAGGTGACGCAATCAAAAGCCACCTGCTTCACTCCAGTCCATTGGGTGGCACTAATAGTTATTTGTGTTTGACGTTGATGCTCAGCCTTTAAAGTGACGAAAAGTTTGAAAAGATGACTTTAACTTTCGACATGTAAAATGGTAACGTAGAGCAGTTTTTTTGCTGTTTTGTCCGTATTGATAAGTCATTACATCTTTATCACATGGGTGAATTACGCAATCATTCTGAACCAAGCAACTGTTGCTGACTACCTCTGGAGATGGGTCTGCAACGCAGCTATCAGTCACACTGAAGTTTTAACCTGAAGCACATTACCCCTGCTGTTTGTACCCAGGATATACTCCAACCTTGCCAAGTGAGACCGGCCTCTTTGAGTCTTATTACCTTGTAGATTTGGCCACAGTCCTGCAGGTTTGCATGTCTCCCTGTTCCAACACACCCGAGTCAAGTTAATGAGTCATTGTGCAGGATCTTAATTGGTTATTCGATCTGTCTAATTTTAGACATGTGTGTTAGGGTAGGGAGAGATTGAAAACCCTCAGGATTGCAGCCCTTGTAGGACTTGGCTGATTAGACCTACCGTAGATGGTAGATCATCAAAGCCTGAGGAGGACTTTTCTTAACTTGTTCCACAACTTTCAGAGCCAGTTTGTGTCAGATTGGTGAACACCTGTCCATCTTTCCATTTGAGACTCTCTGAAATGCTTCTTTTATACCCAGTCATGTTACTGTTACTAATTAACCTGATTGGGTATTAAAGTCTCCTCCTATTATTACTTCTTTAACCTTTTGCTGCTCCTGTTCCAATTTTTTACAAATGTGTTGCTGCATCAGATTCACAATCAAAAAACATGTCCCATGTTTTTTTATGTTCTGCTGGGAATAATTCTCGGCATTAGTTCTCTGCTCAGAGTGTAATCTAAAAGAAGAGGTTATATACTGGCTTCTAGACAAGTATGTATTCTGTGTATATGATCCAAATATCATTATATAACTTTGCTCTGTGATTAAATTTGACTATTAAAATGTCAACTTTGCATCAAAATTCTTAAAATGATTTCTAAATAAATGTTGGTTCTCTGTTAGTTATGGATGAAATGTATTCAACATTTCGTGTGTTTTAGCTCTGCTGTTTTACATGAGTTGCAGACAGAAATGTGTTAGTTCCTGTGACTGCCTGACCAGGATGCAGAACTGCGAACTTTCAGATGATTAATGAACTCTTCAGATGCTCTACTGCTTTTTCTTCTTGCCTATGATCTTCTTTACCACTCTTCTTCCTCCTTTTCTTCCTTCTTGTCTCTTCCACGTCTTTTACGTTCCTTATCTGCTCATCTCATCCGTTCTCTGCTTCTTCTGTTTTTTGTTTGCTCCTCCACCTGCGCTCGCCTCCTGCACCTCCCCTCCAACCACCCTCCATCCTCCTCCCGCTCGTCCTCCCTCCCCTGTCCCTCCTTCCCCCCTGGATGAACTGATAACAGAGGCCACCCCCACCCAGTATAGACCTGCCTCCACACCCCCTCTTTCCCCTGCTCCTCCTCCAACTCCTTCTGGCACCCCTTTGACTTACTCCTCCTCCTCTGATCCCCCACCAGTGTCCCCCAGCCCAGGCGTTGCCCTCCCCTCTGCCCCCCGCGACCTGGTCCCTGTCCTAGTATCCAGCCGCTTCGTCCGACTCAGCTGGCGCCCTCCAGAGGAGACGGGAGGAGGCGTGCAGACCTACGGTGTTTATTATTCCCAGGACGGAGTCGAGAGGTAAGACGCTTCTTGTTTCTCTGACATGAGTCGTGACCCTTCCTGTGATGATGTCCAGGGCCGAGATGCATTAAGCACCTTCAGGCCAAGGACATACCTGCATTTAACTCCTGTACCCACGCTTAACATGGTTACCTCAGGCTTTTTTGCACATTTGACACATCAGTTGTGGACGTCCCCAGAAATTAACAGTTTACATTTGCAAGTTTCAATATGTGAGTAACCAGAAGGAACCAGTTTACCCAGATTTAGGGCTGGGATATACTTGCTGTGAACGCAAACGTCCATGCAATCAGTCTGCATCTTCTTTAAATAGGGTGTCCGCGGGGTCTTAAAAAGTATTAAAAGTTGATAAATAAAATTTGGTCAAATTAATACCCTTAAAAAGTATTTTGAAAGTCTTAATTGGAATTTTGAATTTTGTTGGTGTTCAAGCTGTGTCCAAATAGTTTGAAAGAACAGAGTATCCAAAGAACTGGTACAAACTGAAAAAGAGTAAAATGCAAAGCAAATGAGTTGATGCACATGTAATAACTTTTATTTAGAGTTGGTATTTTTTTTTAACTAAGTTTTCCTTGTTTATAAGCTGGGAGCTTCAGTGTTTTGACCTGAGGTATGTTTAAAAAAAACCTTGCCTTGGGTTTAAGTTATTCTTTCGAGCTGTACTCTTTCCTGGTATTTCTGAATTCTGCATGGTTGCACTCTATGGATTTCATTCCAGACTAGAACTATATGGTAGGTTAACAATGTAATGTTGATAATAGTATGAAATGGAAATACGGTCTCAAAGTTTTTGGGAAGGTCTTAAAAGTCTTGAAAAAGTATTGAAATTAACTTTAGAATTCCTGCATATACCCTGTTAAGTGTACTTGCTGTAGCATGTCATCGCCAAAACCCTCAATACTGAAGGTCGCAGCTAGAGCAGTTCACAGCGCTTAGACATTGAGGTTGTGAAAAGGTCAATCTGCCAGTCAGGTTGTATTTCCGGGGTAGCATCATCAGCCAAACCATTTCCAATCTGTTGCCACACTCTGCAAAAGAAAGGAAACAACATAAAGACGCTGGTCATTGTGGATAAAGTCCAAGTAGCGCTCCTCAAAACAACGTGCCATCGTGTACCTCTGACCTTGTGTTCACGCTTTTCTACACATGAGCACCTCTAATGTTCAAGTCAATATTGCACCACGCGCATGTGTCACGTTGCCTCGCATCAACGTATGCAACTTACGAGTCGTAGGTACATTGGGAATGTGTGGGCGCCATGATGCGTACACAGACGCATCGCCAACAACAAGTAGACTGCCTGGCCAAAAAAAAGTTGCCACCTGGATTTAACTAAGCAAATAGGTACAAGCCTCCTACTGATTATTTATGGGTGATTATCTTTCAGCTGGCAACAAGTTATTTAACCCAAACTGGTGCAATGACTTGCTTCTCATTTCCTTTAAAAAACATTTGGAAAGATAGATCCCGTGGTCGTAGAAAAAAGACGTTAGTCTGTCTGAGAAGGGTCAAATCATTGGCAGCATCAAGCAGAGAAAACATCTAAGAAGATGCAGAAACTACTAAAATTGGGTTCAGAACTGTCCAACACATTATTAAAAACTGGAAGGATAGTGGGGACCCATCGTCTTCCAGGAAGAAATGTGGCCGGAAAGGCAGAAGAAGTGATGCAGCATCATGCCTAGTATGAGCCTGTGGGGGCAGTGTGATGATCTGGGGTTGCTGCAGTTGTTCAGGTCCAGGTTCAGCAGCAGTATGAGCTCAAAGAATGAGGTCAGCTGATACATGAATATATTGAATGACCAGATTTTTTCATCAATGGATTACCGGCCATATTCCAAGATGACAACGCCAGAGTTCATTGGGCTCAAATTGTGAAAGACTAGTTCAGGGAGCATGAGACATCATTTTCACACATTGATTGACCACCACAGAGTCCAGACCTGAACCTCACTGATAATCTTTGGGATGTGCTGGAGAAGGCTGCGGTCAGACTCTACCATCATCAATGCAAGAACTTGGTGAAAAATTAATCCAACACTGGATGGAAAGAAATCTTTTGGCATTGCAGAAGCTTATCAAATCAATGCCACAACGAATGCGTGCCGTAATCAAAGCTAAAGGTGGTCCAACGACATATTACAGTTGTAGGATCTGCTTTTTGGTGGTGACTTTTTTTTTTTTGGCCAGGCAGTGTACCAGCCCTTAGAGTTACTGGGTTGACAGACTTAAAAGAGCAAAAAGTAAACCAAATATCATAAAATATGTCTTTTTAAAAGTCATTACTTCCACCAAGGAGTGGCGGAGGTAATCTAATTACTGGCGTCTGTCCGTTCGTCTGTTACCTGAATAACTAAAAATGTACTGAACAGATTTGGATGAAATTTCCAAGGCATGTTGATGATCGTACAAGGAAAAGCTGTTTTTTTTGTTGTTTTTTTTTTTTTATCCGGATCACTATTTGGATCCAGAACTATTGCTTCAAAAGGATTCTTTGTCATTGCAAGATATGGCCACATGGGGGAGCAGCCTGGTACTGCCCCCGAGTGGCAGTAAAATGCTATGACATGCTGAGAGCCTGCAGGATTGGATCTGGATCCTCATGTTTTTAAGCCACCACCTGTAAATCATGTTTTCCTTTGGACTTTTTACTTTTTATTACATCTTTTTTTGCCAGTTTAATGAAGGAATAAGAGAAAGGAATAGAAATGTGTTGATTTTTTATATGAACACCATGTCAAAGAAAATGCCTCTAGGATCAAAGCTCTGCTGCAGAAAGTTGCTCAGAAAGTTCAACGTGACACATTAACAAATCTTTGGCTGATGTTAAATGGTAACCACGAGCAGTCCAGGCTCCAGCTGAAGGCTCTCACATCCAGCCTTTTAAGCTTTGTTACCTCAGGGACAATACAGCCTGCAGAGATTTAAAGCTCTGCAAAGTCTGCTGGAAAAGGAGTAACTGAAGTTTTGTCTTGGAACGATACAATAAAGAGACCCTGTCAGTTCTAATGACTTACAGAGGGAACGAGCAGAGGTTTTGTCAGTTCCAATGACTTGGAGAAAAACACAGAGATGGGTTTTGTCAGCACTAATAACTTGCAGAAAATGAGAGAGGAGGTCGACTGAGAGAGGCAAAGAAAGGGGGACAAAGGGAGATGATACAAAGAGAGAGGGAGGACCACATATTTTCTGGGCTGTAATGGCCTCCAGGACGCGCATTGACAGAAAATGAAGAAGCATTTAGACAGATCAAGAGATAAAGTGATAATCATGAAAAAAGAAACACAGAAAGGTGAAAATGAATTGTTTTCAGTGTTTGTGGCTCATCGCCCGTCTTACATGTCACACTGGGATTTTCAGAACATTAGGGAAGGCATAATTACCATCATTTACCATGTCAGAGGTATTAGTCTATACCTATCATTTCCACCACGCAGTAGCTGCATGGTGCACTTCAGAAAACGTTTATTTTACTCTGAACAGAATTACAGTGATGTGTTCAAAGGAGCTCAGGCAACAATGTCATGGGGAGCCAAAGTCAGGTCAGCCCCATGGGACCAAAGAGATGGAAAAATATGAATGGAAGTCAATGGAACCAAAATCATTATCTTCTGGTCCCAGACGTTCTCTGTCCTGGATTCCAAATATGTTGCTTGTGGATTTAAATGAAACTTTTCATGCAAAGAAAAAGAAAATACCACAAAGAACTGATTAGTTCAGGTTTTGCTTTATGCGGCTCTGTGGATAACAGCTCTCATCGTGGGCAGTATGCGTCACCAGCTGCCCAAGGTGCATTTCACAGCTTCTTTTTCTGTCAATGCTTTGTTCCTGTCCTTGAAAAAAGGTGATGAAGTGCCAGATTAAAATCACCATGCTAGTAGAAGTGCATAACCTCCAGGTCCCATGATTTGTCTCACATAGAAAACCTGAAATCAAATCCAGCCATTGGTTATCTGTTTTTTCCTGTTTTATTCTGAGCTCAGAAACCAGACAGTTGTTGGTCATCCCAGTTTCCCTTTTGGTTTAAAAAATGAAAACAGAAAAAAAAACAAGTGTTTTACTCTGCTTGTTTTATTTTTAGTCTCAAGGTAAAAACCGACCTGGTTTTTGTAGAGCCTGGTTGACAAATGCAACATCTGTGTGGCTTCCTCAGAAACTGGAGACCAGGTTACATCTCAAACACATGGTTAATCTTTTTCTTTCCCATGTGTTGTAGAAAAATGACCAAGATCCTGATGAGTTAAGAATAGAAAAAGTTAATTTCTTGGGAAAACATAAGCTAATGTGGCATTGCAAGTGGAGAGGATCACATATTCAGCAAAACCTATGTAGTCCTCAAAATTATTCATACCCTCTGATTAAAGTAAAAAAAAAAAAAAAAAAAAAAAGCTCTCGATGAAATTTACAAAAAATAATAATAAAAAGTTCTTTAAAAATCATGACACTGGTTTTGAGTTGTGGTTTGAAAGAAATATTACAAACAAATGCATAAAAAATAAAATAAGTAAGCAAGCATGATGGGACTCTGAAGCTAAAATTCTTTGTGGCAATCACTGCAATCAGGTGTTTTCTGTAATGTTCAGAGAGACTTCCACACCTGCTGACAGGTATTTTGGTGCACTGTTCATGGAAAAGGAGCTCTTATATGTCTGGGACAGTTTTGTTTTAATAATATTTTCCAACCACAGTTCAAAAGCATCATTATGTTTCTCTGAATTATAATGTTGTACATTTGTATTTATTATTAGTTTCTTTAGTTTCTTGTTATTTGAATTACTATTGTCAATTTAGCCTTATCTTTAATTGGAGGGTATCAATAAATTTGAGGACGACTGTATGTCTGGCCAATCAGCAGAGACTAACACTGAACAGGGGACAGCTTGTTTCTAAATGGAGATAGTTCAGACAGCTGGCACCTAGAAAAGATTAACCCTCTGGGATATGCCCTTACACCGACATGTGGAGACACAGAATTATAAGGGAAATATTTCTGACACGCCAGAGTCAAAGTGACATTTAAACAATAAATTAATAAGAATTTATGATGGAGACAGGTACTGTCTTAATCGAAAAACCTGCAGAAATAAGTGAAAATATACAGTTTGAGGTATTCTCAACAACGGCCCTGTGATCATGCTCAGAGGTATTTTACTTCCCTGCACCAGGAACAATGCCTGCTTGGATTTTCAATGGGAACCTGAAACTGTGGCCAGTCATACAGATTTGATGTCCGCGCCACCTGTGCATTGGTGCGACATATGAAAATGCCAGAAGCCGGAACCACTGCAGCCTTTGCCATTTAGGAAGGCTATCTGGCCTTTGTGGAAACAGAAGAGCAACTACTCCCCAGATGACTGAGTATTTCAGTGCCAGACAATCAGGCTGTGTGAGCATGAACACTCTGGTGACACTAGGGAAGGATATTATAATGGGACTGCAGTGCATAAAGCCTTCATCTGGAAGATGAATGCACATCTAAGAGTTCAGTGGTGCCAAAACTACAGACGGATGGTAAAAACTGGAACCTCTCACTGAAAAGATGTGGAAAAAAGTGTTAAAGTCATCCTTCTCTACAGTCTGGAGTATTTCACTGGGATGGTTTGAAAGCACTTGTCCCTTAGAGTAAAGTCCCTGCCAATCAGTATCAACAACGATGCATAAAGCTTCCCAGGACAGGCCAGAGATCAAACCAGCCAGATACTGGCGAAATACTAACAATGCTAAAATAAGGCCTTCACCACTGTGAAAGTGATTTGGAATTATTAACACATCCAACTTGGTAAGACTACAAATGCAACTAGGATGGAAAAGCACCAGCAGATAATTCAGACATGAAACATTCTGGTTGGCATCAGATTACTAGAAAAGGGTTCATGTCTAAAAGGAATTCAGTGTTGGAGGTTTTATGCAGCCGTTCTGGTCCTGACAGGGATTGCAACAATAATCACATCAACTCTGTCTCGGGCTGATTGTGAAAAACCAGTTAGCCTTACAGTCACATTTAGGCCAAGGTGAGAGATCTGCCTCGCTCTACGAGCACTGCTGATCCAATGAGGTAAATAAACCATAAAACCTTAAAATGAGACTTAGCTAATTATGCTGCAGTAGTAATATGCTGGAAGTGCTTCTTTACAATAAAAACGTAAAAAAATTGCAATATTACTATAATTCAGTTAATCTGTTCCCAAATCAGATTGCCCTTCCATCAGTACATTTCATCTACATTAACTCTGTGACCATTCCCACGTCCACATCTTACTAATGCTTTTATCTGCTCAGAAAGTCCCAGTCACAGAACAGAGACTGGCAGATGTCCTGCACAGCTTTTCAAGGTCTAAGCTTCCTTCCCACTTACCAATCCTTGGATATTGTCTCCTTGCTCGCACCTATGAATGGTTAGGGTTGTGTGTTAAATATGCGTGAGTAGGGTAACATTCATGTGCTTGATTATTACACACATACAATAATAAACACCCATCCTGTATGCTGAAGGCTTTTACATTTTATCACCCATGCATCACAATTCCCATTATGCCCTGAAAATGCTTGCTGACGGGAATACATCCTAACATTTATAACAATGGATTGTGTCACCGTTATGCTGTGGACATGACAACAAGAAGACATTCATACCTTCTGGACTGGGTGGACTTAGACAAAATTAACTGGAAATCATTTTAGGCTCATTATTTGTCTCTTTTGGAACAATAATATAAGGGAAAACCTTTGAATGTGAGGTAGGTCACAAAAACGTTCAACATAACTTGCGGGATACCTCAAGGGTCAGTCCTTGGACCAAAGTTGTATATATTGTATGTGAAACATATTGTTACTATACGCAAATTGTTTATTAAAGGACTTTGCTTGCAGATGAATTTTATGGGTTTCACCAGCAGAAAGGAGAGTTTGAAGGTATCAATCAATTTAGAAGGTTTGGAAATGTCTTGTGTAAAAGAAACAAAGTTCTTTGGTGTGATGATTGATGAAAAGTTTCATCACCAGATGATGAAATTATCTGGAACAACAGCTGTACTTCACAAAATTAAGGATTCATTAGATAATAGAGCATTACACCTGATATATACCTCATTGTTTAAGTGTGGGGAAATACTTCAAGATTTACAAAGACAAACTTTTACATTACGGAAAATAACAATAGGGATCATTATTAGTAGTACAGAGATCCATCAAATCCATTATTTGTGCAGGAAATACTTCTGAAATTTGAGGAAATAGTCAAGTACAATACTTCATTTGTAATGTTCAAGGAAAATCAAAATCTGTTTGCCTGGGAATTCTCAGAAAATATTTCATAAAGAGGGGAAATCTATGCACATAAAGGAAGGACATCATCCAGAAACCATATTTTATAACTTCATTAAAGGGATGTTGTATTTTGTGAAAGTTGTCAGTTTGTGGAACGGTCTGGATAGAGAAACAAAGAAGTTAAAGTCACTAAGGTTGCTTAAAAAGAAAATAAAAGCAATTCTGTTAAGCAAACAATGTGATGGATTTATATATGATGGTATAAATACATGATATAGATGTGTTGCTATGGAAGGCTGGAGAAAATTAATGTTTTGTCAGTGGCAGTTGTTTATGGATTGATAATGCACTTGTGGAAAATCTTGTGAATACATTTGCTGTGTTGATGATTGAAGGAGCAGAAAATATCAGATTTATTTTTCTACTTTTCTCTTTCTTTTCATTTTTTTTAAACAAAATTCTCCTGTTTGATCTTAAATGTGTCACTGTATTGAATGAAAAGAAATTCCAGACACTATGTGCATTCCATGTACAGATTATGTCTTAGGAGTTAAGAGACAGAAGGAAAAGTACATTTTAAACCAAGTTTGGTCCGACCAAGTTAACGTGTTATGGCTTCAACACAAATGATTAACAGTGAAAATTATTGTTTTGTACATCAACACTGTTGACTATGGTCCCAGGACATGGGAGTACTTGCTTGGGATGGGCAAACCTGGGGTCCCATAAGAGGGGGTCCTGACTTGGGATGGACCAACTTGGGGTCCCAGGAGTGGGGGGTACAAACTTGAGATGGACAAACCTGGGGTCCCAGGAGAGGAGGTACTGACTTGGGATGGACAAACCTGGGGTCCCATAAGAGGGGGTCACTGACTTGGGATGTACAAACCAGGGGTCCCAGGAGAGGGAGGTACTGGTTTGCAATGGTTAAACATAGGGTCCCAGGAGAGGGAGGTACTGGTTTTGGATGGACAAACTTAGGATCCCAGGAGAGGGGGGTACTGGCTTGGGATGGACAAACCTTGGGTCCCGGGAGAGAGGGGTACTTGTACTCAGACATTAACAGCATTTGAGGCTAGCTGTGCTTACATGAGTGTCACCTTTAGGTCTTTTCCTCTGAAATCCATTCCATTCATGAAGGGAAAGAGGTTGGCCTGACACATTGCAATCTGAATTATCACAGTAAACCCAAAACTTCCTTCTTTTCACAGCCTTGCTCTTTAGTTGTAAGGTTTATCAAACAGGGTGTGGAGGAGCTAAGACTGTAGTTCAGCTTTCTGTCTGTTCCAGCAGAGAAACACTGATATCACAACTTCACAACTTTGAAATACTCCCTGATGACTTATTGCCTTTTAACTAATAAATCCAAATTTTCATCCTCTTTGGCAGATAAATTATTTTCTTACAATAAAGTTTAGTTGAGATGCAGCATCTCTTGCATCTTTGAGCTGCTGGTGCGTGAAAAAGAAACTGTTGCTAAAAAGCTGCTTATTTCTTTGAGGTGTTTGAAAACCAGAAGTTACTGAAGTTTTCTTTATATAAAGGTTATTTTAATCTGATTCACTTCTTCTGAATCACTGAACTTTTCGCACAACAATGGGATTAATTATTATTGGAGAAAATTGTGATTAATCGCAATTAAGAAATTTAAGCAATATGTTCTGAACAAAAACAGACTGAAGCGCATTCTGGATGTTGAGCTGTAAAATCTTCGCTCTGAGGAAAAGAAAACTAGGGGAAAAAAACAAACAAAAAAAACATTTTATATGTACATGTTAAATTAGGATATAATGGAAACCTCCCTCCTGTTTGGAGTCTTAAATATTTTATCATAAAGTATTTGGTTCTGTAATTTATAAAAGAAAAACAGACTAATGATGCCGCATAAAGAGCTCTGCTTCTCCGTCTCAGACGTGTTTGATGGTTCTATGTTGCAGCTGCGGTACACATGGCACCCGTGGTCTGTTTGATTAGGCAGAAAGAGAAAGACATGAAAAAAGATAAAAAGCAGAACAAGCTGAGAAGCTCAGTCCGTCCTGAAAGAAAACACAGAGGAAGAGGGGAAAACCGAGATCTGGAAGACTAAGTAGTAAGAGAAGCATCTCCTTCAGTGTGCGGTTATTCCTTTTGAAGTAGACAGAGTTACATCAGAGGGCTTTGAAGGACGAGGAGAAACGACGCTGTGAAGAATCAGACCCGATGTTGAACTCCAGAACCAGCCTGGCCAGGAGGCTGGGTTACAGGCTGCCCTCTGGATTTATCCAGCTCTCCTTGCACGCTGCTGCTGATAATAATAATTGGTGCTCTGTCAGCCTGTCAGATGTCATTACATCCAGTATAGATGGTTATGGTTTGAGGGTGATAAATCCCAGCAGAATGATCAAAAGGTTACTGGTCTCAGAAACTCTTTAGATGAGCATCACATCACATCCAAGACTTTAAGTGCAAATATCTGTATAAGCAACAAGTATTTGCTTCTCTGCCTTAATGTGTGACAACACAGACGAATTAAAGACGTCCATTTTAAACATAAAAATAGCCTCAAACCATAAAACTCAACACAATGACTTCATATCCATGCGTCTATGAAACTAAATGCTGCTGTGTGATTGGTCGTCTTCAACGTGGCTACGGATGCAGGCATGAAAAAGTTTAGCCTTCTTCTGCCAGAAGTGGTGCAGTAACAGTGCACTATTACTGACCTATCACTGGCTGAACGATTTCTCCTGCGAATACGTCATCATGCACGGTGTCCAAACTTGGGGTGTGGAAACATCCTTGTTCCAGGTATTAATGTAAGCTCTGCAAACGCATGTGTTTCTCTGTGCGATCAAATTAGCAGACAAGTCGCTGGTAAGTGGCTGGAAGTCAGCAGAAAGGGGAACTTTTTCATGCCTGCAACTGTATGAAACTAGACGCTGCCGTATGATTGATCGTCTTCCCTACGTCTCTGTGACTTGATGCTGCTGTGCGATTGGTCGTCTTCACAGTCTACATGACTAGACGCTGCCGTGTGATTGGTTGCGTTCACCACGTCTACGTATGTGACTAGATGTGCTGCCGTGTGATTGGTCATATTCATCGTATCTACGTGACTAGATGCTGCTGTGTGATTGGTCATATTCATCGCGTCTACGTGACTAGATGCTGCTGTGTGATTGGTCATATTTATCGCGTCTACATGACTAGATGCTGCCGTGTGGTTGGTCATATTCATCGTATGTACGTGACTAGATGCTGCTGTGTGATTGGTGGTCTTAACCACATCTTCATGACTACACGCTGCCGTGTGATTGGTTGCGTTCACCACGTCTATGTGACTAGATGCTGCCGTGTGATTGGTCATATTCATTGTATGTACGTGACTAGATGCTGCTGTGTGATTGGTCATATTCATCGCGTCTACGTGACTAGATGCTGCCGTGTGGTTGGTGGTCTTAACCACATCTTCATGACTAGACGCTGCCGTGTGGTTGGCTTATTAAATGTTTGTGTTAGAGTTCAACAGGTGGAGCTGATGAAGTGTCCAATAAGTGAACAACAATATTTAAGGATTTGATGAATAATTGATGTTCTGTGCCAATGGGATCCCTTGTTGACAAAAAGACAAGGACAGTGACCAACAGAGGACATACTGTATATTTATCCCTTGAATTGGAAAGTATAACCAAGTCCAACAGTGATACTTTTTTGGTTAAATGTTAACAGAAATGCTCCGGTCTGATACAATCGATCTAAAGTGCTACAGAAGGATGCATCTCATGAAGTACATGCTCAAAACTATGTTTGATAATAAATCAACCAAACCGGTTTTAGAACCAGATTATTCAGTTGTTTAGGAAGTTTGAGAGGATTTGTTAATCTTCTCTATGGCCGACTCTTGTTGGTCGATTATGATATAATCACAGTTTAAATGCTGTTGCTGCAGTTGCACGACAATGCAGCAACTTTGTCCTGAAGAAGACGCAGAGAAGAAAGTGATGAGTATTTTCCACAGCCTGACTTTTCTGACACGATGTCATATGTTGCAGCCACCCTGAACCTGAATATGAACTGATACTCTGATTTATTCTCTGATGCTTATATAAGGCTGCAGAGCAGTTTTACTGTCTTCACACACCTTTTATACTCCTGCCTGTCAGAGTCAGGGATGAATTACATCCTGTGAACAAAGCTAAGACAGGACAGCAATGAAAACCGATCCATGTTCTGTCCTCCGAAACTCTTAATATTCAGAGAAGCAGCTTGGTAAATATTTGAAGGCTCAGAGTGTGTTGCTACGGAGGGAACTTGCTCATCGTTGCCGCTGGCTTTGGCTCGCCAGCGATTTGGTGATTATTTGTAAAATGGTGAGTTGAAGAGGTGCAGTAATCTGTGGATTAGCTGCACGCTCTGAGGGATTACACAGATCAGAGCTGATTACAGCTCTGATTATCTGCATTGTTACCACTCCTCACACAGTCAGTGGATCACCTCTGAGTTTCACTCTGTCTTCCTGCACCAGGGAGCGGTCAGTGAACGTGTCGGAGCCGGAGTCTCTGGAGCTGACGGTGTCCAACCTGAAACCGGAGGAGAGCTACACCTTCAGAGTCATCGCTTACAACGACGTGGGGCCTGGAGAGAGCTCCGCCCCCCTGAAGATCGCCACCAAACCAGACCGTAAGACGCACACACGCACACAGACAGACAATCTTTTTATTTTGGATCAATTCTAGAGTGTCCAACATGGAATCAACATATGGATGTAGATGGATGTTTTGTTACCAGGGGTCCAGGTACCCTCCCAAAATTAGACAATCAAGTTATAACAATGATGCAGCATTAACTGACTTTTACCTGGCTGAACCCCAGACTGGACGAACCTTCCACTCACGTCACCCATTGGTTTTACTAAAAGTGAAGCCAGCGGGGTGGTTTCTGCTCTCACCATTTTATGCCTCCCTTACATTAAAACTAGGGCTGTCAAAAAATGAATCCTGATTAATTACATTGCTTTTTTCATTTCTAGAACACATTTAGGGTTAAAGGTGTCTCACCAGGAATTCTGCATTTATCTTTAGTAGACTAAACTACTGAAACCCTGTCCTTACATGTCTCCCTATAGTCCTTCAGACAGCTGCAGTTTAGTCCAGAATGCTGCTGATACGTCCTCACACGCTGACTTCACAACTGTCCTAATGTGAAGCTGAAATTCAGGTCTGAGTCCTGGACTACTCCCGGATGTGTAGCTTGGTTTTAGCCTTTAAGTTGTAAAACAAAAGTTAATGTATTTTCTGCATATAGCAGTAGTAATTAAAAAGGACATCTCTTGTTTGACAATAGGATTAATTTAGGATTAATTTTTTGACAGCCCTACTTAAAACACTTCAAAAAGATTTGGAAAAGACACTTGGATGACTATTTCTCACACTAGCTCACATCTAAAGACAGTAGATTTTTAAAGGTCTGTGAATTTTTTTTTTGTTTTTTTTTTTGTTATACTTGTAAGATCCCCGAGGGGAAATTAGGGCTCTGCATTTCACCCATCTCTGTACTGTGAGTATCAGAGAGCAGTGGGCTGCTACTTAAAGCGCTCGGGGAGCAGTTGGTGGGGGGTTAAGGACCTTGCTCAGGGGTCCACAGTGGTTCACCTAGGGGTGGTGTTGGGGAATCGAACCCGGCTCCTCCACGCCAAAGCCCACGACGCTACCACTGCAAGGTTCACTATTTACAAGACTACAGCTAGATTCTTTCAGCATTTTTTCTCATCATGCAATTTGTTCCCATCATCATCATAATCACCATAATAATAATAATAATAATGATAATAATAATATGTTATATTTGAAAAGCACCTTATCAAAGCGCCCTAGAGCACTGTACAAAACAGATAAAACATTAAAAACAGTAAGCTTAAACACTAAAAAAGCAAAACATAACATGCTCTAACCCTCAAACATTGAGTGACAAACATATCTGTGTAGCTACAGTACCTACCTATGTTTATTTAGCATTTACAGTCAGTAATCAGACTACTGCTCTCTTCTGTAGTTAGATATGACAGCGTATGTAGCAAGTCTGTCTTTTACAACTCTTGAGTATTGACGGCTCTGGAGGTCGGCACCTGTTGCCACCTTTGTCAGAGCTCATCCAGCTGTTGGTTGTTGATTGTGTTGCGTCACTGTGACTTGCAATAATATTAAACAAATTTGATATTATCGCAAGCCCAAGACAAGGGAAAGACTGATATAAAACAGCGCAGATTACCATCGCAAACTTAACGATGGAGACCACAGGGGTGTGCCAGGACTCCAGTAAAACTCCTGAGATTTATGTCTTTAGTAATTTTTACCATGGGGAGGGTGAAAATTTGTTTGGTGTGAGCCCAACATTTGCCGGGTCATGTGCTGTCTCTCCCGGACAATACAAAAATGGAAAAAAGAGGGAGTTGCTGTGAATGTCCAGGAAAATGATTGACAGCCAATGCGTTCTTAGCTAAGAGCTAACCCTGAGCTAACAGAAACTAATAAAGACAAGCGGGCTAAAGGTAAGGGCTGCTCAGACCCGCTGTTAGCTGGCTAAAAAAACGCTGTTTTGCTACTCTGCTACTAACAGACCTTTCTTCCCGGGAGCAAGCAGGGGGCTAGCCACTAGCCACCATGGCTAACGCTGGTGTTCTGTCAAAACTTGCTACCGCAGAATGAAATGACAGGCCTGTCTGTCAATCTGTGCTACCCCGTCATAATATAATGCTGTACATCTTTTACATTCATTTTAGTTTTGCCCAATCAACAACAGCTAGTTAGTTAAAGCTATGGTCTAAGATTTCAGAATCAGTTGAGAAATTTTGAAAAAAGCAACCTGCCCCCCCACCCCCGTCCCAGAGCCCTCCCCTCTCTACACGTTTATCCCTCCCACTGATACGTACAGCCCTCCTCCTCAACCACAGCCAGCCTCATCACATATTTATTCCACATTTAGAACAACAAGAACATCTGCTCACATATATAATATTTGCCTTTCTGAACCATCGGGATGTTTATGGTGTGTTTTAGCTGGAGTCAGTAAGAGACCGCAACGTCCCAGTGACTTCATGAGTTCATTGATGCATTCAGGACGACACTGATGTCAACAAGCTAGCTTACAATGCTGAAAATAAACAACTGACGTTCGGACGCCATCTGTCCACACAGAGAAAACCACCAGCAGCGTTTCCAGTCATCAGCAGCATCATCATAGACTTATAGATTTATGTACAATTCACACATAAAAGTAAAAACAAACTGCCTACCTGTTCAATCATAAGTCTGCTGTATCAGCACCAGCTTCACTCCCAATCCCCCCCGGAGCTTCCTCCAGCCGGTGACCCGATATTTATGCTCCACTTTCAGTCCGTCCTGGTCTGCTTCTGCAGATTTTCCCTCTTTGAGTTGCGTCCACATCACCTGATAATTCCCCGGCCTTCCATCCTGCATTGCTCACGTTTTCCTCTTCATCTGCCTTTCTCTCACAGACTTTATCCACCTGCAGTTTCCTCCAGCAGCAAACGCAACACTCGCGGCCTTCCCTCCGTCCTGTTGCTCACATTCTGTCTGCTTTTTTTTCTCTCTCTCCCAACTTCTGCCGGTGAGCAGAGGCGCTTCCTGCTGCCGCTGCCTTTCTGTTCCGTTCTCCTCTTGTTGTTAAGCTGCTACTCAGCTACTTACTTGTTACAGAAAGTTTCAAACGCAAAAGAAAAATAAATAAATAAATATATGAATAAAACGTTTAAACGCGGAAGAGGGCGGGGGCGAGGTGGAACGTGGAACAAGGGGAGTCAGCTGTTGGGGAAGTGTCAGCTTGAGCAGGGGATTGAATGAGAGCAGAGAGAAGCGAGACAAACAGCTACGTTGACCAATGTAAGCCACGCGGCCGGATGGCTCCTATTGGTTAATGACTTTGCAGCCCAGCAGCCACGAGAGTTGATGGATTTCTTTCATTATTTTTTTCTCTTCACATTGTGTAGATTGTACTTTAGGACCATTACCACCATCTAAATGAGGTTATTAATAATGATCAAACTTTCAAGTAGTAGACCATGGCTTTAAACTAGCAAGTTAGATAATGAGAAGATCAATAATCCACATGTTTGAAGGTTATTAACCCTTTAACTAAGTGTCCTACAGGACTGTCTTAACATCATGGGCATTAAGAAATCAAACTTCGAATGCTTTAATGCAGATAGGACGTCTCGGCACTATAAATGACCCATCAGTATACTACCTTGACTATTTATGCAGGTAGGATGATTCATCAGTATAGATTACCCCGTCACATCGTGATACTTTCATCTATGCAGGTAGAACTGATTATTCCATTGTATAAATTACCTTGAGATGCTAAACCTTAGAACAACATTTTCAAAACAACCTGTGCAGGTACTATTGATTATAAATCATTCCAAAGACAAATTTTGGATTCATTCCAGAAAACAGAAAAAGAAATGTACCAAGCAAACATCCCATTGCACCAACTGAAGGGAAATATACAGTATAGCCTCCATGTAGGGCAATGTAGCTAAAAAAAAAACTTAAAGCAGAACACACATTTAAAATCCTAGTGGACAAGGGGTGACCTCCAATATTTAGTAACCAGGAAGTAGCTTCATTTTTCTTGCTGGATGCTGCCGCTGGGCCTGAACTTCTGATGCCCATGGGGCACGTCATGATGCGGCATCATGCAGCGTCACCTTGCCAACTGTCGGCATGGAGATATTTGTCTGTTCAGCCTGTTCAAATTTGATGAGAAAGATGTAAAGTCATGAAACCACCAAGTATGACTCCCCAGAAGCTACCTATAGCTTATGTAAAGGGGCCCGGTTGTTATAAATCACAAGACAATTCTTAGTTTCTTCCCATCCCACCCGACCTAGATCCCACTACCTCTTCAGATTCCCCAGATACAGAGACACTCATGCAGACAGACACATCGGATATCATATAACATATATACATATTTATATTGACATTTGACAGAAATGAATCATTTTAAGTCCTCAGCTGTAGTTAGTTTTGGAGTGTAAACAGTCTCAGTCTCCATGCAGTCTGGGAAACACAAGAATCTTTCTGCAGATGAAGTGTGAAATAATGAATGAAAACAATGGGGAGTTCACTGAAACTTAAGTGAGATCGCTGTACTTAAAGATTCCATTGATTGTGAATATACAGTACACAGGCAGGTTTTTACAAAGGCACAAGCCAGATTTCAGGTTCCACATTTCCTCCTGTGGGGTACTGACACCAGAGTTTAGAGCTAAAACAGCAACATATCTCTCAAATAATCTCTAAATATGTTGCTTCGTTTAGTTGCAATCAGTCTGGGCTGAGTCCTCTGGCTCATTACTGTGTCCCAGAAACTATACAGTCAACTGTTTCACAGAGATAATATCCCCTAACCAATATACCATTTCCAGTCATGTTTAGCTGCAGGTCTGCTTGATCAAATTCACAAGAAATGTTTCTGTTGGTTTGTTTTCAGTGAATCCAGGTTAATGACGATGCACAAATTCAAATTAACCATTTGGATAAACTCACTCAGAACATTGCTCAGTAGGGTCAATCCTCATGTGATAGGAGTCCCCAAACCAAGACCCTCTGTTAATACATTTTGTAAATAACATTTTCACATTTTTGTATTTTTTTAATATATATATAAATCACTTTTTATAACAATATGAATACTATGTGATTGTTATTCACACTGTTATGGGTCTTGATAAACAAACCTACAAATAAATAATTAGATATAGTTCAATATAGTTCTCATTTGTTCAGCCACCTTGAGCAGAAATACAGAAATTCGGCTCTCAACAAGAACCAACGTTGCGAAATTACATTTCCATAAAAATTTACTCAAAAGAAAAACAAAAAAAAGAAAGAAACACACCATTTTATACCTCCAAAGCCTCCTAAAACAACACCTAGCAGGAAAAAAAAATGTTTGGCTCTTTTATGTCGATATGAGGGTTTTACAGGGTTAAACTGGAAAAGCATGAGACACTGTTGCCACTCCAGCACAGAAGGTGAACATGCGCTGGCATATCTGTGTCTCTACAGTCCAGGTTCCCAGCCGGGTGGAGTCTCTCCGAGCTCTGGCTCTGTCTCCGACGTCTATCCAGGTGAGCTGGGAGCCTCCCAGTCTTCCCAATGGGCCCATCCTGGGCTACAGACTGCTGTGGACCGAAAGCCCATCTGGCAAGGAGCAGGTCAGCATCATCACGCGACACGCCGACGCCGGTCTTTGTGCTGTTACATCACAGATATGTTGACGTCCATCACTGTGTGTCTGTTCAGAGCGTGGAAGTGAGTGGACTCAACTACAAGATGGACGGACTCAACAAGTTCACCGAGTACACGGTTCGGATTCTAGCAATTAACCGCTACGGACCAGGAACTGCATCCGAGGCCATCAGCATCACCACCCACTCAGACGGTGAGCGCTACATCATCATTTCCTCACTGTGGGACGTTATGGGCAGATTGGGGTTGATCATGTTGTATGAGGGGGGACTCTGTGGTTCTCCCTCCATAACTGGAAATACTGATGCATGGTTAGCATACCACCTCTCACTCTGCCCACCATCTGCATCCAGGTTTCCATGCTGCATACTGTATAAACACATGACTTCCCTTTTTGTTTTTGCCTCGCCTGATAATAGCTGGATAGGCTCCAGCAACCCCTGCAACCCTAAACTGGATAATCGGTACAGAAAATGACTGACTGACATTTGTCTTTGCTTTGATTGGTGAAAATGTTTCTACATGATCTGCACCGACCCCTGGAACACACTGGACGCCGAAGCGTGCGGAAGCGCAGAAGTTTCAATTCAGCGCCCATATTAAAGGCATATGCCACCCCTGGGTGAAATTGAGCCCCCTTCTGCAGTTGGACAAATGGGCAGAAGCATTTTCCAACTGAGCCAGTCATTCTCTGAATCTGGCAGTACTGACTTTAGCTTAGTTTAGTGTAGTTGCTGTAATCTGGCATATCCAACTAATAGTGCTTGCTGCGCATGCGTGCTGCCTTTGCTACAATCCACGGTGCTTCACCTGTGATTGGCCTGTACTTCTGCAGCATATAGTTCCCATAGTGAATGCAACTTAGTCAGTCCTTTGATGTGAAATCGGCTTCTCGTTTGTACTCGATCAGAATGTGCGGGTCATGTAATTGGAAAATGAGTTAATTAGTTCAATTTCGCCAAGTGGTGCTAGTTGGATACGCCAGATTACAGCAACTATGCTAAGCTAAGCTAAAGTCAGTGCTGCCAGATTCAGAGAATGACTGGTTTGACTAGAAAATGCTTCTGCCCACTTGTCCAACTCAGGGGACTGTGGGGGGAGGATAAATTTCACCCAAGGGTGGCATATGCCTTTAAGCACATGGTGTTGGCCACGCCAGCAGCGGCGCGCAGTGCAGCAGCTGAAATGCTGTGCAGCACGCAGCGATTGTTTCAGCTTTTCTATTTTCTGCGCGAGCCGCAGCCAAATTTGTCAAGCAAGTCATGTTTTCTCTCACATGGCGAATCAGAACCGAGTCAGAGCAAGGTCACATTTTTGTCACTGTTCTCGAGTATAGAAAAGGGATTCGATCCGTATTTCATGCACCTTGTGACCGAAAGGACTTTTTATTTGCATCTACAGTATTTGCATTATGACGTGGTGATGAGGGTTTTGTGCTCAAAACATTTCAGAAAACAACCATGAGAATAGTTGGTTTGAAAAAAAATCTGAGACTGTGCCCTAAATGAAACAAGGTTGTTGTTTGTTGAGCAGCTGCACATAAGAAGGGCAGGAAATTATGTGAAATATTTTGTGATTTGTAGAAAGGATTTTAACAATCTTATACAGAAAGAAACGTGTTTTTGCTGTTAAATGCAGCAGATTAAATTTTTTGT
This sequence comes from Atherinomorus stipes, assembly GCA_023101725.1. Lineage (NCBI taxonomy): Eukaryota > Metazoa > Chordata > Actinopteri > Atheriniformes > Atherinidae > Atherinomorus > Atherinomorus stipes. Next base: position 545,717 of record JALJCO010009116.1, read on the forward strand.
GTTTACATCTGACCAGATTAAGTTTTTAAAGGGATTTTTGGGCTCTAGTGGCCTTTCTATGACAGTGGATGGACAGGAAAAGGGAGTCAGAGAGAGTTTGGGTCCGCAAGGAGTCCAAGGCCAGGAATCGAAACCGCCCCACACTCAACTTATTTAGTGAACTAGTATTAGGTAAAAGCTTAACAATTGACACCACTTCCCCCATCTCACCCCCACCCAGAGCGTGCGTGACCGAGGATGACCCAAATCTGAGCATGCACCCTTGGAAGTTACATAACTCCACTGCTGAAACTTTGTAAATAAGTTAGCCATCGGGAAAAATAGATCTGAGCTCCACCAGCTTCCTCGGAGTTCCAGCTGATGCAGTTTTCAGGAGAGCAGCTTCTTCACTTATCAGCCCTCTGAGCCGCAGCAGAGGCAGACTGCTGCAAGGCTGGAGCATGAAAGTCATGGCTATATTAGGAGAATACTTCCTTCCATGATTCCTCCACCGTTCTGTGACAAAGCCAGCGTCTGGATCACCACCTCCAGCTTGGGGTAGACATGCTGTACCACAGAACAGGGGGGATTTGTGTCTGCAGGATTTATTTCAAACGGGTCATAAAAAGGTCTAATGATTAAAAACAGATGCATTCTCTTTCCATTTTGTTGTATAAATAAACAAAAGAAGCTCCAAAATCTTTGAAGTCACATGTTCTGCGACTTGGTTCACCAGATGTAAAATGAGTTACGCACTGCCCTGTGCATTACATCATGTGGATGGTGAAGAGCTATTATAAAGCAAAAAGACTAAAAGCACCCCAGGGTTCTATTTTTTGTGTCTGAAATAAAGATTTATGACAAAAAGATGATTCCTTTGCGAGGTTGCAACCCAAAATCAGACGTTCCCCATGATTCCTCCCTCAGATCCGTCACTGATGATGACATCAGCCAATTTTGTTGTAAATAAATTAGCTTGCTAATGTAGTTCAGCGTTTCTCAATTTTGGTCCTCAGAACTCACTGTCCTATATGTCTTAGATGTGTTCCCACTCCAGCACGCCTGATTAAGATTCACGAACTTCCTCATCAAGTTCTTTGCAAGCCTGTTAACCATTCCTTCCATTCAGGTGTGTGACAGTAGAGTTGCCTCTAAGATGTGGGGGGTAGTGGGTCCTGAGGACTGGAATTAAGAAACACCGCCTTAGTTACTGGATCAAGGTCACGCCTCCACCTTGAGGCCACAACTTCACTGTGAGACCATGCGTCCACACCATTCTCCATGAGAGACTTTTTTCTCTTTTAATTTTCTAAGGCCTTCTCTGAAGGCGTAGAAGGCCCTGAGGGTTCCCCACTGCCATTCAACCTTCTAACTCTTCTCCCTAAGCCATCCTTCATCCACCTCTTCATATCTTATTCTTTACATGATCTTAAGTCTTGATTTTTTTTAGGCACCCCAGATGACCCAGTCAGAAACTTTCAGATGACTTAATTATCCCAGTAAACCCAGACCGTAGAGACGTGACTGTTAAGCCCCGTTTCCACCAGCGGGTCTGGGTCGGGTCGGGGGGGGATGGGCCCAGTTATACTCCACAGAAAAAAAAAGGGGGGGGGGGTCTCCTATCCAACCCGAGCCGACGCCTTTTTTTTTTGTTCCATTGGGGGGGAGCTGATCTAAACGAACCGGAGAGAAGGGGGGGGAGAAAACAACAAGCAGCAAGTTGATTAATAAATAAAAACCCCTGCCGCGGCGAGAGAAGGAGAAAAAAAGCGGGGGTGCTGTCTTTTGTTTCTGGCTGGGGTGGGGGTGGTGTGGGGGATAAGGTGGAAAGACGGGGAAGAGATAATAGCGAGAAGGGTGATCATCGTTCCTAAACCTCAGAATGGGGAGGGGGTGGGGGGGAAAGGGGGGAAAGAAAACAAACCCAACCCCCAGCCCACGGGACCGGGGGGGAGGGGGGTTACTGGTGATCTGTTAACACAAGAAACATTAGAACTAACATTGTGATGAAAAGTATAAAATAAAACTGTGGGCCCCAAAAATCAATAGAAATACTGTAACTTCTTATAAACACATTCAGTCTAGGATAACAACATATGGATAAAGAACTGGGGGATTTTTGCGGGTTTGAAATTGTTCCGCTGAGAAGAAACACTTCAGCTTAGACCAGAAAACTGCTGGACCAGGTCCAGTTTATTACCTGGGACCATGTGTGTGTGTGTGAAAGAGAGAAAGAGGGAGTGTATGAGGAGCCAAACACTGTTTAGCCATTCTCATAGACATGCCTGCTGTCAGGATTTTCATTAGGGGACTTGGGGGTCTTTAATTAAGCTGGGAGAGGAGGGAACTGCTTCATTTTAGCCTCTCAGCCTGACACGTTAATAGAGTCCATGCACACACTCTCACACACACACCTACACACTCACAAGCTTGGTATTAAAATGTGACAAGTATTACAGCAGATAGACCCTAAAAAAAGAGACCAGGAAGTTCATTACTGAGCTGGAACGGAGGAACTGGGTAAAATGTATGAAGGAATTAGTGACATCTAGTGGTGAAACTGCAGAGTGAACCCAAATAGATATGTTGCTGCAACATGGTGGGCTGGTGGACCCACAACTGATGCAGCAGGGAAAAAAACATGGTGACAATTTTTTTTGTCTATCAAATCCTTGGTTTATTTTTAAAATTGGATTTTTAATAAATAAAGTTTTTTTTAATTTATTGTTGTTATTTTTTTTATAACTGCTTGGTTCAAAAGAAAAGTTAGACATGAGTGATGTTTGATGATGTTTACTTGTCATTTTTAATCTCACCACCCTCTGTTTGGGGAAAAGAAAGCATTGAGAGCGACTCTGGGAGCCAACCAGTCAGAACTGAGAAAGACTGAGAGGATTCATCTGTTTGATGCAGCACCTTCTAAGAGGCTCATCCTCCGTTCACATGGCGCTGAAATCAAAGACTAAACTATCCGAGCGTGACCTGCTTGTGTTTCAGAGACACTGTAGATTAGCACAGTTGATATGACAAGAGTCTGTTTTCTCTGAGACTTTCTAAATGTCAGATGTCAACAGCTCCTCATAAGACTCTTGACCTTTCTCAGGCTGCATCCTCTCAGTATATCTGCACCTCACATGTCAGCGTAAAAGCTCTCCTGTTTGAGAGTCTACTTCAAATCAAGCCCACATCAGATAACAGGAAGTCTTCTTCAATGTCTTTATCCAGAATAACTCATTCAAGCTTGACAAGGACTCAGGAGACATTTTGCACCAGCAGGTACGATTGGAGAAATGTTTAGCCGAGTAGCAAACTCAAAGCCTTTCTTCCTGGAATGCTTCTGTGCAACTTATTCAAATTTTTACCCACTATTTTTAAGACAAGGTACCTAGTCTTGAATTAAGTGTTTACAAGGCCCTTTAAAAGAAGAATTAACTTTATTCGGAATTAGAGTGTCATGTAAATGTGGCCAATGGCTCACTGATTTGAGTTAGCTGTGATGGAGCAGGGATACATTCAAAAACCTGCAAGATTGTGGCCCTTTAGGACCAGAGGTGGACACCCCTGAGCTAAGGGGAGATGAAAGGGAGTCCAGCGCCTCCTATATGCAAATGCCCCCCCCCCCTCCATAAACACTGACTAAGATTCCAGGTATTTCTTAAATTCAAAGAATAGCTTTAATTTATCAGCATTGCATGGGTTCTCACCGGATACTCCAGCTTCCTCCCACCATCCAAAGACATGCATGTTAGGTTAATAGATCACTCTAAATTGTCCCTGGGAGTGAATGTGAGTGTGAATAGTTGTCTGTTTCTCTGTGTTGGCCCTGCGACAGACTGGCGACCTGTCCAGGGTGTACCCCGCCTCTCGCCTGATAATAGCTGGGATAGGCTCCAGCAACCCCTGCAACCCTGAACTGGATAAGCGGTACAGAAAATGACTGCATTGTGTATGTCATGTTTTTGTGTTTTCATCGAGAAGATAGAAAAAGGTTTTCAGCCAAGTTGCTTTCCAGCTTTACATTAACATAGACATGAGAGTAATATTCCTGTCCCTGCTGGTGTACTACGCATGTTAGAGAAGGATTCCACCAGGGGGCGTATCAGAAAACTCAGGCCAGATAGAGATGCTGAATTTGTCAGGTGGAAACAAAACAATAAACATGGTGACGATAGACAAGGTTGGTGTTTGGTTGATTGTGAGATCAGTGCAGGATAATATAACAGCAGTGGTCTGGTAGATGGTAGTGTTGTAGTCACAACCACACCACCAAGACCATGACCAAGCACTAAGACCAAGACATTACCCAGTCTTGTACAATGGCTTGGTCTTGGAAACGCATTGGTCTTGTCTCAATAATGTCTTGGTCTTGGTGGTGTGGTCTTGACTACAACACTAGTCGATGGTATGTAAAGCCTCTAAATCAGTGGTTCTCAAACTTTTTACAGTATGTACCACCTGAGAAAACATCAACCTCCCCACTCCAAGTACCACTGTCGTGACCAACCTTAACATACAGTAGTGAAGGCTTACCCTATTAGTTATGGATTGTTCACAAAGCAAGGTTATAATTGTTTTGGATTTTTAATTAGTTTCAGTTTTTATTTAGTTTTGACTTTTTGTTTTTCAATTCAGTTAGGTTTTTTAGCAGGTTTGCTATTTTTATTCGTTTTTATTTTTTGGAAAATGCTTAGTTTTAGTTTAGTTTTTATTAGTTTCAGTGTGAGTTTTCATCTTTTGGGGTTTTTATTCGTAAATTATGCAAATTTTTCTGATGTGACATTCAAAAACATCAGAAAGATCAGAGTTAAACCAGTAGAGCAAAGTTAAAGTTATACCGTGTAACTTTTGGCCACTATGGGCACTAAACCTGTAACTTCCCACAGGCACCACGACTGTCTCAAAATTAAACAGTCTCAGTCTATGTTTTGAAAAAATGTTGCAGACCACTTTGAAAAGCGGATTTTTAAGTCATCAAGCTAATAATCAGAGCGCTCCAGGTTACATGATCTAATGAGAGACGGCCCGCTCCTGAGATGTTACAATGCCTGGTTTTTGAGAATGGCAGCCCCCTCGGAGCAACGACATGCGGCAAGTACTCTATACTGACAGCAGAAATCAGCTATAGTTAACTTATGTTAATAATAATGTCAGAATATAATGTATCATAATATTTGGCTAACATTGGGTTCAAAAGTTACACGGTATCACTTTAATAGAAATAGATTTCATATCAACCCAAGAGGCTTATGTATTAAACAAAGACTAAGGATGTTTTTGCAATAATGTTAGTTTTAGTTAGTTTTGTAAAGATACAATACAGTTTCAGTTAGTTATTGTTTTCTAAAAAATGGTCATTCTATTTCAGTAAAAGAAAATGTTTTTTCAATTTTAGTTTTAGTTTTTTTGTTAGTTTTTGTTAACTATAATAACCTTGTCACATAGGAGGCATGCATGAATCGATTACACCTAATATGAGAATATGAAAATTCCATCTTCACAAGTGGGACCATTAACACACCTGCCATCTTTCATTTAAAGTCTGTAGTGATGATAGTATCTTTGTGCTAAATCTATATTTTGTAGATACATTTTTCACTGCACTACATCATGCTGTTTTATGCTATTATGTTTTTACTCTAGCATGCCTTTTTTCAACATTGGGGTGGATACTGAATGATTAAGGTGGATAAAGTATAATGAAGGTTTTTCAGAGTGGAGGTCCACTTCAGGTCTGCTGAAAAAGCAGCAGCCACAACTTTCCTTCTGACTTCTGGTTTTTTAAAGACCTTTTAGCAGTTTTCTCAGTGACGCACCCCCTATCGGTGGCGAAACTAGCATCCATCTTGTATCGTACCTGTACTGTGATTCCCTCCAGCCAGTAAAAGACAGTCTTATCTTGACTCTTGTTCTGTCCCTTCCTCTCTTTCTTTTCCTCTTTTCCTCCAGAAATGTTTCCTTGCGTTTCTTTGCAGAATCCGACACGATATGCGTGCAAAACACCCGCTGTGTTCATATATAGTTCATATCCGTTTGCCCATATGTGACGCAGTGCACAACCAATAGTCAGCTGCAACGTCACGGCCGCTTCCCGGATCCAAAAGTTACATGGCGCAGTTTCTGAGCATTAGGATGCTGCTGGGCAGTGATGGCTCGAAAATGCACGTAATAAATGTTGGTGTGCCACCAAAATGAGTCAGAAACACTGATTTTTAAGGTTTAAAAGTTACATTGTGGGTATTTAAAATTCCAACTGTGAAGCTTAGCTAATGTCCCATAAGTGTTTTTGTGCATCTCCAGTTCACCCCCGTGAAGCAGAATCTTGTTTACAAATGTAGCATGATTCTCTAACATTTTTCAAATTCTTAGTCCGCATAACATTTGTGTCTACAGCAGCGCAAAGCCCGGGACTTAATAAGATGAAATCATGGGGAAAACCCCCCCTGATCCTTTTCATTTATGATGTGTGTTCTAGTACCTGCGCCTCACAAACCAAATCTTCATCCACTGCCCACAGTGAAGGTCAACACAGGTGACTGTGTTGAAAAGCAGAATTTAAGCACATCTCGCTGAGAAAAAGCAATGTTGGAAAGAAAGCCCCTGCATGATGGGGGAGGCCCCAAGTCGCATCCAAACCACGTGCCCTTCTTACTTTAGACAGAAGTTGACATCTACATTTGAAATGTGTGTTAGATTTAAGGTCTGTTTGTGTCCGGTGATGCTTTGGGTCGTACTGTAGCACAGGAATCTACATGTGGCCCCCGGCTGCCATGAAATTCCTGCTCTGCCTTTTCCCATGTACCACTAGCTGGAGCTCCACCCAAAAACAGATTGTTTGAATTTGACCAATCTAGTGGGTAGTTATATGTCCAACCAATCTTTTGGTTGTTTTAACCAAAAAATAAAAGATAACCAATATTTTGGTCAAAGTGACCAATTTCTATTTGTCATTTTCACCAAAATATTGGTTAATCTAACTAATCTTTTTGGTCGGACACAAAACTACCAACTAGATTGGTTGAATTTGACTAATCTACTCTAAGAATGTAACCACTGTTGGTACTTGTACCATAGTTTGAGAATTACGGCTCTAAACCATCTCCGCCAAACTTTCCCCCCACTGTCAATCCTGCAGCCTCACATCTGGTCCTTACGGTCGTCACTCAGCTCCTACTGATTCCTCAGCTGAGCTCAGTATTTGCAATTAAAGGGGTGCTGATGGACATTATATTACATTTGGAACAAAGTTCCAATATCTGTTGGAGCACAAGAACCACACGTACATGAATGAGCGTCTAACAAACTGCAAGCCAGCAAAAATGAATCATCAGTTGCTACACGGAGGATTAAAGATGCATCAGCCAGGTAGTGATAACAGCTCTGGTCCTGTGGGCTTGATGGAAGGAGGGCTGGGTTACAGTTGGACAACACTCCTCAACTCTCAGCTGCTGACAGATGCTCAGAGAGCAGCGTGGTCATTAATAAACTTCCACAGAGAGACAGAGGGGGGAGGGGTGTCCGTCCAGCTGCAATCACCTCGTAAAAATGATGCTCAACAACACACACACACACACACACGGATGCAAACTGACTGTATTGTGAATGTACCATCTGTGTCTGGATGATAACAGACTTGTTGGTTAATTGAATCCACAGTAAAACACACACGCACAGAAAATGAAACACACATGGACAGGAAGCATCTGCGTGAACAGATAAGTTATTGATAGTTAATCAGGCATCTGACTGGACAGCTAACCCATGATGGTGGGACTCTCGATGTGAACTGAGATGTAAACGTGTCAACACCAGGAACACACGTTCACGTGCTTCTTCCTGTTCATGTTCCATGGTTCACGTCTTCCTCACTTTTACTGACTCCCTCCATCAGCTTTCACACCTTCATGCTGATTAATTCTGTTTTCCTGTTTGCTCTTTCCTCTCCTCCAGTTTCTGCATCTTCTTCCATTATTTCTCTCTTTCATTAATCTCTAGATTTCTTTTTTTTTTACGTTTGTTGCTCTTTTTTAACTTCATACTGTGGGTCTACACATTTTTTTTCTGTTGTCCTCTTTTTCTTCTGTTGTTCATCATCTCCATCTTTGTCCAGGTTGATTACGGGTGCAGAATCTGTAAATGTGTATTGTCTCTGGTCTGACCTCTGCTTGTAAAGCAGATGTTTTTGTTTTGGATGTGAAGATGTTTAATACAACATATCTTGTGTTATTTTCTGCAGTGCCCAGTGCTCCTCCTCAGAACATCACTCTTGAGGTCGTCCTGTCTAGGGTAAGTCCAAAGTCTCTGCAATCCCCAGCCCATTCTCCGTCATGAACATGTTTTGTCTCCATGGCCACCCCCAGCAGTGTACTTCTGCAACTGAGGCTGGACACATAATTTCAACATTCACATTTACAAACAAATGTTGACTCTGCAGACATGCATGTAATTTACTGCTTTTTGGGGTAACATGCACCAAAGTTTCTCATGAATACACAGTGGACCTGCAAAGTTCGCCCTCAAAACATTCTTTGGTTTATTATAAAATAAGAAATTGTTTTAAAAAGAACACACATTGATAAAAGAAAAAAAGTGTAGGCATGTTGGTTTGGTACTTATCTGCAGTTGCTGTTCATATGAGGCCATCGGTCTGCTGGAGATACAGGGTTAGCAGAGAAGGTGCAGGGATCCAGCAGGAAGGATATGTTAAACTCGGTAGATAAAGCTCCTAGTTGTGTTGTTAGAACTACTGCATAGTTCTACATTATTATGACAACCACCAGCATCCACACTTACAGTATGTGAACAGAGAGGCTGGAAATGCTCTAGAGCTGGTTCTGGTCTCACCCAAGTCTCAGCCTTAGTGGAAAAGTCTGGAGAGCCCAAAGCAAATGTTGCAGACATTCATGTTCTTGGTGCTGCAGTTTTCTAGAACATTTCAGGACTCCTGAGCATGTATGAAAGCAGCCAAGTTGCTCGTCTGCTCCTTGACTTCCTTATCTGATGTGTTTATTTAGAGATGAATGGAGGTGCATGTGCAGTTGTATATGACCTGAACTTTGTGCAGTTGTATTTCAAATGATTAGCTTGAACGGACCAGACTACATCAAATCATTCGCTGCTGTGACTCTGCTGGGTAATTGGTAGATGATGAGACCCAAGAAGTTCTCCAGAGGAAGACCTGGGTCCAGTGGGCTGGGTCATGGTCAAAACGGGAGCAGTTGTAATCCAGGCTAGGGTCTGAACATTTTTGCAACTGTGTCCAAACTTTGTGCAGTTGTATCTGAACTTTTTTGCAGTTGTATCCGAACTTTTTGCAGTTGTATCTGAACTTTGTGCAGTTGTATCTGAACTTTGTGCAGTTGTATCTGAACTTTTTTGCAGTTGTATCTGAACATTGTGCAGTTGTATCTGAACTTTTTGGCAGTTGTATCTGAACTTTGTGCAGTTGTATCTGAACTTTGTGCAGTTGTATCTGAACTTTTTTGCAGTTGTATCTGAACTTTGTGCAGTTGTATCTGAACTTTTTGGCAGTTGTATCTGAACTTTGTGCAGTTGTATCTGAACTTTGTGCAGTTGTATCTGAACTTTGTGCAGTTGTACCTGAGTTTTGTTGCACTTCATGGTCATAACTCTTTCCGCCTGTTATTAAAATTAGTTACCGGAGATGACTAATATTTTACATTAATGCACTGATGTGAAAAGTAATATGTCAGAATAACTGAGATTTCCAGATAACATACCTACTGTATACTGTAGATTATCAGTTACCTTATACAAATATCCATTGTTGTCAGTCCAGATATTCATGCTGCTTTTCATGTTGGCAGATATGAGGTCATTAGGACTTTTTACCTACATATTGGTGGAACACAAAATCCTGTTGGATTAGTCTATACTTGGGTGTGTTAAGGCTTGTTATTTATGTTCATATACATTTACTTTTATGTCATTGAGCCCTTTGTGTTGCCTTTGGCAGGAAAATCACTATAAATAAAGTTTGATTTGAACTGATTTGACACAGACAGACCTTTCCAGCTTTTGACCCTTGAAATAATTGATGGCAGTTTACTGTGACACACATCTTAGCTGTAGCAGGACCATAAATCAGAGGTTGTTCTCCAGTGATCTGACCTCATTTTACTGTTTGATGGGATCCTTACATGGCCAGAAATGTATATGTTTCTCTTTGTTTACCTTACAAGCTGCTGATGTGATTTATGCGATGCAAACAATCTGTTTTCATGCTCTGATTCACACACATTCTGGAAACAATGATGACATTTATTGTCATGTAAAGACAAATGATCGCTCTACCGGCTACCAAAGTGGACAACTGGGTCAGGGGTCCTGGACCTTACAAGGCCTTCTTCCAGAGGCCGTTTTTTTGTCATTTAGAACTGAGATTTACCTCACAGGATAGTTAATTGACACAAAAAAATGCTTAAACTTAAAGGGGTAATGACATTCATTCTTTATTTTAAGTCGTAAAATAAATCAATCAATAAATGAGTAAACATTAGTTGATTTGTTAATCTGTTCCAACCCTGCAGCTATTTTTAGGCCTCTACTGCAAAATTGCATGCCCATGAAAAACTGAGTGCATCTTTGTAACAAAAAGGTAAAAGGAAGACTTGTTAATATGTTTAGATGGGAGTTTTAAAGAATAAATAAGGATGGCAGAGAGCATAAATAAAAAAAAATCAGGTTTATCCAGAAAAGTTCTTTCAGGATTAATCTGATTCTCTGAAATGATGCAGCTGCAGCTCTGAACCCCCATCAGATAATGGAACATATACTGGGTTTCCATTACACTTTTTTGAACAAATAAAAGGGATATTTCTTAAATTTTGAAAAAGTACAATTGCGATATGTAGGTGCTTCCATTGAATGGTATAAGTGGTAATTCTGGTAAAATCCCGTCCTGCGAGACTCCACTTTGAGGAGGATGCAGATATAAACATGTGTTTTAGAGCTGCTCCTTATCAGGAGATGAAAGCAGCGGATGATAATTCAGAGGTAAAGTCCGTATGTACGGAGCCTCTGATCACATCAGCAGGGAAAAACACTCGTGGTGACTTCCAGGACAGACATCTGAAATACAACACAATTTAAAAACACCTTTAGGATCAACTTCTGGGGTGTGGATCTCATTTCTTGATCTTGTATTCCACTTTTATCCGCACCAGTTCCTGACTGATGTGGTGATGCAGCTGTTGATAAGAAGGCGCAGTCATTCAATGTTATCCATGGTCACATTTTATTAAATCCTGGTGACATAAATTAACATGTGGGAACCAAATAATCGAGTTGTGGTGTTACAAATGTGTGCAAAAGACATAAACAGCTCGTGGACAGTCGTTAATATATAAAGAACTTAAACCATATGTATAATGTCCTAAATGAACTCAGTTGCTGAGTTATGGCGATTTGGGGATTTCTCATACTGTACAGCTGTGTGAAAAAGTTTTTGCCCCCATTCCTAATTTCTTACTTTTTTGCATGTTCGTCACATTTAAATGTTTCAGATCATTAAACAAATTTTAATGTGAGTCAAAGATAACACAAGTAAAGAGAAAATGCAGTTTTTGAATGAATATTTTTATCAGGGGGGGGGGTTACTGTGGTTTATCACATCTTTGGAAAGCTGAGTTCAATTTCTCTAGCCACACCCAGGCCGGATTACTGCCACACCTCTTCTCAATCAAGAAATCGCTTAAATAGGACCTGCCTGATGAATTTAAGTAGACCAAAAGAACCTCAAAAGCTAGACATCATGTTGCCATCCAAAAAAAAATTCAGTAAAAAATGAGAAACAAAGTCATTGAGATCTATTAGTCTGAAAAAAGGTTACAAAGCCATTTCTAAAGCTTTGGGACTCCAGAGAACCACAGTGAGAGCCATTATCCACAAATGGTGAAAACATGGAACAGTGGTGAACCTTCCCAGGAGCGGCCAGCCGACCAAAATTACCCCAAGAGCACAGCGACAGCTCATCCAAGAGGTCACAAAAGACCTCAGAACAACATCCAAGAACTGCAGGCCTCACTTGCCTCAATGAAGGTCAGTGTTCATGACTCCACCATCAGAAAGAGACTGGGGGGCAAAAATGGTCTGTATGGCAGAGTCCAAGACCAAAACCACTGCTGAGCAAAATGAACATAAAGACTCGTCTCAGTTTAGCCAGAAAGCATCTTGATGATCCCCAAGACTTCTGGGAAAATACTCTTTGGACTGACGAGACAAAAGTTGAACTTTTTGGAAGGTGTAGGTCCCATCACATCTGGCGTAAAAGTAACACGCCATTTCAGAAAAGGAACATCTTACCAACAGTAAAATATGGTGGTTTTAGTGTGATGGTCTGGGGCTGTTTTGCTGCTTCAGGACCTGGAAGACTTGCTGTGGTAAATGGAACCATGAATTCTGCTGTCTACCAAATAATCCTCAAGGAGAATGTCCGGACATCTGTTGGTGACCTCAAGCTAAAGCGCACTTGGGTTCTGCAGCAGGACAATGATCCAAAACACACCAGCAAGTCCACCTCTGAATGGCTTAAAGGTGCCATGACATCAAATTTCACTTTTCTGGGGTTTTCGGTGTATAATATGATCTGTTGTGCACTGATGAGGCCATGTGAATGTCCAGAGTGAGAATCAAAGTTCCTGTTTATGGTCTGTCAGCTTTGTCTCTCTGCTCAGAAACAGTTGAATCAGACAGCAGTAGGGCTGCACAATTAATCGTTAAAAGATTGTGATCTCAATTCACATATACATGCAATCTCAATTCTACCCAGAACAATTCTGAAACATTTTTAATCATGAGCTTATCACAAATAAGTTTCCATTTTTCCCAGATTTTTCAAGCGCCCTCAAATGCAACACTGCCGTTGCTTCCCCACCCCCTAACCAATGTTAAAGAACTACAACTATGCATCTGCCAAAGAAATGCTCCAACAAAGCTCTTGTGCAAACACATGCTTTATTTTGAATTACCTTTTGAATAGGTTGTTTTGTTTGTTTTGTTAAAGTTTATTTGTGCAATAAATACTTTGGGGGAAAAAAAAATTGTTTCAGAGAATCGTGATCTTAATTTTATGCAAAAAAATCACGATTCACATTTTTACCAGAATCGTGCAGCCCTAGACAGCAGGCTATCATTCTACGTAGTTCTATCATTCTACGTAATTTAATTGCTCCAATAAGAGCACACTATCAAGTAAACAGCGCCCCCCCCCCCCCCCCCCCCTCTCTCTCCTAACGGTTATGCACCGTCCGCTCCCCCCCCTCCCCTCCCTGTCTGATTCAGCTTCCTGTATGGAGCTAGTAGTAACTTCTGTGCAGTCAGGTCTGGGTTTTCAAACAAATGGATTTAAAAGAAAACTTCTGCAGTCACACTGAGGGAGGGGGCCACAACCTTGTCATTACCTGTAAGTTTATTTATTTTCTAAATGCTGTCTTGTCTGATAAACGTAGCTCACTGTCTGAACTGCCCATGTTGCTAGCAGTTAGCCTTTAGCAAACTCCGATCGCAGCTTGACCTAGATTCTCCAAATAAGGTCATAGCGAAATAAGGTGTAGCCAATCAAAATGAAGTCAACGTGGTCTCCAGGTAAAGCTCCATATCATCACCGGACCCAACTGTTTTACTGAGGAAGTGAGGTCTGGCGTTTCAAAACAATACTCCGCTGTAAAAAATGCCGTTTTTTTCTTTTGAGTATTTACATATAAAGTAATGCCAACAACATAAACTAGTTTTTAACTGTTATGTCATCACTCCTTTAAGAACAACAAAATGAAGACTTTGGAGTGGCCTAGTCAAAGTCCTGATCTGAATCCAATTGAGATGCTGTGGCATGACCTTAAAAAGGCGGTTCATGCTGGAAAACAGCTGTATATCTGACTAATAAAACTTCCCCATCACTTCGATTTCACAGTTAATGCTGGTAAATGATCATATTCATCATAATTAAGAAGGAATAACTAGGGTGTAACACCCCTACGTCATGCATGATGGCGTGTAATTGCGAAAAAGATGTTTCCATTACACTTTTGCGTAAAACTACTTTATCGAAACATCTGAATTTACACCTCATGAAAGCGTAAAAACATTTTTGCGATATTTGAGAGTTTTTTCAAAATGTAGGTGTTTCCATTCACAGTTTTTAATTGCAATATTTAGGTTTAGTGCAAATCCAGGTGTATTGAAACCCAGCTCCAGTCATCTCTGTTGAGGTTGACTCTGATGAAGGGAGGCAGGACTAATTGAGAGGTTTCAGAACAGGCAGTTCAGAAGACATCTCCAACATGGCTGGTTTGGCCCAGTTTGGCACCATCTGCTCTCAGTCACCCACCTGGGGAAACTCATACAGAAATGCAATAAGGACTTTTGTCCAAACTTTCTCTGAGGAAGTTGACATTCGTTGGAATAATGTGAGAAAACACATTTGACACAAACATAGATTCAGACTGTCCCATTAAACAAAGTGAAATGTCTTTAATCAGTTTCTCAGTGTTGTCAGAAAGCAGCTACAGAGGAAATGATAAATTTTCCTCAAACTATGTTAGCAGCTCATAATTTACGTTCATAAGGAGGAGGTTCCGACTGTCTGTGGAGATTTGAACTCATTTAGTTCCTGTCTGATTATTTCCCTCCTGTGATTGATATTTCTTTGCCCGCCGGCTCCTGGGTAAAGAACAATTGATCAGGAATGTCAAATATGCTTGACAGATGGACACCTCCTCACTCATGTAAAACTACAAAACTCAAACTGAGAGAAAAGGAGCAGAACCAGCTGAGCAGAAAAGCTACCAGACTGGAAAGTCAGAAGATCTGACCGACATGTAGAAAACGAAACCAGAAGATCGGACCAACATGTAGAAAACGAAAGCAGAAGATCGGACCAACATGTAGAAAACGAAAGCAGAAGATCAGACTAACATGTAGAAAACAAAACTAGAAGATCAGACCAACATGTAGAAAACGAAACCAGAAGATCTGACCAACATGTAGAAAACGAAACCAGAAGATCAGACTAACATGTAAACAATAAAGCCAGAAGATCTGACCACCATGTAGACAATGACAACTACAACAACTGTTTACCTTCACATACACCAGTAAAACCTCTAGAATTTTTATGGTATTAAATCCCATTCAGAAGTCATTCTACATCCAGGTGTGTGGCCTTCATCACTATAAACAGCAGCTTCTCCCCACCTCACCCACACCTTCATACTCTTCCTTGGAGAACATGTCTGGACTTAAGGATGGTTTCACGACTGCAGCATAGTATCTTGCTTTTTGGTAATTGTGCACAAGTTATCAAAGCAGAAAAAAAGTGGGTCATTGCAAACATCCCAGCTGCTCTGTGACTCTTTGTCTCCTCAGGACTCGGTGGGAGGTGGATGATTTGATGCAAATACTTCCTCATCTTAGCCTCAGATAACTCTTCATCACTGTGCTGTCTTGCTGGAGTCATTTTTAGCTGTTAAAAGAATCATGTAAGCATGATGGATAAAACATTTGCTCAGTATTTTCACCCTCTAAAGCAGAAAGTGTCTTTCTCTTATTTAACAAAGCATGGATTATTGTAGTGATGTGCAGTGAAGGTTTCAGACCACAGCAAGGCTCTCTGGGGCGGCCAGGTCTCTAACAAAACCCCGTCTGAAGGCTTATTGTTTCAGATATTGGAGAGGGTCCCAGAATAAAGAGAATTATGTGTGATTTTCCCGCACAGTGGTTGTTACAGGCAGTTTTCCTGTGTGCTGATTGGCTAAGCACATGAACACTGCACCTGCTGCAACAAAATGAACCTTGCAAATGTCAGCAAGGTGTCATACAAACAACAGTTAGTTGCTTTGGGCTTTACCCAACACATCACCGGGCTGCCTTATGTATGAAATGTGCCATGTAAATAAATGAGCCATGTCTTGCCATCAACACCTCAGAGTTTTTACCTGCAGTTTAAATGCAAACATAGAAAAGAGAAACCCCTCCGGGATGCTCAGGAAGCCCTGGTTTCACAGTCTCCATGGTTCCCCATGAAGGAAGCAACCAGACTAAAGAGAGAAGAGAGGAGGACATGGAGGGTGTAGATTTAGGGTTTCTATACTGCAGCTTGGCTTAGAAACATGAAAGAAGACCACAGCAGAGTGGCGAGTAATGATAGGCATTACTTGCATTATGTACGGTGAGTAGGGATGTAGTGATGCTGCAACAGAAACCTCCTGTTAAGGTCCAGTAAATGTCCAGCAAGGTAACTGCTCAACAAGTCTATACCATGAAACATGTTTTAGGCAAAAACTGCAGGATTTAAAGGGTTTTATGGGAAATAAAACTAAATGAATAAATAAATAAAGCATCAGGGGTAAGTGAACTATGCAGCAGATCACTCTTTGCCTGCCACACACACTCCCAGCCATGTGTGTTTGAGTCTGAGTCAGATTCTCTGCAAGTCGATGCTGAAGGAGAAAATCTTCCTGTTCTTGTCAAGTTTGTGCTGTCAAACCAACTTTCCAGACAAATGTGACATTTTCCAACTTTCCTCCAGTCAGAGTGCTACTGAGTGTGTGTGTGTTCAACGCTCGGTCGAGCATACAGCACAGCAGTTTACATTTTGTCGGGCGGAGGGGTACCCAGAATTCTCCAGGGAGTCAAGCTGGGGCCACTGCAGCTGTTGGAGTCTGGGAACATCATGTAAAAGGATTTATCTTCTCTTCTGGTCCCAGAACATGTTCAGAGGAGCACCAGCTAACTTTATGGCCTTAAAACATCCATATTATGTGCTTTATATTAAATAGATAATGGTTTGTGGACATGTTTTTAAAAAATATATATTTATAAGACAGTCATGCTGTCCTGTGCGTGTGTGTGTGGCTTTTGTTTATGTGATTTGCTGTGTGTATTTGTGTCTTCTGTTGGCTATGTGTTTTGGTCTGTTCTGTTTTATTTCCTTCTTTTTGTATAGTGCATTTTTAATGCGTTTGTTATATGATTAGGTTACTTTATTAATAGCCATTATCTATTTAATATAAAGTAACAAGATCCAAATAAACAAAGCCCTCTTGGTTATAGGTCTAACGTTACAAGTTGTCGCTGCAAACTTTAGCTGATAACTACAAATAGCCACGTTGCTTATGGACTGACAACATTGACACAATAGCTGCTCTTGAGACAAGCTTGTCGCTATTGTTAATATTGGATTCAGATACAATATAAAGACAACTATAATCAACGTACAGACATAACCTCTCACTGGGTAATCATGTTTTCGCTTCAGATTTATCGGCATTCATTTAACTACTTTTTTTTAGCTAACTAATGGTACGTTAGCTCGATGCTGTAAACTCCATCCTAGCTTGTGTAATAATGCTCTCGTTTTACACTTAACACATGAATAAAACGTAAGCTTATTAAGATTTATTGATGTTCATTTAGCTACTTGTTTAGCTTACTAATGCTAGCTCTCTGCTGCCTGTCATATACTCTGACGACTAAACAATTGTTTTTGAAACTTTCGAGAAAAAAAATAGTTAGCGGACATTGCTATCTAGCTAGCGGATGTTGCTATGTTTAGGCCAGAGAGTAAACCGGATGTTGTTGGCAAGCGTGGGGAGGCCCATGCGAATAAGAAGGGTGCGTTCCAGTCTCTGAACTGGGAACACCCATCACAACGGGAACGCCCATTTGTGTTTGCAGCCGGAGGAGTCATGGTTTGATCAATAGCTTCAGCTGCACAGCGTACCCTCTTTTTTCCTCCTCTCTCAAACGCACCTCTCAGTGCATCATGTAATCAGCTGCAGCAGCTTCAATGTTTCTCATCTCTATCGGTGTTGTGCAGGACAGCATGCTAGTAGAGTCCTCTCTGAGGCGAGAGCGTCTCAGCTTCGGAAGCTGAGCGGCACTAGTTAATCGGGTATGGAAGGGGATGGTGTTCCAGAACAGCCAATGACGTATGAATACAATGCTGAAGTCAGGCCGATTGTAAAAATGTTTAATTTGAAAGTCTTAAAGACTCTTAATAACTACGAAGTTGTTTTTATGGGCATTTTTATTCTCTTTGAAAGTTAAAACACCCCAGAAGACCATTTCAAGCCAAAAAGTCAATATGCATAAAATGGGCCATTTAAAAATGGGGTTTTGACTCATTTTGATGGCAACATGACCTTAACTGTATTTCACAACTCTGGGTTCTAGCTTGGAACCATATGTTACAGCTGAGTATCGTTCTAGTTCAGGGGTGGGAAACTCCGGTCCTCAGGAGCCGGTATCCTGCAGGTATTAGGAGTTTCCTTCTGGTATCACACTTTGTGACTTTTGCAGAGCTTCACATCAAGTTCTGCACAATTACCCATTGAATATAGTCATGTGTGATGTAGCAGAGAAATACCTAATACCTGCGGGATGCCAGCCCTTAAGTTGTCCATCCCTGTTCTAGTTCTACCCCAAGTTTTGCTTTTTTGGAACTGCATCACATCAGAAACTGGACAGGAGCACACAGGCTTGTTTTAAAGCACACCATGGCTGATTCATCAGAGAAAAGTAAGAGGACAGGATCAAGGGAAAAGATGAAAAGAAAGAGAAAGGAACACAGCAAGAGACAAAGCAATAGTCAACTTCAGGCTGATTTTTATCGGTTGGAGAGATCTCAGATTAGAGTTAGGATACAAAAATTAGTCATTGTTAGGAGACCTCACTCAGGAAATTTGTTCAGCAGCTCTATTTATAGAAGCAGTCCTAATGGAAGAACCTAACTTCCCAGTGAATCCCTGCAGGACTGTAGAACCAGGAGACACCCTGAAGGGTCAGCTTTGACTTTCATTGGGATTGACATTCCTCCAAGCACACTATGAATCATCCATAGCCTCTCACTTCCTGTTTGTTGTCATTGGGCAACTTTGTAATGATGCTTCATTACAGCCCCCATTTCCAAAACCGTCTACTATCTGTGTCAGATGGAAATAAATCAAATCAAATCAAGCTGCCCTTTACAGTAACAAATGGATTCAAATGTTTTGCAGTAGGGGCAGTAGACAAGGAAGTAATGAACAAACATAACACAATCCATAAAGAGAAAAGTTTAAATAAATTGAAAATAAATGAGCTACTAAAAGCTATAAAAAAGGGGGGGATGGAAGAAAAAAAAGCTATAAAACATACTGTATAAAATCAGAGCAGGCTACTCAGGGGTTGCACATTGTAGATAAAGACTTAAAAATTAAGCTGATCAGCGTTAAAAGCCAAACAAAAAATGAAAATAGATCAAATAAAACCACAGTTCAATGATTTCCAAATCTCATCAATCCATATTTTATTCCTGGTAGAACATAAACAACATATCAGGTGATGAAACTGAGACATTTTTCTATTTGATGGAAAATATTCTCTGATTGTGAATCTGATGGCAGAAACACGTCTGTAAAGTAGTTCCAGGATGATATTTACCATCGCGTATCATTCCCTCTTCTTCTAACAACTGTCTGTAAACGTCTGGGAAGTGAGGAGATCAGTTGCTGGAGTTTTAGGAGAGAAATGTTTTCCCATTCTGGTCTGATGAAGGATTCTAGCTGCTCAACAGTCCTGGAACCCGGTTGCTGAATTTTTGCTTTCACAATGCTCCAATTAATTTGTATATGTGAAAGGTCTGGACTGCAGGCAGACCAGTTCAGCGCCCAAACTCTAGACTGCAGGCAGACCAGTTCAGTGCCCAAACTCTAGACTGCAGGCAGACCAGTTCAGCACCTGAACTCTGGACTGGAGGCAGACCAGTTCAGCACCCAAACTCTAGACTGCAGGCAGACCAGTTCAGCGCCCAAACTCTAGACTGCAGGCAGACCAGTTCAGCGCCCAAACTCTAGACTGCAGGCAGACCAGTTCAGCGCCCAAACTCTAGACTGCAGGCAGACCAGTTCAGTGCCCAAACTCTAGACTGCAGGCAGACCAGTTCAGCACCTGAACTCTGGACTGGAGGCAGACCAGTTCAGCACCCAAACTCTAGACTGCAGGGAGACCAGTTCAGTGCCCAAACTCTAGACTGCAGGCAGACCAGTTCAGCGCCCAAACTCTAGACTGCAGGCAGACCAGTTCAGCGCCTGAACTCTGGACTGGAGGCAGACCAGTTCAGCACCCAAACTCTAGACTGCAGGGAGACCAGTTCAGTGCCCAAACTCTAGACTGGAGGCAGACCAGTTCAGCGCCCAAGCTCTGGACTGCAGGCAGACCAGTTCAGCGCCCGAACTCTGGACTGGAGGTAGACCAGTTCAGCGCCCGAATTCTGGACTGGAGGCAGACCAGTTCAGTGCCCAAACTCTGGACTGCAGGCAGACCAGTTCAGCGCCTGAACTCTGGACTGGAGGCAGACCAGTTCAGTGCCCAAACTCTGATCTGCAGGCAGACCAGTTCAGCACCCGAACTCTGGACTGCAGGCAGACCAGTTCAGCACCTGAACTCTGGACTGCAGGCAGATCAGTTCAGAACCCGAACTCTGGACTGCAGGCAGACCAGTTCAGCACCCGAACTCTGGACTGCAGGCAGACCAGTTCAGCACCCAAACTCTGGACTGCATGCAGACCAGTTCAGCACCCAAACTCTGGACTGCATGCAGACCAGTTCAGCCCCCGAACTCTGGACTGCAGGCAGACCAGTTCAGCACCTGAACTCTGGACTGCATGCAGACCAGTTCAGCACCCAAACTCTGGACTGCAGGCAGACCAGTTCAGCACCCAAACTCGTGACTGCAGGCGGGCCAGTTTAGCAGCAAGACTCTGGACTGCAGGCAGGCCAGTTCAGCACCTAAACACTGGACTGCAGGCAGGCCAGTTCAGCACCTAAACACTGGACTGCAGGCAGACCAGTTCAGCATCTGGACTCTTCTTCTGTTTTCAGCTTTGCTGATCTGATGGATGCATTATCCGATGTGGCAGTAACAGAAGACGTGGACAGATAATGATGTATTGTATAAAAAGTGTATAAAAGTATAAAAGTTTTCCGGGGGAAGTTTATTGTTAAATGCTAAGATTTGTCATCACCAGATGAAGATGAAACTAGCAAACACAATATGAAATGTGGATGGAGAAAATTCTCTATTTTCACATGCAACACAATGTGGCTGGTGATCCAGCACAGCAGATACACGGCAGACTGCAGGTGCTTTGGAGGAAGTATCGAGGGGAGTAGTAGAGAGATTTTATCAGTACTTGTTTTCATTTTTTAAAACTCCTTTTTTGACTCCATATGATGATGATTAGTTGTTCAAAGTCCTGTTTTTTATGCAGTGATTTAAAATCATGGCCATAAAATTGACTGCTTTTGTATAGCTGCGCTTGTTTTGGTCCCATGTTGACTTCAGGTCGGTCTTGTAGCTTCTGATTTTCTCTTGACACCTGCCTAATATCACACAGCTGTAATGTTGCATCCAGGTCATCACTTGATTATATTACTGGTGGAAATTATTTTTCCCTTTTTCTTTCGGAAAGGTCTGCAGCCAGAGTTTTTTCTTCTTTTGATCACCAACATTCTCAAATACTGCAGATAAAGGTATAAAGATATAAAGGCTTCAATGGCTGCTGCTCTGCAGAAAATCTATAGCAGGGAAGTTTTGATCCATAAAGAGATGCTGACTTTGGTTTAAGGTGTTAAAAGGAGGAGAAAAACTTTCTTTTAAATCTTTCCTCCACTTGAAATTGTCCCAGTCGCATACAAATGTCTTTTGATGGTGTTTTCTAGTCTTTTTTTTCCCATGTATCTACCAGTTTTCATTTACCCAGATGTAGATAACATTTCAGGATTTAATCATCCATCTTTAATTTGCTCCTTTATTTCTTCACTTATTCATCACTATATCTATGTATTTGTTTAACAGAGTCATGTTTACTTACTGTATATGTATACAAATCTTCAACCACTCAGTTTTGGTACCTCAGTCTGTCAGCCCTGCATCGTTCTCACTGACCCATTCACTGAGACATGCTTGTAGTTTTTAGAAGTCATCCACTCATTTGATCATCTGCATATTAACTGACTTTTCACACCAGGTGCTTCCACTGCCTGTTTCTGCACACATCTGTGATGTTAATCATCTCATATTCTCATTTCGACGTTTGTCGTCAGGGTAACAAGATGATTACACCCTCGGATATAAACCAAAAGTGTAATCATCAGTTTGTTGTTCTTCATCAGCTTGCTTTCACCCTTAAATCCTCCACTTTGGCAACTCAAATCTAATTTTAATTCACTAGAACTCCACCCACCTCGTTAGGAACGCAACTTCCAATTAGACAAATGATTGCAAATTCACACTTGACTGGTCCATGGCGAGTTTGATCCCAGTGTGGGGACTTCTGTTCCTTACATCACTCCTCTTCTTAGCAAGCTTTCAGCTGTGAAGTTTCTAAGTGTTTATTGGCCACATCTCTCGTTATGTTTGCTGCATTCATGTTTCTGTGATGTAGCAGGTGCATCTTCTGGTTAATGCCGTAGCAAGAATGTGTCTGGTCTTCAATGCTGCTCTGGTACACTGCAGAGTGATTTCAAGCCTAGGTACACTTCTAGTGGATGTCAGGACCAGGAGTGCAACGGCACATCAGTCTAAATCAATACATTGATTCCATGATCAATGTGCCATTAACTATCCCACCATTTCTTCTGAGATCAGGTCTCAGAGGCAACAAGTTAAAGAGGAAGACCCAGATGCCCCTCTCCTCAGCTTCACCTGGGCGATTCCAGGACATTCCCAAGTCAGAATGGATATAGAATCCCTCCAGTAGGTCCTGGGTCTGCCCAGGGTCTCCTATCAGTACACTGTGTCAAAGCCTCCAAAGGGCGGGGACCTGGAGGCATCCTGATCAAATGCCTGAACCACCCCAGCTGACTCATTTTAATATGGGGGAGCAATGACAAATGTCCTCTGGATGTCCAAACTCCTCTCCTGATGTCTCAGGCTAGGACACCTTCCAAAGGAAACTTGTTTTCAGATGCTGCATCATCTCATTCTTTCAGCCCCTTCGTGAAGGTGGGAATGCAGATTTATTCATAGTTTCAATTCATTTTTGCTTTAAACCCATCTCTAGACTAACTAGAGCACTGGAGCCCAGGGACGCCCCCGGGGAGCAGCTGGTGGGGGAGTTAGGTGCTGTGTCAGGGACTCAAATCTGGCTTTTCTAGACCAAAGCCCACGTCATTTACTACTAGTTTTATCAGCTCCCCCAGCTGACCAATTTAGAGTTTTGCCTTTTGGCTCAGCGAACTAATGCCACGGCCTCATTATTGGAGATAAAGTCCCAATCCATCTTTTCATCTTTTGTTCCATTCTGCCATCAATCCTGAACAAGATACTGAGATACTTTTGAGCCGCACATGTCCTTAAACCCGCAACAACTTGCTGCTCTGAGGACTTTCCTCTTACAAATAGACGTTTGCGTCACTTCCATGTTTCTCTGATTGACTCTCTCCAGTTCAGTTTGTTCCTGTTAGTCCCGCAACTCTCGTCTCGAACTGGAAATCAGTCTCTAATGGAGAGAACCAAGACTGACATGGTGTTATTCAGGCTGGTGTACCAGGCTAGGGAACTGGAGCCTATCCCACCTGCTAACAGACCAGAGACAGGGTACACCCTAGACAGGTCACCCGTCCCTCACAAGCATACAGATTTTCATTGAAATGTTAACATAGGATGTTACCTGTCTCGCTCTGAGGCCTCCATGCATAAACCAGCTGCTTTCCCCTGAGACGTACAGCAATGAAGTGCAAATTTGGGGAGCCAATTCATATTTTACCATTTTCTCAGTTTTCGCTGCTAGTTGTTTTCTCCAAGTTCCTCCATCATGCTGTCAAATGCACCTCACACACCCCTCCACAGTTCTTACTGGATGTAAAAACCACTGAGCAGGACATAGTGGTCTGGGTTCAGCAAAGCATCAACACAATCGTTTCAGCTCAGTATGAGATAATCCCTAACTTCTATCCATATCATTTCAAACTAGACTGAGACTTGGGAGGTAGATTTAGAGTATGTCGTTTACATCTGGAAACAGCCGTGCAAACACAACTCGCTGAGTGTTTCTGATGTATTCTAAACCCTGATAGCTGTTTGTTTTCTGAGCACACACAGCCCATGTTGAACGTTGTGTTACTGAGCAAATAGAGACATTCTGCCCTCCATGTGATTGCTCCTTTTACCCAGAGGGCATTACCACACACACACACACTCACACATGCACGTGCAAACAGGCGTGCACAGTCAATGTGATTGCAACTCTCACCCAGAGGACAAGAACAAACAATCACAGATTGAATTCAGGGAGTGTTTGCCCACCTGCCTCTTTATGTGTGAATGTGTGTGTGTGTGTGGAGGTCACGGGCTGAACGGGGTGTTCTGTATGCAGCTCTCACACAGTAGCTCCGCATACTGAAACAGGAGAAACCCTCTGAATTAATGCCCGTTGCAGTTTAAACTTTCTGTTTTCCCTTCAAAGCTTTTTTTCATCCATTGATTGCAGGAACTGCACAAGAAGCCAAAGTACGCTGAGACCACAATAAGAGGTGCCGTTCTTCTAAATTACATGCAGCGAGGCAGGAGTTTCTTACATCAGCAGGAGTGAAGTTCCTAAATACCTCCTCTGGTATGCAGATAGGTGTGGGGGGATTATGAGTGAGGTTAAAAAATCGATATATGAGCATATTTCTATAAAATAGGTTTATGAAATATAGCTCTCACCTTCTTTTCCTGTTTTTAACTGAAGCAAACTTGGTAATTACTAGGATGTTTGATATTGGCTATTTTACAGATATCAGATATAGTCCAACGCTTAATTTTCAATATCAACCAGTACCGATATATGCAGACAACTGTGAGGTTGTATCTCTCATATCTTGACAGATACAACTATATTCAGCTCTGAGAGCAAAGATCCCAAAATATCCTTAACTCAGTCAGATGAGTTCATGTTGGACATCTGGCTGCCAGATATCAGATGCTAGCAGGTATTAGCCAACAAGTGGCTAATCATAATGTTTCTGATAACTTGGTTACTTAACCAACAACTTAAAACCAGACATATTATAGCAGCTTCAAAGCAAGTCAATCTGTAGCAGCAGCAGCTGCACGTAGTCACATGACTCTGAAAGGAATGCTGGGATATGAAGTTCTTTAGTAACGGGGACTTTTCATGTGTTCCACTTGTCTCAGAACTTGTTTTTTCCAAGATAAGTTTGGGCAGAGGTGGAGTTGTGAACTTGTTTTTCCAAGCTGTGAGCTTGTAATTTGCACAGGACCCTGAGATTGTAGATTAAAAGCCCATTCATGCCCCTCAGTAAATACGGAAACGGACACTTTCATTGGTACCCAGAGGTCATTTCGTCCTTCAGAATGTCCTTTGCAAGAGAGCTTTCGAAACCGGAGTGCTTCAGATGAAACGGAGCAATACCACTGGAAATCATGGTGGCAGTAAAGAGTCAGAGTTGACCTTTTTTGTGAAAATCAACGAAGAAGAGTAGAAAGAAGGCATTTAAATGTCAAAAACTACTTTGACAACTTTTGAACGGTCAGACATGCCACCACTACGTACACTTATTTTTTTTCCACTCATTCTGAAGTAGACACAGAAAAACTACCTCCTCTACCGACTGCATGTTTGCGATTGTCGATGTTGGTAAATTTCGACACAACACTGCCCCCTAGAGGGTGCACGGAGAAACATTCACAACAATGCAGAAACCATTCAGAGGTAAGTAGGCCTGTAGTGGAGACAATGTTTGGTACGGACGGGTGGATTTCGTCCATAACCAGACATAAAAAGCTACCTTTCAAGATGGCTGCGTTCAGTACCATTGATATGTTTATTAAACTTCTATAGACTATCAGATCTTTTCTGTTCATTAGTTACTAGTGTAAACAGAACTGAGTTGTAATTATTGAATTTTACGTTCTCACAGTGGTCTTTTTTTTCTTTAAAACGCTCCATAAATATGTGTTGTTTATTAAACACACACTCTGAAATTGTCCGCTGTTGTCACGATGATATTGCTATAATGTCTGTGTTATTTTTTGGGGCTTTTGCTATAGTTGTAGATGCTCACAAAATTTGGAGATGTCTATTTTTTCCGAGTTGGTACAACTGCAACAGAAAATACCTGGCAATGGCGTCACCAACTTGCATCCACTCGGAATCCCAAAACAACTGGAACGCACCATTTTCTACATGCTGGGCCGCCGCAAATGGAACACGATTTTACAAGATCTTGTAATGGTACTACAAGATCTTGCGAGATTTCGTGAGTAAAAATATCATTCTGAAAGAACTGATACCAATATTTTCCGATTTAACATTTCAGTACAGATATTGGTTGTCGATAATATCAGATATCTCTAGTAATTACAATTACACACCAGTCAAAACCTGTCAAATGAAAACAAGATTTCAGGCAAATTTCAAATTTAAGACTCTCATGTAACCAGGTTCAAGAACTACGACCTACCTGGACTGTTAGTGTTGAACTATGATAAACCACTGACGCATCCATACTGGACTTAGAAAAAGTTGCAAACAGAGTTTTCATAGGTTTTAAAGGTTGAATATGGAATTTTTTTAAAGTTAAATATTTCTAAGGTCGTTTGGGGTGTAGAATGAAGTACAAGAAATTTTGTAAAAATATTATAAAATAGTCATATGGATTTTTTCGTATGCAATAGCGATTGAGGTTGCAAATATTGTGGGAGAGAATATTTTGGTATAGTAGACTGGTAAGGGGAACGTGGAGCGACGAG
This sequence comes from Atherinomorus stipes, assembly GCA_023101725.1. Classification (NCBI taxonomy): domain Eukaryota; kingdom Metazoa; phylum Chordata; class Actinopteri; order Atheriniformes; family Atherinidae; genus Atherinomorus; species Atherinomorus stipes. The sequence continues at coordinate 572,451 of JALJCO010009116.1, forward strand.
TGGCGCTGCTTAGAGCCTGGAGATATTGTTTTGTTTTGAGGAGGAGGACCTGAGAAGAGCAAAACCTGGGTAAATTTAGGTGAAGACTTCACTAAATGGACCCACATAAACGTTTTCCACGGAGTAAAACACGGAATTGGCGACTTTCCTCCTGGATCGGTAGCTGCTGTTTGCTAATGGTACGTTGCTGTCAGTTTTAACTTGGTGTGTTGGAATGCTGCAGCTGTTGCGTCGGCTGCGAGCCTGGATCAGTGGCTGGAGTTGTTTTCTGCTGTTGCAACTGCAACCTAGAGGCACGGATGTCGCTGTTATGTCCGTTTCCATATTCAACCTTTAACTCCTGGACTCAGGACCCTCCCTGCAGCCAGGCCCCTGCAGGGTTGAGGAGGGCTGCTGGTATAATCAAGAATGAGCTTATTGGTCTTTTTTTAAGGAGGCTGAGGATAAAGTAAAAGCCCAAATCCCAAACCTGCAGCCACTTCCTGAAAGATTCTCTCTCTAAGCAGCTCTGCAGCATTCATTAAGGCGAGGATCCTCAGCAGAACAATACTCTGAGCATCACTGGCATCCAGCTACTTTGCATATAAGCCTCAAAACTGAGAGAATAACCTGCACCCTTCCTATAACTTAAGTCATGCTGAGGCCTTGTGCTTCTCTCTCAAACATCAGTGAAGAAAAATTTAGCTTCAGAATGATGATGCATGAACAAAAACCCTGTTAATTTACTTAATATGAAAAGATTATGTCTAAGAAATATGCATTGCTTCATATTTACATGCAGTTGATTGTAGTAAATGTAGTATCAGAGATTATTGGTTTCTCATTGATTAAATATATCATATCTACAGTATAAATGTCTTTTTTTTTAATCCTTATTTAGTATAAAGAAATACACAGGGTGCTTAGATTTAATATAAAACGTGTCGGTTTTGTGTCAGTGTTCTGGTTATTATCACCCGTGATTATGATCAGTGTTATCGTCATCAGTTTTCTAAAGACCTCCCTCAACTTTCCTCTTGTCCTCTGAGGGAAAATTAAAAGTGAAAGAAGCCCTGCGTCTGTCTGAAGGCAGCGAATGAGGCCGTGGCTTCACTTGCCCCGCTGCTCTACACCGTCAGCTTTCTGAATACAGAACAGCTGCGGGAGGAATTTCACTTCCTGACATTTTCTGCTCTTCTCAGGCTGAAAAATCATCGAATAAAATAAAATATGTTTCAGTGGTACAAGACAGTCTGCTGTCACTAATCCTCACCCTTTAATAGAAATAAGAAAAAGTAACACAGAGAGACTCATCAAGAAAAACCCGCAAAAAAAAAAAACCCAAACAGAGAGAGGGGGGGAGGGGGGGGGGGAATTTAAATTTCCAAAAAAATTTATTTTTTACCCATAAACAAAATATAAAAATTAAAAAATAAAAATTAATAATAATTAAAGAAATCTTTGTGAATGAGATGAGGAAACAGCATGAAAAAAATAGGAAAGGAGAAAAAAAAGAAAAAAGGAAAAAAAAGAGAATAGAAGAAGAATTCAAGATCGAGCCAAGAGGCACAGGAAAAAGACAGGAAAAAGAAGGGGGGGAAAAGAGAAGGAGGGAGGGGGAGAGGGAAGAAGGAGGGAAGGAGGAAGAGGGCAGAAGCGGAGAGAAACGGGAGAAAAGGGATAAGAAAAAATAAAAAAAAGATCCTGAGACTCTGAAAATTCCCCAATAAAACTGATCCAGGCCCCTCTGAAAGGTGACACTTTGAGATTTAATTTATTTTTCACAAATTTAGCAATTAGATATAACTTTATTCGTTTGATGAGCTTATTTACATATTTCCCATCATGCATTGTGGTACTGTCTATTCCTTTCTGCTCAGGGAGTTAAATGTCCATGTAATCCCATGACTCTCTCCCAGTCTATATGACATTTCATGTTGGGTTGGGCGATACTGAAATTTTTCATGTTGATAAAATACCAGCAGTTTATGGTACTTTTATTAAAATCGATACCAATATTGTTACCAATACTTTTGGTTCCTTTAAAGAAAATTACATCATTGTACAGTTTGCTTTAATATACTAGTGCAACATTAAAGACACACAATGGAACTTAGCAGTTTTCTCAATGACGCGCCCCCTATCGACGGCTAAACTAGCATCCATCTTGTATCGTACCTGTACTGTGATTCACTCCAGCCAGTTAGACAGTCTTATCTTGACTCTTGTTCTGTCCCTTCCTGTCTTTCTTTTCCTCTCTTCCTGCAATAATGTTTCCTTGCGTTTCTTTGCTTTATCCGAAATGATGCGCGTTCAAAACACCCGCTGTGTTCATGTCTGGTTCATATCCGTTTCCTAATTTGTGACGCTGTGTACAACCAATAGTCAGCTGCAACGTCACTGCCCCATCCCGGATACACAACTTCCATGCAGTTTCTAAGCCTCAGGGACCCTGCTGGGAGTGATGGTTAAAAAATGCACATAATGAATGTTGGTGTGCCATCTAAAGGAGTAAGAAACATCTATTTTTAAGGTCTAAAAGTTATGTTGTGTGTCTTTAAATATAAATAAAACTTGAGAGCAGAAGTACTGGAAAGAAATACTTTTAAAACAATAATAAATTATATTGATGAAGAAATTAAAGAAAAATAAGATAAAATTTTCATTTAATTATCAAATAACTTTAGTACAGGTTAATATTATTTACATTTATTCAGTGGGAAATGTTCAAATATAAAATGTAATAGTAATATTAGAAATTTATTAAAACATAATGTGCAATAACCTGCATTAATGCACTGAAAAATACCAAAACATCATCATCATCACTAACAGTAGCAGCATCATCATGACATCTGATTGGCTATCACCATTATGTGATACAGAAGCTAGAATCTGGCTGCTTTCACATCATTTCATTGACAAAAACTCTTAGGGCGATTACAGCTCAAATTGCGGTATGTGCCTCGAAAATGGGGGATTGGGCGGGATCAAAGATACACGGAGTCGGGAACAGAGGTTTAAATGAGATGGGGCCGGCGGAAAGTTAGAAGAGATGTGGTAACGCAAATGAATATTGATAGAGATGTTAGTTTAGAGAATAATGAGGAAATAAAAAGGAGATAAATATGGGAAAAATAGAAAAGAGAAAAGGGAAATTGGAATAACAAAAGAGAGTGGAAGAGTAAATGGGTCGTGCGGACGGAACAAAGGTGAAGGGGGGAGATAAAATGGGGGGAAGAGAGGGGGGTAGGCGGGTGGCAGCGGAAGTGGAAGCTGGGGGGCGAGGGGGAGGGGGGGGGGGGGGGAAGAAGGAAGGGGGCCCTTAGAAGTGAAAAAAAAATGCATGTTTTGTATCTGTACCGTGGTATATCACAATACTAAAAAAAAGTATTGTAAGTCCGATATTTTGTCTGTATTGAAGTATATCGACTCTAGCGTATCAATATGCCCATCGCCAGTTTAAAGCAATTGAATAAAAATGTGTAGGACTAACTCAGTTTTGTTACATTGTATCAATGGATGAAATTTGAATTCAATCTTCATTTACTGGATGGAAAAACTGTCCTCAGTTTAACTGAGTTGACCAAATGAATCATTGCTGAGAAGGCTGGATGCTGGTGATCTTCTGCTTTAGAAGCCGACATGATTCTCTTCTGGAAATCACTGCATGGACTCAGGAAGACTTCCATACGGTTCACCCTGAAACCCACAAATGCAGATTTAAGCTCTGTCAACCAGAGAAAAAGCCAAATGTGAACAGGATGCAGAAAGTGACCAAAGCTCCTTTAAAAGGCCCTGAGGCAAAGTGGAAAACTGTTCTGTGGTCAGATGGATGAAAACGGGAATTCGTTGTCCTGCATTATTGTAAATGATATTGCATTTTGACTGCATATTAAATATAAAGTACCAATATCAGCAGTATGGTGACAGCAGCATTACTGCAGTTATTTAGCATAATTATATTGATGAAGTGAAAGAAGTGAGAGTTAATGGCCTAATAAAGGGAATTGTGGGTGTGATGAAAGCTAAGGAGCTACAGAAGGAGAGAATGATTTCTCCTCTGGGACATTCGGGGCTTAGTGGCACAGTTGTCCTCCTTCATGGATGGTTTATCTTCTTGTTTCTTTGTGGGAATTGTTGCAACATGAATTTCACTTCTGCATCATTTCCATGGAGACCTCACATCCAGCAGTGTTCTGTCAAAGTGGCTAATTAGGTAATGAAGCATGTGGCAATGCCCAGCCAGAGACTATATGGAGCAATTTGGCTGACTTACATTTTTTTGTTTGGGGTTTTTTTTCAGTTCATCTCATTCTCTCTCTCCTCCTCCTCTCCTCTCATAATCAGTTGTGCTGTAATCAATTAGCAGGATGAGGAGCAGCAGAGGGAACAGGTGCAGCTAAATGTTAATGAATTCCTCTGTGGCTGCCATCGCAGCAACACTGGCTGAATATTTAAACTGCTCGTTGGCCCGATGACTTACACCTCAGCTGATGGAGATGGAGGGACACACAAACACCATTTATTCGAATGTGTGTGTGTTCGTGTTAACACCAACACTGCACATGTGTATGGGTGCACTGAAGTGCGCATATCTCATGAAAAAAGAATAAGTGTTGCTATTAAAACTTGTGCCGTGGGGATACTGGCTTCTTATTGGCTAGTAAAGGGATGAATTAAACCTAGATCAACTGAACATGTTTATTCCAGCATATATTGTCTTTATATTGTATATTACAAACACTTTGTCTTCATACACACTTTTATTCACTAACACACACGTTTATTATACAATAGCTGTGCAGGTTTGATCCCAGCTAGTAGCATAATCTAAATGGGTTGGACTGGTTTTTTCTAACAGACTATGTTTTGGGTAGATGTATTAAAGCATAACTTTAATTTTTTTCAACCTGGACCTTATTTTTGGGAATTAAAACATGTATTTTCTCACTGTTAACATTTCTGTATCACTGTGACTCCTTTGGACAATATTGTATATCCACATAATGGGGGTGAAGGGGGCAGAATGGATCGGCCTCTCTGTAAGTATTATCTGCAGAAACACTTCTTTATTTCACAGATACTATAGGACGAATGAACAAACAAGTTCTATTGTCCCATGAGTTCAGATTTAGTTATTGAGTTTAGTTAGTTGAGTTATTGGGAGCGTTCTCCACACTTTTCTGGCCACAGCACAGCTGCCGAGAGCAGCTAGCTAGCCAGACAACAAACAGTAACCTGCAAAAGTCCCTCCACTTGGTTACTGTTGCTACACCCGTCAAGGACTTTGTAGTTGAAGCGCATCAGCAGAAGTCATAACCGGGATAGTCGGTATACAACTGGTGCAAGTGGCTCGTTTTGGAGCAATGCCAGCGCGATATCCTTCTCACTGCGGCAAAAGAGGTTACAACATGCTGTGGATGGATATATAGAAAAGATTACAATGAATATTCAAAATTTGGGTTGGGTGTGTTGGCCAATACCCCTCTCGGCATAATTTACAGCCAGGCATCTACACTTACCGGCCATTTTGTTAGGTACACCCTTCCAACTGCTCGTACACTACTCACAAAAAGTTAGGGATATTCAACTTTTGTTTTTTGGAGAACAGCATGATGTGCAATAGATATTTAACTATTAAACAGTGTACATGTGCATTGAAAAGTTAAGAGAGAGTCTAATTCAGTTCACCTGGAAAGGTTGTAGTGGATTTTAGGTTCATTCTGACATCATACAAAAACCCAAATATCCCTAACTTTTTGTGAGTTGTGTAAATGCAAAATCCTAATCGGCCAATCACATGGCAGCAACTCAATGCATTTAGGCATGCAGATATGGTCAAGACGATCTGCTGCAGATCAAACCAAGCATCAGAATGGGGAAGGAAGATGATTTAAGTGACTTTGAACGTGGCATGGTTGTTGGTGCCAGACGAGTTGGTCTGAATATTTCAGAAACTGCTGATCTACTGGGATTTTCCTGCACAACCATCTCTAGGGTTTACAGAGAATGGTACCAAAAAGAGAAAATATCCAGTGAGCCGCAGTTCTGTGGGCACAAATGCCTTGTTGATGCAAGAGATTAGAGGAGAATGGCCAGACTGGTTTAAGTTGATAGGAAAGCAACAGGTGTGGGGGAGATTTTCTTGGCCCACTTTGGGCCCCTCATTACCAACGTAGCATGGTTTAACCACCACAGCCTACCTGAGTATTGCTGCTGACCATGTCCATCCCTTTATGACCAGAGTGTAGCATCCTCTGATGGCTACTTCCAGCAGGATAACGCTCCATGTCATAAAGAGTGACTGGTTCCTTGAGTTCATTGTCCTCAAATGGCCTCCACAGTCACCAGACCTCAATCCAATATAGCACCTTTGGGATGTGGTGGAACGGGAGTCTCATCATGGATGTGCAGCCGACAAATCTGCAGCAACTACGTGATGCTGTCATGTCAAAATGAAGCAAAATCTCTGAGGAATGTTTCCAGTACCTTGTTGAATCTATGCCACGAAGAATTAAGGCAGTTCTGAAGGTAAAAGGGTCCAACCTGGTACTAGCAAGGTGTACCTAATAAAGTGGCCAGTGAGTGTATATAGGCAGCAGTATATATATATATTATATACTACTCACAAAAAGTTAGGCATACGTGGCTTTTGGTGTGCTGTCAAAATGAGCCTAAAATCCACTCCAACCTTTCCAGGTGAACTGAATTAGAATTTCTCTAAACTTTTCAATGCACATGTACATTGTTCAGTGGTTAAATGTTTTTTGCACACCATGCTGCTCTCCAAAAACATGACTCATCACAAAAAAATACAAAAGTAGTGTCTAAATCGTGACCTCTAAATATTCTGGTTTAGTGACATCTTGTTTCTAAACAGTCCTCTTCAATCATTCTGTTCACATACTCAAAAGTCCTGGGTTACTTTGACCCAGAAAATGTGGTTATTCTTTTTACCCAACTTTTGGGTTGAATATTTGACCCAGAAATTGGATTATATTGACGAGAATGTTGAATTATTTTTACCCAGAAGTACCCAACAACTCAAATGTCTGGGTTGAAATAACCCAGAAATTAGTTGGTCCCTTTCTGACCCAGCAATTGACCCAGGAGTTTTTGGTGTGCACATATAGGCGTCATTTTTATGTTGTGGTATACTCACCATTGTTATTAGCTTTTCCTTCAATAGATTGTTTGAGATGGAGGAATAACCACATCATAATTCCAGTTAAATGTCCAACATTCATTATATTAATTTTGGGGTCAAATGCAGTATTAGCCCCAAATATCATCAGTTTGTATCAAAATATTACAATATCAGCACTTCATGTAGCATAATACTACTTAAAGTTAACACCACGCCCAGAAGCATCCAGCAACAACAAACAGTTGTTTCCCATCAGCTTCCAGTCTGGTCCTTTTGCTCCTGCAGCATTTTTTCTACGAGGGTTTGGTAACTGTGCTGTTTTGATCTGTTGCCTCCACTACAATGGTGGAAGTGAGGTGATACTCCTTGGTTAACTGAGTTTACAGAGAATGGTCCGAAAAATATAAAAATATATATAAAATATAAAAATATAAAAATATTCTTTCCCCTTGGCCCTTGCCACAAAAAGACACACAACAAAACTTTTAGCAGTTTTCTCAGTGGCTCGATGGCTAAACTAGCATCCATCTGCATCCTGCATGTACTGTAATTCATTCCAGCCAGTAAAAGACAGTCTTATCCTGACTCTTGTTCTGTCCCTTCCTCTCTCTCTTTTCCTCTTTTCTTCTGGTAATGTTTCATTGCTTTTCTTTACCAAATCCACCATGCTGTGCGTTCAAAACACCCGCTGTGTTCATGTCTGGTTCAAATGCGTTTGCACACCGCGTTGCATACTAGCAACCAATAGTCGACTGCAACGTCACGGCCACATCCTGGATGGAAAAGTTAGTGCAGTTTCTGAGCCTTGGGACGCCGCTGGGCAGTGACGAATCAGAAACACAGAGTTTTACATTCAAAAGTTACGTTGTGGGTCTCTGAAAGTGAAAATAAGATTAAAAATCCATCTCTGCAGAAGGGTAACCAAACTGTCCAAGAGGAGGCAGCGTACAGACCAATAAAGTCAATGTCCAGCTTAAAGTGTTGATGACATGACCTTAACTTCAAGTAACTTTGCCATACAACAACACACTAAGACAAAATAAGTAGCCCTGTGCAGTTAGAAGTTAATCAGATGAGTATTTACGTAAATAAACCTAAATAAACTAACGCTGCACTTACGAGCTTTTAACTATTAACTGTCAACACAATTTGAAGGGTGAGTCAATACTGTTTGTAAAACTGGAAAAGAAACTTAAAAACCGCAATGAAGCCACTTCAATGTTAAACAAGCAGCGAAGACTCTCTGGCAGACGTCACATCCGGTGTCAGCTCACAGCGCCACAGTCTGGTCAGATGTGCTGAAAAACAGCCATGTTTTCTAATTACTCATCTATGCAGCTGCGCTTGTTTCTGTTACATAGATCATCATGAAAGACGTTTTGATCTTTAAAACATGGCAAAAAATGTCAAAAACGTGTCATCAGCACATTAAAGCAGCACTGCTGACTTCTCTCAGAGAGTCGCCTCCTAACGACGGCTGAGCCTTCATCCTTCCTCTTCTCTGAGATCTCTCCATCCAGTAAAAGTCACTCTGATGTTGACTTTTATCTCTAGCTTTGTCACTTTCTTTCTTTCCTCTCTTCGTCTATATGGCCTTATTGTGTTCTTCGGTTAGCTTTCAAACTGGCCAGTATGGTGATATCAGATTATTGGCATGCAACGTAGTGTCGTAAAGCAAAAGGCAGTGATACCATGATTCCAAGGGCGCCTAAGATATAAGATTTCAAAAACAGGCAGGAGACTCTTCAGATTGGGTCACCTCATGGCAGATGTGATGGATACCGGTTAGCATGTGCACCCGGTCTGCTACGTAACCCCAACTGCTGACTCACTGTATGCCACCTTTCAGACTGACCTGGATTTAGCTTTTTCAGCTATTTAAGTCAGAGCTGTGATGTTGCATCAGGCAACGTGGGGCAGGCTTTTGATCCCCCCTGCATCGATGAGCCTTGGCTACCTGTTGGTCCAAGCTGCCGCACATAAACATCCAGCTTGGACCTAGCAGCTAACCAAATCAATTTGGTCCCTGTCGAATCCTGATGTTTGCCCATTTTTTTTCTGCATTCAGCGAATAAACTGATAGGACATAATTTTCTCTTTCTGTATGGATCATAGCAAGATAGATGTTTGTCCCAAACCATCAGTGGATTCTGGTCTGAGTGGTAGTTGAGCAAACACGTTTCCAGTTTACCTTCAGTGTTTTTTATGTAACTGAATCTGTCAGCTTGTGTTTGCATCCTTCGGTTAAATGTGACTCATAAACTCACTTGTACACTTGAAGCCACGTCGGATTAATATTGCTTGTGAAGTTTTTGGGACATGATTGAAAGTGTAATTGTATAAATCACATGAACCAGAACTGTGACAGCGGTCGTCCGTGGTTGGACTAATATACCCAATACACAATGTAATTAAGGAATATCAACACAAAATAAGTGAAGTCAAGAATAAAGTTGTTATTTACGCAGGGATCTGTAAAAATATTGGAGCTACTGGTTTTATATTAGAAGTTATGATCAAGATTTCATTTGTGATTGAATAATCTCACTTTTATAATTCATTAATCCTCATTAATGTTCAGCCCACTGAACACTCCGGGTCGCACCGAGTGGGTTTGCAGGATTGTTGATGACAGCTGCCTCACAGAGAACACCACAGCAGAGCCTAGCCAACATCTGCTGTGTTTGTGGCAGAGGTGGGTTGTTAACATGCAAATAAAGCAATTAAAATTCATTCAGTGCACCCAAACGTGCACATAAACACACGCGGATGCAAACTTGTACATGTACAGACAAAAGTATGGTCGATGCAAACGCATATGCACCGAAAATAAAATCAGAAAGGGAACAAATGCAGCTCTGGACTGACCGCTGGTCAGACCGGCAGCGCCTTTGGCCCTGATTTATGAAAGGTTTGCGTGCACTAAAACAAGCGCTATCTTCATTAAAAAAAAAGAGAAAATAGTCCAGCTATTCATTTTGTGCGTATGCTGTAGATGAATATGCAATCTGGGCGTTTCTGCCAGAACGTGCAAAATGTTGGGAGGAGACTATGCAAACAACTCAGCTTGACACACACAATGTGATTTATCAACCGTGCAACGGAAAGCAGGCGCAAAAAATTGCTTGTAATTTAGCACATCTGAAAAGCAGGAGTTAACTTGAGCTTTATGCACAAACGGCTGAAAGAGTTCTGCCTACAGGACTGCAGACATGCAGAATCGGGTCAAAATCACTTCTCATTAGGTGTGCTGCGACACGCCAAGCTTTCTTTTTCTTTTCTTTTCTTTTCTTTTTTAACAATGGGATATTTTTAAATTTAGTTCCTCCTCTCCACCACTCCACCATTTACTCCTCTGAGGTTGCTGATCTGCGTGAAGTTGGCCCCCACCCCCCAGAAAACTCAGTGAATATAACCAGTAACGTTGCACAAACTATTGATACTACATTTAACTGAGTTAAATCCATGTCCTCATAAACTGGCCTCTTCTTACGACCCACAGGGAAACCTGCTGCATTGCTTTTATTTATATTTATTATATTTATGTTATATTCTGTTTTTTTATTTTCCTCATATTATATCTCTGGAACTAATATCTCTCTATCAGGTTGAAGTTCATTTTGCTTTTGCCACATGCTCCTCTGAACTTTCCATGGCAAAGCAATAGCGTACGCTAAATCCTCATTTAAATACTGCTGTTTGCGCCTGTTACAGATTGTGTGTGTAAGCTTTGTAGATCACCCGCAAACGCTGAAGAGACAGCGCACATGTATTTATCAGCACGGCAAAGAAATTAGCGCTCTTTATTTGAATTCTTAATAGATCAGGGCCTTTGCTTCCTGTGCTGTGCAGACACATTCAGTCACTTCTTTGTGTTGGTTTGATAACTGTCTCAGAGGTCACCTCACATGTTTTTGCAGTTCACTTTTTAACTGGGAGAACTGGAAAAGTTGACTTGCAGAAGCTGTTTGACTGTGTCCCTGGGGACTCCTGAGGGGGTACTCCAGGAGTATGCAGTACTGGACCCCTCCTATAAACTGTCCGGTCCCTGTGCCACTGGTGTCAGAGCCTGGTCCACACTGGCGGCAACAGGTCAGATACATTTCCAGTGAGGGTTGGACTCCTCCAAGACTGTTCTTAAGAGAGTGGAAATGGGCTGAAGATAAGCATCACTGATGAGTAACAGAAGTTTCAGGAACTCGAGAAACAGAGAAAAACAGATCCACACTGGAACCAAACTCACTATGGTCCAATCACGCGTGTCTACATGATTATTTACGTTACTGGGAGTTCTGTTCCTGATGAGGTGGGCGGAGTTATAGCTTAACTAAAATAACATTTGGATTCTTGTTTCTATGCTGCAAATTCTAACCTGATTTACATCATCTGGGTGCGTTCAACAAGTACACGCGGGGGTTGCTTTCCTCCCCCACCCACTTTTTAAGAAGGGGGAGAGTTATAGGGGTTTTTTTGGGTTAATAAAAAAAGGGGGGAAATAATAAATGGGGGGGGGAGTTTTTAAGGAAGGGGGGGGGTTGGGGGGGGAGAAGGAGAAGGAGAGGCGGGGGCAGTGAAGTAAGTAAGTTATTTTTTTGTTTTTTTTTTTTTTCCATAAAAAAAAGAAGATAATGGGCAGTTGTCCACTGCTAGTAGTGGCTGCCGCCGCCGGGATGTTGTTTGAATGATTTTTTTGATTTAAAAAATATTTTGATAATTGAATCCTATAGGGGGGGTGGTGTGGGGGTGGTGTTGAGTTGGGTAGGGGGTAGGGTGATTTGGTTCAGGGGGAGGGGAGGGGGGGGAGTGAAGGGGAAGGAGAGGGAAAGATTATATCCAAAATAAAAGAAAAAAATAAGAAAAAAAAAAAAAATAAAAAATAGAAATGAGATAATCTCCCCAGAAGATATAGAAAATAAGGAGGGGGAGGGAGGGATAGGCTGCATGGAGTCACAAAACTATTATTATTTGTAGATCAATCATTGGCCCCGTCCTTCACAAAGAGACCAGAATTATCATCAAAACAACCAAACACAAGACAATTTTAGAAATGCATGAAATCATCATAAAAGTCTTCTTAAATTCACAATGAATCATCTTTGTGTTTTACCTCTTTTAACATCCAGTTATTTTACTGCTTTTCTAAAGAAAAAAATCCATTTTTGTATTTTGGCTTGAGGATTGTTTAATTGTGTTGCACTTTGCACAGATGGAAGTTTGTTTGCATCTCACACAATGACAGTAAACATCTATTTATCTCCCTGACAGAGCATCAAGGTGTCCTGGCAGCCGCCCCCACGTAGCACCCAGAATGGCATCATCACTGCTTACAAGATCAAGTACAGGAAGACTGGTCGCCGTGGAGACCAGGAGGCCATTGAACCCAACAACTTCTGGTACCTGTTCACAGGTGAGACTCCACGCTTGGTTCATTCCGATTGTCTGGCTGAAAGTAGGATTTCCAGGTAATTTGAATATTTTGTGCTGTTCATTGTTTTCTCGGAAAATCATTTAAATTCTTCGACTTCCTTTAACATATGCTGCCATTTTTTCCTTCAAATGAATCTCAACTCGTGGTTATTTCAGTCTGCTTGTCAGTAATAAAAAGGGAATGAAGACAACATGGAAACAGGTTGATTTCAGGAACACAACGGATTGTTTTCACTCTTTCACATGATGCGAGGCCCAGAGATGACTGACATGAATGTTTAAATATCTAACCGCAGACAAAGAAACGATGGAAAACACCTAAACATTTAAGTGTGAGTGTGTTCTGCTGTATGTGCGAGTGTGTGTCTGGAAAGGTGCATGTCTGAGTGTGTGGGAGGATGACACAGTGGAATTGTATCTGTTTTTAATTTCATGTATCAGAGTTGTTTTTTTCCCTCTTCCTGCAAAAAGAAATCTGCATTTGAATAAAATATCAGTGCATGAATGTGTGTGTACGTGTTTGTGTGTATGTTGCCTGCGTTTAAACTGCCACCAGCTATTATTTCAATTTGAGGTTTGCAGGATTTGAATGAAAGTGATCTCCCCCTATTCATTATTTTCCTTCAGTGGTTATCTTCATCAGTCTGTCTGCTCCCTGGTGGCATGTTGGTGTTTGCATGTGCAAGTCTGGAATCTAATCTGTCTGCTGGGGGGAGGGGGGGTAGATTTAAACCTTACCTTTACAGAAGGTTAATCCCTTCCTTTGGTTATATATAAGAATGTAGACATGGAACCAGTCCTGAGGTGAGGATAATTAAGTGAAAAAATATGGAGTAAAATTAGTGTCGGTATTTACAGATGCCATTACATGATTTATAAATGTCTAAAATAAATCTAGTTTATGTCTGTTTGTCCGTCTATGAACTTTTCTGTTTCCATAGAAACTCCCGTTTGCACTTAAAAATAATTATAGAAAGAAACAACATGGAATTTGATTAAAAGCCAGATAACCCAGCTTTCTGCCGCCTCCTAAATGCAGCATGGAAGGAGTTGTGGATGCATGGATGTCACACACACACAAGCTGTTCCTTACACAGCTGTACTCTGATCAATGCTCAATTTGGTTCCATGAAAACTAAAATAAAATCACATCTGTGTGGAAGGATGGAGGAGTGAGAGAGGGGGAGGAGGGATAAATGGATGAGAACCGAAGGATGGTTGGATGGATGGCCAAATGTAGGGAAGAATGGATGACTGGATAAATAAAGGAAGGGAAGAATGGAGAGGTGGATAAGTGAAGGATGGAGGGGTGAGAGGGTGAAGATGATAAAGGGATGAATGAGGAGAAGGGTGGATCAGTGGATGGACAGGGCAGGAAGTGTGGATGTGGACTGAAGGTCTGAATGTGGTCTGAAGGTCTGAATTTGGACTGAAGGTCTGAATGTGGTCTGAAGGTCTGAATGTGGTCTGAAGGTCTGAATGTGGTCTGGAGGTCTGAATTTGGACTGAAGGTCTGAATGTGGTCTGAGGGTCTGAATGTGGTCTGAAGGTCTGAATGTGGTCTGAGGGTCTGAATGTGGTCTGAGGGTCTGAATGTGGTCTGAAGGTCTGAATGTGGTCTGAAGGTCTGAATGTGGTCTGAGGGTCTGAATGTGGTCTGAAGGTCTGAATGTGGTCTGGAGGTCTGAATGTGGTCTGAAGGTCTGAATGTGGTCTGAAGGTCTGAATGTGGTCTGAAGGTCTGAATGTGGTCTGAGGGTCTGAATGTGGTCTGAAGGTCTGAATGTGGTCTGAGGGTCTGAATGTGGTCTGAAGGTCTGAATGTGGTCTGGAGGTCTGAATGTGGTCTGGAAGGTCTGAATGTGGTCTGAGGGTCTGAATGTGGTCTGAAGGTCTGAATGTGGTCTGAGGGTCTGAATGTGGTCTGAGGGTCTGAATGTGGTCTGAGGGTCTGAATGTGGTCTGAAGGTCTGAATGTGGTCTGGAGGTCTGAATGTGGTCTGAAGGTCTGAATGTGGTCTGAAGGTCTGAATGTGGTCTGAGGGTCTGAATGTGGTCTGAGGGTCTGAATGTGGTCTGAGGGTCTGAATGTGGTTTGAAGGTCTGAATGTGGTCTGAAGGTCTGAATGTGGTCTGAGGGTCTGAATGTGGTCTGAGGGTCTGAATGTGGTCTGAAGGTCTGAATGTGGTCTGAGGGTCTGAATGTGGTCTGAAGGTCTGAATGTGGTCTGAGGGTCTGAATGTGGTCTGAAGGTCTGAATGTGGTCTGGAGGTCTGAATGTGGACTGGAAGGTCTGAATGTGGTCTGAGGGTCTGAATGTGGTCTGAAGGTCTGAATGTGGTCTAAAGGTCTGAATGTGGTCTGAGGGTCTGAATGTGGTCTGAAGGTCTGAATGTGGTCTGGAGGTCTGAATGTGGTCTGAAGGTCTGAATGTGGTCTGAGGGTCTGAATGTGGTCTGAAGGTCTGAATGTGGTCTGAAGGTCTGAATGTGGTCTGAGGGTCTGAATGTGGTCTGAAGGTCTGAATGTGGTCTGGAGGTCTGAATGTGGTCTGAAGGTCTGAATGTGGTCTGAGGGTCTGAATGTGGTCTGAGGGTCTGAATGTGGTCTGAGGGTCTGAATGTGGTCTGAAGGTCTGAATGTGGTCTGGAGGTCTGAATGTGGTCTGAAGGTCTGAATGTGGTCTGAAGGTCTGAATGTGGTCTGAGGGTCTGAATGTGGTCTGAGGGTCTGAATGTGGTCTGAGGGTCTGAATGTGGTTTGAAGGTCTGAATGTGGTCTGAAGGTCTGAATGTGGTCTGAGGGTCTGAATGTGGTCTGAGGGTCTGAATGTGGTCTGAAGGTCTGAATGTGGTCTGAAGGTCTGAATGTGGTCTGAGGGTCTGAATGTGGTCTGGAGGTCTGAATGTGGTCTGAGGGTCTGAATGTGGTCTGAGGGTCTGAATGTGGTCTGAAGGTCTGAATGTGGTCTGAGGGTCTGAATGTGGTCTGAAGGTCTGAATGTGGTCTGGAGGTCTGAATGTGGACTGAAGGTCTGAATGTGGTCTGAGGGTCTGAATGTGGTCTGAAGGTCTGAATGTGGTCTAAAGGTCTGAATGTGGTCTGAGGGTCTGAATGTGGTCTGAAGGTCTGAATGTGGTCTGGAGGTCTGAATGTGGTCTGAAGGTCTGAATGTGGTCTGAGGGTCTGAATGTGGTCTGAAGGTCTGAATGTGGTCTGGAGGTCTGAATGTGGACTGAAGGTCTGAATGTGGTCTGAGGGTCTGAATGTGGTCTGAAGGTCTGAATGTGGTCTAAAGGTCTGAATGTGGTCTGAAGGTCTGAATGTGGTCTGAGGGTCTGAATGTGGTCTGAAGGTCTGAATGTGGTCTGAGGGTCTGAATGTGGTCTGAAGGTCTGAATGTGGTCTGAGGGTCTGAATGTGGTCTGAAGGTCTGAATGTGGTCTGGAGGTCTGAATGTGGACTGAAGGTCTGAATGTGGTCTGAGGGTCTGAATGTGGTCTGAAGGTCTGAATGTGGTCTAAAGGTCTGAATGTGGTCTGAGGGTCTGAATGTGGTCTGAAGGTCTGAATGTGGTCTGAGGGTCTGAATGTGGTCTGAGGGTCTGAATGTGGTCTGGAGGTCTGAATGTGGTCTGAAGGTCTGAATGTGGTCTGAAGGTCTGAATGTGGTCTAAAGGTCTGAATGTGGTCTGAAGGTCTGAATGTGGTCTAAAGGTCTGAATGTGGTCTGAAGGTCTGAATGTGGTCTGAGGGTCTGAATGTGGTCTGAAGGTCTGAATGTGGTCTGAAGGTCTGAATGTGGTCTGGAGGTCTGAATGTGGTCTGAAGGTCTGAATGTGGTCTGAAGGTCTGAATGTGGTCTGGAGGTCTGAATGTGGTCTGGAGGTCTGAATGTGGACTGGAGGTCTGAATGTGGTCTGATGGTCTGACTGTGGTCTGATGGTCTGAATGTGGACTAACGTGGTCTGACTGTCATGGTGATGCCATGCGGTCCTTCACTGTCCAGGTCTGGAGAAAGGCAGCCAGTACAGCTTCCAGGTCGCAGCTATGACCGTAAACGGAACCGGTCCGGCCAGCGAGTGGACCACAGCGGAGACGCCGGAGAACGATCTGGATGGTAAGTGTGTGTGTGTGTGTGTGTGTGTGTGTGTGTGATTTCTGTAATCTGTACAACAACAAGACACTTCCTCCGCTATCCCAACACGCATTAATATTTAACCATGAAGAGCCGAGGCTGGTGATGGAGCCGAGGTTTCATCTCAGGGGAGGAGGAGATGGAGGGATGGTAACAAGGAGAGGAAGAGGGGTAGGTGGAGGAAGGAAAGGAACATTTGACAGCATATTGACCCAGGATGAGGATACACTAAGCAGAAAGAAGTCTTAAAGTTGAATATTAAATTAAAAAACAAGAATAAGCTGTATAAATGATGGCCGAAGGTTGGATTAGAACAATTTTAAGTCGTTGATCAATATACAGTGTAGTTTAGATTTAGTCTGAGCTAGTGTGAGTTTAGAAGGCTAAAAAATTTAAATTTTTAGACCAATTTTAACCCAGATGTTTAAGGACCATTAGACATCTTTTAGACCAGAAAATCCTCGGTGGGTATGTACAAGGTTCCTGATGGTTCTCAAGCCTTTTATTTAGACAACTACAGATTTAATAAATGATCAAAAAATGAGGAATTTTCCACCGACTAACAGTTATTTCATCATTAACCATGAAATTGTGGTGAATAACTAGAATATTCTAGAAGTTTAAGTATGTTTAGCCTATGCTTATATTAAGGGCGCATTCGCAAAGCTTTTTGGATTCGAATCAGAGTCTGTTTACAACCGGACTTGGTCCCCCTACAAACGCAGGTCTCGGTCCGATTCAAGTGAACCAAAGACAGGAAGTGGACTACAAATTGCGTTGGCAGTGTGGGTAAAACATTGGACAACGTGGGTAAACGCTACGACAACAAACACACGTGTGGGACTGCAGTCTTATAAAGATGGCTCGTGGTCAGACTGGGAATTACGAGGAAGTAAAAGCTTTAATTGATATGTGATCTCATGAAATCATATCTCACCTCCTCGTACAAAAATAACGTCGCTTTGTGGAGGGAACAGAAGTTGTGAGAACCTTCTTGTTTGTGCGTCTTGTCCTCGCCTACAGTGAACCCGAATGCAGCGCCACCTGAGATTCTTGACCCGTTTGGCCCGTTTGGTAATAGTGTAACGTGAACGCGATCTCGGTCCGGAAGACCACCCCCGCCCCCAGCCGAACCGAGTCCCCAAACGGACCGAGACTCGCGTACTATGCTTTCTGAATGCGCCCTTAAACTTTTGAACGATACGCTTTAATAGTAGTACATTCATAGTACATTTTCACACATACTTGTTTCTTTGTGGCATACTGCAAGGTGTACATTCTATCATGTTTTTAAATCCTATCTTGTAAGATTTAGGCGCTAGCTTGCTCACACTTTGAAAACCCCAGGTTAATATCATATATATTACTTTGAGTCTACTTAAAAGTGTACTTCAGTATACTCAAAAGTGTACTTTCTAAAAGTAAAAGTAAACTTGAAGTTTTTGTAGGAGTATACTAACAGTATAACAAGAAGATTACTTTCAGTATACTTGAAGGTGTACTTTTAAATACTTAACGTGGGCCAATTTAGTCCCAAGAAGTATACATGTTTGCATACTGTTAGTACATTGGTATCAGTGTACTTGGTAAATAAAAGTACACTTGGGGGATATACTTTACCATACTTGAGTATACTTAATATCGTACTTAAGGAATACTTTTTTGGGGGGAATACTTCTTTTTAAGGATACACCAACATCAGTGTGTGTATTTAGATGTGTCAAACAGAACCAAGCAGCGAGGAAGACCTGATGGCCTCCTGATAATTCTCTACAGAATAATTAGAAAAGCTGACCTGAGGCTGAAACTCAGGACCACAATGTTCTGTTCAGCAGGAAGCTGCGGGGATAAGAACAAACACATCCATGCTAACTGTGTTTGTAGCCGGGACAGAGGGACACACAAATCTCATTTCAATGGATTATCACTCAATAAAGTGATATGAAGCATCTCCCCTGGAGGACTGAGAGCACAGTAATCTGATCTAATCTGATCCCGGGGAGTAACACCAAGTGTCAGTTCTTGTAAGGGCTTATTACATCGCTTAAACGGTTAGCATTTGTTAGCCACAGCTGCTGCCAGCATCTGTTTCAGAGGAAGCTTTGAGCTGCTGGTGGTAAATGTGTTCATGTTTTTCCTTCTTCTTTGCTGTACTTTCTTTGCAGAGAGTCAGGTGCCAGACCAGCCCAGCTCCCTGCATGTCAGACCCCTTCCCAACAGCATCATCATGTCCTGGACTCCGCCGCTCAGCCCAAACATCCTGGTGCGAGGTTACATCATCGGGTACGGAGTGGGAAGTCCCTACGCCGAGACGGTCCGGGTGGACAGCAAGCAGAGATATTACTCCATCGAAAACCTTGGTGAGGAGGGGGGGTTGTATTGTATTGTATTGTTGGTTGTATTAACCAATATACCAGTATTGGTCACTTTTACCAAAATATTGGTAATCTAATCAACCTTTTTGGTCAAAACAACCAAAAGATTTGTCAGACACATTACTGCCAACCAGACTGGCCAAATCAACCAATCTGTTTTTAGGGTGTAGCTTCATTAAAACACACAAAGAGAACTTTTCAGCAGCGTCAGTGCTTTAATATTCTGACGAAACACATAAAAATTTACTGTCATTAGAATATGAATGACTTAATTAAAGAAAGAAATAGTAAAATAAGCTGAAATTGAAAAACATAATGATAATTAAAAATTGTTTGAAAATCATGACATTGATTCTGAATAGTGATTCGAAACAAATGTTAAAAACAAACACAAAAAAATAAAACAAGTAAACAAGCATGATGGGGCTCCAAAGCTAAAAATTTTGTTGACCACACTTCAAGGCAATCACTGCAATCAGGTGTTTTCTCTAAAGTTCAAAAAGACTTCTACACCTGTTGACAGGTATTTTGAACCATTGTTCAAGGTGCTTTAATTTGTCTGGGACAGTTTGTTTGTTTCTTTGTTTTAATTATTATTTCCAACTACACCCTAACCACAAATTGGTTGATTTTGACCAATCTGGTTGGTAGTTATGTGTCCAACCAATCTTTTGGCTGTTTTAACCAAAAGATTTTTGTCTAATTTAACTAATATTTTGGTCGAAGTGACCTAGTTTGGTCATTTTAACCAAAATACTGGTTAATCTTACCAATCATTTTGGTCAGAAACATAACTAACAGCCAGATTGGTCAAATTCAACCAATCTATTATAGTGCAAACTTTAAAAGCAAAATTTTATTTCACTAAATTATAATTTTATACATTTTTATTTATTATTGGTTTATTTAATTTCTTGTTATTTGAATTACTATTGTGAACTTAGCATTTTATTTAATTGGAGTGTACTGTTCTGCTGCAGACAGCACGGCCTTTATAGGAGGTCAGTTGTCTCTGGGAGTTTTACAAGCAGAAATCTTGCTCGAAAGAGCCCAAGCATCTCTCATCGTTCCTCATCCACTTTTCATTTGCTAATGAAAATCCATTTTTCCCAGCTTTGACCTGAAATAGATTTAAAAAAATGGTGAAAGACTGCTTTTCCTTTGGTTTTAACTAAGACATAGAGATCACAGATGTTCAGTTTAGGCAAATTCTCATAACCTTATGTATCAAAATTCTTCCAAGAAATTCTGAAGAATTCAGAGCAGTAAATCCAGTGTTCATCTTTCAGTTGCTTTGCACCCTATTGTACATTTTATATTAAAGGTACACTGTGTAAGAATTTACTGCCATCTTTTGGTAAAAATTGGTATAGTGATGACTTCATATGCCAAGCACTGTTGTCGATGTACGGTGGCCATCAGTGGCCAAAATTCTCCTGGACATAAAGATGTTTTCATCTGTGAGTGGATCCAGCGGTCTCGGGTGTAGCTATTAATGTACTACAGGTAACTACCTTTAATGTAAATCATCTTTTAAGGCATTACTTACACACTAAAAAGTCCTGGGTGGCTTAAAAAGGGACCAACTAATTTCTGGGTTACTTCGACTCAGAAAACCGGGTTATTTTTTTGACCCAACTTTCGGGTTGAATATTTGACCCAGAATTTGGGTTCATATGTTGACTACAGTGTTGGACTATTTCAACCGAGGGAAAACCCAAAACCAAAGGGGAAAAAACCAGAAAAGGCCCTTTAAAACCAAAATTTCCCAGGGTTTAGTGTGTTCCGATAACCCAATCCAAAAAAAGAATAAAAAGGGGAGAGGGAGAAAAGGGGAAAAGCCAAAGAAACAAGAATAAAAAATACATAAAAAAAAAAAAAAAAAAATAAGAGAAATAATAGAAGATTTTTTCATTTTTCTGCCACTGACCTTTGATTTTTTATACATACTGCACCTTTAAAGCTGCTTGGTGCCATAGCACAATCCAAGTGCACTGCAAAAACTCCAATTTTACCAAGTATAATTTTCTAATTTCTAGTCAAAATATCTCATCACACTCAAAATAAGACAAAATCACCTAAAGAGACATTTCAGTGAGATATGTGAACTTGGAACTAGGAACAAACAATGGAAAAGAACAAAAACAAACAAAGCAAAAACAAACAAAAACAAAAACAGAATAAACTAGAAACAAATGCACCTTATTTCTAGAAATCTTATCAGGAAAATTTCACTTGTTCTATTGGCAGAACGTTTTTGCTCATTACGGGCAAAAAAAAATAAAAATCTTGGCCACTCCTAAAATAAGATTTTTTATTTATATATTTATTTATTAATTCATTCATTTATTTATTTATTTATTTTGCATGTAATGATCAAAACAATTCTGTCAATAGAACAAGTGAAATTTTCTTGATAAGATTTCTTGAAACGAAATGCTTTGCCTTAAAACAAGTTCCTTTACTGTATCTCACTGAAATGTTTCTCTTTAGGTACTTTTTCCTTATTTTGAGTGTGATGACATATTTTGACTAGAAATTAGAAAAAAATTGTTGCTAATATTTGAGATTTTGCAGTGTGGTGGTGCTTCTAGACACTGACACAAAACCACAACCAATAAACTTGAAGAGTTATGCCAGAAACCTCTTCCTATGTTCCTTTTTATAAGTTCTACAATAAATCTTCAATCCTTAAGCGTTTATATTTCCAGTGTGCGCATCAACATAACCCATTTAGCCCGTTCATCCCTCATAAATTCAGCTGCTTCTGTCGACACTGTGCCAATATTGACAGAGTGTTTCCCTCTTCTATTTATGCATTATGATGATGAAATCCCCATTTAATTCCAATCAATAATTTAAAGGAATTTAATAAGAAAACTGCTTGGGGTTGAAATCTAATTGTGAGAGGTCTAAAAAGAGAAACATCCTCCCCAGCGAGAGCAACAAGCAATTTGCATGCCAAAGAAGACAATAACAAATTGGAGGGATTTTTTGTAGAGCTGAAAATTTTCCTCTCAGGTCTCATAATGGAGGGGTAATGAAAAATAACATCCAGCTGTTGTGTTGTATGCTCACATGGGAGTGAGCGCACATATGTACATGGCATTTATAATTCATAGTGATCATTAATTCATGTGGCGAGGCGTCTGGGGATTAGAGCGGGCGTGTTTGCTTTACTGATGCGAGGGTTTGATGCTTCACGTCCGGAACATGTTGTATCGTCTGATCAACAGAAAGCGGGCAGGATGAGCTGCTGCGTGACCGGAGGTTCAACCCAGGTGAGCGCTGAATGAAAGATGTCAGGCTCATACAGGCTGCAGGAAGAAACTCCCTCTGTTTTATTGCTAAAATGGAAAAGAGTTGCATCTGAGCCCGATAAGATCTCTAACCTGTTCATGTCAAATCCATTCTGTCAAACTGGGCTTGACCTTTCCGTCCTCCCCACTCTCATTAATTATGCTTTCTGTTAGCTGGAGACTGAGCTCCATCCTAAAATAATAATGCAGTGTGCTAAATGTCATTTAGAATGACTGTTCCTGTTTCTCTGTCTCTCCCTCAGAGCCCAGCTCACACTATGTGATTTCCCTGAAGGCGTTCAATAACGCTGGGGAGGGAGTTCCCCTGTATGAGAGCGCCGTCACACGATCTCTGACAGGTAGGAACACACACAAGCTGAAGGGATTCCACTTGTTTTATTGTGTTGCAGTATGGGATATGCTGTTTGTTGTAAATATAATGCATTTTTAATGAGATTGGCCGAAACATTTTAAATATGTCTTAAATAAGGATAGACCAATACATCAGCCAGCCGATGTTTTAGGCCAATATTTGCTATTTTTTCTGGTATCTGCTTTGGCCGATACCTCCCCCAACATAATTTACAGACAGCTATCTATAAAGGCAGCACTTCATATATACATATACTGTATATACACACACACATATACACATATATATATATATATATATATACTCTATATATTGCCAAAAGTATTTGCTCATCCATCCAAATTATGGGAATCAGGGGTTCTAATCACTTCCATGGCCACAAGTGTATAAAATGAAGCAGCTAGGCATGTAGACTGTTTCTACAAACATTTGTGAAAGAATGGGTCGCTCTCAGGAGCCACCTGAGCAATAAATCGAGTTGTGAAATTTCCTCACTCCTAAATATTCCAGTCAGCTGTCAGCTGTGTTTATAGAAAATGGAAGTGTTTGGGAATGATAGCAACTCAGCTACAAAGTGGACGGCCAGATAAACTGATGGAGTGGGGTCAGCGGATGCTGAAGTGCAGTGCGAAGAGGTCACCAACTTTCTGCAGTCAATCACTCCAGACCTTCAAACTTCATGTGGCCTTCAGATCAGCTCAACAACAGTGCACAGCGAGCTTTATGGAATGGGTTTCCATGGCGAGCAGCCATGAAGTATTCCCCCCCAAAAAGTGCGTGGGATGCAGTGGTGTAAAGCAGCCGCCACTGGACTCTAGAGCAGTAGAGGTTTTCTCTGGAGTGAAGAATCACGCTTCTCCATCTGGCATTCTGATGGAGGAGTCTGGATTTGGTGGTTGCCAGAAGAACGGTACTTGTCTGATTGCATTGTGCCAAGTGTAAAGTTTGGTGGAGGGGGAATTATGGTGTGGGGTTGTTTTCAGAAGCTAAGTTTGGTCCCTTAGTTCCAGTTAAAGGAACTATGAATGCTTCAGCATACCAAGACATTCTGGACAATTCCATGCTCCCAACTTTGTGGGAACAGTTTGGAGCTGGCCCCTTCCTCCTCCAACATGACTGTGCACCAGCGCACAAAGCAGGTCCATAAAAACCTGGATGCAGAGTCTGGTGTGGAGGAACTGAACTGGCCTGCACAGAGTCCTGACCTCAAACCAATAGAACACCTTTGGGATTAGATCAGAGCGGAGACTGAGAGCCAGGCCTTCTGGTCCAACATCAGTGTGTGACCTCACAAATGCACTTCTGGAAGAATGGTCAAAATTCCCATAAACACTCCTAAACCTCGTGGACAGCCTTCCCAGAAGATGAAGCTGTTCTAGATGCAAAGGGTGGACTAACGTCAGATTGAACCCAATGGATTAGGAATGGGATGTCATTTAAGCTCATATGTGAGTCAAGGCAGGTGAGCGAATACTTTGGGCAATATGTGTATAAATACTGCATATATATATATATATATATATATATATATATATAATTTTTTCAGCAGGTTCTATGGCGCCTATATATATATATATATATATATATATATATATATATATATATATATATATATATATATATATATATATATATATATATATATATATATATATATATAACATATATATATATATATATATATGTGTGTGTATATATACAATATATATATATATATATATATGTGTGTGTGTGTGTATATATATATATATATATATATATATATATATATATATATATATATATATATATATATATATATATATGTAGGTCTTCTTTAATTTTCTGAAAGTGAAATTAACTCTTATTTGAAATTAAAGAGGAATTAAAACTCTCATGTCAATGCAGTCACTGAAGCTACTGACAATGACTGTGTTTACATGAAAGTTTAATTCCTCTTTAATTCAGATTAAAAGCTAACTCCGCTTTAAGAAGACCATGTAAACCCTTAATTCCAACTGAAAACAATAATTCTGAATAAAACATCATTCCGAACTAAGTGGTTGGTTTATTCCCCTTTTAATCCTGAATGAAGTTGACTTGCCTGTCATGTAAACCTTTATTCTGCTCTCTCTTAATTCCTGTTGTTCTGAGCATGCTCCTCTCCTTTTCCTGTTGATGAAGAATTTGACTAAATCTCATCTCAGTTTTCCCTCCTGGATGTGTGCACAGTAACGCTAGCAAACAGAGGAAGCCATCCACCCTCTAAATAGCCTCCATACACTGTAAATACATGATGGACAGAGCTGCTGGAACATCCCTGAATCTATCTTACAACCTGACTTGAAGAAAAAAATCGTTGACTGAGCATTTTATGAGAAATATTGATATTTTCTGAATGAGAATGTGCTCCAGCTAGACATTGTTAGTGCTGTTGCACTTTAATGCACATCAGCATCAGATTTATGTCTGACATTGTTATGCAGTTAATGGTTGCCATAGTAACATCAACACAGAAAGAAGTGAGTGATGCCTAGTTTATCCGGCTCATGATGCTGGCTGGCTAATTGTCACCGGATCGAACAGTTTTATCTAACAACGCTCCATGGATCAGCCAGCCGGCTGGGATGGATGAAAAAAGCCTGGATGCTGGAAATACATGAGCAGAAGTGGGATGATTAAATATTCATGCCTGTAGTAGTACACACAAGTACTGGGCCAGTATGCACAATTAAGTCAAGCGATGGTTATAGATCAGCTGGGGGCCATTTCATTAAGCGCTCCTTGTCCCAGGATACAAGCACAGGAGGGGGTGATTGATTGATCGAAGCTTGTCTGACTCTGCAGTGGTACGTTCCCTCTCTGCTTGTTAGTATCTGACTTTCACAGGATGACCTAAAGCATCATGGATCAAAACAACTGACAACAATTTAGCTTGTGGCTAATTAGCCTACTTCCACGTCCGGTGAATTACGGTTTTCTGCGGTGAAGTCTTGTCCAGCATCTCCTGGAGCTGATGTGGGTGCAGGGACTTCGTTTTAATAGAGTAGGAAGAAAATGTTAATGCCAGTCTGTCAGGATTCAAGCTGTCTGATGTCCTGAAATATTAATGGTGAAGAAGCCTTCGCACTTCAGTCACAGCTCATTTATGTGACATGTCAATCAAGCAGTTACTTTTGTTTTTACCGAAAAAATGATAAACTGTATTGTGTGATGGTTTGTACTCGTGTTTTTATCACGTTGGCAAGTGTGTTTTATGCAATATTAACTCTTCACGTGGATGATCAGCTGTAGAAGTACGATAAATGAGAGACGAATCCAAGTCTCAGTCAAGTTTCATCTTATAAATTAAACAGCCAGCCCCTTACACTCACCCGCCGCCTGCAGCTGGCATAAATCCTTCATGATGCTTATAAAAATGCCACATTTCTCAGGTTTTTCAACCCTCAAGATATGATGATAGTCCCAACCGGAAGAGACGGGACAAACTGAGCCGAGACTTGTGACTGTTCCTGGTCAAACTCAGGGGGAGGTCATGTTTAGGTCACCAGACTCCTTCAAGAGATGAAGGGAGACGCAATGAGGAAGAAAAGCAAAAGAGGAACGATGAAGTCTGATGTGGATTCAGACTAGGGGTCAATCAATACAGCTTTTTAGAGCCAATATCGATATTTTTTATTCAGCCTCAGCCGATACAACCGGACAATATTTGGGGCCGTTAATGCATTTGATCCCCAAATTTATATAATGAAGGATACAATGAAAAGTCATTTAACAACTCTTACGCTGCGCCCAAACGCGATTTAGGCATCAAAAACACGCATGACGCCCAGAGCTGGGCTCTGGGTCAAACGCTTGTTTCCAGTGTCAAGACGCCCCTGACGCTCGATGCGTGTCAGGCGAGCCCCTCCTTTTTCTTTTTACTGTCACCGGTCTGTCTGCACCATGGTAGATGCAGGAGAGAGAGCGGCTCGGCTTTATGTGATAAACAAAGCTAGGGAACGTCGTCAGCGGGCGTCTCTGCTCCGTGTCTGGTTCAGCAGATGATTCCAGGTGTTCTGAGTGTGATGAGTTTCACCGTTTACTCCAGGAGCTGCGCTGACGAGGGGCGCTTTCAGCCGTCTGATCCGGCCCAGTTTAACGTCCCGCTGTCCCGATGCTGGGCAGCATTATCAGCCCAGTAAATCCCATCAGGACAGCAGGTCATTAAACCACCGTTCAGACACCAGGACCGGACACAGATCACAGTTTATCCTCCTCTGTGTTCAGATAGAGAGGAGATTCCCCTGGTTCTTCTGGGTGTTTCCTGTCCTGTCAGAAAATGTGTGTCTGTGTCATGAAATTGAGTCGCTCTGATTGGTTGACGCCCTGCGTCAAAATGCCAAAGTTCAGATTTTCCAACTCCGGTGTCTGCCGCCTGTGGCGCGCGTAACGCGCATCAAACCCCTTAATATTTCAAAACTCGACGCACGAAACGCACTAAATCACATCTGGACGGGCCGCGCCTGATGCGTGTAACCCGTCGCTGGGTTTTCAATACCTCCTGGACACGTGCAGCCATTGACTTTGCAAGTAAACCGGATGTCCAAATCGTGTTTGGTGTGTACACACCGTGAAGAAAAACAGAACAGAACAAAGAACTTCAAATAAATCTGTACACAAGAAACAGTGCACTTGTATCAATATCAAATAGAAATATTAGTAATATACATATATATATATATATATATATATATATATATGTATATGTATGTATATATATACAGTATATATATATATATATATATATATATATATATATATATATATATATATATATATATATATATATCAAGCTGATCAAGAATGCTGGTTCTGTGCTGAGAATAACTCTGGAGCTGCTGGAGCTGATCATTCAGAAAAAAATGCTGCACAAGCTGATGAAGATGATGTAGGATTCTTTCCATCCTCTCCACAACACGGTGAAGAATCAATAGAGTGTTTTCAGTGGGAGGCTGCGTCAAGTTCGCTGTAGGACGGAGAGATACAGGAATTCATTCCTGCCAGCAACCATCACCCTAAAGAACAAGACTGACTGACTTATTATTGTTATGTTGTCATTTCATATTAATGTTATATTGTTAAAAACAAAAAAACAACAAAAAAAAAGAGAGAGCTTTTACAATGTTGAATTTCCCTTCTGGTATAAATAAAGTATTTTTTATTTCATTTAATTTCATATACATTAATTTTGAATTGCGGTTTAACAGAAATATTAAAAACAAACACAAAAAATAAAACAAGTGAACAAGCATGATGGGGCTCTGAAACTGATGTTTTGTTGAGCGACGCTTTGAGGCAATCACTGCAATCAGGTGTTTTCTCTACTTTTCAAAAAGACTTCTACACCTGTTGACAGGTATTTTGATCCATTGTTCATCAAAAGGAGCTCTAATGAGGCTGGGACAGTTTTGTTCATTTGTTTTTTGTAGATTATTATCTCCAACCACAATTCAAAAGCAATATTTCATTTCACTAAATCATAATTTTGTATTTATTTTTATTTATTATTATTTTCTTTAGTTCCTCGTTATTTGAATTACTCTTGTGAATTTAGCTTTTTTTTTTCTTTAATTGGAGGATATGAATAATTTTGAGGACGACTCTATATATGAACTGCTACCTGCATGGATGGATGTCTGTAAAGATGCATGAGACGGGGTATCAGACAACACAGCTGACATATTGGCCGATGCTGATACCAGCAAAAAAATGCAAATATTGGTCTAAATTATCGGCCAGTGTATGTGTCTAGCCTTAGTTGATACAAATGGTGCAGAATCTTTTACTGTAGACGTTGGCATGGTAAACAAACGTAAATATTTATATGTTTTGGACCCATCAAAATAGATAATACAGCTATTTATATGCTATAAAAAATGTGAAAGTCAATACTTTTATGCTGCATCCCTCTAGTTGTGTGGATGTGATATTTTTTTTGAAAATTGTTTTGATGAAAAAGTTGTAGCTTTCCGCTTTAAAAGGCTTATGTCATTCTCTACAGTACAGTTCTCCTGACAATGGGACAGGCTCTTCTCAGTCAACCTACTGCAGGAATTCTCTCAATCAGTGGAAAATGTGTTTCACACCCAGTCAAAAACCGTGAAATATAATTTTGGTAATAACACCCAACACTACCAACAATGTGCCAGCAACGTTATTCAGTACCAGGAGGGGGGCATGTAACATTTTAGACCGTTGGTCTGGATTTTATGGTGCAGACGTAGAAGTTGAGCGGTGTTTTTTCCGGGGCTGTGCTGTGGAGATAATCGCACACATCTGGAGTTCTTGAAAGCCACATAGACACATCTGGAGTCCTTTACAGATTTGCAGTGTGACACAGCTCTGTAGTGTGACAGTCAGGAGTTGATAAGCTGAGACCCTCAGGGCTCAGACAGAACTAAACCCATTACCGCTCCGACAAGGTCGTCAACAGTGACACACACATCTCCCTCACACACTGTCTGTCTTGTCATGGCAGCAGCCTGCTGGAGAGCGTTTTATGAGAGCCTTAAAAACCGTCTCGTTAACAGTGAGATGCTTGTTAATATACTGCCTCGTCCTCGCCTCACCACCCCCACACTGCAGAGGCATCGCTGATCCCCAACCAGCCGCCAAGCTACCATTTAATCAACGACTGGAGGACCGCAGAGACAGGGAAAGAAGCCGTGAGATGAGGAGAGGGATAAGAGCAGTAGGAAAGGACAGCAAAAGATCCAAAAAGGGGAAAAAAGGAGAGAAACTTACGGAGTAAACACAAGCTGAAGAGACGAGACAGGAAGTTAAAAGGGAACAGACTCCAGGGAGAGATGGAGAAGTCAGAAATAAAAGGAAAGGATTGAAGGAAATAAGGAACAAACATGAGCATGCAGAGAGGTGTGGAGAGCAGAGGGGGAGGAGGCTTTTCCCGCATCCTAATCAGTATTCTGTCCCGACTGGAGCTTTATTGTGATGCTGGACAACCAGTTTAACCACAGCAGCTCCTGCTGCAGCTCGCCTCCCTCATCAATCTCCTTTTCCTCCTGTCTCGTTCTCTGTTGGCCTGCGGCTGTTCGTTTGTCTTCAGCCACGGCACATTAGATGTCACTGTTGATTCTCACCGCGGTCGCCTTCATGCTGCAGACGGGACGGAACAAGGGTGGCTAACCTATCACAGCTGGCACGTCGTTCACACCAACTAACACTGAAATGCAGGACCAGGAGGTTCACTCGGCTCAATCTGAAGCTTTCTTACACATTCCTCAATAATTAGGTATTCTGTGTTCAATAAAATGTGGATTTCATTGTGTCAGCATGGAGCATATTGATGCTGCAAACTAAAAACTCCTGGGACAAATTGCTGGGTTAAAAAGGGACCAACTAATTTTGGGGTTATTTAAAGACATTTGGGTTATTGGGTTGTTGACCCAACTTCTGGATTAAAATAGTCCAACATTGTCGTCAATATTATCCAATTTATGGGTTAAAATGACCCAACTTTGTAGTCAATATAACCCAGCTTCTGGGTTGATAATCCAATATTGTCGTCAATATATCCCAACTTCTGGGTTAAAATAACCCAACATTGTAGTCAATATAGTAGTGAAGATGGATCAGAAAGCAAATGATGTAAAACGTCAGGAGCCTGAGCTGTCTGAGCAACTAAAAGAGTTAGACTCATCAAAAATACAGGATCTATAAAAAGCAAGAGCAACAACTGTGCAATCAAATCAGAAACAGAAAGACCAGACATGGTGTATATCTGGAAGGAAATTAAGAAGTGAGCATCCCAAGGCCTCTGATAAAGCACCTGAGAAAAAAAGCTGAGAAAAACATGAACGAGACAGTTATGCGATAAAGCATACGCAGTTTTCTCTTTTCTTTTATAGAGGAAATCTAATTAAACTGTTGAATTGTTGAGTTTTTAACACGCACCAACAAGCCATAACATTCAGTCCAGTACAGCTTTATTTATACCGCACCAATTCACAGAAAATGTCATCTCAAGTCATGTTTACAGACGCAGCTAATTTCAGTCCAAATCACTGTTGCGCGCAGCATCTGTCCGCTTATCAGTAGGGCGCGGGGGGCTGGAGCCCACCCAGCTATTATAGGCGGGGCGGGGTACACCCTGGACAGGCGCAGCTGTCGCAGGGCCAACACGAGAGACAGACAACCATTCACGCTCACATCATACCTAGGGGCAATTGAGGATAATTAACCTAACATGCATGTCTTTGGACTGTGGGGAGGAAGCCGGGTACCCGGAGAGAACCCACGCATACACAGGGAGAACAGCAACCACACAGGAAGGCCACTGTTGGAATTGTTCGAACCCCCTCCCCAGCGGGAATCGAACTAACGACCTTCTTACTGTGAGGCTGCGGTGCTAACCACCACGCCACCGTGCAGCCCCCAAATCACTGTTGTCCAATATAATCCAGAGCTGATCCATAACATGATCCACAACTAGTCAGTGTATAATAACTCCATCAGAACCAGAACCAAGACGGAAAACCTCCATCAGAACTAGAACCAGGAAGGACAGCTACAGTATCTGCCTGGAGCGGTTAGGGGTGGAGAGGACAGAAAGAGGGGTCAACCAACAGCAGAGCTCTAAGCAGGGAGACCTGCTGAGGGAGAAGAGAAACACAAAAGAATATCAGTGATGTCAGATATTTCTACATGTAAACTAAAGACAGCAGAGAGGAGCCCAGTGCATCATGGGATGTCCTCCAGCAGCCTCGGCCAGCATGGATCAGGGTCTGCTATAGGCACCAAGCCAAACCTCAATATAAGCTTTATCAAGAAGAAAAGTTTGAAGATGATCTGAAGGCTGAGGACTGTTTTTGGACAGATGAATAATCAGGAAAATCTGTGGTCCAGTCTGGAATCAGGGACCAGTTTTTCTTCATCACTCAGACATCTTATGATGGTGAAAGACAGTGGTCCTACAAAGCTGGTTTATATGTGAGTTAATGGACAGATCCTAGTCCAGAATAACAGTCCTTGTCTTACAACAATGTGATGATTTGCAGTGAAATTCTGGCCTTTCCATTCTGACCAGTCCCACCATTAGCACTACCCTAGTGGCTGGTGCAGTAGTAGCAGTGGGCACCCAAATCTTACAAACAGCTCAAGGAACATTGTCAAGCCACTGGGCCAAATTCCCTAAATACAAGTCTGATGGAGTCTGAATCCCAATCCAAGATCCCACTCCACAGCCCACAAGACCAAGGGTTATGGCTGATTGGTGCGATCAGCCATAACCAGTATATCCCCCCCCCCCCCCTCTATTAATTGAGTTGTACTATTTCTTACATGTGCTCCATGTTTGTGCCTTTATGTAACCTCCGTAATATTTACAAAATAATGACTAAACATCATGAATATATTCCTGCATCCTAATGCTCATCTTCAGCTGCCCTGAAGGCATTTTCTCTTATTAAATACGCATGACTGAAGTGATCATTTCGGTTGCAGTGAACCAGAAAACATTGCTGTTAGATGGAAAGTGTGTGTGTTGTTTTGAGCTGTCTGTATCAGTGTGTTTGTGCTTCCAGTAGATCCGATGTCACAGATCTAGAATCAGCAGATTGCTTTACGTCTGCTTGTTCCAGCTCTATGTTAGACTCTGTCAGTCGTCTCAACACCGTGCTGCCTTCAGGTGCTCTCTCCATGCTAGTATTCCTGATAGCACCTGATGGTCGCATGGGCTCTGAATGGCTGGAGCCACGGATCCACATATCAGGGTGATCAGGGGCATGTTTCAGCCTTTTGGCCAACCCATCTGTGGATCTGAGCCTCCACTGATTTCCTTTATCTTTCAGTCTTCTTACTCTTTGTCTTTTCTCCTTTCTCTCCTGTTTTTCACTTCCTCCATTCCCTTTTTGTTGCATGTCACTTTCAAACTTGCATGCCATCCTATCAATTCATTTTTTAAATCTCGCTGTCTGCCTGTGTGACTCGGGTCCATCCATAAACCGCCACGATCACTCATCCATCACAATGACCTCATTAAAAATGGCCAAACATTCTGGTTATTGTACCCGGCCTCCTTCAGACCCCATAGACCCATTAGAAGATGACCTCTTCCATCTCTTTGATAAATACCCCACTCCCATGCCAGACACCAGCACTCCCATGATTCCCCCAGTGGGGGTCCAAGCTGTCGCTCTGTCCTCGGACTCCGTCCGTGTTTCCTGGGCTGACAACTCCATGACGAAGAACCAGAAGTCCTCTGAGGTCCGGTACTACTCCGTCAAGTGGAAATCGAGCTTCTCTACAAGTGGAAAGTACAAGGTAAGCACACATCGTTGATACAAAGTGATGGAAGTTAGAACTTTACTTGAGTCCTCTTTATTTCGTCCTGAGGTTGACATCCAGGACAAATGAGTTCTTTTTGTCCTTTTAGTTTGGCTGAGAGATGCTTTGCTGGAACAATCAGTGCCATCAATGCTTGAGTACCCTGTTAGCAAATGGGTGTTCGACAGGATCGTCAGTCAGATCTTATCATACAAACTCCCGGTCCACTTTATCAGATCCACCTTCTCCACTGGGCTGGACCCCTTTTTACTTCCTGGTGTCATAGATTCAACAAAGTGTGGACACATCCCTCAAAGATTTTGCTTCTTGACATGATAGTGTGGCAGGATGAAGGAGGGCCTGGGTGGGATTCGATCCCCAGACTCCCATCATCCCACCATCACCTTCTCAACATCTCTCCCCTTCTTTTCACAAACACGCCCTCATGCTCCGTGTAGGCTGCCATCCATCCAGAATCCATGGACCCACCCCTGCTACATGGATCCCTTCTTCCAAGCACCAGATTTTCAGCCTGCAAAGGGATAACCCTTTGCTGAATGGTTAGCGCGCATGTCTCTAACCGGAGAGCCTGGGGCTCAAATACCGCCTGGGCCCGCCTTCATCCTGCTTCATAGCATCACACAGTAACTGTAAATTACCATGTTTGAGTTCAAATGCAAACTTTGTTCACATTAATCCCATGACAGAAGGAAGAACGTCAATTTTTGTAGTCAGCAACAATGGGAGTTTATGCATTGGCTATGTCACTCATGCATGCTTATAGGGGGTGGTCACACTTGGCACGGTTGGAGTATATCCCACTCTGTAAAATGTTTGACTTAAAAATGTGAGTTAAAGGGCTGCCTTAAAATTTTGAGTTAAATGGAACAATTTTGTGTGTTTAAGATGTGTTTGATTAAATATTTTAATTCATAACATATCTGAGGGTTGTTAGTTTAACATAAAATAATACATTAGGACAAAAAAAATGCCAAAGTGCAATTTACAGTGAAGGTACAAACAGTGGAGGGTAATATGCTTCATGTTAAAACTTCAGTGTGACCGATGGCCAGGGCGCGGTGCCCAGACCCACCTCCGGAGGTGGTCTACAATGGTTGCTTGGTTCAGAACAATTGCGCAAGTCATTCACCCATGCAAATGCGATCACATGACATGGTGGCATAGACATGCGTTTCAAACTTTGCAAGTGTGACCGGAGGTCGTTTGTACTAGATTTTAACACCCGGTGAGTTGATACGGGCAGGGTCACACGTGGCATGATTGGTTTACCCTGCCCGTAACTACACACAAGGTCTGAGTTTTTGTATTAAGTGAATTTGAACAATGTCGGACACTTGTGTTTTTGACTGCAGTAACTGACTTAGGGATAGGGAAGAAACACCAGCGATTGGCCTGGATTTGTGCAGTCCATCCTGTAAATTGGAGGCAGTTGCCATGGCACTGGTTCTGCAGTACTCTTTGTCTCTGATTGGCCATGTAATGATCGCAAAAATGTTGAGTATATCCACTCTCATATAGTCTTTGCTCTATCCCTTCTGTGGAAATGAGGCGCACACTGAGAAACAACCCTTTAAAATTGACCTCCAAACTGTGCTAATGGGAGACTTCCAACAGCCGCTGGTAAATTCCCATTGATCGACTCATTACTGCCCCCTACTCAAGCCACTGTCTCACAACTTTCCCTCATTTCCACAGAATGATAATAGTCAACATCTGTGCAGTCATCACATACAGTAGCTAAACTGGAAACAAAATGTACACTGCCGATACCGTGGTGATGGCTTCCTGTTCATTTGGCCAACTGCACAATTCCAGGCCGAACGTGGTGTTTTTTCATGGGACACTGGTGGAAACTGATTCTCAGTTTACGAAAGTTCTCCTCTCGTCAATTGTTCCAGTCAAAACTGCTACAAGTGTCCGGAATAGTTTAAATTCAGTTAATAAACAAACTCACCAGGTCGACTTCAATGGACACCGAACTGCAGAAACCACTGTGTGCACTTACAACCATGCACGAGTAACGTAGTTACTGCATAGAATATAAAAATTGTCTATGGCGATGCAATTACACAACACCAGCAGAGAACAGTTCACCGCATTTTCATGGACAGCGCTGCATTTAGACATATTTAGCTTTAGGGTTGTCTTGTGCATTCAGCCATGATGCGACAGAGTCCAGACCAGGTCTTTATGAGAAGAAGTTCCAGCAGAATTCCATACAGCTCAGTCTGGTAAAGTGAAAACCTTCTAGTAGTTACTGCAGTCAAATTTTCATGCAGTTTTTCTTTTTTATGAAGGTTTCGCTGATCAAGAAGTCATTTAAAGATATTCTCAGCTGACAGAAACCACTTAAATGCTTCAGCAGTGAAAGAGCTGAAGTAAAACTTCTTCAGTCTGAAGACTTATAATGTGTTCACATCCATCACTGGTACTTTTATGTTATTCCATCAACTTGGCGAAACTTTTTTCTTCCTGCCAAACTCCAAACTTAATGAAAAAAAGAGAAAAAAATCAATAACTTGGATCTTACCTTAGAAACAGTTGAAAAGGAAATCTATAGAAGTGCAGCACGATTCACCTTCATAAAGACCGAGATGGGGACGGGGACTAGTCCTCTCTGCTTTTCTCTCAATAACAGTCTAAGCAAGATTCATTTTCTTGCTGTTTCCTGAGCAAGCGAGGGAGTGTGGAAATGAGAACGCAATAAATCTCACACAGATTCTGGAGTTTGTTAATTTTCACTGATATTGAAGACAGACGTCACCTTTAACGTTTAAATATAAAGACAGACCAGCAGCAATGGACAGGAACAGGATCCTTAGAGGATGATGATGGTCAATGCTTTATGAAACTCTAATGATGTTATTAAACTTCTCATTAACTGGCCTCTTTAAAACCTCTTCTCTGTATTACATTGTCCATGTAAATACTGCACTCATCTGTCACTATATCAGCTCCACCTTCTAGTACAGGGTTCCACTCATCAGACCAGCAACGTTTCTCCATCTTCTATTGTCCAGTGTTGGTGAGTCTGTTGAGTTCTCTGGAAACCTTAGAGATGGCTGTGTCTGAAAATCCCACATATTCCCAACCATTACATTTTCTTTCTTCCTCATTCTGATGCTCAGTTTGAACTTAAGCAAGTCTCTACCATGTCTAGATGCTGCCGTTTGATTGGCTGGTTAACAGGTGGACCTGATAAGCGGCTAGTGAGTGTTTGTAACATGGTGATTCTGTCTGGTCAGAGACGAAATATTAACTTCTTCCAACATAATTTTTTCCAGTCTGCAGACACCACGGCTCTCAGCCACACCGTCACCGGCCTCAAACCAAACACCATGTATGAGTTTGCTGTCATGGTAACCAAAGGTCGCAAGTCCAGTACCTGGAGTATGACGGCACATGCCACAACATATGAAGCAGGTAAGTCTGTCCCACTCCTCCACACAAAGCGGCGGGGGGTCAGGACGATGAAGCTTTTCAGCTGAAACATTTTTAAAGCTCACGTTTCTGTTGTAAATATGGTGGTCCACAAATCTGAGCACACCAAAAACAATGAGTTGTGGAAGTTTATTTCCCTCCCCTCCCTGAACAGCAATTATTTTTAACAAGGAGTTGAGCCATGGACAGGAATCATGTTGTGGTTGAGTGAAGGAACATGGCCGAGCTCCGCTCTCCCCAGCAACAACACAACACAACAACACACCCAAATCAAAATGTCAGGGTATCTCTTTCACTACATACAATCATGTTTGCCGGCTTTGTCACCCAATTAAGCGTGAACGGCATTACGCCATCGGCTCCCCGAGGCCCAGTGGAATACATTGACATTCAGAGCGAGCAGACGGACTGAGTCCACTCAGCCCAGCACTGATCCACCTACTCAGGAGGCACTGGCCAAACACACTCTCACTGCAGTTTATAACACATCTGCCTCAGTAAAAAAAACACCTGCTGAGGCTAAAACACACCTGTTGAGACATCGGAGATCAGAGGTGCAGCTTTTAGCACCACAGTGATAAGTCATAAATATGATCCAAATACTCTGAAAGAGAAAAAAAAGCCCTGCAGAGCAACTCTTCCAACATTTTCTCATTGGTGATGAAGTCAATGCTGAAAAACTTTGTGCTAACAACACATCAGTGGTTATGAAGAGCTTTCCAACTTGCATCGATGGCTGAGTTTTCCTCAGACTTGTGTAAAAACCACCAACCTTCCTTTGTAGGAAGGTTTAATACTGATTAGAATCGAGAATAGTCACAGTTGTTAGTGGACTAGCCTGATTCTTGCACCTCATGGTTAATTAGAAACCCATAAACACGTCATTTCAAGAGGGAAAGATAAGTTTATGGCACAACATGCACTGACCTCCAGAGATCTACACTGATGTAGTGTAAAGGCCCTTTCAGATAGAACGCGGCAAGCGCAAGAGGACGGCGGCAAACCCATTCATTGTGTATGTGGTACCGCCGCGGCAGCGCGTTCCGCCATGCCGCGGAGCACCGCGGCGCGCAAGGTGGGCGCATGCCGCCGCCGTGGCGCTGACGCCGCTGCGCTCGAATTGAACATTTTTTAATTCGGGCGCAGCGCGCTGTGACGACATCCTAGCGCGTCCAATAGGAGAGGCCAGTTCAGGGAAAAAAAAGTGGTCATTGTTCAGCCTGAAGTAAACCTGGAAGCGGTCTGTGTGAAAGAATGCAGCTCGCGGACGAGCCTGAACTCCCCCAAGTTCTGCCTTGTTATCAGGATCAGGTGGACCCCCACCCTTTTATCTGCTGCTGATCTCCTCCTGCTCCTCTGGAGCAAAGCTCTTGCTGCGACAATGAGATGTACATCTCTCACAACGAAGCGTGCCGGGGAGGAAACACTTCCTGGTCTGTCGCTTAGCAACGCGTGCCTGACGTGTTTGCTGCCGCCGGGTCTGCCGCCGACTCTGCGCCCTACCCCGCGGTGAACTCGGCGAAAAACGCGTTCTATCTGAAAGGGCCTTAAGGCAGACAGGACATGCAGAGATGAGATGTTGGGAGTTAGGAGAGTTTCTGAATTCATTTCTCAAGCATCAGGGAGAAAAAAAAATTAAAAAGTCGCTAGTACTACATTGATGCTTCAGTACCATAAACACTACCAGGTTGAAAACCAGCGGTGCACTGTAGGCAGTCCTGATAATCTAGTGAGAGACGATCAATAAAAACTTTGACAACATTGCTGCTGGTCTGGTTATATGGAGGTCCATCATGGGATATAACGCAAGAATGTCATGGACAAGTCAAACTTGCTTGTTAATTTTAATCCACAGCTGTAGACAGCTTGATTTCTTCAGATTTGTGTCAACAGCTCAGCACTTCTGCTTACATACAAGCCAGCAGATTACTGATGATGTATGCTATTGTTGAAGGGATGTCCCAATTAGTAGGGGTTGACTTTCTGCCCTACCCCCCGTAGCTTCGCTTTAAAGACCCACAACGTAACTATTAGACCTCAAAAATCTGCATTTCTGACTTGTTTTGATGGCACACAAACATTCATTATGTGCCTTTTCCAGCCGTCACTGCCCAGCGGCATCCCGAGGCTCAGAAATAACACTATGTAACTGGGGACCGTGACGTTGCAACTGACTATTGGTTGCGCACCGCATCACTTACTAGCAAATGGATATGAACCAGATATGAACACAGCAGGTGTTTTGAACATGCATCATGTTGGATTCGGTAAAGAAACACAAGGAAACATGACTGGAAGAAGGGAGGAAAAGAAGGAAAGGAAGGGACAGAACAAGAGTCAAGATAAGACCGTCTTTTACTGGCTGGAGTGAATCACAGTACAGGTACAATGTAAATGGATGCT
The DNA here is from genome assembly GCA_023101725.1 of Atherinomorus stipes. Classification (NCBI taxonomy): domain Eukaryota; kingdom Metazoa; phylum Chordata; class Actinopteri; order Atheriniformes; family Atherinidae; genus Atherinomorus; species Atherinomorus stipes. Next base: position 611,359 of record JALJCO010009116.1, read on the forward strand.
AGTTTAGCTGCTGATAGTGTGCGCGTCACTGAGAAAACAGCTAAAAGCTCTGTTGTGTGTCTTTCAGTGGCAAGGGCCAAGGGGAAGGGGGAAGGGTTAGGGCTTAAAAAGAGAACTGAGATTGGGCATTGTCTTGTGTTAACACCCATTTTTATTCCCTTAGCTCTGTGTGAGGTGTGTGGTCTACTGTTGTTTTTTATTTGGCATTTTACTGTTTTTTCTATTGTGGTTTTATTGGTCTCCTGTTGTCTTTAATTAGTGTTTTTAATGTGTTTTCAATGATCTATTATTTATTTGTCATTTCAATTTTATAATTGTTTTCTTTTAGCTTTATTTATTTTGCAGCCCTTTGGAAACACTTGGTTGTAAAATGTGCTCTACAAATAAAGTGGATTGGATAATACATATTATTTGAAGTGCATCTCAGGTGCTTTGGCAAGAAAAAGAAAACACTAAAAATCACAAATTGCTGTTTATAGCTGAAGTTGCAGAAAAATCTGCAATTTTCAATCAAAAGCAGCATAAGAAGATCCTGGAGGGACTGATTATAAAAGGCATGTCATGTTTGCGTGAGATTCAGGCTTGCAGGTTTCGTAGAAAATATTATTACTGCTGAACAGTCATCCCAGTCAGCTACAGTGATTGCAAATGAGAGATAGTTTTAATTATCTTTGATTTGACTGCTTGAACAGGTAATTTATCCCAGCATGTATGAGGACAGTGTATTATCACACCATCTCCAACTGGATTTATGACAAGTACCTGGCATCAGACGTGTAATTACCCCCAACAGGAGGCACTTTCATGAGCCAGCTCAGGTGCTGAGCAGGGAGTCCAAAAAAGACAAAAAAAAAAGAAAGAAAAAAATATGATCTAATCTGGTTTAATTACATCAACTCGGGACACACATGCAGCCATCACTTACCAAAGGTCCAGCTGGTTTCCATGGAGATAGTAGTGAACATAAAGCCAGTGTCTTCTTCTCATCTGTCCATCATTTCATTGTCAGCTCCTAGCTCCGCCCCCAAAGACCTGACGGTGATCAGCCGCGAGGGACGTCCTCGAGCCGTCCTGATCAGCTGGCAGCCGCCCATGGAGGCCAATGGACGGATCACAGGTGAGTGTTTTTCTGGATCAACAACTCTGACAACATACACTATATTGCCAAAAGTATTTTCTCACCCATCCAAATTATGGGAATCAGGTGTTCCAATCACTTCCATGGCCACAGGTGTATAAATGAAGCAGCTCGGCATGCAGACTGTTTTTACAAACGTGTGAAAGAATGTGTCGCTCTCAGGAGATCAGTGAATTCCAGCGTGGAACTGTGATAGGATGCCACCTGTGCAACAAATCCAGTCATGAAATTTCCTCACTCCTAAATATTCCACAGTCAGTTGTCAGCTGTATTATAAGAAAATGGAAGCGTTTGGGAACGACAACAACTTAGCCACAAAGTGGAAGGCCACGTAAACTGACGGAGTGGGGTCAGCGGATGCTGAAGCGCATAGTGTGAAGAGGTCGCCAACTTTCTGCAGAGTCAATCACTACAGACCTTCAAACTTCATGTGGCTTCTTCAGAGCAGCTGCATCACCAAGTGCAATGCAAAGCGTGGGATGCAGTGGTGTCACGCTTTTCCATCTGGCAATCTGATGGATGAGTCTGGGTTTGGTGGTTGCCAGAAGAACGGTACTTGTCTGATTGCATTGTGCCAAGTGTAAAGTTTGGTGGAGGTAGGATTATGGTGTGGGCTGGTTTTTCAGGAGCTGGGCTTGGCCCCTTAGTTCCAGTTAAAGGAACTCTGAATGCTTCAGCATAACAAGACATTCTGGACAATTCCATGCTCCCAACTTTGTGGGAACAGTTTGGAGCTGGCCCCTTCCTCTTCCAACATGACTGTGCACCAGTGCACAAAGCAGGTCCATAAAGACCTGGATGCAGAGTCTGGTGTGGTGGAACTGAACTGGCCTGCACAGAGTCCTGACCTTAACGCAACAGAACACCTTTGGGATGAATTAGAGCGGAGACTGAGAGCCAGGCCTTCTGGTCCAACATCAGTGTGACCTCACTAATGCGCTTCTGGAAGAATGGTCAAAAATTCCCATAAACACGGGGAGGTGATTAGCTCAGTTGGTTGAGCAGCCGCCCCATGAACAGAGGCTACAGCTCCTCAGCGCAGTTGGCCCCGGTTCGATTCCCGGTCCAGGTCCCTTTGCTGCATGTCACTCCCCACTCTCTCTGCCCCTTTCCTGTCGCTATACACTGTCATATAAAGGCCACTAGTGCCCAAAAAATCCTCTAAAAAAAAAAAAAGATTCCCATAAACACTCCTAAACCTCGTGAACAGCCTTCCCAGAAGAGTTGAAGCTGTTCTAGCTGCAAAGGTGGACCAACGTCATATTAAACCCTATGGATTAGGAATGGGATGTCACTTAAGCTCATATGTGAGTCAAAGCAGGTGAGTGAATAATTTTGGCATATAGTGTATCAAACATCCCATGCAGGAGTTCAGTTGTTCTTTGTGCAGACTTTCTTCCATTGTTCCTGCTTGTCTTCCTCCGGGCGACTGGCTTACAGTAGCTGGAAAAGCTTCCATTTTAACGAGCTCTGCTGCCTCTGCAGCGTCCCTGAGGATGAACGCAACAACCCCTGCAGGCGTTCCAGCCGAGCATGGAGCAACATCCAGATCAAAGATCAAACGCTTGAATGTTTTGTCCTTCTTCGACTTTTACGTTTACTTATAGATGGGTATTTTCATTCCGTATGTTTTATTCACCCCAGGTTATATCCTTTATTACACCCTGGATAAGAATATTCCAATAGACGACTGGGTGATGGAGACTATCAGCGGTGACCGGCTGACCCACCAGGTCGTGGATCTGAACCTCGACACTGTTTATTACTTCAGGATTCAGGCCAAAAATGCCAAAGGGGTGGGCCCCCTGTCCGAGCCCATCCACTTCAAGACGGCCAAAGGTGTGTCTGAGCATGCAAATGTGTGTGTGATGATCCAGATCTGCTTTAAATGTAAATGTATTCCTTTATTTCAAAGTTCAGAGATGTACTCACGCTCTCGTTTGCTCTTTCAGTGGAGCATCCAGACAAGATGGCCAACGATCAAGGTGGGCTTCTCATATTTTCAAAGTTCTTATTTAACACGGCTCATATTGACATTGACTTCAAAGATTTTAAATAGTTCTCCGAGCTGTCTTGTCATTTCATGCCTTTGCATCAGATCATCTCTAAATCAGGTCTAATATCTAGAAGGCATGTCGGAGATCTGAATCATCCCCAAATCATCACTGGCATTTATCTGAATTTCTGCTCACGCTTACTTTCAAAATGTATTTGATCTCAAATATGAGCTCGAGTATTTCATCTCTTATCTTCGGAGCAGGTTTCATCAGCCCCCCCCCTCTTTATTCTAATGTCATTCTGGTGTGTTTTATTCCAAACATAACAAGGAGACATATATGTGGTATGTATAATAAAAGCAGTAAATGGGCATGTTTGCAGGGCTGAAATTATATCTACATCCAGGAGACAAGTCTGTTGCTTCCTGTAGTTTAGTAGTTTCCCATTAAATAAAAGCCTAAATTCACAATTGTAATTGAAATAACAACTGAAAAAGTCAAATTATAATTTTGGAAAATTAAATATTGATTTTTAATATTGGTTTAAAAGAATGTATTTAAAAAAACAAATAAACAAACAAATTTGTCCCAGACAAATTAGAGCACCTTGCTCGTGAACAGTGGGTCAGAATACCTGTTAGCAGGTGCTGAAGTCTGACTGGACATCACAGAATTGCAGTGATTGCCTCAAAATATTGCTCAACAACATTTTAGTTCAGGTTATATTTCTGTTGAACCACAATTCAAAATCAATGTCATGATTTTCGTTTAAAAATATATTATTACTTCTGTCATTGTTAACTTATTCACTGAAAACTGATTTTTTTTCTTCTTTAATGGGAAGACATGTAAACATCTGGGCACAAATGTGTGTGTGTACATATACATAAACATATATATATGTATATATATATATATACATATATATACATGATGTATACAGTCGTCCTCGAAATTATTCATACCCTCCAATTAAAGAAGAAAAAATAAAATCAAAAGTTGAAATTTACAAAAGTAAAAATAAAAATTCTATGAAAATCATGACACTGATTTTGAATTGTGATTCCAACAAAATACCAAAAATGAACATAAAAAAAATAAAACAAGTAAACAAGCATGATGGGGCTCTGAAGCTCAAATGTTGTTGAGCAAGACTTTGAGCCAATCACTGCAATCAGGTGTTTTCTGTAATGTTCAAAAAGACTTCTGCACCTGTTGACAGGTATGTTGGTCCACTGTTCATGGGAAAGGTGCTCTAATGTGTCTGAGACAGTTTTGTTTATTTTTATTATCATTATTTCCAACCAAAATTCAAAAGTAATATTTTATTTCACCAAATCATAATTTAGTAATTTTTTATTTATTCGTAGTTTCTTTAGTTTTTTGTTATCTAATTACGATTGTGAATTTAGCCTTTTCTTTAATTGGTGGGTATGAATAATTTATACTCTCCAATTATAAATTATTCATACCCTATATACATACACATATATACAGTGTATATATATATATATATATATATGTTAGGGGTGGAACTTGAAGGTGTCAGTCACGATTAATTAACTATGACAAAATTAACATCTTAAAAATTAACAGATTAAAAAATTAACACATCTAATTGCAGTTTGCATTAGAAGCAAAGCGGCACCTTTGTCAGTGCCAATTTTCTGGTACACCCAAAATCTGCTGACGGACACAGCAGAACTCAGTAAATTTTTGCTATATGAATAAAACAGACACCTCTGTTTTTTTAATATAAGGCAGCTGACAAAAAGTCTAACCACATTATCTAGTGTTATTGGAGACTTTTAGAGACAGACGTGAAAGAACGTATGGTTCACCTCCTTCTGCTAGCTGCCCCAGGCCCCTCCCCCATCTCTGAACACACACTAGTGGCTGTAGACACAACAGCAGATATTCTCCTCTGCTCCATTAACCAGACTACAAATAAAACGCAAAGCTGCAACTGATTGTAAGATATTAATTCCTCTTCATGAAAAGAACTGCAACATGTTGTAGACTCTTAATTAGAAAACAGACAGTTTAATAGTTAGATAAAGTACTTAAAATGGTAAACTTTAACTTCAGAATCATTTTTATTTCTATTTCTTCTTTTAAAGTTAAAATGTAATTAAATGTATTTGGTCAGACAATAACAGAGTTGCAGTTTACAATATTAACGTCTAAATATAAAGTTTAATTTCTTTTGAATCTTTGATAAATAGCTAAATGAATAATGGTCTGTGTTTACAGATGCGGGCATTAAAAAGTTCCTCCTTTTTCTGCCAGAAGTGGTGCAGTATTAGTGCACCATTACTGCACTATGACTGACTGAACGATTTGTCCCGCGAATACGTCATCACGTACGGTGTCCAAACTTGGTGTGTGGAAACGTCCTTGTTCCGGGCATTCAGTTATGCTCTGAAATCGTTTCCCATGGGCACACAGGCGTTTCTCTGTGCGATTGAAGCCAATCTAGAAGCACAACACATTTTTTAATACAGTATGACATAATTATAATAGAATATGGTGTCCCTCAAAAATGTCCCAGTAAAGTGGGGTCTTTGTGTTAAAAGGTTGAGAACCACTGCTGTACAGCATACCTCATGGGCCATTTTAGGGTTTAAACTTCGTCTGTATGCTTTTAATATGCTTCATTTAAAAAAAAAATCCTTATACTCTATTTGGTGTTTTACCATAAATAGTAAGTGATTGTTTTTCAGTGAGGCGCATTAAAGACATGAAGAGGTAGAAAAGAGTTGAAATGACTAACATTGTTTCAGTGTATAATACAATGCAAATGTACAGCTGAATCAATGTTGATGCAATTCATTCTTTCAATGGTGATCTTAAGATAGTTGAATTAATGTTGATTCATTATCAGAATTGATAGAAAATCCAACATTCTTTTAATGTTGATCATAGCGAGCACTTTCAATGTATCTTTCAATGTCAGACATCAATGTTGATTTAATTCTTCAGGCTGACCATTTTAAAGCATTGATTCAATCCCTTTTTGCTATCTGGGCTGTGTCTGTTATTTGAGTTAGTCGTCCACTAAAATCCATTCAAATGAAGAAAATGTTACCATACAACTAAACACAACAGCTTTAGTTTTTAACAAATGAGATAAACTCACCACACATAAATACCCAAGAAATTGATTATGTCATCACTTTCCTTGCTTTCTTGCTGCAAACTCAGCAATAACACTTTGATAATCTAGTTTGGATGTAATTTCATTTATAATTGATAGCAGGGGAAGTGCGGACAGTCTGTCCTCTGACACAGAGGTGTGCAAATAGTTTTCAAGTGCTGTAGTCATTCTCTGTGGGATTATTTCTCAAGGTAGGCAGATCCTCAACTCGGCAAAGAAGTCAGGGGCATTCATATTTGAATCTAATCAGTGTTGGAGATGTTGACCAGTCCTTTTTCCATAAGTAAATCCACTGTTTTGGTATTTTTATTTACTTGTTTTATGTATCCTTGCCAGAGACAGACAAAGGTGATATGTAGCCTAAGTAATGCAAACAGCGTGAACATATCTTTGTCCCATATGATAAGCCCATTTTTCTTGAAATTGCATACTTCAATTAAAATGAATGTGTCTCTGCAACCACAAGGACTATTTGAAATATTTTGGTGTCAAATTAAAGAAAACCCTTGTTAGATTTATGGAGATGTGTAAATATAGGTATATTTGTTACTGGTGAAGAGTAAATGAAGATGGCACCGCAAAATTTCAAACCTTTAAAAAGCAAACTTTAAGCATCAGCAAATCTCTGAAATGATGCATTAGAAGCAATGAATCTCTTTCAATCCAAAGTACAATATGTTCACATTGTTTCTGCAAAGACTTCCCCTTCTACAGTAAAGCAGAAAAGAATTTTTGTTTGTTTGTTTGTTTCTTTGTTTGTTTCTTTTTCTTTTTCTTTACAAAAAGTTCAGGCTAGGTTTCCACAATGGCCATTTTGGCACAATTTGGCACAGCTGGCAATGTTATCGTCCATCATTCCACATTATTTTTCTTCTTCCATAATAAATATCTTTAAAGAAAAAAAAAAAACAGCCTCAAACTGCAGCTTTGATGACTTCTGTTGCAGCACACGCCCTCGCATCTTCCTTACCTGGCTATGTGTTGTTACGTAGGCCCATAACTCGCTCTTCCTGTGTTCTCGTTCACTGATTCGCTAGCAAGAGCTAGCCCTCCTCCAGTCTGATTAATCAGCCTCTCTGACTGTATGACTGGCTGATGCCAACAGCGCATGTCCAATCTGCATTGGCAATGGTTGCCAATGGCATTGAACATACTGAAGTGACTCATGCCCCCAACTTCAAAAGACTCCACAATGACACCCAACGACCAAAAATTTGCCCGGTGTGTCTCCACCTTAATGGGACTCAAAAGATTATTTTCTACAAATTCCAGAATGTGTCCCAGCAAATTCACCTCAAGATCCAAACAGCTTAGAGTCGATGCAACGACTGCAGAGCTGCTACACTCGATGTTAGTGTTCAATGTTAGATGTCAAGACAACAAATAAGTGTTTGGAAGAAGAGCTGCCGGAGAAAAAGGCAGCCCAGCTTCTGCCTCTGAACTTCAACACTGTCAAAACGTTGTTAGTCTTATCGGCACAAATAAAAATCATTTAGCCAAAAAACAAACTGACAAGAAAAATGAGAAGAAGTGACTTCACTTTCTTCCCAGCTGTTTTCACGTTATCATCTCACTGAGTCAAAGGAACGCTGTTTGCTAATTAAGTGACAAAAATAATTTGACTTCTGAGAGACACAAATAAAAGAAGAGAGGGAGAGAAGTGTTTACCATATTTAAGTTTATCAAATGAACTCAGACATGATTAACAGTCCTTTCACTGCTTCCTTCAATCAGCCAGCAGCAAACAGAGACTTGATGTTAATGAAAGCTCCAACTTTAATTTGCTTTACTAAGTTTGAAATCTCCCAGCAGCTCAGCACACATGGAGGCTGATGTTGTCGGCTTTTTTCAACATTATCTTATTTGCAGGCAGCTGAATCTGAAGTGAAACCTACTCAGAAGCAGCCTGCTGAAAACTCGACAACAACCAGTACATCAGTGCCGCAGAAGCAATCCCGTGGCCATTAACTGGACATTTGTCACTTCTTGGCTGTGTTTTCGATTTCTTTCTACATATAAATGAAAAATAAAGCTGACGAGAAGGAAAAGCTTTAGCTGGGCTCAAAGAAAAGGCTACCAACATCCGTCATGGGCAAACCTACAGATTTCTCCTTTTCTTTGTTTTTCTTTAGCAGATTTTAGTTTTGCATGGATTTTTGAAACTTTGGAAACTTTGGCTAAAGCCTCTGTATCACTAGTTTCCAGGCGCACATGCGCACATCAGCTAGTTTATCATGTCCACCTTCTAGTACTGGGCTGGACCCCTTTCCCACTAGAACAGTCTTCATTCCTGGTGTGATGGATCCAACAAGGCATTAGAGATTTTGCTCCATATTGTAATTTTAGCATATTCTGATCCAACAACTGAATATGGTGACTAAACCATGTTAAAGGGATATTGTGTAAGTTCTCCTGTTATTTATTCACAAAAACTGATTATTTGGTTCAAAAGTGTTTTTTCATTAATCAGTAATCACTCCCATTAACAAACTGAAGTGCTCCTCTAAGCTCTAAATTTTCCATCCATATCATTCATTTACACATCGAGCGGGTCGGCTCGGTGGAGGCTGCCATGTTGTATCGCCATGTTTTTGCGTTCAGGAGAAGCGTGACAGTAGGAAAACACAGAAACTCACCGGACACACCGGAGTTTTCAGCTCAGTTCGAGGTAATGCCTTTGAAAAGTCACCGCGCTGCAGTGGGGAGAAACCAGCGTCTCACTGATGCTGGGTTCACGTGCAGTCGGGCAGACGGCCGTTGGTAACAAACCAGATGTAATTTTAATCAATGAAGCCGAGCGAAAGACGGTAAAACATGGGTCAGGGAAAACAATACGACATCGCCATGACAACAAATCAGATGTGGACTGATGTCACTGTAACTGACAGACCACATCTTCACATAGAGGCCAGTGATAACTTTACATGCAGCGGATGTCGTCGGTCTGCCCGGTTTCACGCGAATGCAGCATGAAAAGTACGAGGGAGCTGCTCGCGATTACGCAATGTCCCTTTAAACCGTGCGATGTTGGTACTCGGGCCCAAAGTGGGGCAAGAAAATCTCCCCCCCACCATTCCACCAGCAGCAGCCTGAAGCCTTGATCCAAGGCAGGATGGATCCATGCTTTCATGATGTTTCCAGCAGATTCTGGGGCTAGCATCTGAATGTGGAGCTGAAATGGAGATTCATCAGACCAGCAACGTTTCTCCATCTTCTATTGTACAGTGTTGGTGAGTCTGGAGTGGCACCCGGTGTGGTCTTCTGCTCCATTCTGGTCCAGACAACTGCTGCTCACTGGATATTTTCTCTTCTTCAGACCATTATTACATATGGGCTTCTTAAGTGGGGCCATTATGTAGCCCGTCGACAATCCTACAGTAGATGGGGCCCATTTTTTAGCCCATTTTCAACCTTTATGGGCCTCACATGAAAATGTTGGCTGGGGACCATTCTCTTGAAACCCTAGAGATGGTTGTTTGTAAATACTCCCAGTAAATACTCAGTCCAATCAGTCATTTTCTGTACCGCTTATCCAGTTCAGGGTTGCGGGGGTTGCTGGAGCCTATCCCAGCTATTATCAGGCAAGAGGTGGGGTACACCTGGACAGTCTGTCGGAGGGCCATATACTCAGACCAACAACCATTAAATCCCCCTTCTTCCTCACTCTGATGCTCAGTTTTAACTGCTGCCATGTGATTGGCTGGTCACATATTTGTGCTAACTACCAGTTCAAGCAATAGACCAAAGTATTGGGGTCCAATCGAGGATGTCCCCCATCATCCTCCAGGAACTCCCTGTGTACTCTCAACACGAGGCCCCGGGACCTGCTGCTCTAGCATAGGGTCAGACAGTGGTTCCAATATTTCATCCTTAAAGGCAGGGTGGGTGATGTTTTCCAGGATCATTTTTTACTATATTGCTTAGTCTTCTTCACTCCCCGAATGCAGCCAATTAATTAAATGTTCTGTCACAAAAAAATAAATAAATAAATAATCACCTATGGAACGTACAGCACTGGAAAAACGTACATTTATAACAAACTTCGTCCGTGCAAGGATGGGGTTGTCCACACAGTGGTCTCCATGTATTTACACACTAAAAACTCCTGTATCAAAAATAACCCATAACGGTTTTTTAAAAAATTATTATTATTACCCAACCGCTGGGTTAAAAAGGGACCAACTAATTTCTGGGATACTATGACCCAGAAAATTAGGTCATTTTTTGTCACAACTTTTGGGTTGAATATTTGACACAGAAGTTGGGTTATATTTACTACAATGTTGGGTTACTTTAACCCAGAACTTGGGTCAACAACCCAAACGTCTGTGTTGAAATAACCCAGAAATTAGTTGGTCCCTTTTTAACCCAGCAGGTTGACCCAGGAGTTTTTAGTGTGTAAATTCAGCGTGTTACATTTGCATATTTTCTCACTACCTCGATCAGCTGTTTCTGTTTCATCTGTTCAACCTCACATCTGCAGAATTGCAGAAGTGACAATTCCGTTTCAAGTGTGTCTGCATTATCCCTGCCCGCCTCAAATGTCCAACCAATCACACTTCTTGGTGCTCCACAAGAAGAAAATTCTGCTCAGCCGAGGGGTCGAGAACAAGCCGTAAGCCGTCCTCAGTCTCGCCCATGAGAACAAAATGACGTAATTTTGTTCTTATGGCCCAGAGGCCAAAAGAAAGTTCTTGCTTCTCACGGAGTATGTAAAAAGGTTAACACCCAATGGTAGTTAGGATGCCATTGTCTAGTCTGTAAAGGTTCTTGCATGCCTCATGGACATGCCTCTCCAAACCACTGCTGCCCAGGTCCAGTAATGCTGAGCAATGTTACAGGCAGCATACAGTATATTCTCCACAGCTCCCCCCAGACTCTTTCAGGTCTGTCAAAGCTGTTGCTGAACCTGGATTCTTGCAGCTCCAGGGGGCTCATAGAGTCTGCCTGCTGGAAGGCATTTTTAGGCTTCTGGGAATACTTATCCATTTCCCCCTCCCACAAAGAAGCAGATACCATACCCATTGATGGGTTGAGGAACCATCTATGGCCTTGTCAATTTCTTTCACTGTAGATGTCTGTGTCCTGGAAACTCCCCCATGTTCTTGAGGCCATATGTGCCATCCTGGAAGAGTTTGACTGCCTGTGCAACCTCTGTAGGGTCCAGGTATCACCTCATGTTACCAGCCGTGACACTGACCCGAACCATATGAAAAAATTGTGAAAAACAGTCAGAAAACATGACGAGGGACAAAAAACGCCTCTATATTGGGGGTGGTGGTCTTATTATTTCCCCTTTAATGCATCTGCTGCTGATTTGACATGAGCTGAAAGTGATTAATAACCCCTCTGCTACTGAAATGATCAGATGAATTTCCCAGACATTGACTTGAGGCTACATTCTGATGAAAGTTTAGTCTATGACCGTAGCTGCTCAACCTCAGGTTGGACTATCAGCTTTATATGCGTCTTGGCCATACCTTGAAAGCAGATTGGTTAATTTGACCAATCTGATTGGTAGTTGTGTCCAACCAATCTTTTGGTTGTTTTGACCAGAATTAACCAATATTTTTAACCAATATTTTGGTCAAAGTGACCATCCAGACCAAAATATTGGTAAATGACCATTTATTGGGATAAAACAACCCAAAGATTGATCAGACACATAACAACCAACCAGATTGGTTGAATTCAATTAATCTATTGTTTGAGTGCAGTCTGGTAAGATCAGGGATCCAGAAAATAAGACGTTGAGCGTTTCCTTCAGGATGAAACTCTGACAGAGAGCGATGGAGGTGGAACTCAGATGTTTTTGTCCAGGGAATTTTCTTCATACGTCTGGACTTCAGTGCAGTCAAGTGCTTCAGGCTCTGGGACATGGCTCTAGAGTTCGGATGGTAAACACTGCTGTTTGTCACTGACAGCGGTGTGAATATGTGGTACGTGCGCACATGCACTCTGCGCTCCCTCTCCATGGATATCAGAGGTGTCATCGCAGCGGAGGAAAGATTGATGTTCCACTGTTTATGTGGATCTTATACACGTTGAACACATAGATATAAATACAGATGCACTGACTGACAAACTCCTGTATCTTCATGCTTATTTCCTTCTTTTGATTTTCTTCTTTAACCTAGCTTCTTTCTGTAGAATCCAACTGCACACAACAATCACCTGTGATTTACATTTTAAGAGATTAAACCTTACTTTAACTGCTGGAGGAAAGTAAGGGGGGATAAACCAAATTTCAGCTTTAGAATGTTGGAGAAATATAAATCTCAGACACTGAGCAAACTGGAAATGTTGAAGATTGTTGTTTCCTGATTGGAACAACAGAGCTGAGGTTTTTACAGTATCCTTTTTTTTTTTTTTTTGGCACCTGTTGTATTGGTATGCTACTGATTTTACTAATCTCATAATAATATGGAAAAATTAGCTTTTTTTGTTTTTCTTTGTCAAGAAATTTCAAATTAATTCAATAGAAATATAATTATGGAGAAGTTCAATTGATAAATACAACCCCAACAAGTATGGACACTGTATAAAATGCAAATTGAAACAAAATTTCATCCCAGATTTCATCAGCCCATATTTTATCCCCAATAGAACACGGACATCTTATCAGATGATGAAACTGACATTTTATCATTTCATGGAAAATATTCATTGGTTATGAATCTGATGCAGAAACACGTCTATAAAAAGTAGTTCCAGGGTGATGTTTACCATTGTACAGCATCTCCTCTTCTTCTAATAACTGATTGTAAATGTCTGGGAAGTGAGGAGACCAGTTGCTGGAGTTTTAGGGGAGGAATGTTGTCCCATTCTGGTCTATGTAATGGACTCATGGGGAAAGTGGAGGATTATGTGCCTGTCCGTGCTTTCTGTGGAAGACGTCGAGGACGTATACATTTTTGGATTTATGATAATCGGGTTCCTGCTGATTGGAGCATGCATCTACCTGGTTTATCTGAAATATTATAAGCTGATGGCAGCGGTTGGCAAGCTGCCGGAGGCTGTTTGCCGTGTCGCCAACACTCAGACTAATGCGATCTGTGAGCAGATTCAAAAACTTGTAGCCACTCTGACTAAGAGTGACAAGCAAGAGGAGATTCTGAACTTGCTGCGCAAGATTGATACAAGCTTGGAGAAATTGACGACCGGCAATTGATGGAAATGACCAAGATTTGGCTGTTTGGAATCGCCATTGGAGACCGCTGGGACTTGAAGGCAGGCAAGAAAACAGATGTCAGCCTGACCCAAACAATCCTACTTATCTAATCTACTCCCCAATGTCCTTGGAGAAACTGCCGAAGTGAAGCTCTGCAACCCCCCCCCCCCCCCCCCCCTCCCTCCACGGGAGCAGTAGACACTCTGGCAAGGCTGTTCTTATCACCTACAGACTTTGTGTGTGTGCTCTGTCTCTCGCTCACGCAAACACATCACACGATACTGACACACACATGTCCACTGCACTGCTGGTCCTTCAACTTCCTCCCACCAGAAATCGGTAGAGGTTTGGAAAGATGCGCCCCCTGTTGTTTGGCAGCGTCCCCTCTCTGACTGGGCTCTGGACCCCTCCTCCTCCCTACCACATGTGTCATGATATTGTGATTGTCTGTATACGTGCTTAATTGTACTGAGGGTGTTTTTTTTTAACCCATTATCACATCCTCTGCAGAGGGCGGGACAGTGGTTTCTTTTTTTCTCCCCTCCCCCACCTGTCCCAATGTTTTTCTGTTACCCCTCCTGTAAAGCACTTTGTGTGTCCAATGGGTACTGTAAAGGGCTATATAAATAAACTTGATTTGATTTGATTTGATTTGATGTAGGATTCTAGCTGCTCAGCAGTCCTGGACCTAGGTTGTTGGATTTCTGCATTCATGACCTAAATATTTTATATTGGAGAAATGTCTTGACTGGTGGCAGACCAGTTCAGCAGCTGAACTCTTGTCCTGTTTACATCCATGCTGGTCTTGGTGAAATCTGCAAGGCCTTCGCTGAAATAGATGCTTCCTGGATGGAAGGAGATGTTGCTTTAAAACATGTACTTAATATTTTTCCTGATTCTTTAAATCTGTTGGTATTCTACAATGTAGATGGTGGATCTTCAAAGGCCCAATTCCAATTCCTGTTTTCATCTCTACCCTTAACCTACTAACCTAATCTAACATAATCTAATCTAACCTAATCTACCCATTTTATTACTAAATTAAAAAAAAAATTATTTACAAAAAATCCTCGTCATTTTGCCCATATTTCACATAAAATTTTAGGTAATATACCACTCGATTTCTACTGTGGCCCTGGAAAATCTCAGTTTCAAGGGCCAGATAGCTCTACCACTTCCCTCTCCCCCTCAGTCTGAACCAGGATCGGGACACCGCTACCTTTTCACACGAACCCGCAAAACGAGGGGTTAGGGCCAAGTGGGAAATTGGAATTCACCCAAAGTCTGAGGAACAGTTTTTTCAAATTGTTCCACAACTTTTAGAGCCAGTTTGTGTCAAACTGGTGAACGTCTGTTTATCTTTCCATCTGAGAGACTCTGCCTCTCTGAAATGCTCCTTTTATACCCAGTCATGTTACTAACTTGTGAAACCAGTTATAAAGTCTCTTCCAGTTGTTACTTTTCCAGTCTTTAACTGCTCATGTTCCAATTTTTTACAGATGTGTTGATTCTATGAAATGATGAAATGTCTCAGTTTCATCTTCTGTTATGTTGTTCAAGTTCTACTGGGAATAAAATATGGGTAAATTAGATTTGGAAATCATCAAATTCAGTTTATCTAAATTTTTTTCCAGCTCTCCAACTCTTTTAGAACTGTAGTTGTAACCATTTATAAAGTTGTGTCCCTAATATGGATATCACGATTACAGATTTTCTTGGCACAATTATTGTCAAAGAAATAATCACAATTTTATGATTACAGTATGTCTTAAAGAATAAGTTTCTTTTTTTTCAACCTGGACCTTATTTCTAGGAGTATATACGTGCATTTACTCACCAGTAAAGTTTCTGCATCACTTTGAGTCCTTTGGAAGATATTACGTTCACTCGCCCATCGGTGGACTTCCTGTAAAATGGCGAAGATGGGGCAGCCACTATATAAGACATTATCTGCAGTAAAACTCCTCAATTTCATCAATGCTTTGAGTAGAATGAATGAACGAACGAGTACTAATGTCCTGTGAGTTCAGAGTTTCGCAAATTGTGTTTTTGTTGCTGTCTGGGTAGCGAGCTGCTCCTCTCAGCTGCACTACGGAAGCACGCATTGTGAACGCGCTGCCCCGAAAAGTGAGGAGAACATCCTGATAACTAACGGAAAGTTAAATCTGGACTCATGGCACAATAGTACTGGTTCGTTTGTTCATTCTACTGAAAGTGTTGGCGAAAATCAAGGAGTTTTGCTGCAGATGTCTTACATAGTGGCTGCTCCGTTATCGCCATTTTACAGGATGTCCAGTAATATAATATCTTTGGTTGGTGGGGGTTAAAGACCTTGTTTAGGGGTCCATGGTGTATAAACAACATTAAATTAAATTGTTGTCAATAAATTGTTTATGCATTAAATTGTTAAATTGTGGTTATCTGAATTCGGTATTATCTTGGTCAGAGGAGCGGATTGTGGGCATGTAGGTATTTTATCACAGTAGTGAACAGAAGCCACTAAAACCCACTTTATCCTCCTTATTTATGACCCATTTGATGTATTAAATATCTTTATTTGCCATCATGGTTCAGACATGATCTGTGATTTAAAGTGACAATATTAAGGCATCTTAACAACTAAAATAATTGTTGTATTTAATACCATGATTAATCGTGAAAGTGAATAATCTCTACATTCCCAGTCCCTGAGGGAGCGAATATTCAGCGTCAGGTGCTCACTTTGTCCATTTGGGATCTAGCTCCATTCATAAAATCCTCAGCAGTCCCCAGCTGCCTGCAAACACCTGCGAGGGTTTTCTTTAGGAATGATTTCCAGTCACTCAGCTACAGCAACAGAACAGGTGGATAAAACCTGAGATCTGGACTTGAAATCTCAGGAGGAACTACACTCTCATCATGACAAGTGCCTTAACAAAACATTTCTTTTGTAAGAAGGAAGCAGTCTGACTGACAATGCTAGTGCATCTATCAAATGGCTCTCAGCCCATTTCTCTCCTTCTTTCTGGCCCTCCCTGATATCCTTTTTTTTTCTTTCTCATCATCCAGGTCGTGGAGGTGAACATGCCTACTGGCCATCTGACAGCAACCCAATTGACAGGAGCAGCATCAACGGTAGTGCACCCCCCTCTTTTGCTTTCTGCAGAATCTCAGAGTCAATAGAAATACCTTTACATTCCTTAGCTCGCTCAAAACGATGTGCAAACGTCTGCAGGGAAGTGAGCTGCTGCTTGATGTGTTCGTTTAATACTCTGCAGTATTACTAGATTATCACGGACTGTCAATTGTTTCCTCTAATCACTGTGCTCAGTCATGTCTAAACTTGCTTTAATGGCTCGCCTCCTTCTGCAGAGGAACTGATTTACTGTCTGTTGGCACGCTTCCTGTTTGTTGTCATGTCACCTCTTGCAAGAAAATTAAATTAGATTCACTATCTTACCGTCAAACAGAAAAAAACAATCATCTTCATGGAGAAAAGGGACAGCATACACTGTTTATGGAAATCCCCAGGTTATGCTTTGAATGTAGTGGAAACAACATCAATATTGCTAATATAATGTGACACAATCAGAAGAAACATGATTTTCTGTGACTTTTTTTCCACTAATTGTATACAACTGAAAGATAATGATTAAAAAAAAACTAGGCTATTCCTTTTTTTAATATCCAAAAGTTTAGCTGGAAAATGATATATTTTTACAATGTCATTACAACAATATGAATCATAATCTACAGTCATGTTAACCATTTATCCATAGAAGCCAATGCTAATGTTTTGACTATTAAAATGCCGACTTAGGTCACCATAGCAGTGCCTAAAAATGCTGATATCAGTGGTGATTGATGACACCGGTCATGCTGAAGCTACTCTAAATGCTAAATCTGTTGCTAAACATACAGATCATGATGATGACAAAGCTGTTCTCTCTTATCCCTGCTGGAAGACAAACTGTTGAGTTACACCTCCCTCATAGAGAGGTCAGAGGTCAGGGTCAGTATGTGGCAGTGATTCTGTGTCTTGTTGGTGGAAATGGAAGCAGCTTGAAGCCTGAGGATGGGCTGTGCTGCTGCAGCCGGGGGCGACCATAAATCTGTCCACTCTGACCTCCGCCCTCCGCTGGCTTTATGGCAGGTCGGCAAGGTCGAAGCCTCGTTCATCAGCTAGATGGTATTTCATTTCTGACTCGGCGCCGTTGTTTGTGTCACCGAGCTTCCTCTCGCTTGAAAAACAGGCTGCAGAGAAGTCACCTCTGATTTTCTTCCTCCTCCATGTCTGCCAGTGCTGAGCCCTCCAACGCTGGTCCGTGACCATGACAGACTATGCACTGGTAGACTCACATTCAACATTTTTGTTTAGTTTCATTTCCTTTTCCTGGGGGGGGGGACGACATTTATGGACACCCCCCACCACCACCACCAACACCACTTAGTGGGCTAAGCGTCATAAAATCCTGGACTGGGTCACTAAGCACTGGGATGGCTAAGCGTCACCAAGGCCTGAGATGGCAAAAGGTCTCAAGCCCTAGGATGGCTAAGGGTCCAAAGCCTTTGGATGGCTAAGTGTCATCAAGCCCTGGGATAGCTAAGGATCCTAAGCACTGGGAGGGCAAGGGGTCACCAAGCCCTGGCATAGCTAAAGGTCACCAATTCCTGGGCTGACTAAGGGTCACCTAGCCCTGGGATGACCAAGGGTCCACAAGCCTTGGGATGACCAAGGGTCCCCAAGCCCTGGGATGGTTAGGGGTCACCAAGCCATGGCTTAACGATAACCAAGGCCATGGACGGCTAAGGGTCACAAAGCTCTGGGATGGGTATGGATCACCAAGCCATGGGATGGTTAAGGTCACCAAGCCCTTGGATTGGTGCGGATCACCAAGCCCTGGGATAGCTAAGTGTCACCAAGCCCTGGGATGGCTAAGGGTCACCAAGCCCGTGGATGGTTAGGGGTCACAAAGCCATGGGATAACTATCACCAAGCCCTTGGATGGCTAAGGGTCACCAAGCTCTAGGATAGCTAGGGTTCACCATGCCCTGGGATGGCTAAGGGTCGCTAAGCCCTTGAATAGGTACGGATCACCAAGCCCTGGGATGGCTAGGGGTCACCGTGCCATTGAATAGGTACAGAGAACCAAGTCCTGGGATGGCTAGGGGTCACCAAGCCTTTGGATGGGTACTAATTACCAAATCCTGGGATGGTTATGTATTACCAAGCCCTGGGATGGGTACGGATCACCAAACTCTGGGATGGCTATCAAAAAGAACATTTTGAAGCTCAAGAAGAGACTACTTCTTGTACCCAAGGAGTGCAAGCAGTCAGTCCTTCCCTTTTAATCTCATTGGATCTCAGGACTTATATTGTGTAAACATTGTATAAACCAATGACACATATTTAAACCAAAAAAATTATTTTAACACAGTTTGTGGTATTACATTCCATTACTGATGACTGCCAGCCTTACCAAACATTTGGTTGGTTGGTTGTTTTCCTCAAGGTTACATGTCTGATCTTTTTTTCAAGGTTCTGTTTTTGTTTTGTTTTTTTATCAGGTTTTACTCCCTAGAAAATAGTTTTCCATGGAGAACGGCAGGAAAATGGTGCAAATACAACTTCCTATGATGCAATGTGACCATTGTACTTTGTGAGACTCTGATCAAAGCCCTCGTGATTCGTCTTTCCATCCTATGGTGTCTAAAGAAAGGGGAAGGTTTTGCCTGAATGTGCATGTGTGTACTTTTTTGTTTTTTTCCCAGCAGTCAACCTTGTCTTTGAATTGGCCCTTCAGTGCCTCTGGACTTTATGTTCCTGTCTACAAAGAATAAATACTGTATATAAATAAGGTTTCTGGGAATCACCCAGGATTCTGATGGCTTTGTTTGTGTGCTATAGCTGCTCAGCTTCGTTTCCCTGCTGGATGTCTGAGCTCCTCCTGTCGCCTTTGTGTTGATTTGTTGCTGCTGTCATGACTTCAAACTGAATGCGCTGCACAAATTGTGTTTGAATCCACACCGTAGCCACTGGGGGCTTAATGCCTTGCTCAAAGGCATCTCAGCACAGGTTGTTAAAGCTCCTTTTGCCATCAGTCACATGCTTTTCTCCTGGATCAGGTTTGTCATCCAGATTAACACCAATGTGCTTTGAATTTGTTTAATGTTTGGATACTCTGATCAGCCAAATGATTAAAACCACTGGAAGATTATTGAATTACCGTTACAACCCAATCAGCCATTCAAAAAACCCTGCAGTCTGGTTTCGCTGATGTTACTTTGACACAATTTCCCCACTAAGTTTTCAGACCAGTCAGACTTGTTCACCAAAACTGTTTAGAAGGGGTTAAAGAAAATAGAATTTAGGGTTCATGTGGCCTCCAAGCTCCTCCAGGAGCAATCTTATCTGGTCAACAAAGAGTTCACCTCACAACCCAAATTGCCCAATCTGCCTGTATCCTGCTGACAGGATTTTTGCTGGTCTTAAAAAGTCTTAAAAATCTTAAATTTACAATCAAAACTCCTTAAATTTGACCGTTGTGGTGTTAAATTTCTTGTGGTAGGTCTTAAATTATGTTAAGCTACAAAGGATTTCCATCACTTGTATGGCTCGGAATATGCCATACAAGTGATGGAATATAGAAGTTTTCAATCAAATTGATCTCTTTTGCTTTAATCCCTGATTGTGTTGGAGAAATGTCTGACATACACATTTACAAAGTTCCAGTAGTTAGCTAATTTCCTCTTATTCCAACCTCGCTATAATAATGAAATTAGGAACCAATTTATTGCTGACTTTGCAGGTAGAAATGATTGGGGAACATTTAACCCAATACACACAGAGGAAGCCTTTATTTATGTGTGAAAGAAAGCAACCTTACAGTGACTTGAGAATTTATACAGTATATACCAGGCTTACTCAATTTTGTCCTACGAGGGCCAATCCAGCAGGTTTTTCATGTCTCCGTGTAGGGTCCTGTCACTATAACTCTGACTGATCATGCGCCCTGGCTACTTGGCCACGGGGATATCCCTTTGGCTGACTGGTAAGCACACATGACTCTCACCTTGGAGTCTGTGGGATCAAATCCCGCCCTCCGTTGGCGTACCTTGCCACATTCTGGCATTGTCGGCAGGATCCATGCGACGCTGGTAAACAATCCTTGGATTTGAAATCAGTGGCAGCCTGCGCAAAGCATGAGGTCATGCTTGTGGAAAGAAGGGGAGCGATGTGACGCTGTGGGGTCCTGACACTATGCCTCCGACTGATCATGCACCCTGGCTACTTGGCCACAGGGATGTCCCTTTGGCTGACTGATAAGTGTGCATGAGTCTGTGGGATCTAATCCTGCCCAGGCCCTCCATTGCGTACCTTGCCACAACAAGTTAATGAGTCATGTGCAGAGCTTGATTGCCTATTGGATCTATTTAATTTGAGTCAAGTGTATTAGAACACAGAGACATAGAAAACCTGCTGGATCCTTTGAGGGACCGAATTGAGTAACCCTGGTATAGACTCTGAGTGTGGTTGTTGTTGTTCAATCTATATCTTTTTACATTACCTTTGTAATTGTAGAGGGATCTTTGTTTTGCCAGTGTGGCCATGAAATAGGCATTAAATTTGGTTCTATGAGGTATTGAAAAATTTCTTTTCAGTCTTTAAAGTCTTAAAATTAACTTGTAAAAACATGTAGGAACCCTGTGTGGAGCATCCGGATAGTCAGTGACCCCACCTTTACTTGTCAGAGCAGTTTTGGAATGAACCAATCGCATCTCCTGATAGCTCATCAAAGATCTGCGTCCCAAACACCAGTAAAGGTTCAAATCTGACAAAATTTCTCTGTTCACTAATAATTTAAGCCAAAGAGGTCACAAAACAATCAGATACTGGGTCGAGAACATAAAATTTCATTATTCCCAGATGGCATCTTTCTTTATCTGTCTGGCCCAGAACGCTCGTTTGTGGCTTTACTGTCATTTTTATTTTATGTTTGGCTCTGAATCAGGTTACAAACTAAATATCACCGTCCACTTTATCAGCTGCACCTCAGCTCGCTGTCCAGCCAATCACACGGCAGCATGTGGACACGGTGAAAACGACCTGCTGAAGCGTCAGCATGAGAAAGAACATGGATTTAAGTGCTATTATGGTGCAGATGCTTTAAGAAGTGGCTGCTCTGAGCTGATGGCACTTCTGCTGCAGGCGTTTAATGATGTGACATTTGTGTGCATAAATCAGACTTAATTAGCCAAGTTTTCCCATAACATTATCTCTGCAGAGATGAATGGATGCATTTCAGAAAAACATTCATTTCTGGGAAATTATTTTGTGCACACATGATAGTGTGACCTTTGAGGACTGCAGGGCCCCCCACATTACTGCTGATGCAATAAATCAGCAGATGATACAGGAGGTGAGGCGCTTAACTAGGTGTTAAATGTTTTTATTCAGTGGTGTGATAATTATGATGGGATGTCATTAATCAAGTTGTTAAAGTCTTTCTGGATTCTGGACCTGAGGAGAGTAATTAGTCTGTCAATCTCCCCGCCCAGCCTCTCTGTTCAGCATCTGATATCTCAACAACTGGCCAGCTTTCTTGGTGGTTGTTTTAATGACCTTGTGACCTTTGACCTCACTGACACCAGCAGAAGCATCAACACTTGTTCTGATTTCACATGGAAATCCAATAAAAACTCATTTGAGAAGGGAAAAAAAAAGAAGAACGGGCAAAAGATGATTAAATCTACTTTAAAAAAAGGGGGAAAGAGATTGCAGTCCACAAGCTGCAGCAGTAGGCTTTGATGGATTGTGGTTTTCATTGAGAGAGACGAGCAAATGGAGAGGGAGAGAGAGAGAAGGTGAAAGAGGTAAAGTCTCTCTCTCTCACTCTGTCAAACATTTTTCTTAATTTTCCTCTTATCCATCTTTTCCCCTTCCTTTCCTCTTCACTCCGCCTTCTGTATTTTCCCAGCTTCCCTTCATTTCTTCTCTCTTTAACACACTTCCCTCGTTCTCCTCTCAGACCTCATGCTCCTCGTTTGTTTCTTGCTTCTTTTCTTTCCTCTCCTCCAAGGTCGAGGTAATGAATGTCAGAGTGTGTCATCAATTCCTCTCCTCCTCTATAACCTGTCATCCACGTCCATACATGCATACATGCAGCGTATTGATTTGTGAAGCAGCTGCAGCAGCAACGCTCTTTTCAGTCCAGTTAAACCACTTTCGCTTTTATTTCTTTGTCTTATCACAGTGTCCAGATCCAGCCCCTGCAGGTTTTCAATATGTCCCTGCTCCAACACACCTGACTAATGAGTCTTGTGCAGAAATTCAGGGGCTGTTGGATCCATTTACTTTGAGTCAGGTTTGTGTATTGTTTATTATCCCCCATTAGCTGGGAGGTATTACACCAAGGTGGATTAAGGGGAAGCCTGGCTTATCTCCATTAGTCTGGCTCATTTAAGAGAGAGTTTTGTTCCATCAACATGGCTTATCGGAATACACCCTGAGTAACCATGGTAACTGGTCTGGGGCAGGCTAACGTTCAAGCTTAGCTTAGCTGTGTCTCAAGGAATGTCTAAAGGGCTGAAACAGACTCCCAAAAGAAAGTTCCACTTGGTAGAATTCCACGTTCCAGTCGCTCATTAAAAAAGTGATTTTAAAAAAAGTGATTGTCGAAAAATC